>CP130733.1:20811577-22011577 GCA_030553155.1 Nippostrongylus brasiliensis | reverse complement strand
GTGGCTTGCAGGGACTTCGCCGTGGCTGACGTATCAGGTCACGTCTCAGCCGCGTAGCACAGAGCAGGAAGAACCGTCGAGTCGAACAAATGAGCACGGAGGTCAGCATCATGGAGTTGGTCGACGGTCTCTTTGGGAGACCCCTAGGCTGACCACGCGGCTCTCCTTCTTCTGATGAGTTCTTCCTTCATGTCGTTGTCCATGTTCATGGAGCGCCCCAGGTAAACGTAGGACTTCGTTTCGGCGATGGGAGATCCATCGAGTTCGATGGGTCCCCCATCACACCAGGAGTTCTTCATGAACTGTGTCTTCTTCCGATTGATGCGCAGTCCAATCTTCCTTCCAGCTTCGTCTAGCTCTCGGAGCGTCGTCTCTGCTTCAGTTGTACTTTTCGCGAAGATGACGATGTCGTCCGCAAAACGAAGGTTCGAGAGAAATTTTCCGTCCACACGTATGCCCTTTTCGTCCCAGTCGAGCGACTTCATCACCCACTGCAATGCGGCAGTAAACAGCTTGGGCGAAATAGTATCGCCTTGCCTGACGCCCTTCTCGATGGGGATGTTGATTGGACGCCGGAAAAGCTGCACTGTCGTAGAACAGTGGCGGTAGCAGTCGGCCAGCGTTCTTATGTAGGACGAGTCCACTCCTTGATCGACTAACGCAGACAGGATAGCATTTGTTTCGACGCTGTCGAAGGCCTTTTCGTAGTCGACGAAGGTTAAGACGAGGGGCAGATGGTACTCCCGACAGACCTCGATGACCATCGCGACACTTTGGATGTGGTCGACGCAGCTGAATCCCTGACGGAATCCAGCTTGCTCAGGCGGTTGTGCTTCATCCAATGTTCGCGATATCCGCGTCAGGATGATCTTCGTGAAAAGCTTGTAGAGCACGCTCAACAAGCTAATCGGGCGATAGTTGCGAAGATCATCCCTGTCACCTTTCTTGTGCAAGATGACAGTGCGCGAATTCCTCCACTGATCCGGGATTCGTTCCTTCCAAAGGTAGGATGTCATGTGTGCCGCAAGAAGGGAGTGCAGAGTATGGTTTCCTGCATGGAGAAGATCGGCAGAGATCTTGTCTCGCCCTGGAGCCGTGCCGCTCTTTATACTCCTAATCGCGACTCGTACCTCAGATGGTAGAATCCTTGGTGGTGTTTCGCCAGCGGGGATATCGGGGTCCGGCACAGGTTGTGTAGAACGGAACAGATTGGTGTGAAACCTCTCTGTGATTGATTCCATCTCGAAACGGGAAGTGGTGATAGTCCCGTCTTTACGTTTCAATGCCGATAGCGGAATATTGAACTCGTTGAGGTCCCGTCGACATTTCTTCAGACTTCGTCTTTCTTGTGCCGCTTCCAGAATATTCTTCCTCCTGTGCAGCGCCTTGGTGTTCGAAGAAACGCGGGCATTTCTGCTTGATCGTGAAAGAGAAGCAGCGTCAGCACACGTTCGTAGTCCTTTTAAAAACAGCTCGTAGTCCTCGGTCGGATCCTCAGCGACTCGCCAGTCATAAAGGGATAGGGCATCGTTCAGAAGGTCTTCGTCGAACACGGCTTGCTTCCTTCCCTTCGGTCTATGACAGGTGTTCTTCTTCAGATGGTGATCGAACCTGATCTTAGCCCGAAGGAGGCGGTGATCGGATCCACTGCAAAAAGATGGTACCACGGAAGTGTCGTAAAGGCACCATCTTCTGTTGGTCATGGTGTGGTCGATCTCAACATGAGTCGTGCCATTAGGTGATTCCCATGTCCAGCGACGGTGTTCTTTGTTCTCAAACAGCGAGTTGCCGTGGAAGAGACGTGCAGCGGACATGAGGTCAGCCAGACGATTTCCATTCTCATTCCTATCGCCTCACCCAAATCTTCCAATCCTGTGACCTTCGCCATTGCCCTTTCCGATCCTTGCGTTGAAGTCACCGACGACCAACTTGTAAAAGGACTTCTCTGTTCGGATGACTTCTTCTAGCTGTCCGTAGAACGCATCTAACTCCGAGTCATCAGCTGCTGCGTGTGGTGAGTAGCAGTTGATGATTGAGATGGTCTTGTGATGCGGCGGATGAAGGCGTAAAATGGCTAAGCGAGTCCAGTCGTTGCGAAATAGAGGGAGTGATCCGCCTTTCGCTACGAGTAAGACTCCGTCACAGCGGATGTCCTTGCCGAAGCAGTTCTTCCGCTGGACATCATTGCCTTACACGCATTGCCACCCGCTCGCCGCGTTGAGGCCACGGATCATGGAGGAGAGAAATGAAGGTGATCATTCAAAAATTCCTATCTCCGTTCAAAGTTAAAATTGAAAAAATGCCGTAACCGCATTGAAAACTAGAGGAAAAATGATATCTAGAAGAAATATAAAAATCTAGTAAGAGCGAATCTCCTAGGCGCACAGGGGGGGGGGGTGCAATCTCTGACTGAGCGTTTGGCTATGGCTGATTATTCATTTCAGAGTTTTCAATTTTAAAAAATAGTAAAAATGTTAGTTATAGAACTTGTCTCTTTGTTTTCAACTCTGTGCCGATTGATGCAAAACACTGTAAACTTCGTGAGTTGATCCTTTTTAAATGCTAGAAATCCGATATTTTCCTGCAACCTCCTTCATTCCATGAAATTCATTTGACTTTTCATAGCTCATATGAGTGTTAGAACCAGTTTTCTTCTTGTTTTGGAAAGTATATTTCTTACCTGAAAATCTCCAAGGCTTTCAAAGTTACATCCATTTGACTGCGACCACTCCAACCCTTGAAGTTTGGTATCCGCGTCTTTATAGATGTCATATTCAAAGCAGATTTCACTAGTTTTCAGAAGGTTCTCACATTGAAACAATTTTAGATTGATGTCTCTGTTATTTTCAACTCGATATGTGATTTTTAAATATTTTTATAATTTGAAAATGCTTCCACTATTCGATCCATCATCTGTGATCCTCGTGTTGATGACTTTTCTACCTCTCCACTTCAATGTAGCCTTCTCAATTTTATTTCGAGTGTACACTGAAGGTAATTAAAATTAAACTGCAAACAGTACAAAGCCTTTATTTACAAACAATCGCCACCAGTCCTCTCAGAGTACGATTCACTCCAGTTGACAATCAGCAAATTGCAGCGTGTTTCTTGCGGGTAAAAACACGGTTAGTAATTATCGCCTGTTTTCATTTCATTACATTTTGATTGCTACAAGTTTGCTCGTATCCACCTCTCTCACCATTCACTGATAAAGGAACTGCCTGAAACATGTTCTCTTTGTTAAATTTAGTAATTAATTTTTCAATTGGAGAGGCCTCTCCACAGCTCCGAGAGACAGTCAAACACAGAAAAAAAACGTGAGTTCCGCACATTTCCTTAAGACATCTGCTCATAATTTCTACCCCATCACAAAATGTACGACCCCCCCTCAACCATGAAGGCGGTACGACCCCCCCTGCGATCATCGCACTCCACGCTCAACCCTGGTCCCACCGGTGGGACACACCTTTTGGGCTACGCTTCCTCCCTATTGGGAGACACTGTGGATAGGAGTGTCCATTTAGGCAAAGTTACTACCCATTCTATATTTTCCTTTTTATCAATGCTTCAAGATATTCATCAAGTGAACGATCCTTCAACAAGCTCAAAAAAAAAGGTCAGAAAATCGTCTACTTCTAATGATTACTTGAGGAAGTTTTAAAATCAACAATATTCACAGAAAAATTATACTTATTATCATTTTGAAAACAATTAATGCCTGTGAGGCACTTTCATCACTGCACGTGCGCGGTGCCCCGCGCCATACACGCAAAGAGCGCGCGGTCGTCAATGTGTTAAAAATAAAAAGAGGAAAGCACGCGCTAACGCTTTACAACCGCATACTACACTGCCTCCAGAACTCATATGAACATAGGAGCAAACCCTAACTACTCGTTTCAAAAAACAGTTCTTTACCAGCCGATATCGAATTTGAACCAGTAAAAAACTTTTTGCAAGTGTTGGGCTTTATAGTTCGAGATTGAGAGTTTTTGGAGCGAACTTCATAATTAAGGCATTAAAAACACTGTCCAGAAATTACAAAACCACCAGTTTTCAAAACAGGGAATCAATTAGTCAACAGCCATTAGTAATTAGTGGATCCCTCTATTTAATGTCACATTAGTAAGCCGGCTTCGCATCGATACGTGACTCTGGAGAGTTTGAGCGGAGATGTCGTCCCAGGCCCCAAAAATCGACACCTTGAGTTCTCCAAAAGCTGGGCCGACAGGTCAATGTTTGCACAAATTCCCCTTAAAAATGTCCACAAGTGTTCTCGGATGTAGATCAGAAAGATCTGAAGGCCACTGAGGAACATCGAAAGTATCCAGCCCTCTTTAATAAAACGGAACTACCATCGGTTTATCCGATGTGCCAAAAGTTGTGTTTGGCTTGTCCAAGCCTTTTTGATGGACTGGACTATTGTAGCTTTGGCCTATGCACAGAAATTATTCAAACTCTAAAAATTGTGCACGCCACGTGTTCTCAGCCGATGCACCAAAAAATATGGTGGAATAATCCTCACTACGTGATAGTTTCGCTTCTGTACGAGGTGAGTGGTTCAGTGGAATTTTCATTTGGGTGACCAGACGCACTGGTCTACGACATCATGGAAGACTTAGAACACTCTTCGCCAGTCGACGGGCAGACCCCTCCGAAGAAGGTCCGCCCACACAAATGCCAACCAAGAGGGAAAAGGTGTACCTTTAACAAGTCTCTTGGCGACCCGATAGCATGTACGGGAACGCTTCCTGTGGGAACGTTCAATTGTGCACCATGCTTTGCTTTAGCGACGCGTGCAGATGAGTTCCCAGTACTATTAGTACTCGTAGAAATCCTCTCCGTTGAAAGAAAAGCAGCTCACTGTTAATGGAGAAACTGACATTCTTAGATGGACACAATGTAGCGTGATGGACCAATTTCACTGAAATGTCGTCGAAGGGGTTATATTGCGTGCTGATCACGGTTGAGACGTTCCTTCCCTAATTTTGGCTTAATTCTGCAAATACAAGTAAACAGGTAAGGTGCGGGTTAAGATTACCGATTAGGCTGAAACGTCGGTCAGCGAGGTGTCTGAAATTTTGAGTAAGGGTGTTTTCAAAAACTTTTGCCAAAAACAAGGCATGAAGACCCTTTCAGAGTCGGCGGCAACGGCCGTGCCGGTTTTCTCGGCAACTGGCTGATGTGGCACCTTGTTTTGAGGCTAGGCTTTGTCGCGCCTCGCCCCAATCACTTGCTATTACCTTGCTGCTGCCACTGCCTCTGAAACGGTCCTAACACTGATTAAAGTCAATTTACCACATCAGCACTAATCAGCCGTAACTTCAATGACAGGCTTCAGAGTTGTGACCCGCAGTTAAACTAAATAGCGAAATCAGAGCACAATTGAGCGGAAAATGAGCTCAAGAACTGGAGTGTCAAAGGATTCTTGTTAATATTTTGTCAACGACAATATAGGACAATCATCTTTTAAAACAGGTCAGTTCGACGCAGCGACGGGAAGACTCTTTTTATTCCACAACGTTTTATCCCGATCAGTTACGGGGTACGTCTTTCATGATGGTCGCTCCGTCTTCTTTCTCCTTGGTGCCGCATTTGTTGAGGTGCCACACTGCCATTCTGTCTCTGTCTTGAGCTCCTTGTGGGGTGGCCATATCGTCCTCGATCGCAGGTTCTTGAGTGCCGCTTCCTTGCATGCAACCATCGATCCGTCTTGTGATCCTGACAGTTTTCCTTCATCGGCCGACCTGTCACCCGGGCCTGACGCTGGTACCGACACCCTTTTCAGCTATTTCTAAGCTAAGCAAGGGTTTCTGCCTGGGACGGGATTGAACCCTGATCATCGAGATCATGAGCCTAGACTCTTAACCTCTCAGCCATCCCGCCACGGGAAGACTCTGTTCATTGAAAATTCTCAGAAAAAATCCGAACTGTAACCACCACAAATTTGCAGAGGGAATATGCCTGTTGATGCTGGCTTGGACTCTGCTTACCCAAGAGCTCCTTGCTAAACTCTACCCGTAGTTTTACGGTGTTGTGGGTAGGGGTGCAGCCAAAGGAAAAATTTTCCTGAACCCGTATCTCTTCACAGAAAGCCACTCTCATCGGCGCTCGAGTATGGAAAATGTGAAAATACACACTGAAAAACCAATTTAGCCTCTTCTGGGGATTCTAATGAGCACATGACGTACAGCACTTCTACTAGCTGCACGCCTCAACAGCTCCGAAGACATCAGGGGCCGTATCCTCGACTCTCCTCAACTCTGGGCGCTCGTTTCTCCCCAACTCTGGTATGGGCGCGACAAGGGGAGGAGCAGGCGAGTAAGGCCCCTGTTATAGTCCCGTTCCCGATTGCCGATCGCCGGCGACCGGAAAATGCGTGGCGACGGCGATGGCCGGCGATCGTCGCCGACCATCGCAGACCGACGGCGATGGCCTGCGACGGCCGGCGACCGTTCAGATTGGGGCGCGTTTTCGCGCACTTCTTGGAATGTTGCCAAAGAATCTAAAACTAAAAAACTACCTATAAAACCACCCAGTAATAACAGAAACAAAGTACTGGTAAGGACATTACATCCCAACGATTGCAAATAATAGCAAACAACAAATGAGAGCAATAGCAATATCTAAAATGAATGCGAGAATTGAGAAAAACAAACTCATCCGTTTCATCCCTGAACCTTAGACGGAAAAAAATAGAAAAGAAGTAACATAAAGCCACCCCCGGGACTCATCAGTAAGGTAGGGATGGCTTTCTAGAAAAAAAAACTAATATTCCATCTACCTATATATGTATATATATATATATATATATATATATATATATATATATATATATATATATATATATATATATATATATATATATATATATATATATATATATATATATATATATATATATATATATATATATATATATATATATATATATATATACATTATATATGCAACACATAGATGTAAAAAGAATCAAACCGATGTAATATTCCTGGAAAGGCAATAGTTACCTTTAAAGGAGTATAGTAGAAAACGTGGTTATGCCTGAAAATAAATAATTACAGTGCGGCATTTCTATTCAGGCACAAACAAAAAACAACAATAGTAATAACTAACATAAACGAGAGAACTGACAAAAACAAACTTATCCGTTTCGTCCCTAAACCTTAGACGGAAAAAAAATTGAAAAAAAAACAACATAGAGCCATCTCCGGGACTCATCAGTAAGGTAGGGATGGTTCATCAAAAAAAAAAACATAACAAAGCGCAACGTAACAAAATGGTAGAAATACAGGATCGAAGCTCGACCCTAATCACAAAACAAACACCAAAACGACATGAAACATAAAAAAATAGAACAACACTAATAAAATACATAACATGTAAAAATTCGAAAAAAAACCCTACCATTGAAAAAAAACTCACCTGGGTTGACACCGGCGACGGCCAGTCGCAGTGACACGACTATAATTACAGAGCGACTCAAATTGCTCACCGCCAGCATAGGCGTAATTGGTGCGCGTATTGTCACTGGAGCGCACATTCCGCGCCGAACTCAACTAGCGCGATAGCACCGCACGCTAAACGGATTGGCATTGGCGACGAAATAGTGTGCACAGAGAGGAGTGACCGAGACCGCGTGGCTTCGCCACGCGGTCGGGCTAGGGCAGGAAATCCGGGGTGGATGAGTCATCCTAAGCATTGCAAAACCATTGACTGCGAAAGGATCCGAACCCTGAACTATCCTACGATAATAGCCATCACTGCCACTTACCCATCTCCACCGCCTGGGAAACTCTCTCGGATCCCTTATGACGGGCCGCTCCCAGTCCGTTGCCGGTCAGGCAGTTAATGGGGAGTGATTGCACCAATTGCGCCTAACATGACGCGCAGTGGCACCAATTGCGCCTAACATGACGCGCAGTGAGTGATTTAAGTCGCTCTGTAATTATATTCCTCTGTCGCAGTGCACAGCACAGCGACCGGCCATCGCCGACGATCGTCGGCGCCCGTCGCCACCCGTCGCCGATCGTCGGCGATCGGCGGCGATCGACCGACGGGACTATAACAGGGTCCGATCGTCACCCATCGCCGGAGGGGGGTGTGACTGCCGAGACAACTCGTCCCGAGGCGGCCATTCGCAGTGTCATTTTGAACGGTCCCGGTACGACCCGTACGAGTTGCATTCGCCAATCGCCGGCGATCGGCGATCGGGAACGGGACTATAACAGGGGCCTAAGAGCACGGGCCACACGGGTTGACTCCAATCATACTCGCCCGTTGCTTCTCTAACCCCGCTCACTCTCGAGTTGGGTTTCAGTTGGCTCACATCGGCCCAGTTAGTAAGAAGTTGCACTGCCTGCAAATTTAAGTAGCGAGCCCAGTCGCAGGGCAACTGCTCCTTGGGCGAGCCGAGTGCAACAGAAGAAAATACGTGGAACACGCTGCGTGTCAGACAGTGCGGCGAGGAGCAGTTTGCCGCCCTCCGCCCTCTGCCCGATGGACGAGTTACCTCACAGGGAGCATCTCCTCTCCATACGTGCGAGGTCACGTATTCCCTTTGTTTTGCCCCCTCTCTATAGCTCAAATTGTATTGCTGTTTTACCTACCGAATAAACCCTTGAGGTGGAGGATGGTTGATTCGTCAGCTGAGAAGGACGGGGACAAGGATGGTCTAAGGCGCAGCGTTCGACCGAATTTCGCAGAAGACGGTGTGTTCAGTTTATTTTTTATTTGTTGATTTTGTAGCTACTCTTTATTGATATGTTTCGGTTGTATGTTTTATGAGTGGTGATTTATGCTGCATTATTCCATCCATGACACTCCAGTCGTCGATATTGTGGTGCGGTGTTCGTTTTTTCAAATTTTCCTCGAACACCACTCATATGTATTGTTAACTAGTGTGGCTGGGTCAAAGCAATCGATTATTCGTTAATCAATTGTTTGAGTTTTTATTTATTTATTTGACGTGATCAAGTCACGTGAAACAAACATTCAAAGTTAACACCTGTGATAAGGGACAGGTAAAGCTAAAACACCATAGCACCTAACTATAACAAACAACAAAACGAGAGCAATTACTGGGATAGAACGTACAGGGAGACTCGCATCAGTTTTCTACAAACTTGGCAGCATGGTTTTCAAACGTGTTGTAAGTCAATATCTATGGAAAAGAGCGAATAACACGATTAAAAGAACTGCGAGCCTCTAAGGCTAAAAAACTTCGATGTGACCAATGAGTTTGCCGAGCTAGCGGATAGCGGATAACTCAGCCCCCCATGTGTGTAAAGGGACGAGAGTGAAAAAATCAGAGAGCCTAAGCTGGATTTTACCTTCAAGCATTTTAAAGGCCATTAGGGATCAAATCTTTTTCTCCTCTATTCCAGAGAAGAAGGGCCAAGAGATTGATTGCGGTTGGTGTAAGTAAGAATTTTTCTATAGAAGAAACGATGACACCACAGGAGTAATTTGCGCGTGAACGTATTTTGAGCCCTCTCGAGAGTTTATCATGTTCCTAATCAGCACCTCGAATAACCTTTCTGAATGCAGCTTTAGTTAATTCGTGATTTCGACATGATCGCCGTAATTACCGATATAGTCGTCTATAGTGAAAATTCAAAAAACAATCATCAGAGTCGTGATGAGCCTACCAAAAAACCTCTCTATATACCTCTCTATATGTAGAGTTCCAGCTACGTCTGTGATCCAGAATGACCATCGAGGTTAACAGTGCTAATAGTTCGAGGCAAGAATGGACATTAGCTTATCGATTAGCACTTAATAGCCTCTTTAGATGATGTTCGAGCAAGATTTGAGAGAGATTGGCTTTAATTATCTTTCGAGCAGTGGAGTGTCCTAAGTTGGATAGTACCGTTTTTTCTTATGCTTCATAAGCGAGTTCTCAATGACGCTTGCGGCAAGTAAGCTTCGTTTTTGTAGTGTATGGTGACCGAAAGAGCGCCCAAACGCAGGAGATCGAGTACAGTGAGTCTTCACTAGCCCAAAGGAGATCTGCTCTACTGGTCAAGCTAAAACAACTGAAGGATTCCCATGGAACCACAACTGCGGATGCTACTACTAACCGCGCTGAAAGTGTGGATATGGCGAGTTTTCAAAACTTATTTATGTCAGTTTGTTGGTATATGAAGACTAGGCATATATATTCTTGCAGTTGGGGAAATCCGAATAGCGGTTACGAGTGTCGCCACGTATCAAGTTTTGGTACAAGAACTTGTTAAAAAAGCGGTTGAGACGGCACTTGTTACCGTGTTCTGTTTAGTGTTGTTGAGGAAAGCGGTAAATTATGCGTCTAATTTCTATGTTTTGTAACAGAAAAGCTAAGTGTTGTGCTGCAGCACTCAGCCGCAGTCTTTGTCTTATTGTTAGCTGATAGCTACGTTGAACTTTTCCTTCGAGTAGCAAGAGGTTGACTCACGTGGCTCTCCTCAAGCCTTTCATTGTTCATCTGAACTCATTTGAACATCAGAACCAAAATGAATATCAGTGTTTAAAAAATTGCAACAATATTATAAACGTCACTTTATTTAGACTGAGTCTGATATTGAATTCGAGTACGGTGACTGTGACAACCTCCATAGTGAGCTCGCGGAACTATACTCGTACTCTGAACTAGACGATTTTGCGAGTAATATTCAATGTTGGAAAGTCTACGCTGATAACATTGAGGTGAGCCTTGTACGTATTTTGTCATTCCTCCTCACAGACCACTCGAAGCAGGTGAGAGAGTGAAATAAGCTATCGTTGTGCCTGTTTACGTTTTTGGCTTTATTCTGGGATGATTGAAGTCAAACCTGTTTCTGAAAGACCGTCAAAAGATTCTGAAGAGGCGTGGTATCCTAAATGCACTTGCAGTGGTATTAGGGTTTCGCGACAGGAACGTGTTTGATGCACTGCTGCAGTAGTATGGACGCTTAGTATGCGCGCGACGCGAAGACATGCAAAATATGCAAATCGACCACTGCGTGAGAATTCTCACGCTATGGTCGATTTGCATCTTTTGCGTGTCTTCGTGTCGCCCGCAAACTAAAAAGGCCCTAAGACAGTTGGACTTCGGTCCAAGGATGTGATAGAATAGTATTACGTGAGAAAATTAGTGGATGGATTCTGCATCAAAGCCGGGCAAACGCTAAAGAAAAGAACTTTAACGCGATGTGTTCAGATTCAACAACCATTCCACTTCTCATCTCTACCTGAGGCGAAGAAACTTTTTATTATGCAAGACCTGTGTTCAAGGATGGAAAGTGCTGAACCAGATGTACGACTCGCCAGCGCTAGAATTCTTCTCTACATATTGCAGGTAAATATGCATGAATACTCCTGAGTTTGATGTACTTTGGTACATTGTCCGTGAATCCCATCTTGTGGTGTCTACATTGATTAGCGGATTTGTTTCCCATTATTCCCGAGATGTTATTATAGTTACGAAGACCTCTCCCGAGAGAACTAAGACACGTAAGTAATGTGACCAGATGGCTGAGTGGATAGCGAAGATTATTGTTGTCTATGGGTTGGATCCTTCCTGCCGAATGGTTTTGCAGTGCTTCGTTAAAAGTTCAATCGTTGCTCCGCTTTCTATCGTTATCCATTAGACCCTCCATTTGCAGGGAACTTGTGGTTCACCCATCCCGGAATTGCTTCCTTAGCTAGGGCTTAGGTAAATGACGCTTAGGTTTTTACTTAGGCTAAAGCTTAGGCGTAATCCATTCTCCTGGCTTGGAAAACTTGGAAGTACGTATTTGAAGTCAGTTTACCTCTTTCTGAGGCGTCTAGTAAGAACAAAGAGTAGTACGGAGGCAACAATAGTAGTATTGGGTTGAAATAAGAGAGCCCGAAAAATCTACGTGTCGAAATATCTGTTGAGTACTTCAGTTCCACGAAAGAAATGCTGCCGTGTAAAGAAATACGACGGTGGCAGCTCCTTCGTCCCCACTGAATTAGTGCGCCGTGAACAGCTGCTTGAGACTTTGGCACTGTGCGTGTGTGTGCCCTTTTTGTTCATTGTATCGGGTACCATCATTTGTCTTCCTTTTTACTTTCGTATCATATTAACTTGCCGTATTATCTAATGAACACATTTATGGATATTAGTACATCTACCTACGTAGCTTTGAAGAAAGTCCGCCTTTAAGGGTGCGTACCTCGACTTCAGCGATGAGGAGGAGGTGGAAGCTGGTGTGTTGTTAAGTGCAACTGTTCTCGACAAAGGCACTGGTGGTCATGAACGAGATTGCTTGTGCAACGCGTTTCTCAATGCGCATGTTGCGTATCGAGCCGGTGCATATCAGGTTCGTATCTTTACCCTTTATGGGGCATTTGTTGAGAAAAAAGAGTTGATTTCTCGAGAATATGTCAGCTCGTCTACCTGAATCGTCCAAAATGGAACGATAAAGTAGGTTATCCGTCTTGCAGGGTCCCGCATAGGTTTCTTGTCGAAGGATTGACTTTTTGTGAAGTTTAGGCGCTATGTACTCTCCTCATGGCAGAGATCTGCGAACCGTTCGATTGTGGTCTAAACCTTACTAATGATGGTGGACGAGAATCTAAAGCCAGCTCGCGTGGAAGCAGGTGCCCCAGCAGTGCAGACTTGGCGGAAAGCGGTGTGATTTTCTTTGTTTTCTTTTTATGCCTTTCCTTACTTCTTTTTTCGAGCCAATTCAGTTTGTCTATATTCATGAACATGTGCAGAGTAACGAGGATTAACTATTTTGTGGTGTTCTTGATTCTCGTTTGCTCATTGGCGCTAGCTAGATGTAGCATAATTCTCTGGAAGTCTAGACCAGTGTGCGCCACAATGATGACGTTGAATTTGACTAGAGCTGAGGGCCCGGATTCATGAATGGTTGACCCTAAATAAACACCAAAATAAGCCCCAAATCGTAAGCTATTATTCAGCAACGTGCTCTGGTATGTATTCGGAGTTTCAAAGGGGTTTATACACCATCACTGGTTTGAGATCTCCGGACCCTCGCTGCGCCAGTTAGGTGGCCATATTTATTTATTCATGGGTGTCATTGCGACACAAAAGAACAATAAAACAGTTAAGATGGCAATCCAATGAAATGAATCAACGTCAAAAGGAAGCGAATGTATTGTTATGCAAATACCATTGACGCATTGACGAATAGCAAGGCTTAAGACAATTTATACCTACTCAACAAATTCACCAACATGAAACTTGAACGAGTTATAACTTAGCGGAAGCACACTACAGCATATGCCCGTCTTTCCCCAAGTTATGGGAATTGGGAATCCCCGGCCCTGCCCACACCGATTTTTCCTTAGCGTAGTTTAGGAATAAGAATGTAGAGCAAGGCCCCAATACTAGCAAGAGGGTCGAGCTTATGGCCCCAGAAAGTTGGTCAGGGTTCGCGTGCCCTTTAAACTTCACACAGACCTCGAATGAACTCTGGAAAATCAGGTTGTGTGTTGTGTGTGTTGATGAATCATGGTTTGCGAACCATTTGTGGTTTATTTTCTGTATACCGTTCATGAATCTGGGCCAAGAAATACATCATCAGCGGCAATTTCAGATCGACGTAACCGTCGCGCTGCAACAATGGCCGATAACGAAGCTATGAGGACAGTACTGTCTGCACTGTACCACATGGTGGAACTGATTCGTAATGAAGAACTGACGGAAGCAATGTCTGTCGACGACCCTAGCTTGAAATCCCGACGGGCCTCGTTTTTGGAGGAGTTGAGTACGTATTGATCATCGGCCGAAAATAGTTATTTTAACTATTTCTGATAAATTAAGATGAACCACTGGATCATGTTGGTCAGCCGCTGCTCCTGGTGCTATTCGAAATGCTTCCTCCATTCTATACAGGAACGTCCCCGCATTTTCCCATCAAAAAGGTGACTCGCATGTTCTGGATAGGTTTGGTATGGTTGTGTTTAGGGCCCTTACTTCATCATCTCTCCTTCTCCAATGAAGTAAGTTAAAGTTGCCTTTTTTCTCAGGGAATGTTTCAGATACTTCTTCTCGTGTGGAAAATACTTCTAGCTACATTGGGAGGTTGGCGCCATTTGGATGCCATGAAAGCATCGAAAAGAGCTGCCTTGGGTCTTAGCGTCATGGAGAATACTATCGCAGTCGCTTCTGGTTTGCCTGCTACGGTGATAACTGATGGAGAAGCTGGTGCGTCCATGAACTGAAGAAGTCGGCTGTCTGTCATGAATGTAGAGATGGGTTCTTCATATCCAGGTGCTAGAATGGCGGCACGGCGTATTGTCCCAATTGGAAGAGTCATGGCTAGACAACTTGCGTACGCTGGTAGTGAGGAAGCGAAGGATGAGGAATTTGACATTGGTGAGTTGTCGTATCTTACATTTAATGGTTATAAGGTTATCTCGAGTGTTTCAGTTCTAGACTAGACTCTTTAGTATTGTCTAGTGTTGGTGGGAAATTATAGATGCCTAGTTTCGCTTCGCTGTAGAACAGATATTTAGGAGCTATAGCTGGCGAAGATTACGTTCCGGATGCTGACGTACCACAGAAGCGTGGTAGGTTTTGCAGTTTCATGAATGTGGATTTCTTCCCTGTTGACTTGTTATTGAACTTTGCTTTAGCCCCTGAACTCCGCCAATTGAACAGTGGCGACAGAACGCCTAGGGCCGGTTCCCCTATCCCCAGGGAACCTCCTAAGAGAACTCTCCCATGGCGAAGCAAAGTATCAAAGCAGGAAATCGAGGCATTCATACAGCAAGAGAGGTAACCCAGTTTTTTTACAATGAAAATTCCTGTTTTACTCAGGAGTGTAATTTTAGGCAGAAGTTTTTCCAATATCAGCTGCCTGGCGATCTGGAAACGATGTTTGCTCTACCTCCACCTATTCATCGTAGTGTAGAAGTTCTTCGGAAGCATCTTTACACTTCCGTAGGAGAGCTGCAGGTAGAAAAATTCAGTTGTCTGACATCACTTTGTTGTTTTTATCTCGATTTTTCCTAGTGATTGATAGAGCGCTTTTTTTAAAATAAGTGAGATGGGCAAAGAAAATAGAATAGATGCAGTTCCTGATCTGAATATAATTAGCAACGCTCAGGCTGCTCAAGACGAGGACTTCAATCGCTATCTCATTTCGAAAAAGGAGGAAATTGAAATGAACAGTGTGGAGGAATTGTACCGATTGATGTTGCCTAACCTATGTCAGTACGTGGTGGCCTTGTTGAAAGTCTTGTTAGCCGCAGCACCTTCAAATAAGGTATGTTTTTTTCACAAGTCCAGTTACGTCTTGTCTAGTGTTTATTTTTTGTATTTGTTAGACATACGCAATCTGCATAAACTTTTGAAAGCTCTGATCAGCTGACTCAATGTTAGTTAAATATGCGTTCTATGAACTACGTCTTGAGTTATCGTCGAATTATCTTATTTTTCGTTTGACGATGCACGATTTGGTTCTTCCTTCTAGGCGAAAAACGATGCCCTCAATATCCTTGTGGATGTGTTGACTCCAGAAACGGATGGCTGTGATATACTATCGAACTCGATTAGTCTTGATCACTCAACAAACAGTCCGCTGGAAGAGAGTGTTCGGTTGGCTATCGATATCAATCGGCACAAGGAGGTATGCTGTTGAACATAGTATTTCTACTGTACTGATGCCCGACTTGTCACATCAGCAATGACTTCCTAAGCTTCACTCTGTCTCGTTTCGTTTACCGATATGAATGTTTCGTGTCAAAAAGAGAAGCGTTCTTTGTTTGGAAGTTCCTTTTCGTTTTTCGCGAAGATTTCCTCGTACGACGAAGCGGTGACTGTAACGGTTAATAAGTGCATTTTCGGTACGAACAATAATCCGTTTCGAAAGGAGCGGCTTTCCGTTCTTATGCCATGTCTGGAATCGAAATTATTGATACTGAAGGCGAGGCTTCTCCCGTTCCACTGTTTTATAACCTCGAAAATTGTAATCCCTAAATATGTTCTCTTCCGTGTAGTCGATTTGGTGCTAGGATTCACCGTGGACACGCGCCCTCCCCTGCTGCTAGCCGGCCAATAGCGTTGGCTGGGCGGTCCATAGACGCATGCCAATGGCGTGTCAATGACGATTATTGATGGGGGGTAGAGGGGGGGGGGTGAGGGTGCGGCGAGGGGGCGACACTAGTGGCTGGCCGGCAGCAGGGGCGGGCGCGTGTCCACGATGAGTCCTAGCACCATCGATTTAGTGAGTCATTCGTCCAGTGAGGTTTTCGGTTCAAGCTCTTAAGTGAAGCTCCTTTCACAATAGCGATGCTGTTGTTTGTTTTTCTTATTGTGTCGCTGCATATCTCAGCTACAATTCGGATAGTTTATTGTTAGCGAAAAGGAAAACATGCTAGTGGAGTTTTTTTTTTCCACTGTCTCCGGCTCAACCATATTCATCAGTTCGAGTTCTTGTGCCGTTTCTCAATAATGATCAACGTTAACAAAAAATCGGTACATTCATGCCAACAGAGCAGGGTGCTAACTCCATAACGATTTCTAGCGATTTGTTGCAAACCTCTGAAATGAAGAATGGAATGTGCCACTTCAAAAATATCAAAAAATCAGTTCTTTTTGTTCTTGCAGTAATAGTACTCAATGAAGATGGTCGAGAGTACATAGTTTAGCCATTTTGGTGTAATGTACTGGAAGGATCCCAACAGTACAAAGTCGTCTGTTCAGTGTTTGCAACTGTTGCTTATGTTGTGCTTCACTTTCAGATTATGGTGAAAGCGACGTCGTCGATCTTACTGCTCTTGATGAAGCATCTCCGGCTTAACCATATTTATCAGTTCGAGTACTTGTGCCAGCACATAGTGGGTGATTGAGCATGACTTCCTCGGACACAAGGATATAAACGTTTTTTTTTCAGGTGTACGGGAATGGCATTCCGCTACTTCTAAAGTTCCTAGATCAAAATATGACTCGTTATGTGCAATCTCGATACGAAATTCATCCATACAACTATCCACAGGCTCCACTGCATTATGTAAGGAATCGAGGTACGGCTTCCGTTTCAAGCTTTAACGTTTATCGTACACTTTTCTGATTCTGTTTTTTGACTGCGCTTGCACGCTATACAACAGACATGGTTTGCCCTGTTCTCCTTTTGTGCCCTCGTATGGGCAGCCCCGTATGCTCAGTTTTTGATTTTTTTTGTCTGAATTTTTCATGCTGAATACTAGGCATACTTTTACAGACGAGTGGCCAGTTCTAAACTCCGAAAATGTGGAGAGCGGGGAAGTGGAAAGAAGGGGCATGTACTACATGTGGAGGAATATGTTCTCGTCTACCAATCTAATCAGGTAATCTTTGGATTTTAATTTGTTCTTGGGACCCGTTTGTTATTTTTCCCACACTACCTCTGAGCACATCACATTTGCTTCTCCTCCACAGTATAGGTATTTATTATTGCGTACGGTATTTGCGTTTAGGGTACTCAACAAACTAGTCAAAGGAAAGCAGTCCCGTGTCATGATGTTGATGGTCTTTAAATCCGCTCCAATTCTAAAGCGATCACTAAAGATCCGTCAGGTTGGTTAGCCTTTTCAAAAAACGTTTCGCGAAGTTTTGAGGTATTGTTTTAGGGATTGTTCCAATTTTTCATATTAAAAGCGCTGAAGATGCAATCGCGGTACCTTGGTCGGCAATGGAGGAAGAGTAACATGGATATTATGTCAGCGATTTACAATAAAGTTCGACATCGCATGACTGACGATTGGGCGTTTGCCAATGAAATGCGAAAGTCGTACGATTATCACAGCGAGGAGAGCGAGTTGAAGGCAGCAGTGGAGCGGTTCCATAGCCGCCGGTACTCGAAACTGCATCCGCAACTTGCAATAGGTAGGTTCTGACAGTTGCTCGCTGCTCTGGTTTTACAAATTTGATATTTCGTCAAACCTGTCGTTTCTACACTTTTCAAGATGCGATTTAAAAAACAACCTTGATATTTATTCACTAAACAAGAAATTTTTAGGTTACGAACAAGTCTTTGAGGTCCTATAAGATGCGAGATATTCGTGCGGTTGTTTTTAGACCACTACGCAAGAGATTAAGTAAAAAGTGTCAGCTAAGCTGCAAGTACAATTGCACAGGCAAGTACAATGGAGTGTAAGAGGTTGTAATTATGGTAGTAGTCAAGCTGCATCTAATAGTGGTAACCTCTGAAGCAAGACAAATTTTAACAGGAATTCCTACTCCTTTTCTAAGTTTACCTTCACCAAACCATCACGCGTTCGTCTGCTTTATCGGTATTGAGGTTTTTGTTGCGCGTCGACAGCGACGTAAAAATTAACTCAACTTCCATCCTACATTTTTGCCATAAGTGTAATATATATTAGAGTTTATATACAGAGGGAAGGTAACCGGCTCGGGCTACCCAAGCCTTCCATTCCTCCGGGGTCGGGTAAATTGGTACCAGACTTGTCTGGAAAAGTAAAGACACTGACTTCATTAAGCGGCTGGCCCCTAAAAGTCATTGTATGGGCCAAACACGCATTCACCCTCATGCATTTACGATTCTGAATTGAACATGAGTGCGGCGGCGCGTCCTTAGGGGACAGATATACACCGACACCTTTACCTTTATCTTTACCTTTATATAGAGAGAAAGTGTGCCTCTAGGACTAATAACAACACTAATAACATATTTATTTATTTATTTGTGGGTGTCAGAACGACACAGAAACAAACAAACAACTGCAAACAACCAAGTATAAGTATAAGGAACTGATCAACAAAACTAAAATATCAGAAAATACAAAAGTATAGGAACAGAAAATCAGCTAACATCAACATACTGGGCCACATGTATCTTGAAAGAGTTATATTTTAGAGCTATAATGTGAGACCTAAGAACACGATTGAACGTAGAACGAACTCTGTAGTTGAAAAACTTTGATCTGACTTGACTATTACAAGATGCGGTAGAGAACTTCTGTGCTGAGCCTCTGGTGTGAGACTGAACAGGAATAAAGAAATCATCGAGTTTAAGCCTGACAATTCCGTGAAAGATCTTATAAGCCATCATAAGATCATATCTTTTTCTTCTCCACTCTAGTGAGGTGAGCCCTAAAAGTTGATTTCTAACAGAAGAGTTGGGTATGGAGCTGTAAGGAAGACCATGACAACGGAGAAACAGTTTACGCGTGAAAGAATTTTGAACTTCTTCGAGGAATTGAACATCTTTCTTTTTGAAAGGCGAAATAACTGTTGTATTACATTCCAGAATGGGGCGGACATAAAGTTTAGACATAAAGTGTAAAAGCCTTGAGTAGTGCACTCTGATCCTTAGTGTGAAGAGCCTTGAACAAATTGAAGACTTTCTGATTGCCTTTAGCAACTAGAGCCTTATAATGCTTGTCAAAACTCAATTTATTCGTGAAGGAAATACCTATATCTTTGATTTCCGTAACCACTTCAAGCGGTAAACCAAGCAAAGAGTAATTAGGGTTTCTCGAGGTTTTGCCTATGGAGAAAACATGCGTTTTCTGAACAGATAGAGGAAGTCGATTTTGCACCGACCATTCGCCCACCAGGTCAATGGCATGCTGAATGGAAGGATCGGCTTCTAGATTCGAGTTTGAGACTTCTTTAAGGATCTTAATATCATCAGCATACTAACAACAAGTAACGCCCAGATTTTGGAACGAACAAGACCGAGGAAAATCGGAAGTGAAAATGTTGAATAGCAACGGCGAGAGTACCTCACCCTGCGGTACACATATTTGCAACAATAGGTTCCATAAGTTAATGCCTCCAAAATTCCGTATGGTACTCGTATCCAACATAATCCCAAGAGACTTTTTCGGGACTCGAATACGTGAGTAGGTGAATTCGGTGACTGAAAATGGTTCCATCTCTTTGAAGATACATTAGAGTCCTTAGAAAAACCGCTTTTTGGACGCTTTTCATTATCAATGTGCCGAGTTTCAAGTTCACTTGCTCCTGTGTTTCAGAAGTAAGCGATGCTCCAATGCCAGGTGATGATTATCTGAACCGTGTCAATTTCCGTGACTACGAACCTGTGGATAACTGCTTGCATTCGGTCCTCGGCAAACAGCCGGTGTTAGGAAAGCGGTAATTATCCAGCAGTTCAGATTTCATGGGTTGGTTTGGGCAGTTCGTAGTAATGCTACGGTCTTTGTGTTGCAGATTCAAAAACAATTACCAGAAGTGGATGGAGGATGAAGTGATTAAGAGGAATATTGATTGGGATCGGCTTCTGATGAATACAAGAGGAATAGCCTTCTCCAAAGACGCTGCTCGTTGACTCGTTTCCACTCAGAGTGTTTGTCCATCACAGGTGGTGTCTTTAACGTATTCACATGATTTTCTATGTAGTGTAGAGAAGTTATTGGTTTTACTCATGTCAGTGGAGAGCATGTTTTGTACTTAGTTTAAGAACATCTTTGCTGTTCTCTGTTCCCTACAGTATTGTAGTGTTTTTCGTTCGAATAATTTTGCTATGGTTTGTGTACATAAAGAGATCTCTGGCTTAATTCTGAAATTATCTTGTGCTGGCGGTCGAAGGCCTCTTATCTGTTCATATCGTTGTTTGATAGTGTACCATTTATATTTGTGTTAGTGAGGTTCAGATGCTCTGCCGCGCCCTCCGTCAACTGACTGCACAATGCTCTAACAAATCTTTTCTGGTGGTTGCGAAGCGAAGGTAACCGAATCCGAATCGACTGTATGGTAGGCTAATCTTCAACAGAATACTTTCAGCAAGATAACGGGCGTATCCGGTGTGCAGTCAGTCTACAATGTGAATAAATCGAAGCCGTTTGAAGCTCTACTCGAAGACTATTCCAAGTACTTCTGGGATGATTCGGTCACAGCGGAAGACCCCTTGGTGGGTTTGCTTCATTGGGGCCGTTGGAGAGCACGATATCTTTCTTTATTGCTCCAGGTGAAACGATTAACTGAACAGCTTCTTGCCGGTTCTCGAGCAGCCTTGGCTTCTTCAATTACGCTGGTGGAGTCCAGGCATCCTAAAAAACGAGCGCAGGGGAACCGTCTGCTCCATGTAGGTGTCTTTTTGCAAATTCCAAAATGATGTTCGTTAGCTTGGACTCTCATTTAATGTCCAACATAATGAATGTAGTCATGAAGTGAGGTGGTGGGTAAAGTTTCTCCATTTAAATTTTATTAGGCTGTAAAGAAAGTTCTATCCTTATATATAAAACGTCATAACTCTACACAAGTCCAGTCCTTTTCCTTAATTCAAGCACCATTCGAAAGAGCACGTCTTTCTCTAAGAAAACTGTATAAAAAGTGTGACCATCGCAAAATCCTGAAGATCTGGATTAATTAAAATATTCGACATTCGGACCCTTTGCTCCGAGTGCGAATGAAGTTTGTGGGTTCATCAATCCCCAGCGATTTCTAACCTGCGACAAAGAATGGATATTATACTATAATAAGAAGAGCGTCGCACGTTTTTTTTTACGCAACAACGAACCTTCTGAGACGTTTTAGAGATTTTCACGACACGAAGGCAACGGTGACGTTATGATGAAGTGCAGCAGTACTAGTGCGCTTTTTGTGCCTTACTCTTTACCAAACGATGAAGAAGGAAGTGCACATCGTGAATATATGCATCATTCCAAGCGATACAGCGAAAGCTAGGAACTATAGAGTCCCTCTACATTTTACAGCAAGGCAAATCCCCGTGTTTTAAAATACGATCCTCCAGAATTCAAACCAATGATACATTGAAACTTTCCTTTGTCCATCATAATTGCCAGACCTCATGGTAACTATCTGCCAATTTTCAAATGTACATATTGCTTTTCAAGGAAGGTAAGGTTCGAATACTAACACGACGTCGAATCCGCCTTCGAATATTTGACTTAATTCCTATCTTCACACTTTCGCGATAGCGGCACACCTCATACTGCTTTCCTTAGAGAATGATGTGATCTTTCGAATGGTGGTTAAATTAAGGGAAACGGTAAGACATAAGCCGAGTTATGGCGCTTTGAATATAAGCTGCAAAAAAGTACAGAACTTTCTTTACAACCTAATAGCTAATTATTACAGTTTTGCCCTCAGTTTTCATAGCCGTCAAGCTTCGTGGCTATCGATAGTCCCGCATAGAAATATTCGCTTCGCTTTTCGTGGCCTTCAGTGGTTTCGAAGCGTACCACTCGTCAAACTAGCTCATCGAAGGACTCACTCATAACGATTGGCCAATCGTTATCAGTCATCAGTTTTTTGGAATCCTGTTCATTTTCATTCATTTATTTGTGGGCATATGCCAGGCTCATCGGTCGTGGGAAGTAATAACGAGATTCCAATGAGCACCGAGATTCCAGTGAGCGCTATGAGAACATAAGAAACCTTTATTGTAACTGTTCCTCTAAACCCCTTATACTCTACACAGAAGGAATGAGTAGTATCCATAGTCTCTTAGCATCCAATACGCTTCTTATTGCTGATTTTCGCTGTTGTGCGTGTACATTGATTGCGTAAAATTTTAACTCATTTCAGGCTATACTTGCAGCTGAACGCAAGCGATATCAGGAAAAAGGCGACGAGGCTATGATATACCGTATAGGTGTGTTATCCTTATCAAATCGTTGTGTTTATGTGCTCACTATTCCGTCTCAGGTATCTCCGGCAGTCCTGGAGTCGGTAAATCCTCCTTCATAGAAGCATTGGGTAAAGAACTAACTGAAGGGCGCGGTAAGAAGATCGCGGTGCTGACAATAGATCCTACTAGTGCTGTCACTGGTGGTACGTCTTTCTGAACTTTGTGGAAGTGATTTATGCTGTTGCTGTTTTTCAAGAGCGGAATTCGTCTTTCAGGGTCCGTACTCGGTGATCTAACAAGGATGCAAGAACTTTCTCGCAATCCCAAGGCCTACATCAGACAGTCACCAACAAGCGGTACGGTATGGCTTCATCACGCGTTACGTTGATTTCAACCCTCCAATCCCGGTTTGTTCACACGATTGATCAGTGTCATCGTACGTCATTTGTTCAATTGGTGAGGGCGTCACTGTAGGCTAACGAGTTTGAGAGATCCCCATTCTATAGTAATTATGGTCTACCTATTTTCACCTAATTCTCTTTGGATTTGATTTGAACCTTTAGCTTTTCCATTTGCGTCTCTTTTTTTACGGATTACACTGTAAACGCCGTTTTTCATACCTACAAATTCAAGCTACTTGGAATGTTTATTCCATTGTTAGAACCTAAGCGGGATTGGAGCTTCTAATGCACATTATTCTGCGAATGAATTCACTTTAATCGACCTTCTCTTTGTTTGCAGGATCATTGGGTGGTGTAACAAGGGGAATTCACGAAGCAGTAATATTGTGCGAAGGAGCTGGTTATGATGCCGTCATTATTGAAACTGTAGGTGAGTACTTTTGTGGAATCATAGTGTTTTCACCTTGGAGACTTCATGTAATGAGTTCAGGAGTTGGACAGTCAGAAACTTCAGTTGCCGATATGTGCGATATCTTCTGCCTGTTACTCTCACCAGCCCATGGTGACGAACTTCAGGTTATTTATTCACTTTTTATCTATGCACCTTTATAGGCAATAGGACAAAAATTATGCAGAAGGTAATAGGCAAGAGAAATTATCCGAGATTGTCACTAAACAACATTTTCGAAAGGCCATTTTTCAGCTTGAATTGGCGTAGTTTTTCGACAGTACCACCCAAAATCTTTTTTCTACCGTGTGACCAACTCTTTCTCCCAAATAAAAACGGTGTATTGGTAACGCCTTGTTGGTTTTCGGCACACTACTGAATTCTTGGCTAGCATCGATAGGGAGTACTCATGCCTCAACTCTGCGATGCATCGGTAAATGAATTGCCTTTCAAGGTATGTTTCAGGGTGTGAAACGAGGAATCATGGAGCTGAGTGATCTTTTGGTGGTAACGAAGGACGACGGTGATCTGAAAGCAAAAGCAAAGCTTACTCAGGCCGAGTACATATCAGCATTGAAGTACATGCGACCAAGGATTGAAGCATGGAAGCCGAAGGTAAGCATGGTCACTTGCCATATTTTTTCTCGTGGGTTTACTCAGGGTTTGAAAACATGGATTTTGAACCTGAGAACTTCCGCAGGTCTGGCGTATTTGCCAAGATCAAAGCCACTAGCCATACTAGCGGTAAGAAAATCTAAATGTTCATTCCCTTGGCAGTACAATACAAAGAGGAATATGAGAAGTGTACTTTTTTGCTGGGCCACTAGATCACCCTGTGTCGCCCGATGGGCCTAAGTCTAAACCTTACATGGCATAACGGTTTCTAGTTGGCCACAGAATGCTTCTGCAAAAACCGTGTCACTAGTGTTCACTACCCAATTTCTTGTGCGACAAATTACCTGTTACCAGTGTCGCAGCAATACGAAATATAAATTCTATACCTTACAGGTTCTCCGTTCATCAATAATGGATCCGAAGTCAATAGCTGCTGTAGCGGATACCATGTTTTCGTTCTGGAATACTATAATGAAGTCCGGCGATCTGAAGCAGCGTCGAACAACCCAGATGACCCAGTGGATGTGGAACCATGTGCAAGAAGAGCTGCTGACAGTGTTCAAGAATCATCCCAATGTTGCACCTCTAGCCCCGAAACTTGAGAGCGACGTCCGTGACGGGAAGATCACTCCTGGATTGGCTTCTGAGACCTTAATACGAAAATTCCTGAATCTGTAATTTCTATTTCTTCTTCTCCTCCAGGAACTAGTCCCGAGGGTGACCTCATTTGTTTTCCAAAATTCATGTACTGAGTTACTCGCTTGTCGCATTTGCCTCGTACACTTTGTGCAAACCTAGTTGCGCACTTGTCCTCCTCTACAGCTTGATCATATGTTTGACTGTTCAACCCACTACTTGGTTGGTTGATACCATTCTCAAAAACGTGTTTTACTGGTCTACTGATTACAAATTGGTGCTGTTACCGTTGGGTTTCTGTTACTTGAGCTCACAGCTGAGAAAGATATCTGAGCTTGCTCTTCTCCATGACGAGATGTGAAGTTGTATGTTACAGTATTCTGAATATGTACTGAGATGACCTCGTTGCCAAATGCCTTGAAATTTATGAAAGTGTATTATTAGTCATGCATAACAGCATATATTGCCAAATCAACTACGAGTAGAGTTAGTGAGCTGGTCCGTTGTACATGTTTGAGAATTGCAAAATTAAAGAGTTAATTTACACCATGTCTATGGAATATTGGTGTAAATCGCTAAGTACCAGGCATTGTAACCTGCAGAATACTAAATATTCATACTTAAGTCGATTTTTGAATAACGATCCATGTAAGTCCGGTGATTCTACGTATCTCACACCCAGAGTGAATGTTCTCCGTTTCGCATTTCACAGGGAAGTCTTGAACTGTGAAGTGAAACAAGAAACATACAAGTAAAGTGACGGTATTAAAATTGATCGTTAATTTATTCATTAGAGATTATGTTGTTTTTTTTTTTATGTTTGGCTTCTTTTCTTGTTGAAATCACAGATGAATCGAAAAATGGAAATGGAATGTTTGCTTCGTCCTGATTGAGTACAGCTGCGGCTCCTATCTTTTTCAAATACATTAGCAATTTGGGACGCTCGTGGGTTGTTGAGAGAGTGTGTTATGTCTTTCCTTTCCAATACTTACTAAAATAAGAGAAGCCAGACATGGTCCAGAGATAATATACCCAATGATGTGTCTATCGCTCCGATTGGTCTTTTGTATGTCGCTGATTTTGTTTATTTATTCATGGGTGTCAATGTGACACGAAAAGAAAAAAAAACAATAAAACAGATTTTGTGATTTTGTTGAATATTGATTTTCTTGATTTTGGTCGTTGATATCTTAGTTCACCTTTGAGCTGACGTTAAAAAAAGATACCTACTCACGATATCAGTTAATAGTAGCAATCGAACTTTCTCGACTAATCCTATTCGATGCGCATCGTAATAAGATTAGTTAAAGTCATGATATTCGTGATCAGGACACATTTAGAGGAGTCTGTTATGCCTGAAACTGGCTTATAGTTCATTGTTTTCTTTCCAAGTTAGTATTCCATGAGGGATACTAAAAAAACGAAAAAAAACTTCAATGAAGGAATGAGGAAACGACCATCTATGGCCTATTCTTCAGTTTTTCGAGCTCCGTCGTAGACTTTCTAATTTCCAGTAGAATTCTGAATTTTATCAGAGAGCAAGTTCTCCCCAGCCTTACTCTGCGAATGACTCGCCAGTCTGTAAAGTACTACTGCAAGTTCTTTTGCTATTTGACATTGATCTACTGAATGCCGTGAAGCCGTGCTGTATGTGAATAAGAATTCTCGAGATTATCAAAGGTTGGTTGTGTAGAAGTGCTACAAACTTCAAAATTTCAGGTTTTGAAGTGTTACTTACAGTGGCCTGTGGCATGTCCGTAAGCACTACTCGCTTCGCTGCTGACTATGCGAAGAGAGTGGCCGGATGTAAGAAATGCAAACTGCAACTACCGAAGGGGGTCAGTTTTCAACGATTCGATCACTGTTCATTGTGATTTCACTTATCTCTTCTATTCGTCATATCCTACTTGAGAATACTACGGCTAGGGTGAATATTCCATTAGAAAGCACGGCAGCATTTAATTCGTTCGAAGCTGGGTTCCAGAGGTTGTAGGGTATTTTTTGTGAATTCTTCTTACCACAAAGCAGTTTGATTGGAATTTTTGGATATTGATACAAATTCCTCCAAGATCTAATACAACTATAAACGCCAAAATTTTATAACGAAAGGTTCAATTCTGCTCATTAACGGTGGTCTTGACGTTCATCTATGTGATCCGTTTCATTTCAAAATTGCTCGACCAAGCATGCCTGTATCGCTTATTTGCAGAAAGAATGTTTCGAACAAGTCCATTGCCAACTTTTCCATGTCCTCATAGAGATTTGAACAGTTTTCTCAATAGCCCTTCCAGCATAAGCGATAGGAGATCTTTCAGTTTGGAACAATTTGTCCTAATGAATGAGCTAGCGGACATGGAAATGTGATTTTAGGAAATCCGTCTTGCCAAGATAACTCCCAACCCATTTGTGCAGAATGCTGAAGGTCCACCTCCGGATATGAAGATGTACTTCCATCCAAACTGTTTGTTTGAGATGTTTTTCAAAGCTCGTGCAACCACAAAGGTTATTGAAGGAACTGATGATATTGAAGGTGTGCTGGAAAGTTCTTCAAATTCATCTAATTGACCAATATTCCCATCTTGTTTGTAGGATGGGATGACTTAAAGGACGAGGATAAGGAAAGCATAACGAAACTCATTGACGAACTCACAGAACATCGAGCAGCTGTAAAAGAAGGCACTACAAAGCCGACGAAGAAGCCGAAGACGCCAACTAAGGGCGGCGCTACTACCCCGGAAAAGGTGAGGGACAACGTCCTGACAACGAACAGGAAGAGCCAACCAAATGAGATGCCAAAAAACTTCTCTTGCGTATTCAATTTATGAATGCAATCAAAATATTTAGGCTCCAAGCCCCTCAAAAAAGTGCAGCAGCGCTGATAAGAGTCCCGCCATCAAGTCGAAACAAAAGAAATCTGCGGATGAAGAGAAATCAGAAGGAAAAAAGAAAAATGGCACTGATGGAGGTGGTGAGAAAGGAGGTGGAAAATCGAGCGAAGAACCAAATGAGGAGTCCAAATACAATTCCTTCAGTAAGGTACATTTTTTCATATTTCTTGATCTAGCTGAGTCGTTCGCAGAGATCATTAAGTTAAAATGTTGATGTTTCAGTTCTGTAAACTCTGCGAAGTTGTAGCTTCCGTTTCCAAATACACAGACAAGTCTTCGGCAGTGAATATGTACATTTCGAGAGGTACGCTTTCTTTGAATTGTGTATTTGGCATGTATTAATGAGCTAGATCACTAAGATTTGACATCAGATGATTTCGATGGTGACGTACTCACACTAATCCGCCTTCTTCTGCCTGGAGTTGACCAGAGAGTGTACAACGTCAAGGAGAAGCAGATCATAAAACATTTTGCTACGGTTAGTTTGCTTTTGTACCCATTAAAGGCTTAGATACCTACACAAAAGTCAACCAAGTGGAATCCTCTGAGAAGATGTAACACGAAACTAGTCTGTTAATTACCGGCTTTTTGTTTTGCGGTTTATAGACGAGAAGTGGTTGATTGACTTATATATTTGGAGATGAGAGAAATATAAGTCATTCAACTACTTCTGAGAAGTACTAGTCATAAGTTGACAGCAGTACTAGTGCAACCTAATGGTATAAGGTTACTTTTTGTCTTCAGGTTCGATTCCTTTCCGAGGAATTAAAGAATGAGAACAAGAATTGGATGGGTACGTTATCCCGAATAGTGTATTATTATAATAGGCGTCAGACGGTTGTGAGGGTGTCTCAACAGCAATGCGACACTAATTAGTGGAGGAATCAGCTCGATCCCTATCGATTATTCTTTAGGTTTTGAGTGCGTTAGTTACATACTTCTCCTAGGATGTTATACCCTAACCGTTCGATTTATTTATTTATTTATTACGCCTCTCATAGACGTGCTTTTAAAAATTATTATTATTAGCACATCCTTATTTTTTTCTTCTGAAGTGGCTTATGATTTCATCTTATCGCGAATTTCACATTTTCAGATTTTCGATTTGTCAGCTGACGAGTTGCTTGATTCATACAAAAATGACGGAGATGTTTCGAAAACCATACGTGATGCAATGGAAAAGCACAATCTAAGCAGGACCAGCAAAGGTAATTGGAGTATCCAGAAGGTGAGCACCTTCCTTTTGAACTGTTTCCACCTTTTCAGTTCACGGTACTGCTCATGAATTGTTTCAGGTTGACCGCTGGCTAAACAAATTGACAGAATTGTCAAAAGATGAGGAACAGATCAATCATCTCAAGTTTGCTGCGAAACGGTGGGTTGTTATGACTTTTTAGACGAACATTAAAGGTGAAGGGTAAAGGTAAAGGTGTCGGCGTCGGTCAGACCCTTCGGTTTCCATTCGGAATCGTAGAGGCATGGTGAATGTCTGTTTGTCCTATACAATGACTTGCGGGAGCCAGCCGCTATACAAAGTCGGTCTCTCTACCTCCCCAGATAAGTCTCGCACAAATTTACACATCCCTTACTTAGAGGGATGGAAGGCTTGGCTTGGATCAGCCGGGATCGATCGCTCGACTGTGTGAGTGTCAGAAGCGCCTCTTGCCACCGCACCACGCTGGCTCCTTGCCACGTCTTATTCTCGGAGTCCCGATGAATACAGATGAAGGCGCTGATCTGCGATTTGGGAAGCTGAGTAAAGAAGGAAAGAAGGGCTAGGTGGTCCAATGTTGATTGCTCAGTTGGTCATCGTGTGGTTCAAAGCTTTCATTCACGAGTGGCATCTTCTTCATGGCGAAGGGTTGACGAGACACCGTCGAGCATGTTTCGACGTCGTCACTGCCCTTGAGACATATCAAACCCGTGCAAGATCGATGGGCCACCTCTCCCAGCCCGATCCTCCAACACCGCTGGTTACGTTTTTACCAGATGGAACAGCGGCCAGTGGTTGTCACGAGGCTAATGATGTAAAGACACCATTTATGGAGCAGCGTGATGCCCACTACGCCAATATGTTCCAATTTGCAATGCAAATGAACAAGGAAATGGAGGCGATGATTAAGGGCTCGTTCAGACGACGCGCGTCGAAAATGCAAAATCGAAGCTCAATCGATAATTAACGCCCTTGATCGAATTTGCTCTTTTGCATTAGTGGCGCAGTCCGGTTGCGCCTCATATAGGCAAACTTACTGGTCGCTCGGGTTTTTTAGAATTTTGCCATTCCTTATTAAAGGGAATTTCGACGAAATTCACTTTTTTCGTTTAATTTCTTTCCTATGTGATTATATGCCTAATTTTTTTGCCTATATGAGGCGCAACCGGACTGCGCCACTAACGCAAAGGAGCAAATTCGATCAATGACGTTATTTATTGATTGCGCTTCGATTTTGCATTTTCGACGCGCGTCGTCTGAACGAACCCTAAGGCAAATGAGAGTAGTGAAAGAAAAGTAAGAAGTCAGCGGGCCCTAAAAAACAGATTCGAAAAAGCGCCACCTGGAGAACCTGACGATGTAATTGATCTTTGAGAAAGGTGTTGACCCTCAAATAGTTCTTAACACGTTGACGACAGCGCCTTTTTCGCGTGTCTGGCGCGTGGGACCAACCGATTTTCTAGGGCGCCGAGGCTGTGGCATGATGCCGGCACACGGCGAATTTTTTTCAAAATGGAAGTGAATAGTAAATCTCGAAGACTACATATACAGTCCTGTAATATCGGAGATTGTGACTATTCCTTTTTTGCAATGTAAATAAAAAACAACAGCTGGAAGCTTTTAGAATATCCTTTTTCCGTATCCAGGTTAAAAGGAAATTGTTATTTGTTTATTGTTTATTATTTGTTTATTCTGATAATCAATATTTGTTCGTATTTATGTATTTGTTTCAGTAACCAGTATTTGTTTGCATTTATTTATTTCTTGCAATAACCATTATTTGTTTTTACTTGTAAAGAAAACTAGTGCACAATCAAAAATTCCAGTAAATCAGAAGCTAAGAGTTGTTTTCACGGACCACGAGATTTACAATTTCTATTCATGAGGTATATAGTGGCCAGACAAATATTTCCCAAAAAATCGGGATAAGTCAGAAAAATAAATTTCAAGACTGTGACGCACCATTGCGTCACACGGTCCCACGCGGCATAATACGTGTGACGCAGCATTGCGTCACGCGGTCGTCAACGTGCTAATATATTACCTCATTGTCAAAACCTGAATGATCACAGAATGCTGTGATTTGTGAATTTGAGTTTTAGAGCATCGCTTGACATTAATATCTGTTGAATTTTAGTTCTTCTTTGTAGTACGTTGGTTATATGAAAGCGCCGTTTTTCTTGTTTTAATTGAATGAGTGGAGCATCGATGTTTAAAGAAATAGTTTCATAAAATTCGTTCAAACTAATTAAGGGCTCTTCTGTTTGCAGATTTTTCTTGCTTATATTGTTTCCCTGAGAACGATGCAACCGTGTGCACCTTCCGTGCTAGAATTTTGAAGGTAGTTCTCGAAATTGGCGCTATTGTGATACCCGTTACCTTTCTCTATACCTTCACACCACTGAGGTAACACAGTGGGAAAACGTGACCGGTTCTTTCATTCTGAGTTTTAAGGTAGAACTTTCCCTGGTCAAGTTTTCGAGGTTTAAATAAATGTTTTGTTATTTTTACATAGAAGGGCACATTTTTAGGTCCACACGGTTGTGTTCACACAAGATGTTAGTAACGAACCTAACTTAAAAGAAGTTGTAGGCTCCAGGAACATAACAAAGAAGTCCTTACGAAAAATCATCCTACAAAAGCTAAGATTATCAAGAAGAACAATCGTAGGGTTTGTTGCCCACCAAAACCACATCTCGTCTTCTAAAGTCTTCTTGTCTTCTGGCTAGTTAGCAAATCGGACGCTATCGCGTAATTGTAGTTCGCTATCATGAAATGCCTCTGATGATTCACAGTGCCGGCCAAAAAAGGTATTTGTTTTCACTTTTTCGCATGTAACTCCTTAGGGACTGAGGCTTTTGAAGTTATTTTTTCTATAGTTAACGGAGAGTGGTAAGGGTGTACATATGCTAGTTTCGTTTCGATGGGGGCCTGAAATTTAGTGAATTTTTCCATCAAAAAAGTAAAATGTACACTTTTAGAAAAGCGGCCCCATTGACAAATTTTTCCTACTCTAAAACAAATTATGTTCTCGCAACCGCTTATGTGCCGTTTGAAAGAGGAAGATTTTTCCTGCAAAACGATGTATTGAAGTTTTTTGTTACTTTTAGCTTTTATTATTTTTTTAGGTGATCCAATAGGAGCGTGTCCAAGAGGTGTCAATTACCTTTGGATGCAACTGGTGCTTTGTATACAGAGGCTTTCACAGGGTCCTATATGACGGTTGAAAGAGAATCAAATGCGTTATCGGACACTGCCTCCATCCTCTCGTGAAGCTGAGTTTCTAGAAATTTATTTAAGAAAAACTACAAACTTGAAGCGTCATTTCCGCCCCCTTTCAATTTTTTCTCCTCAAAAGATTTTTCAGAACCTCAAATACCGTTCGTAAGAAGTAACATCGCTCTATGTGGACGTGTTTTCGAAAATTTTCCACGTATTGGTTTTTATTCGTTTTCAAGCAATTAAAATGAGTACGCCCTGGACCACCGATTTCCGCGCGCGATGACGGAGGCTCGTGCAGTCATCGTCGCAGGCGGCGCTCAGGGATCGCGCGCGGGATTCGGTGGTTCAGGACGCATTCACCAGGGGCCTTATGCTCGTCTCCCCCCGCAACGAGTGGGGGAGTCCCTGTCCCGTCTCTCCTCTTACGTCTGCGTACTATTTCGGATGGAGGACACCGGCGGGGACTTCCCCACTCGAAGTTCGCTGACCTCCCTCGTAAGAAAACTGGCAATGAAGTATTATATTTGTGGGCACCTTCCACATCGTCGGTAGCTTTCTACTGCTGGTTTCATTGTGAGCGATCTGAGAAAAAGCCTCTCTCCCAAGAATCTTGAAAAACTAGTGTTTCTTTGCCATAACACACTCGTTTTCGGCTTCTAATCCTATTTTGAAAGCATACTTGTCTGTCACGCCAAAAAAGCCTGCCTTTCTGTACGTAATTTTGCTGGTTTTATTTTGTAATAGAATTTATAAAGATTAGTGAAATTGATACGGTTTTTGTGATGAATTTTCACCTTTACTTTGGAGCTATCACCAAACGATGAACGCTTTCACCAAAATGCTAGACACATTATAGTTTAAACAAAACGAACATTCTATGGGTACTTCTAGAAATAGAAATAAAAACGCTTGGTGGCCTAATTTTGGCTAAATTCCAATAATTTAGGCATTTTTGCGCTATTTCCGTTTCCGTGTTATGTATTCCGGTTTCCGGCCATTTTTGGCCATTTCCGTTCCGTCTTCCGCTTCTCAAAAATAATCTCCGCACACCCTTGCTACTCACTTTAATTGCTTGAAAACGAACAAAAACCAATACGTGGAAAATTTTTGAAAACACGTCCACATAGAGCGATGTTACTTCCTACGAACGGTGTTTGAGGTTCTGAAAAATGTTTTAAGCAGAATAATTGAAAGCGGGCGAAAATGACGCTTCAAGTTTGTAGTTTTTCTTAAATAAATTTCTAGAAATTCAGCTTCACGAGAGAATGAAAGGAGTGCCCGATAGTGCATATGATTCTCTTTCAACCGTCATACAGGACCCTGTGAAAGCCTCTGTATACAAAGCACCAGTTGCATCCAAAGGTAATTCACACCTCTTGGACACGCCCCTATTGGATCACCTAAAAAAATAATAAAAGCTAAAAGTAACAAAAAACTTCAATACATCGTTTTGCAGGAAAAATCTTCCTCTTTCAAAAGGCACATAAGCGGTTGCGAGAACATAATTTGTTTCAGAGTAGGAAAAATTTATTGTCAATGGGGCCGCTTTTCTAAAAGTGTGCACTTTACTCTATTGATGGAAAAATTCACTAAATTTCAGGCCCTCATCGAAACGAAACTAGCATATGTACACCCTTACCACTCTCCGTTAACTATTGAAAAAATAACTTCAAAAGCCTCAGTCCCTTAGGAGTTACATGCAAAAAAGTGGAAACGAATACCTTTTTGGCCGGCACTGTACATCCTCAAAGAATGGTTGTAAGATATTAACTTACATATTGCGTCTAGTTTTTAACCCGCTTTTGTTCATTCTCACTTTTTCCGCCCAACGGAATTCAGAGCATTGTTGTGATAGTTTTCTTTTCAAGGTTGCCGCCCATGGAGGTTCAGTATTTGCTGCGTCTCGTTATGAAGGATCTTCGCTTTAATGCTGGTGTTAAACACATTCTGGAAGGTCTCCACCCATCCGCCTATGAGGCTTTCCAGAACTGTCGCGATTTGGCGGAAATTGTCGAAAGGCAAGATTCTTCCTGATTTAGTGACTGTGTCTCCACTAAAATAAAACCGTTTTAGGTGTAAGAAAAACGAGTTTGGAGTCGTGAAAGCTGTGGTAGAAATAGGCATACGTCTTGGTACGCCTGTGCTTCCGATGTTGGTTAGTTTCTCCCCCTATTCTATTCCTTTTTGGCATTACTAGGGTGTCCCATAAGTTTTGAGAATTTCAGATGTCCTAGTTTGAAACAACATAACTTCCCACACGTTTCGTGTTCTATCATGGTACTATGTTGGCGTGTCCTAAGCGTCACCTAGATCAGAACCCCAATCGATACATTCGATCAGCCCTTAGATGGCTAAGTGGTGTCATTTTAATCATGTCCAACCAAACCGACTACCGAACGATTTTGCTACGATGCTTCCGTTCCGGCTTCAGCGCAAGCGAGTCGCATGAGTAGTTTATAGAGCTGATGGAGCCCGATGCCCCTTCCACTGCTACAGTGTACTGCTGGTTCGTTCGAATCGCCAACGGACACTTCTCCCTCGACAGAGCTGTTGAAACTGGACGCCGTATGTCGACCGAAACAACGGTCTTTCTCGCAGCTGCTGATGCTGATCCAACCAAATCTGTACGGGGTGTGTGCATCGGCTCCTCAAACGAAATGGCCTTGTGTCTAAGCGTCCTTGCACAGTACCACACGATCTGACGCCGGCAGGGCAAAACGCTCGTGTGAATGCCTGCTCTTCACTGCTCTTCCTCTACCGAACGACTGACTGAGCGTACCGAGTGGCCATGGATGAGAAGTGGGTTAGGAACAGGAACTCTGACAGGAGGCCGCAACGGCTGCCTCACAAGAAAGATCCACAGCCCTCCTCAAGGAGACCAGTTCACGGCACTAAGCACATGATTTGTTCGCACTACTCTAGTAAAGGTCTCGTTTATTACGAACTACTACCGGCTCGGCAATAGGTAGATGCGAACGTCGTCTCGTCCCACATGGTAGAGATGAAGTCCAGACTACCCGCCGACCTTGAGTTGAAAGGCAGAATTCATCTTCTGATGGATGATGCGGGCACACACCGGACAAAGTACACCCTGGACCAGCTAGGGAATCTGAACATCGTGAGGCTACCCATCCGTCATTTTCGCCTTACCTCTCTGCGATTTCCATGCGCTCCGGTGTATAGAGCACTTCTGCATCGGGCGGCAGTTTCAAAACCAGGACGACATCGCACGTGCGGTCGATGAATGGGCAGCGTCACCCTCTGCTCCCTTCTGGAGACAGCCATTCGCTTCCTTGCCCGAAAGATGGAGGAAGGTTCTGGCCATCAAGGGATCATACATTGTCAATTGACAAATGGTTAGTTCAGGTATAATTTAATTCTAATGAATGCTGCGATTCTTCTCAAAACTCATGGGACACCCTATTATAATCAGAAAATTTTACCCGCATCGTCTATTTTCCAGTTTCCGTTCCGTATTGGCAAAGCTTTCCACGATCTAGGTATGTAGACACTCTGCTTTTCATAGGGCGGCTTTCGCTCCGAAAGTGTTTATATTAGTTTGGTAATATATGTACCTACTTCCAAGCTCGTGCACACATTCAGCATAGTTCGGGCGGAAATGCGGCATTGCTAGTCTTTTGGTCAGGGGACTTGAGAAAGGAAGCAAACAGACTTAAAGAGGTTGTTCGCAAGGGAGTGTGGTGCAGTACGAGCAACAAAAGCGCACTCATAGTCAACTGGGCGGTAATGTGCAGCTTTGTGGTTTAGTGGTCTAACTGCTCCGATAAGGACACCTACACGCTCCTCTTCCATTCACTAGTATCACCTGTCGTCCCGTTGATCATTTGCTCGAGCGGGCGCCAGTAACGTCTCCATTCGTCTCTGTCGCGTGCCGTGGTAGACCAGTGGGTCCTGCTTGCTCGAGGAACACGAAGAGCATCGAATCGGTCGTTCAAGGATACGACGAAGAAGTCCGAACAGCGCAAATGTGGGCGACCTGGAGTTCTTCTGACAACCCGTGGAATCCAGTCAGTAACGACTCTCGTCCAACGGTCGTCACGAAATCGCATTACGTGTCCGGCCCACCTGATCTTTGACAACTTGGCCCTTGCGACAGCGTCTCTGATTTTCGACTGTCGACGTAGCTCGGAGCTCCGTATGCCGTCTCTCGCCTGCATGAGGCGAGTCACTCCGAACATCCATCTCTCTATGATTCGGTAAACATGTTAATATGTACTGCTGGCTACGTCACCCGAATGAAAATGTAAAGAAACAGAGATGTCCTATCACCGTTAATTTGTAATTATTCAAAATTGCGACGTCCTTGGTTACGGTTATGCTTAAAGTCACCTAAATAAATGATCATCAATGCAAACCTGTTTGAGGGGTCAACATGTAGAGTTGAGGCGATGTGTGGCACGTTGGCGGAAACAGCGATATTCCTGGGTGATAGATGGTGTTATGAGTTCGATATCATCCGCAAAACGAAGATGGTGTAACTGCCGGCCGTCGATTTTCACTCCCATGTCGTCCCATTCTAGTGTTCGCATCATGAACTCAAGAGAGGCGTTGAAAAACTTCGGTGATATGGTATCACCTTGGCGTACACCCCTCTTCACGTTGATACGAACGTTGTTGTAGAATGGTGTGATCACGGTCGTGAATCCCTTGTAGAGCTCACTGACGATCTTCACGTACTGAGTGGAGACGCCTTGTTTGCACAGAGCCTCAATCACCGCTTCCGTTTCGACAGAGTCGAAGGTCTTCATGAGATCGATGAATGTGCGGCACAACGGGGTCTTGTACTTTCGGGAAACCTCAATGAGCCAGATCACGGGCTGGATATGATCGATTGTGCTGAACCTTCTTCGAAACCGGCTCGCTCGCAAGGCTGTCCTTCGTCTATCGTTCGGTCGATCCCATTGAGAATGACGCGTGCGAATAACTTGTAAACTACAGACAGCAGGCAGATAGGGCGATAGTTGCCGATGTCGTGCGGATCCCCTATCTTATACAGCAACACAGTCCTGCTAGTTTTCCATATTGCTGCTACTTTGCAGTCCAACAGGTATCGTGTGAAGAGCCTTGCCAGGGTGTTGATGAGGGCTGGCGGTAGGTTCTTCAGGTGTTCGGGTCCGATCCTGTCGGGACCGGGAGTTGTACGATTCTTCATCGATGAAATCGCATGACGAATCTCGGAAGGGAGGACCGCAGGGATGACATGTCCATCGTTCGGGATTGGGTATTTAGGGAAGATGGACGTGGCTATCGAAGAGATCGGAGTAGAAATCGTGGATGACCTTTTCCATAGCCCTTCTGGAGGACGTGAGGGTTCCATCCGGGCGCAGGAGAGCTGTCATCGTGGTCTTATAGTTGATTAAGCCTCGACGAGCGTTGCGTGTGCTCTTGCCCGCTTCAGCCGCATCAACTAGCGCAGCTACTCTTCTCTCTTTAAGGTCTTCCTTTATCGCTCCTCTGCACAACTTTGTGAGTTCGGACGTTCGCAGGTAGTCGCCTTCGGTTCTTGCCACTCCGCGATGGCGAATCAGCTCGAGAGTTTCGTGGGAAAGGCGTTTCCTGGTATTCTTGGGACTCTCGGCTTCTTGAGCGCAGTCACGTATGTGAGCAATGAACCTGTTGTATTTCTCGACGATGTTGTCCTCGGCGAAACCTTTCCAGCAGCTAGCCAGCGAGAAGAAGAGGTCCCAGTTTACGAGTGTTCTTGGGCCTCTCTTCTTGAACTTCATGGCTTTCTCTTGTTTCCGTGTGAGATGGAGGCTCGCACGGAGGAGACAGTGGTCGGATCCCGTAAAGAACTTCGGAACAACAGCGACATCGGTCAGGCAAAACCTTCGGTTGACGATAACGTGGTCAATTTCGTTGTGATGCATTCGACCTGGCGACTCCCAAGTCCAACGTCTGGAGGCGGGTTTCTGGAACTGCGAGTTACCATGGATGGTGTTCGTCGACATGATGAACTCAGACAGCCTTTCACCCTGTTCGTTCCACTCCAGACCATGGACGCCGACATGAAGCTCTTCCGACGACCTTCTAGGCCCGATCTTCGCGTTGAAATCTCCGACGATGACCTTGTAGAAGGTATGATCTTCCTTTTAAAGCTTCTCCAACTCCATGTAGAATGCCTCGACTTCTTCGTCATCGTAGTCCGATGTTGGTGCATAGACTACGAAGACCGTCAACGCTGGCATTAATCAACGTCGCATCAGCCGTAAACGGCCGATTCGGGTTGTGAGTTGTTCGAACGAATCGATGTTCATGGCCAAGTTCGTGTTGACGAGGACAGCGATACCACCAACGCCTCTGCTGTCGCATGTTTCGAGGAACAGTTCTTCTCCAGTGTCGAACACGGGTGTAGTGTTCGACACTGGAGAAGAACTGTTCCTCGGAACATGTAGTGGGCGGTGTCTTCTCGTCTCGGTCAGCGGGATGACGCTGTACTTGATCTTCCTGGCTTGCATCATCAGGTCTTCGACAGATGCATCCGATGAAAGCGTTCGCGCGTTGTAAGTACGGATCGTCATCCAGCAGCCTCTCCGTACTCGTCCTTCCCAACGCTGCTGTATTGGGGGCTCTTTCGGGGTCAGGGAAATGAGGCTCCTTGTTGTTACTGTTTTCGGTATATGAGGGGCGTACGGGCAGCTTGCCAGGCTATCCCGCTGGAGGTAAGGGTTTTTTTATTAGAGGCGACCCTGAACCGCCTCTCTTATAATTCCGTGTCTACCGAATGCGAGTTGTTAGACCACACAGTTAGCCTCCGTGAGGAGGTGTCACCGTCTGGCACAGCAGAATCAGCTTGCTCGACACTGATTCCACCCGCGTCTCACGGCAAGTATGAGGTGGCTTCTGGTCCGCGATTAATCCCCTATCGGCCACCTGGGGCCGTATGCTCGTCTCTCCCGGCCGGGCGAAGGGCGCCCTTCGCCCGGCCGGGTTAGTGCGAATAGACACAACTCAGTGTGTCTATTCGCCCACACCCTGCCGGGCGAAGGGCGCCCATCGCCCGGCTGGGAGAGACGAGCATACGGCCCCTGGGGTCGCGCCGCGTAGCCTCGCCACCAACCGGCTGGGGATCCTTCTTGAAGGAGAACCTTCAAAGAAGGAGATCTTCTTCCATTACGATACGTAAAGGCTTGGTGATTGCGTACTTAACTAATGCAGTGACTTGTGGTGGCCAACGAGTGTCCAAGACATTGTCTTCACCTTCCCAAACGTGGTTTGGTACTTACTTACCCGATCCCGTAGGGATGGGATTGGTTAGCCGGGCGGTTTGGTTAGCCTGGGCGAGGATGGGCCTTTCGTCTGTGTGGGTGTCAGCGCATCGCCTCCTACTATTGAACTACGCGCTCGTGATGAAGGTACTGCCATTAGAAGTCTTTTGTTTGGAACAGGATTCAGAGTAGTGACTATGCTTGACTATCCTGAGCAAAATCACCCACATGCATGAGCGAAATTCGAGCAATAAAAAGCACGGAAATTTACCGTTACTGCCTTTCCGTGAGAAACCCTCATCCATTTTAGTTGTTAGGAAGATGACGTGAAGAGGGACACCAAGGTTAAGATGAAGTACACTGTTTCATTCGAATATTCCGCTGTGACCTCATTGCCTGACGGTAGTGAGAATGATACACCTCTAATAATTTCGGCGCTGATGGCAATAAGAATATTGCCTAAAGAGATAAATCAGATTTAAACATACAGTAGCGGCCAAAAATCTATTAACACTCGGCCGCGCAGAAATTTTCACCCTTTGACCAGCAGCCCACGAAAGAGTTCGGACCTTTCGAGGAAGCTGTGCACAGTTTCTACTAGAGTAAATCTCCCTCTTTCAAACAGTCTACAAAAAATTTCTAGATGTGCTGAATCTAACGAAATATAACAGGTTTTTTGAGACATACATTTTTCTTCCTTCAAAAATTGACTTTGGTGACTTGTAATTTTTCTGCAAACAGCTGTGAGAGAAAACTAAATAAACTTTTAGGCAGACAATTTCAAAGTGAAAACTCACGAAGAAATGCAACACTACAGGGTGTCTCGAAAAATGTGCTCACTGTTTGAGGAGCCGTAAGTTTACTGATAGTAGAGATCCAAAGATAGATTATAAGCCATACGGAAGCACATTAGAAGCAGATCTTATGCCACGTCATTGGTGTGGATTGCGCCATGCACCCTTACGACTGACCAATTTTTACACCTGATTGACAGTGCTCAAGATAAATGTTATCAGTTATTCAACAATAGTGTACTTAATAGTTGTAGAATATGTTCGCAGACAAGCTATGTGCAAAACAGAGAACTATGAAGAAGTTTGTCCTTTAATAGACCGCGATTCGCGGATGCTATCATAAGTTATCATCCTCGCTACTTGCTGTTTTTTTTTGAAAATTCATGGCGTACTGTGCCAACAAGATATCTTGCTCAAGATTTTTTCGTGAGGGTAATCTGACACGTAAAATGCTATGGTGATCTTTTCCACCCTCGAGATCGCGCTGTTGGTGTACTATCAACAAAATTTTGAACGGACTTATACATAGTCTTGCAATACTCCACTAGTTGAAATTTTTTACCAATTCATGGCTTGCGACGAAACGAGATATCTTGTTCAAATTTTTTTCATGATGGTAGCAAATTATGTGGAATACGATGGTTGTAGTTCCTGCCTTCGAGAGCGCGCTCTTGGTGAACTATCAGGGAAATTTGGTGCAGACCCATAATTTGGCACCACACTGCCTGCCGGAAATTTGTTCAAAAATTCCTGTCATCTTGCATTCACGAGGTATTTTGCTGAAAGTTACTGCATAAAGGTAATAAGGGATGGGAAATACAATGCTTATATTATCTGGCTCCCTCAACGCAAAATTGGTGAAATTTTATTTTATTTATTTTACGCCTTTTCATAGACGTGCTAAAAACTGGTTAGCAGTACAATGAGCAAGAAAAACTCAATCAAAAAGAAAAAAATGAAGTGAAACAAAGCTCAGCAGATTACTAACTCAAACAGAGGGAAGAGAGCATTCCTAACATTCGAAACAATTCAAAACAATTTAATTCATCATTTTTCTATTACGTATGGGAGTAAGTAGCAACTATGCAATATTGATATCTTCCGAGGCTAGATGAATGTAACGGATTGTTGTGGGCCATGGAACAGAAAAGAGAGTGTGTGTAGTACTGATTTATCCATGCTAGGTGGGAATCAGGCTACCTGAGCACGCATCTGCGGGGCGGGATCCGTATCGCGGGAAGCAACCAAATACAGAGCACACCGAGCGTGCAAGCCCCATAGTAGTTAGGCAGAGTCAGGCCCCCTTAGCACGCATATAATCACGCACGAAAAACCAAATAGTTCACTAAAAAGACTGTAATTTTGGATTTGTGTAGAGAAGTTAAAAACAGAATGTAACATACGAAAGAGAATTGCTTGCACTGCCAGATGGTTTGTTTAGTTTTTTCTCATAGCTGTTTGCGGAAAAATTACAAGTCACCAAAGTCAATTTTTGAGCGAAGAAAAATGTATGTCTCAAAAAACCTCTTATATTTCTTTAGATTCAGCACATCTAAAAATTTTTGTACATCTTATGAAAGAGGGAGATTTGCTCTATAAGAAACTGTGCACAGCTTCCTTGAAAGTCCCGAACTGTTTCGTGGGCAGCCGGTCAAAGAAGGGTGAAAATGTCTGCGCGGCCGAGTGTTGATAGATTTTTGGCCGCTACTGTAAATCTGGAGGTGTCCGCGCTGATTAGTCCCTACGGACGCACCCCGCACTCGTGTTCCATTCATATTCGTAATGGTATGGAGTTCGGTATTTACAATGGCTTACAGGGGCCAGCTGATGTACCAAGTCCATGTATTTATTTTTCCAGACGAGTCTGGTACCAATTTTCCCGATCCGGGAAGGTTGAGAGGCTAGGTTGCTCGGGCGGGGAACGATCGTTCAACAATAAGGGTGTCACTAGCGCCCCTCACCATTATACCACGCGCGTCACAAATCGGATCAGTGAGCTGTAAATAAATGTTGGAAATAAAGGAGTTTGCCCTCGGGCGCGTGCGACGCACCATACGGGAAGTTTTGGGCCAACATCATAGCGATCTCGGCGAGCCTTTTCGCACTTCTTTCTAGGCAGAGCCGTGTAAGTCAGTCGAGCAAGCAATGAAACGATGCGTCAATGGAATGTTTGCCGAAATCAAGTACGATGGAGAACGTGTTCAGGTGTGGAAAAATATTTAATCAATAATATTTTATTTAATTGATAGGTTTGTAAGAAAGTCTCGATTTGTGTAAAAGTCTAGGAATTTTTGATTGGCGTTATACGGAAGCTGTCATGTGTTAATCGTTACCCATTCTTGAAGCTTCGTTGTGACGCGTATAAATACTCAAACACTCCTCATTGCCTTTAATTACAAAGCCAAGTCCACAAGAGCACTTTCGAGCATCCTTGCCCTATTTGGCTATTGTGATCCGTGAAAAATTGGAATAGTAGTAGTTATAGTAGCATGTGATGAACTATTCGAAGGCAAATTTACACATGCTACTGTCTTGCTATCAGCCTGTTCCTCAGACGTAGTACTATCGCCTCCTTGGGAGCTTCTTAGTTCAAAAAATTCGCCCACGGATGGGACGTAGCAAGGGCCTCTGGAGTTTCTTTCGTACCCAGACTCCTTAGTTCTGGGGGAAAGAGATCGCTGATTTGTCCATTAATTAGACCATTTAAGTGATTAATAATGTTTATTCTATTGTTGAATAAATTACATAGTATTTATAGTAAAAAATAGAAGAAGAAGCATGTCAAATGAGATCGAGATTTTCTTACCACCCTAATATCAAATAGGTTGATAAAATGACCTGTTCAGGTACACAAAGTCGGTTCATCATATTCGTATTTTTCTCGTCAATTGAAACCCGTCCAGCACCACAAGGTGATTCTAATGGTTCCGCATTTTTTAGGTTTCTTAAATATTTCCTTTGGATCGATTTACAAGCTGTTCAGATATCACATCTCGAAAAATTCATTCCACAAGCATTCCCGGAAGGAATCGACCTGATAATAGACGCTGAGGTAAGGATATCGTTTTAAATTTGAACGAAAGAAGATTAGTGTGGCACATTTGTTGTACCGCTGCTATAGGTGCTTCTGGTGGACAATGCTACCGGCAAACCGCTACCGTTTGGAACACTGGGCATTCATAAAAAGGATCAGGTTAGTTCTGAGGTCCCATATATAGTGCAAGTATGTATAGTGAACCTGATCTTCAAACGAAAGAAAATACAGGTCGTACTCTCAGGTTTTTGTGAATTAGGTTTCATTTGCCCTAAGCGTCCCATACCATCTATTCATTTTAGGTATAGAATGATTCTAACAAAAAATCTAACATCGGAGTCCAAGAAAAATGTCATACTCGAAAGTTTGTTTCGGGTGTAGCAACATTTCGTGTTCTAACGTTGCGAACGTTTTCTTCTTATTTCACCTTCTGAGTTGTGAGCCCCACAGCTAACGAAGATTTTTCATCGAGTGTATATTTTCTCTGTTTCAGTTCAAAGATGCGTCGGTCTGCTTGTTCGTGTTCGATATTCTTCGATATAATGACGACGACTTGATGGCGAGGTCTGCTGTGGTTTGCTTACAGTTTGTTTGAACCAAAAATGGTAGTTAACAAGGTGACAGGGTGACATTAGTGACATCCGGCTCGTCTGATATTGTCCCTCTCTCTTTTCCTCTCTCCTTTCTCACTCTCTCTCTCCTTTTGATGTCCTTCCTGGGGATATCTCGTGTTTAGGACCTTGATGGAGCGAAAACGACTTCTGGAGTCTCAAATGAAAGTGGTGGAGAATCGAGTGGTGATGTCGAACTACCAGCTTATTCGCAATGGGGTACGTTCCACAGGTTCATTCCGCCATTCTGTCTTTTTTTGGTTAGCTCGGTGTTAAGTTACGAAGCATGGCTTACCTTACCTCCACAGGGTTCAACGGTCACCACGTTCACTCGTTAAGAGTGACATATTTGTTGAAATCTGCTTGTTTATTTTAGGATCACGCCAAATTGAAAACCATGATATGGAAAGCTATCGATGAAGGATTGGAAGGACTCGTTCTCAAGGTTGTCCTTGTTGTTTGGTCGCTCAGAATGCAGCCGCACTCTTTTGAAAATTCAACTTGTAAAATGATTTCAGGACACTAAGTCCATTTATGAACCTGGAAAACGACATTGGTTAAAAGTGAAGAAGGATTATCTGGAAGAAGGTAAAATGGCAGACACGGCTGATCTCATCGTTCTTGGAGCGTATTTCGGTACTGGCTCTAAAGGTAGGAATTTATAAAATTGCAAAAAATTGAGAGCACAATTTACGCTGTTCTAATCCTCATTGACGAATATGTGCTGTCTAAATTTGGTCGTCTATAGTTCGAGTATCGATATATTCAATCACTAGTTTGTTATAACCACGAAGAACATTAGTTTGATAATATTCTTTTTTCTTAAGAAATATTATCATAAACGCTTAGGTGGTATGATGTCGGTGTTCCTTATGGGTGTGTACGATCAGGAGACAAAGTCTTACCGAACAGTAACTAAATGTGGCAATGGACATACTGACGATGCGCTAGAAGCAATAAACAAGAAGTTAAAGGACAAGGTTAGTTGTCACTTTACGGTGAAGAGCAATAGTTGAATGTTCCCTTGACTCGAATGCGTACATACACTTTTTCAATACATTTTGAAGCAGTTCACGCTGACAGATATGGGTGCCGCTGCCGCTGACAACCGTCATTCAAACAAATTTTCGGTGGCCGGGGACCACTAACATCGTTATCAGAACGATGTGGATGTACAGTACCGGACGCGCCGCAACAATAAAACGGCGTCAGTGGCGTTTCGGGGTCCACGCGTGGTGACCGGGGCGGAGTCAACCGCAGTTCATTTACGCCGCATGCCCAACGGGGGCCCTGCGTGGTAGTTTCTTCAATTCACCCCATGGGGACTCCTATTGCTTGCTTGGGACGCTAGGAAAAGACGCGCCGCGTATTCATAGGCGGCGATGAGGGTGCGGAGCCTACTCAGTGATGAGTCACCAAGCGAGGGACCGAAGCGGCAACGGGATCCGAAAATCGAGGGGTCAAAAAAATCGACTGAAAACAGGTTTCACGAATTTTGGAAAAGTGTATATGGAGGGATAGAGCTCAAGCCGATGAGCTTGAATATATACTTATTTTCGCAAATAAATCAATTTTAAGGAAGTTATTGAAAACGGCGGGTTTCGGCGCTCCGAAGCACAATACCGCCGTTTTATCGTTGCAGCGCGTCCGGTACTGTACCTTGACCGAAACCTGGAGAACGGTCATTAAATTTGTGAATAGCGCTTCAAATAGCCTCTACGAGAATGTTTGGCCAGAAAAATTCTTGGCGCACACTAAGTCTGTGAACACGGAACTTTTAGGAACAGCATAATTTTCGTTCGGTGCTGTGTTCTCTGAGTTAATCTGCAATCGCATTGTTACGATTTCGCTGCATGAATCATTTTCGAGATTGAGCGTTCTTCTCGAAGAAAATTTGGAAAGTGAAAATAAGAAGAAACACAATGTTTTGAGACGGTGTAAGTGAATATTTCCTCAATTCCCATATCGCTAATGCACCAGCTCTCGAGGAGGAAATAGAGCAAGTGGTTCAAACAACCTGATTCGCTGCAAAATTTTCGTGACCGCTTCTCGTTTTTCGTTAACTGACTGTTGCTCCTCAAGCAGATGAATATAAAGGACTTTCAAATCACTTTTACAGTGTCTATAAGGGCGCGGGCCCGTCTTCGCAATGGAATCGCCTTATCGGTCACAGATTGGTAAAGAAACCGTTCTTTAGTTCTTGTCGATGCGAGATAACGTAATCTGACATTCAGTTATCGCATGATAATGAGCGAAGCGTTGAAGAAGAACAAGATAGCAAGCGAAAAGTATTCGTGAGCAGAGTTCGAAAGATTTTCTTTTATCATTCACCAATCGATAAATAACCCTAGTCTTTTTTGCAGTAAGACGGGGTTGGTGTAGAAAAAACAGCAGCAAAAGAAGACCACACATAGTGAAACGTTCCTTCTCTAGATTAATACGAAAAAGCATTAATTATACAAGAATAGAGTTGTCTTTTACGTGAGTTGTACACGGTTTTGAAGATGGATGACCGACTTTCCAGGCTTGCTTAAACAGCATTTATGTACCTTATATGAGAACTAAACGTAAGACGCGTGCTTGAACCAGTTGTGTTATGAAAACGGAGCTCAGAAAACTGTCGAGTGCTTCTACCCTGTAAAGCTACTCCTCCTTTTGACTGAATGCCTTCTTCTCAGATGACTCGGATCGACCGCGACTTTGACCGTTTGCCTAAATGGCTCCGCTGTTCGCGCAGTTTAGCGCCAGATTTTGTCATCAATGACCCCAAAGAAGCGCCAGTATGGGAGATCACAGGCAAGTTTCCATCATTGCCAATTTCTCGATGACAAAAGCGTTATCTGTTCCTTGATAAAAACGGGCTCTTGTAGTACAATGGAGTAGTTGCAATGAATTCAGGTGCTGAATTTTCGAAATCGGACAACCACTCAGCCGAAGGCATTTCTATCAGATTCCCTCGTGTGACGCGAATTCGAAAGGACAAGGACTGGCAGAGTGCAACCAACCTGAAGGAATTAAAGGTTTGAGCGTTATTCTATAATTAGACATTCCGTAAGTTTCCTCTCATAACAACTATCACTGAGCTGTCGAGTGACTGAGGGATGGAAACACAAGGACGCTTAAGACAACGCGTTGTCGAAACGTTAAGTCTTTATAATAGCACGTACCCGTAACAAGCTCGACGAATGTCTCATATGTGGAAAGTTTCCCAAAGTCGCTTGTCTTATCTCTTTTCGTATTTCAGAATCTCTACGAGTGCTCTAAGACGGTCAGCGATGTTGACCGTTCGTTTGAGGATGAGACACCGTTATATGCAAAAGAGGGCATGGACCACTGCGGAGTTGAAGAGCTCATTGAAGTTAAACAGAAATGTATGGATATCGCTAAGGCTGGAGACGGCTCTCCTGGGCTTGAAGTGAAGAAGGAGAGGTCTGACAGTGCAAGCAACGATAGCGGACCCTCGTCAGGAAAAATTAAGTGTGTTTTTCTACATAATTGCTCCCCAATTTCACTACAAGGGAGCTCTGTTTGCACTCTACTCTACGAAACTAGCAGATTGTTCGTTTCCCTTACATTCCCCCACAATGTCCAATAACCCTTAAAACACTGCTAAGCAGCAAGGCAGTTCCGGATAGCCCTTCTGATGAGTTTTCGGACATTAAGTCACCACAAATGAGGGGCACAAATGAGGCTTACTTTTGCCACAAGTGGATGATTGGAACATGGCGAGTTATCGTCGCCCCATACGTGGTTGCCAAGTTGTTCTAGACCAGACACACAGTGTATGACGTGGTCGGTGTAGTGTGATTATCCTTAGCAAGAATCAACAATTATATACTACTGTAAGTGACGAAATCGATGAAGACAGATGTATTATTGTATCTTTTACACAGTTGCTTCAGAGAAGAGGATATTGCTATTGGAAGTTCTGATTCAAGAGGAAAGAAGCGAAAGGCTCGAGATGACTCCCCTCCGGTCCCGTTGAAGAAGGAGAGGTCTGACAGTGCAGGAAACAATAACCAATGCCCACCGGGAATGACGGCATGCAAGTAGGTTTTTTTAGCGCAAATGCTTCGAAAATTTTCTACGAGTATTGTTCTGCCTGCACTGTACAACATAGAGCCATGGTTCGTTCACCTTACGTAGCAGCTGAAAGTTGGTGAGACCCCGAAAATCCTCTTTCAAAGAATTTTTTTGGAAATCAAGTCACCATATATCCATTTTGTTTTATATTAGAAACAGAGAGAACTCTAAATACTTTGCGATGACGACGATCATTTGTTCGATAAGAAGAGCTCGTTACTGCCGAACTGATAATACTGGTATTCGGTAGAAACTCGTCATCAAAGAATGACAGATGTCGTGCTTTTGTCCTCATACAATGTTTCAGCTTCTGGATTGTACCAAAACCATGGAAGGCTGTTCGGCTAGCAGATCGAACATTTAGGGAATATGAGAATTCTCCGATTACGAATCACAATAAAGCTTGAGGTGTCAGAATAGTTTTGGTGCCAAATGCTACAAAATATACCTTATTTTGGAAACTTGGCCGTACCCTCGTTTGTTGAGAAATAATATGTGTTCAGATATGGAGCAGAATGCTATCGAAAGAACAAGGATCATAAAGCAGAGTTCTGGCATCCGGAGAAATAATTCACAGCGACGTAAATCGGTATTCATTCTAAGCTACTTTGTATTGGAAACCCTTTCCAGTTTCGGCTTTAGCTCCATTTGCTAATTTCCAACCCCGTATAAAGGCGTGTCAGCGGACAGAAGTTACCCAGCAGGTAGAACTACTACAACCACAAAGGAACGAATGTTAAGAATAGGAAGAGCTAGACCACTAACAACAAGCAGGCAAATAAGCAGATGATACCGGCGAGTAGGGAATACGCTGAAAGTAGTTGAGCGCGAATGGCGGAGGTGATAACCTAAATCCGCCATAAATAAATGGCGTATGCAGTCCCAAGACGGATCATCTGTATCACCTGTATCACCTGTCGTTCTGTTGATCATCGATTTGCTTGAGCGGGCGCCAGTAACGTCTCCATTCGTCCCTGTCGCGTGCTCTCGTAGACCATGGCACGTGTGGTACCACGGTAGCCCCAAGTCGAATACATCCGAGTAGTTCGATTGACTGAAGTAGTCAGAAAAAAGAAGTTAATCCAAATTTTACTGGAGACCCTAGTGGTTGTGTATACCCGTTTTGGGGCCCATTCAGACTTTAATGTGGTAGTACACCAAAGCTGAGAAGCAAAAAGGAGGTGAGCGTATTTTCGCAACAGCTGCGACAGTCCACTGAATGTTGGTCAAAAAATTATTTGGTACTCATTCGACGATACGAGTGGTTTTCCCCACAAAATTAGATGTGTAGGACGGATTTTACTCCGCAGCAAGGAATGACCCGGATCGGCGTTAGCGCTGCCACTCCTGCTCTGCAAGTGCACGTGCCACAGGTCCCAATCCACGGATAACTGAGCTGCCACTGGCAGAAATACAGTTTAATTGAAGCGGTACCAACATTCGCTGCACAGCCACCGTGCGCCGGTAATGACAATGAGTACTCATCTACGAGAATAAGTGTGCATTTCCACTTTACCACTACTAACGCTTCGAAACCGGTTCTGGTAAATCCGTTCAACAACCTTCACCTCGAGCTCTCACCACCACTCTTTCGGCATTGGTAGGAAAACGATTGCGATCATTTCGACAAACAGCCGAGTCTAGCAGATTTCGGCGGTGGCTGACGCTGTGAATGCACGCCCGTTGCTGGAAACACTGCTGCAGTGAAAAGCAGCACTCGGCTTATCACAATAGGTGACTGTATGCTGCCACTGCCAACTCTGTGTGAACTCTTATGATAAACGAATGAAGTTCCCTTTCACCGTAAGCGTGCCTCCAGCGAAAGGGGGGGGGGGGTCATTGAAAACTTGAGCCACTGCAGAAACCGGCTGTGTTGCCTGCGTCGGTTGTTTCCCAAATTGGCAACGATCATTTTTCATTGTCGTCGCTGAAAGATCGGTGGTGATTCAACGTCAGATGAGTTGTTGTTGTATGAGTTGCGTTGTCATTGATCCGGATCGTTCTATCAAAGCATTATCAGTGCTGGTGAGGAAGCAGTCTGTAGGAACTCATCGTCGTTGTTCATTCTTCATTGCACTCTGAGCGTATCGTGGTCCCTCAGCGAATATTGATGCCGTTTCTATGTGACTGCTCTACCGCCACTGCCGACTCTGCTCGAGCCGTTCGCTTTTCGGATCCAATGCTCCCATCGAAAAGCAGGTCATATCCCCTACCTTTTTGCTTCCAGAGCATTGTGTTGCTGTCTCCTTTTGTCTGTCAGAAAACGCCATTGCTTTTGGTCTACCTTGTTACAGATAATATGTTTTAAGCTTAGAGAGTGTTTCTAGGAGTTTTCTGAAAATCTCATATTTTAACGGAATGGTCAACATTATCCCACAATTTTAGGTTACAGAGGTTCAAAAGGATCGGATGTAGGAATCTTCTGGCGACATGGTTCTTTCTCTGGAGCTGAACTTTTCCTTGTTCATATACGTGCTGGAGGAACGGATTGTTGTTTCTGCTTTTGCCCTTCTAGCCACTGGATTTAGACAGTGTGTTTCATAATTGCACGCCACCGAACTGGCTTCTATTTCGCTGAAGGAAGCTTTTTTCTAGGCGCTGAAAGAGTTGTCTTACAGTGATAATAACAAGAAGTAGTGTGATGGCGATCCCAACCATCGTTCTAAAGGAGCAAGTCTCGAGGTTATCCTTCATTCTCAAGAAAATAGCAAGCAATTGAAGGAAACCGAACTCGGACAATCAAAAATTTTCTGGAATAAGCGGAATCAAAGCCGGGGTGGTCTATGATTATGAAAAAACTGTACTCTCAAATCAGTAGAACAAGCCAATAATTTATGCATGTTACGCTACCCCTCCCACTCTTATACAATTCAGAAGACATGTTCTATGTAGAAACATCGTATTGGCTTCCGGTGTTCGAGAACGGTGACGTCTAGAGTTTGCTCGCTTTTCTATTCAACACTATCCCTTCCACCCTTGGACATGTGTCATAACACAAAACCTCACTGTCTTTACAATGTAATGCTTTATTTTTCTGTGTTGAACTGTTACTTCCTGTTCGTTGTTACATTTCACGTTCCGTTCCAGTTTATGTTTGACGTGGATACAAAAAAGAAATTACTGTCCGTTAGTAAACGTTGTTCTCGATCTGTGTCTACCTTTCGAGGCATTACCTGCGTAATAAAAGCAATTAGGTAAACCGCCGAGTTTTTACAAACTACAAAAGTCCGTGAGGAAATGTTTCGCTTGCTGCTTTATCGCATTCCCTACGTTCTATTACGGACCCATTTCCTTCCAATGAGTACAGAAATACCTCTTTCCTTCTTGCGAGGGTCCTCGTGGTGTCATGACAAGCCTAGTAATAGGCGCTGCTTATACCCGCACGGTATTTTCGTAAAGTCGAATTTGTAATGTTAACATAAATTTTAAAGTGTGTCATTGTATGATTGAGGATAAGAGATAGTTCAAAAGCAGCTGTTTGATAATACTGTTTGAGGCTCCAGGTATATAAAACGGAATTTGATAGGCGTTTTGTGGTGTTTAAGAATGCAATATAGAAGAGGTAGTGATATATGAAGCTACTAAGTGAGGGATATACACTTCTAAAATTTTTGAAATTTTCCAACCAAGCTTCCATCTCTGTGGGATCGAGTGAATTGGTACCAGACTTGCCCGGGAAGGTAAAAACACTGATTTGGTTCAGCCGCTGGTCCTGCAAGTCATTGTATTGGCCAAATACGCATTTTCAATTCCTATTCAGTGGTGCCGCGTCCTTAAGAAGCTGACCAACCCTTTTATCTTTGGGGACTGACCAACCCCTTTGCCTTTACCGTTTACCACTTGCGGAACCCTGTTTCTGACTTGACTTTACCGCGCCTTGGGCCACACTGGAGTATTATAAGGACAGCTGCTGCATCACAGGATCCACTGGAGCTCATAGAAGCGTGATTACGTGGGTTTCATAACGAAATTCGAACGTAATATGTTTGCGATCGTGCCCTTTTGATCATCGACTCAGTGGACGGGATTCGTAGAAAATGCTGCAGAACGGAGCTCGAGCCTAATCAATTAGCGTTCGAATAGGCATCATGATGAATATATCGTATATAACATTTGTGCACAACTTTACTAGTTCGGATCTTGCATTCTTTCACTTCGATGTGTCTGACACCAGCTCCAGCTTACTTTTATTTACACTTTTGCCGATTCATTTAGCTTCACTGCTGTTATTGGGGACCTATAAGGAGCACGAAAACGAAATGAGTGTCGAATGTACTACATTATAAAAATTTCTATTTTCAAGAACTTCACCTGATTATTCGTTTTTTCGATGAACTCTCATTGACATTGTAGCACACCTTTTATCACTCTTATACAACTCTTGCGTGCTACACATATTAAGTGTCCGCCCGTAAGTAGTTTCCCTTTGAACTTTACCTTACCTTTTACCGATTACCCTTAGCTATAACTGGATATAGGTCCCACAGTTCCATATACCGCGCTGCTCTGAAGTATAAGGAATTGAGCAGAAGAAAAGGTATTTCTTCTGACTCGGCAAAATTTATATGATTGTTTGAGTTTCCATGTTATCCCTCTATTTCCTATGACGCTATCATCCATCGTTAGATCTTCTTCTTAAAATTTATCGCTAACTACTATGTTCGGCTCTATGTATTACCTTTTATTCGTTCAATAATCTTTATTATGAAAGGTCACTTGATGTAGTCATGTAGTAGGGAAGGAAAGAGACACGGGCAATCTGTTCGATATAATCATTTGGTTGTTAGTGTTTGTTAACCAGCACATAGCGCCAACTTCACGTGTTATTGATTAGTGGTCTGTAATTGCTGCCTCAAACGGAAATTCAATGTGTTTGTTCAGTGCAGTTTGGATTGTGCAGCCCTTATTTGGTAATGGTGCAGCAAATCTTGGTGCCCATTCTGAGGGCAGCTTCTGATTGTTAGACACATTGACCACGTTCGTTAACCACTGTCCCTCTCTACACCGTACTCGGTTTTTCAGCGCTCCTTCACATCATTTTTTTTCGGGAATTAGGGACTCGTGGGCGCAGATATGCCATTCAAACGACAATGGCCTATCAATTGACAAACGGTCACGTCTCTTCCACCTTGCTGCAGACAAAACAAATGAAAACGAACGCGATAAAAACACCTGCTTTCATTTTGTTACAACGTTGCAGACAATTGTTGCAAAATGTGTGTGCTAGGAAAACACCGCACGAGAGCAAAGAAGGGTCATAGAGTGACAAGTCTGTGATATTCTGAGGTACACAGATAGACACAAACATTAATGCAAAAAAAAAGGATTCCGTGCACGCAGAACCGAAACCAGATGCGGCACCAGATGAGCTTTAATATGGGGATCTTCGTAATGATGAGAAGAATAGAAATTGGCCTTCTAAGAAGTTCAATTGACGCGGAGGAGGCATTGGGTGCAACTCATTCAAGTATGGAGTTTAGATACATATTTAACAGAGAGAATGAAACGAAGAAGCACTCTGCCTAAACCGAGTACTATTATAGTTGGCTTAGAAAGTGCAAAGTCATGGCTCTTATGTTGAAAAGATATGAAGGAAGTGTTTGACCCAGTTCTGTAGAGATCACAGGTCCAGAAGGAACCAAATTCATTTAATCACATTTTCTCAACAAGGGCTCCCGTGGATCAGTGGTATGAGACGCTGCTGAACCTGCACCTGGGAAGGTAGAGGTCCTGACTTGGTATAGCGGCCAGGTCCCGCAAGTCATTGTACAGGCCAAATACGCATACACTGTGCCTGTACGGTTCTGAATAGAACAGAAGTGTGGTGACGGGTCCTTAGGGGGCTGATCAACCCCGGTAACGTTACCGTATACCTTTATATTTATCCTGGGGCGGGATGGCCGAGAGGTTAAGAGCTTAGGCTCAAGATCTCGATGATCAAGGTTCATTCCCGTCCCAGGCGAAACCCTTGCCAAGCTTAGAAATAGCTGAAAAGGGTATCGGTACCAGCGTCAGGCCCGTGTGACAGGTCGGCTGATGGATGAAAACTGTCACGATCACAAGAATGATCGATGGTCGCATGCAAGGAAGCGGCGCTCAATAACCTGCAATCGAGGACGATATGGCCGGAGCTCAAGACTGAGACAAGATGGCAGTGTGGCACCTCAACAAATGCGGGAGCAGCACCAAGCAGAAAGAAGACGGAGCGACTGTCATGAAAGACGTACCCCGTAACTGATCGGGATAAAAACGTTGTGGAATAAAAACAATACCTTTATATTTATTCAATGCATTGCTATTAGTGATCCGTTCCGAATATGATAATCGAGTAAGCCCTTGTCAATTATAATCGGATACATAAGGAGCAAATTCCCCTGGAATAGAAATCGGTTCACTCTATTGGACAAAGTGAAGGTGTTACGTTCGTGCACATAGTCAAGGTCGTGCAAGGACGTGGTCAGTACAATGTCGTATAGTCGGGGTCGTACAGAAATGTGCTACAGATCCATTTTTCGTTTTTCTCTACGATTTTCATTTCGTTTTGCGTTCGTGACCAGGTAATGCACTCTATACCTCCCTTTTTCCTGCTGATCACGTTCAGAAAGGTTTCGACGTCGTTTCTTTTGAGCGGAAGCACGCTGGCTATACTACAGGTCTTACTGATGTAAGCATACGACGAACCAATGTTTCGGATTTGCTTGAATTTCAGGCACATTCTGTATTTTCGAATTGAGCACCGTGTGTGCGCTCAATCTCTTGGAGGGCAATATAGAATTGATACAGCACTGTGACGATCAGTTTTTTGCATTCGATTAGTTCAATATGACACAGAAGCGACAGTGGCATCCATGAAACGGCCGTTCTCACGTCGCCTGCACCATCGAGCCCCTCATGCGCTCTCGCCAATGCCGACAAAAACACTCCGTCAGATGATAGAGTCGGCTGTTCGATGGAGTGCAGTTCGACACCCCATCTGATACCATTATAGCCTTCTTTTCGCTTACCGGACTGTCGTTTCCCTAGCGTCTTGTCCCTGTCAGCAGCAACCCTTGATAGTCGCTGTTGACACCCTACGGTGTCTTGTGGCTCCGTTTCTATTCCGATGACATTCTTCCCGGACACTGCCATCTCTTCTCCTCTGTCCAAGAACACTTTTGATAAGGCAGACGTATCGTCCTTTATTGAACGGTCTCATTCGCCCTATCCCTTTATGTGAGAGATCAGTCGTCTTGTGTGTGACGATTCTGTTTTTCCTTTATCAATCGACCTATCCCTGTGTCTGACGCTGGTACCGACACCATTGTAAGCTATTTGTAAGCTAGACACGGGTTTCTACCTGGGCTGTTCAAACCGTGATCATCGAAATCATGAGCTTAGGTTTTCAGCCTATTGGCCATCCAGGCCGCGTGACTTTAGACAAATCTTTTATCCAAATTCGCCTGAAGTAGCGAAGGGTGACTGAGAAGCTAACCACAATCTCAACGCGTGTTTTACAAGTCGTGAGCACACCACCTGAATTTGGGTACTTTTTTCTTTTCCTTTTGTGAGTTTCATTGAACCCGTTCGATCGATCGAATCTATCGAAAGCAAGTTTTGTGGTATTAAATTCGTTTAGAACCCACAGCTTGCTTTGAATCAAAACAAGAATGTTGCAGCTTCACCGCGCCATGAGGCTTGCATAGCTGGAGAGCTGTCTTCAGGCTGGCTCTCGATTACTTAATTTTGAAAAAGAAATTCTATTTGACGAACAGCAACTTGGACATGGCTGTTGATTGGACACGGCTGATATTATTTCTTTTTCGCGGAAAAAGTTGAGTTAAGAATGAGCAGTAGTTGGCCGCATTAATTGCTCTATATTAACTGGTATATAATCTCTTATAAACCTACAATCGCAATGGAAAATCTGTTCCAACAACAATAGATGGGAGGTATCACTGTTTTCTGATGTTACCTGACCACTGTGTGAAATTGACAGCAGGAAGTTCCGCCGCTTTTGAAAACCGGCATCGTGACTGGGGTTAACGCCAGCACCTGCGATGTAAGAATAAGGATTGATAACTGATTCACATCTTGCATACTTGCGAACTACTAGAGAGATAATTGTAAAAGGGAGGTAAAGGGGCCAGCGTTGATCACTCCCTTAAGATGGCCGTATTCGTGTTCCATCCAGAATCGCAGGGTCCAGTTAATCCGCATTTGTCCAATACGGTCTTGCGAGAACCAATCGCTACATCAAGCCAGTATCACTGCCTTCCCAGACAGATATGGTACCAATTCACCTGATCCCAAGACGACGAACGGGTTTGTTAGTCCTTGCGGGAAAAGATCGTTCGACCGTGCCAGATCAGAAGCGCCTCTTACCACTTTACCACACGCGCTTAATCGAAGCACTGCGAGTTTAATTTGCGGTTGAGGCTGAAAGGTGCTCCGTACTCTGCGACAGTGGACACTCCAAAATATAGAGGAGCCTAGGCTTCCCTTCGTCGCAACCGTTGACACAGGAGCTGTTTGAAGGATCCGGCCCTATGTGGTCGTTACACGGATAGGGCTAGCAATAAGCTCATAAACCTCGAAACAAAACTATACATAAGCATGAAACACAAAAAACTTTACTAAAAAACTAAAAAAAACGAACCAAAAACTCATCTAAAGGGATGGAAATTAGGAACACGTGAGAGTAGGAAACTAGGAGGTAGTGAAGCATTCGAAGTTTCGGGAAGACTCTATGAGCAAATGAACAGCTTTGGATATCATTTTGCTCTATCCTTTACCACGAGTACAGTGCTTTGCCCGCAGAGGGTTGTGTCGACTTTTGTTTTATTCTGCTCTGTTACTCTTAATTATTGCCATTTTTACTAGGGTGTCCAATAAGTCTTGAGAAAAATCACAACTTTTGTTATATTCAAATTATGCCTGAACTAACCATTCATCAATCAACAATGTATGACCATTTGATGGCCACAACCTTCTTCCATCTTTCGGGCAAGGAAGCGAAAGGCTGTCTCCAAAAGGAAGCAGGGGATGACGCTGCCCATTCCCATTCGACCGCACGTGCGATGTCGTTGTGGTTTTGGAACTGCCGCCCGCAGCAGAAGTGCTCTATACTCCGGAGTGCATGGAAGTCGCAAGGAGAGAGGGCAGGTGAGTGTGGCGGATGGGGTAGCCTCATGATGTTCAGTTTCTCTAGCTGGTCCAGGGTGGTCTTTGTCCGATGTGGGTCCGCATCATCCACCAGAAGATGAACCCTGCCTTTGAACTTATAAGTTTATAAAGTCGGCGGGTAGTCTGGACTACATCTTTACCATGTGGGACGAGACGGCGTTGGCATCTACCTATTGCCGAGTCGGTAGTAGTTCGTAATAAACGAGACCTTTACTACAGTAGTGCAAACAAATCATGTGCTTCGTACCGTGAACTGGTCTCCTTGAGAAGGGCTGTGGATCTTTCTCGTGAGGCAGCCGTTGCGGCCTCCTGTCAAGGTTACTGTACATAACCCACTTCTCATCCATGGCCACTATCGTCTTGGTCCACTCAGTCGTTCGGTAGAGGAAGAGCAGTGAATAGCAGACATTCACACGAGCGTTTGGTTCAACCGGCGTCGCATCGTATGGTACTGTGTAAGGACGCTTAGACACAAGGCCATTTCATTTGAGGACCCAATGCACAGTGGGCCTTGGAACGCTAATCTCTATTTCCACATCCCATACAGATTCAGTTGGATCACTCTCAACACCTGCGAGAACGACTGTTTCGGACGAGACGCAGCGTCCAGTTCAGACAGCTTCGTCGAGGGAGAAGTGTCCGTTGGCGAATCGAACGAACCAGCAGTACACTGTAGCAGTGGAAGGGGCATCGGGCTCCATCAGCTCCATAAACTACTCATGCGAGTCGCTTGCGCTAAAGCCGGAACGGAAGCATCGTAGCAAAATCGTTTGGCAGTCGGTTTGTTTGGACATGATAAAAGTGACGCCGCTCAGCCATCTAAGGGCTGATCGAATGTACCGATTGGAGTTCTGATCTAGGTGACGCTTAGGACACGCCAGCATAGTACCATGACAGAACACGAAACGTGTGGGAAGTTATGTTGTTTTAAACTAAGACATATCAAATTCTCAAAACTTATGGTACACCCTAGTATTGCCTCTCCGCTTTTAATTTCTATGATATCGCACTTTTTGAAGCTTTTTAAAAGTTTTCTAGTTTCAGTCCAGTCAGTACAACTACAACGTTTTCCCCATTCATTATATCAAAGCGACTATAGATTCGAATAAATAGATAGATTTGAACACAAATATTTGATCGTTCATCTGATCGAACATGATCCTGTTGGTGTCGAGTGAATCCTTGAAACAAGAGATTACCGGATGCCCCTATCTTTTCTGGACACAGTGTACATATACACTGAACCGCGTAATCTGCTAGCAAACCGTGGTTCACCGTGAGATCTATCCAGGGTTTAAGGCCCTTGGTGTACTCCCGTCGGCCGTCGTCGACGGTCGCCGACAGGAAAATGCACGGCGACGGCGATCGACGACGATGGCCGGCGACGGCCGACGATGGCCAGCGATGACCAACGACCGCCAAGGGGCCGCTACTCGACGAGCAGTTTGCGCGACGAATTTCCCGTTATAGGTGCAATTGTGCGATGCGCGAAACACGCGACGACGAGCACTCTCGTCCAACGCGGCTGTTCGGTGAGTACGCTCAACACACTGCATTGCGCGACGGCACCGCGTTGGACGAGAATGCTCTTCGTTGCGTCGTCGGGTATGTAGGAGCCTAACGACGACCTGCGATCCTTCACATTGGAGTGCGTTTTCGCGCATCGAACCGTTGCCAGGCCCCGACCGCCCATTTTAGAATATGGGTAATCCTTGGCCGAAATTCGAATAATGACCTTCAGGATCGCTATCACCATGTACAATTACCACCCTAGACGAAATTTTAACCAGATCCGTGATAATACCTGCATCACAGAGATTGCTGCAAGTAGTATGGGTGGTTTCCACTCAGATTTTAGAAGACATGCCAAATCCGTGATACGCAACTCAGAAAGCCCGCGAGGCTGTGCTTATTTCTGATTTTATTTGTATGTCTGATCTTTCTATTGTAGTTTCTCGGACTTTCCTCCTGTTTTATGTCGATGCCGCTAATATGTATAGTGTTATTTTAAGGTTTCTTTTGTTGTTTCGGCATTCTGTTTCTTTTTTCTCTTCAGCTAAATCGAAAAGAATAAGTTATAAATTTGAATTCACTTCAGTTGAAACTTCTCCATCAATTCAATCTTGAACTTCAAAATTCAAATTAAATGCATTTCAATTTTTTGAATTCATATTTGGAGAGAAGTTGAATTGAATATAATTCAAATTGAAATTGAATGCAAAAATTTAAATTAGACTGGATTCAATTTTTATTTATTCCTTAATTTTTAAAAAAAACTAAATTGATGAGAAAAAGAAACAAAAAACTTCAAAATAACATACTTCTATCAAACACTGACTTAAAACAAGAACGAAGACAGAAAAGTGCAATGGACAATTCAAACGTACAAAAAATGAGAAACAAACACAAAAAAATTATAGAACCCATCAGTGGTCCATGCCCGTCGCTGACCGTCGGCGATCGGTGACGGGACTATAATATAGCCCCTTCGCCGGCCCTCGCCGTCGATCGCTGACGGGAGGCGTGGACCAAGGCCCTTGGTATACTCCCGTTGTCCGTCGCCGAGGGGGTATGTTTGGTTCTTCTATTGCACTTTTCGCTGACGGGAGGCGTGGACCAAGGCCCTTGGTATACTCCCGTTGTCCGTCGCCGAGGGGGCTGCGCAACTGATACTCGTCGCGGTGAATGGCGGTCAGTGGGGCAGTTGTCCGCTGCCACGCCTCCCCTCACCGATCGCCGACGGTCGGCGACGGTCAGCGACGGGCATGGACCGTTGATGGATTACATAATTTTTTGTGTATGTTTCCCATTTTTTGTATGTTTGGTTCTTCTATTGCACTTTTCTGTCTTTGTTCTCGTTTTAGGTCAGTGTTTGCTAGAATTGTTACTTTGAAGCTTTCTTCTGTTCCTTTTTCTCCTCAATTTAGCATTTGAAAACTATGGACTAAATAAAAAATTGAATTCAGTATAATTTAAATTTTTACATTCAATTTCAGTTTAAATTATATTCAGTCAAACATGAATTCAAAGAATTGAAATGCATTTAATTTGAATTTTCAAGTTTAAGAAGAAAATTGAATTCAAGGAGAAATTTCATCTGAAGTGAATCCAAATTTATAACTTGTTTTCCCAGTTTAACTGGAGAGAGAAAAACAGAATTTTGCAACAACAAAAGAAACTTCAAAATAACACTATATTACCGACATCGACATAAAACAGGAGGAAAGTCCGAAAAACCACAATAGAAAGATCAGACATACAAATAAACTCAGAAATAAGCACAGCCTCGCGGGCTTTCTGAGTTGCGGATCACGGATTTGCATCTCTGTCTTCTGAAATCTGACTGGAGACCACCCATACTACTTGCATCAATGTGGGTGATGCGGGTACTATCACAGATCTGGTTGAAATTTCGTCTAGGGTGGTAATTGTACATGGTGATAACGATCCTGAAGGTCATTATTCGAATTTCGGCCAAGGATTACCCATATTCTCAGAATGGGCGGTCGGGGCCTGGCAACGGTTTTATGCGCGAAAACGCACCCCAATGTGAAGGATCGCTGGGGCCGTATGCTCGTCTCACCCGAGATTGCTGGGGGATGGGGCAAGGGGTGGAGCCAGCTAGTATGATTGGAGCCGGCCCGTGTTTGATGTGCTCTTACTGGCTGGCTCCTCCCCTTCCCCCATCCCCCAGAAATCTCGGGTGAGACGAGCATACGGCCCCAGGTCGTCGTTGGCGGTCGATGGCCATCGCCGGCTCTTTGTATACTCCCGCCGGCCATCGTCCTCGATCGTCGTCGCCGCGCATTTTCCTGTCGACGACCGTCGACGACGGCCGATGGGAGCATACCAAGGACCTAATTTGGACTATTCGTCGATCACTCGCCTTAGGCCCTTGGTATACTCCCGTTGTCCGTCGCGGGGGTCGCTGCGCAACTGTTACTCGACGCAGTGAATGGCGGTCGGGTGGGTAGTTGTCCGCTGCCACGCCTCCCTTCTGCGATCGACAACGACGGCCGGTGACGGCCTGCGATGGCCAGCGACGGTCTGCGACGGCCTGCGATGAGATCTCATCGCCGGCCGTCGCAGGCCGTCGTAGCGCAGAGCGCTGCGACGGCCGGCGATGGGATCTCATCGCAGGGACCATTGATGGATTTTATAAGTTCTTTGTGTTCGTTTCCGACATTTTTATGTGTTTGATTCTTCTATTGCACTTTGCTGTCTTTGTTCTTGTTTTAGATCAGCGTTTGCTAAAATTATGTTATTCTGAAGCTTTTTTGCTGTTTCTTTTTCTCCTCAACTTAGTTTTTAAAATTAAGAAATAAATAGAAAATTGAATACAGTCCAATCTAAATTTTTCATATCAAATTTAAGTTTAAATTATATTCAATTCCAAGTTTCCTCTAAATTTAAATTCAGAAAAAAAATTGCATTAAATTTAAATTTGTAAATTCAAATTGAATTGAGGGAGGAATTTCAACTGAAGTGAATCTAAATTCATTACTCATTTGTTTTTTTTTTCAATTTAATTGGAGAGAAAAAGGGTACATAATCTCGAAACAACGAAAGGGAGCTTCAAAGTAACACTGCTTTAGCGACATCGACATAAAACAGGGGAAAGCCCGAAAATCACAACAGAAAGGTCAGACATACAAATAAAATCAGGAATAAGCACACCCTTGCGGGCTTTCTGAGGTGCGGATCACGAATTTGGCATCCGTGTTCTTTTTTCTGACTGGTGACCACCCATACTAATTGCAGAAGCAATCTGGGTGATGCAGGTAGTATCACCGATTTGGTTTAAACTTCGTCTAGGGCGGTAATTGTACATGGCGATAACGATTCTCAATGTCATTCTTCGAATTTCGGCCAAGAATCACCGATATTCTCAAATTGGGTGGTCGGGTCCTGGCAACGGTTCGATGCGCGAAAGCGCGCCCCAATGTGAAGGATCGCCAGTCGTCGTTGACCATTGCCGGCCATCGCTGGCCATGGCCGGCCATCGCGGGCCGTCGCGGGCCCTTGGTATACTCCCGTCGGCCATCGCCGTCAGTCGCCGTCGATCACCGTCGCCGTGCATGCGACCGACGGCGATCGACGGCGATCGACGGCGATGACCGACGGGAGTATACCAAGGGCCTTGAACATTTCGAGGTCTGCAAACTCTCATCGCACCAGTGATGTGTATTAGAACTACTGTACGCGCACCTAGCGTGGGTTAACACGTTGACGACAGCGCCTTTTTCGCGTGTCTGGCGCGTGGGACCAACCGATTTTCTAGCGCGCCGAGGCTGTGGCATGATGCCGCTATACGGCGAATTTTGTCAGAATGGAAGTGAATAGTAAATCTCGAAGACTACATATACAGTCCTGTCATATAGGGGATTGTGACTATTCCTTTTTTGCGATGAAAATAGAAAATTAACAGCTGGAAGCTTTTAGAATGTCCTTTTTCTCTATCCAGGTTAAAAGGAAATTTTTATTTGTTTATTGTGCATTATTTGTTTATTCTAATAATCAATACTTGTTCGTATTTATGTGCTTGTTTCAGTAAACAGTATTTATTTGCATTTATTTGTTTCTTGCAATAACCATTTTTTTGTTTTTACTTGTAAAGAAAACTAGTGCACAATCAAAAATTCCAGTAAATCAGAAGCTAAGAATCATTTTCATAGACCATGCTTCCTATAACAATGTGCAAAGGTCTACTAAAAAGTGGCACAAAAATATCCTTCGAAATTCTGAAATCTATCGAGGAAAATACGATACAAGACTGCGGCGCAGCATTACGCCACACGGTCCCACGCGGCCGCTTGAGCGTGGCGCAGCATTGCGCCACACTGTCGTCAACGTGTTAATGGCAGACTGCCCTAACCAGGACACAAAACGTTCACCACCCCGGTTTGCTTTCACCTCACCCATGCCGTCCGAGCTCCTGCTGGGGCCGTATGCTCGTCTCACCGAGATTGCTGGGGGATGGGGGAAGGGGAGGAGCCAGCCACTCTGACGGAACGAGAATACTTGCGCAGTAGAAGTGGGCATGACGGGAGTTGGGCAGCATGTGCTGCCGGACCGCCCCTTGATTTGATTGGCCAACGCGCTGCGGGGCGGGCAGGTAGAAGTGCTGCTAAAGCGCTGCCAAAGTGCTGCCCCGACAAGTATTTCCTAACCCCTCCGGAAAAGCTGCCCAGATGCTGCCGCTGGGTAAGGGTGGGACTTGCACCGCCCCTCCGCCCACATTAGCAGGACTTGCCGAGTGACCCGAACCCAACGATTGCCCAGCGACGGGGCAAGTCTTTTCGTTCCGTCAGAGCAGTAAGAGCACATCAAACACGGGCCGGCTTCAATCGTACCAGCTGGCTCCACCCCCTGCCCCATCCCCCAGCAATCTCGGGTGAGACGAGCATACGGCCCCTGGTCGCGTCCAGTGAGAGCTCTCGTGGACGAGTTGTCCTGTAAAGTTGATTCTCGGTCGAGCGCCGTTGCCGGAGGTAACAATCTGGCCGCCAATGATGGCGTTACCTAATATAGCCCGGTCAGGCGCTCCTCGTTCGATTGCACATTGTTTCTATTAATCATACCAATTACCCTAAAGTCTCATAGATAAGCCCGCCTTGCGCGAACGGCAGCGCGGCGTATCGATCGGTCGCCTTCCGTAGTAGGCCGCTACACATTACCTAACTTTTTTTTTTGCTTTTCATCAAAGTTCGCCCCAATTTCGCATAGGGGCGTTCTCGGAGGTGCTGATTACGAATCCAATGTTCTTTTTTGGTATTTCGCTAGGATTGTACGTTAGGGTCATTCTAGAATTTGTATTTTAGGCTTAATACCACCCTGGGAAGTCAACATAGGTTCTCTAAATTTGCCTCAACTAAAGGGAATTTTCGGGGACGTTTGTCACGAATATGATGTTCATTTTTTTGCGTTTATTATTTCGCGTTTTCCGCTCAGGTGAGGCTTTGGGAGATCCGTAGACGGTGGCAAATGCCTCGCTTGAGCGAAATTCACAAAACGGCCACCAAAATCGTGACCTATTCTGATGAATTGTTTTTCATGGGATTTTGTTTCCTTCGCGATGCTATTGCATTTGCTATTTCTGATTATTAAACAGCTGTTTAGGTGCAATCTTGAAATTAATTTCAAATTGACTCTTATTCGACCTCTAATACATCATCATCAATAATACTTAAAGCATCAATTTCTTCGCACAATAGGGAGTCTACATCTAAGGCTTTCCTGAAGCTGTTCACGATGGTGTCCGTGGAGATCGAGTAGAAGCTATCGCGCACCAACGTGGTTACCTCACTGTAGGTCATCACTCGCAGCGCGGCGCCGCAGCTTCGCGCGCGCGAGCGGGCTTATCTATGAGACTTTAGGGTAAAGCATTTATAACAATATGCAGCAATTAGACCCTATTCCGTAACAATAGCTATCCTTCTCGTGGTACTAAGCGGAGGTTGTGGTTGGATTCTATAGAAATTTGTAATTTTGTAGTTAGTGGAGTCCTTGACGAGATCAAATTGTTCTCAAATGCATATTTTCAAATTCACGCGCCCTCTAACACCAATCTGAACAGGTTCTCGTGGGAAATACGTTCTTGAGAGTTTTGGTACCATTGTACTTTTGGGGCCCCACTTTTTTTCGTTTAAAATAGACCTATTGGGGGTAATCGGCCATGAGAAGAACGATTCTGATACTCGTTAAGTGCGGAAATGCCTTATAAGCCCGTTATCTTGACTTCAGAGGCGAGGAAACCTGCGAAATAGCACGCGGCGGCGGGAGACGCAGACAGTGCACTCTCTTCCCCCGCACATTTCGAAGTGCTTCCGCTGCTAAGTCCGCGTTCAGCTCGCTCCGACTGGTCGGAGAGTTTCAAGTGGAGGCTCGGACAACACCACCAAGGCTCGACCAACGCCCAGACAGTACTACCATGGTACTGTCTGGCAATCGTGGGGACGGGGATGAATTCTACGTCAACCGAGCCGTGATAACCCTTGGTGATGTTGTCCGAGCCTCTACTGGAAACTCTCCGACCAGTCGGAGCGAGCTGAACGCGGACTTAGCAGCGGAAGCACTCCGAAATGTGCAGGGGAAGAGAGTGCACTGTCTGTCTCCCGCCGCCGCGTGCTATTTCGCAGGTTTCCTCGCCTCTAAAATCTAAGATAACGGGCTTATAAGGCATTTACGCACTTAACGAGTATGAGAATCGTTCTTCTCATGGCCGACTACCCCCAATTGGTCTATTTTGAACGAAAAAAAGTGGGGCCCCAAAAGTACAATAGTACCAGAATTTTTTTTCTTCAGCTGGAGCTTACACCCGCATAGCGCCCAATTCGTTGCAGTTGTAATAACATCCCATTCGGGGTCTTGGCTAACCCAATATTGTTTTATCAGTGGCAATTCCAGCCAACTGAGCATTTATGGTTATTCGAGCTGGCGTTTTCAAATTTAAATTGGTCACTCGTGTTGTCGTGCTGTTATTCGTGCAGTAGTTAAGTCGTAGACTCATAGATGCCCGTTTCTTCTTTCTCGACTTTATTTTCTTTTCGGTTGTAAATGTCGTGCCTTTTCATTGCATTTTTAACCATTCCCCGGAAATGTGATTCTAGCTTGGCAACCCTGGTGTTTTATTTTGTGATTATGAATACGACTGCTTTGATCAGCTCCTAGTTCGAGCTTTTTGCCGTTTTCCGTCGTTTCCTCATTCGATGAAGAATGAAAGGTAGCCACTTAGCAGTCATAGGAACCCGCGGATGCATCCGCGCCTTCGTAACCTACCCCGAGGGATAAGGGGCTTAATTGATGGAGGCCGCGATCGATCGTTTGCCAATCAATCAATCAATTTATTACGTTGTTTAAGACAAACGTAAGAAAGTAACATACACCGCTGATCACAATAAAACACCAAAAAAAATGTACAGACACCTTAAGAGAACAAACATCATAACTGAGGGCAGTATTTCTCCTGTTCGGAGAGAGTTTTGATAACGTGGTGTTTCAAGGAAGGAAGCGAGCGAGGGAGTTTAGCCCTTTTGCAAAGCTTTAAGTAGACTAGTCCTGCTCTAACCGTAAACGAATGACGCCTAACGGAAGTCCTAGGCCGGCCAAATGATATTTTAGTTCCTTCCCCTCTAGTACGAGAGGGTACTAGATCATAAAATCGGGATATTTCCATTCCAGTCATTCTGTTGAGTAATTTGTGAACCATACACGTATCGGCGATTTGTCGCCTAACCTTCAACGTCAGCAATGCGGATGATAGTGGTTTCTTACCGCCTTGCCCGCGCGCTCATTTGAATTGTCGTTTCTTCTCAGACTAGGCTGTTGCTGAATGCTCAAATAGATGATGACCTATACAGATTAGGTCCCCGAGAATGCATATGATGTAAGATAAAGAGGGCAACATTGGCACGAAGCCAGAACTACGAACTCACATTGCGTAACATAATCAATAATCAAGTCGGGCGAAAAGGGAGTAAAACAATCGAAGTGTCTAAAACAAGCGCGTGGGGAGATGTCTAAGAAAATGTTTGGAATGCGATGATGTCAATGTTGCAAGGTTTAACATCTTTTATCCAGTCTGTTGGAAGCTAACAATAAGTAGGTCAACTAAGAGATTACTTATTTGGGGTCGCAGTCGGTCACTATCTCCCTTGTTTTTGCTTTGTTGTTCCAATGCGTCCTCATTTATTCTTGAATGTATCGAATTCGACTGTTGTGATATTAAAGAGATGCTTTCGAGTTTCTCAAGTTTCAAAATTGAAGCCATTTAGGAAGCAGCATGTTGGCGAGAAGGATAGGGTTGGTGACGCATTGCTGCCGTAGATCGGCGTCAACATTCAGGTGAGAACTTTTTTCTTCTTACTTGTCATCAATTGTGGTTGCCACTGTATGATAATCCTATAACTTTAGCGGATTGACGTCAGAACAATTCATGAGGAAATCGACAAATGAGCCTATCCTGGAATACAAAAAGGGCAGCAAAGAAAGACTTGAGCTAGAGAAAGAGCTACAGACATTAAGCAAGGTAAACTTCTTAAGGTTGACGTTTCATTTCAACTAATATTATTATAAGTATTTCGAAGGCGCCAACAGTTGTTCCGCTTCGAATCGGTGACAAGAAAATAACAAATGAGGAGCTCTTCAATCAAGTAATGGTACGTGGTCCATGATACGTCTTCATTGCGTTGCGGTCTTCATTACGATTTCTTCACGGAATTCGTGGTTTGATATCTCTTCTAAACGCAGCTTGCTTGCTTCGTTCATTAACTCATAGTGAAGTGATTGCCCATTTGTTTTCGAGTTAAGCGTATAGTGTGTCAATGGGTTGCATATGTAAAATAATGTCGCTGATAAGCTAGAGCCGCACGATTTCTCTCAGCTGTTACCTTGTTGTTCAGCCCTCCGATCATCAAACGGTAGTTGCGAAGTTCCCCCATGCAACAGCGGACCAAATCTTCGAGGCAATCGAACTGGCGCTCGAAGCACGCGTATCGTGGGAAAGGAAGCCATTGAAGTGAGACTTATAGATTTGTCAATGTTAAGAATTCGTTAGCGAAACATCCACACATATAACCATATTTTGTTGGTGGAAAGATGCACTCTGCTCACCTGACCTTCAGGGGCCGTATGCTCGTCTCTCCCGGCCGGGCGACGGGCGCCCAGCGCCCGGCCGGGAGAGACGAGCATACGCCCCTGAAGGTCAGGTGAGCAGATATTCTGTTGAGAATAGAGTTGCGTTGTTGATCGCGGATTCAAATATTATCAGTGGCGTGCTGATGTTCTAGCTCCGACCGTTTTTATTTCTATCTACTCACTACCTTGATTTTATACACGGTTGACACACGGTTGTTTAGTCATTATCTCTCTCTCTCTCTGTCTGATCGTATATACAGGTTTTACAGTAGGAACTAAATTCGAAGTTTTCTTTTTACTGAAGGTTTTGCTTACTGTTCCCTCTTTGCTCGACGGTTTCTTTCCATGATGGATTCCACCAATCAATGGTGTGGACATATTCTGTTCTATCTTTAGGGAACGAGCTGATATTCTGCTCCATGCTGCAGATCTGGCTGGTGGTAAATATCGGATGAAGTTGAATGCGGCCACAATGCTAGGACAAGGGAAAAATATTGTACAGGTCGGTTTATGCTTCAATTTCTATAATGAAACCACTGAACTTTCCTTCGCGGTTCTCAACTGCGCATACGGTTCTCCGGAGTTTCAAACATTTTTTTATCTCTAAATGCTGTTTGCGTGGTCGAGAAAGACTGCAAAAGCGGCCGCTTTTTGGAACCCATAGCGAGCTTAGATGGCGGCTGTTTTCGTTTTCCTTTTTGAAATGTAGTGTAGGTGAATCAGAGTTGTAACGTCATTTTTTCGTTTCGGCTGAGATAAAGTTGTAGATGTCGGAAGATCACATTTTCGTAATAACGTAAACATTTGTTTTAATTGAACAGTGTTTCAGGCTGAAATCGATGCTGCTTGTGAGTTGATTGATTTCTTTCGGTTCAATGCGAAATTTGCTCTGGAGTTGGAGAAGTACGAACCAATTAGTACACAAATCAGTACTAACAAGATGTTATATAGAGGCATGGAGGTACTGTTGTTTCTTACACTAAGTACTTCGTGTCTTCAACGTGTCAGATTGACTTTTTTAGCGCTCGATTCTCGACCTATATTAGCCATCGTTTTGGGTCACATTACATTCGGTGCTGCGATATACAGACGTTCTAAAGTAAAGCACCGCTAATTCGCCGATTTTTTTTTTGAGTAAATTCGGGGGTGAGGGCTCATGCTCGTGTTTCCCGAGCGGAGGAATCGCCCCTTGATTGCGCTTCCCGGCATATTGAGAGGCGCCATCGGGAGCAATACTCTCCCGCTCGGGAGACACGAGCATATGACGCCAGCCTAGTCACCTAATTTCTCGGAAGAGTTGGTTGCTCACGCAGGGCTTGATCATCTGGGACCGTATGCGCTCATACGGTCCCAGATGATCAAGCCCGATGGGCGCTCATCGCCCGGCCGGGAGAGACGAGCATACGTCACCTGGAGTGACATTTTAACTTTATAAAAAGAGCGACTGATACCAGTTCATCCCTTCTGTGGATATCGATTCATTTACCTTCCGAGCTTATCCGGTTTTTTGACGGAAGGGGAAAGGGGCTTTCCGCGCTGTCGTAGTTTATCTCTACATATACAGTAGCGGTCAAAAAGATATCACTTCACATATCTAAGTACAGATAGCTCAAATAGACCCTAACTACCCGTACCAAATTTCAAATCCTGTCATATATCGAGGTTGATCTTATTATATGGACCTTCCCGTCACAAAATTTGAGATGTTGATGGCAGCAGCTAACAGCTAACCGACAGCCAAAGCCAGCTTCAATATGTACAGTAGCGGTCAAAAAGATATGTCACCTTACATTTGTAAGTGCAGATAGCTCAAAACGAAACGAATTTCAACCCATTTATAATAATAGTTCTGACCGCTTCACTTGAAGCTACATCGGAACACACTTGAAAATATTTTATAGTGATTTTCATATGCTATTTCAAACAAAAATATCTCGAAAATCGCTGAGTGTAGATTCAATCTGAAATAATATTCTGACAGAGCATGATCTACTCATTATAACAGACTACAATTGTTTGATTCAGATCTCCGCTAAATCGTATGTAGTTTTTTTCTGAGCAAACATTTTAGTGGTCGAAAACCGGCCAATTTTTAGGACCATGATTCGTACTAAATTTTATATCTTTGTATATTTCAAACGATATTGCACCAAACTTTATTATTTCGTAGGGCGCATTTTTTTCTTCACAATGAAGCTTTTAGTTCTAAGGCTGGCTCAACAGTTTTTGAGAAAATGCTTTTTGTAATTGACTTTGCATAAATTGCTGTATCCAAAGAGCTTTGAAGGGAATAAGCTCCATTTTTCCTCAGTGCGTAGTATATTTGTGGCTCTTTGTAAACCAAATATGAACCAAAATATGCTTAATTCTTCGTAAAAAATTTCGCTTTGAATATTGTGCGCTTTTTGAATATAGCAATTTATGTAATGTCAGTTTTAAGAAGCATTTCCTCAGAAACTGTTGAGCCAGCCCTAGAACTAAGAGCTGTATTGTAAAGAAAAAATGCGTTTTCGAAATACTAAAGTTTAGTGCAATATCGTTTGAAATATATTAGGTTGTTAACTAATTATTTGCCGTTTTTTTTTTCAAGCTTCTGTTGTGCGCCGAGTAGAGAAGCTTCCGAAAACATCAAGATAGCATTCGATAGAGAATTATTTGCTCTTCCACAAGATGTATCTGCTATTAACGAAACTTTTAATTTTGATAACTTTTCGACCATTGAAGTTGAAATCAAAAATGAGAAAAATTGACCCCTTCGACAGTGAATTTTCCCTGCTTCGTTTCGCGACTTCCTGCAAAACTGTATATACCATCTGAAAGTAGACGAATTTCTCTATGAAATGGTATACAGTTTGTTTTGGTTTTCCTTGGTTTTTGTTTACTTACAGAGTGTCAAAGTGGGGTATCTCAAAGGAGACAATAATTTTGGATGCTTGTGCTGCCTTTCTGCCGCACGATTTCCATGAGCTCTAAACACGTCAAGATAGAGCACTCGTTGCTCTATCGGGTAGTATGTTTATTTTTCCACACTAGCCGTTTTTAAAAATTTTTATCATAAAAATGTTTTCAAAATTCCTTGACGTGTAAAACTTTTCGTTGGAAACCTTTTTCAGAATTTCAGATGCCATTCGGAAGAGGAGGGTGTGGGCTATAAGGAGACGCATAACAGTTTCTCAATTGCGCCAGGTTTTGTTAACTTTTAGGTCGACAAAGTGGAGGTTCGACGGCTCGCGTGCGCCAACGCGACGGCCGCCCGCGCACCCCCTCAGTAATTACGCAGCGGTGCGGTCGTCGCGTTGGCCGCACAGCGCGGCCACGCGAGCCGTCGAACCTCCACTTTGTGGACCTAAAAGTGAACAAAACCTGGTGCGATTGAAAATGTGTGATGCATCTTCTTATAGCCCAAATCCTCCTCTTTCGAATGGTATCTGAAATTCTGCAAAAGGTTTCCAGCGAAAAGTTTTACACGTCAAGGAATTTTGAAGACATTTTTATGATAAAAATTTTTAAAAACGGCTAGTGTGGAAAAATAAACATACTACTCGATATAGCAACGACTGCTCTATCTTGACGTGTTTAGAGCTCATGGAAATTGTGCTGCAGAAGGCAGCACAAGCATCCAAAAATTATTGTCTTCTTTGAGATACCCCACTTTGACGCTCTGAAAGTAAACAAAAACCAAGGAAAACCAAAACAAACTGTATACCATTTCATAGAGAAATTCGTCTACTTTCAGATGGTATATACAGTTTTGCAGGAGGTCGCGAAGCGAAGCAGGGAAAATTCACTGTCGAAGGGGTCAATTTTTCTCATTTTTGATTTCAACTTCAATGGTCGAAAAGTTATCAAAATTTCAAGGTTTTGTAAATAGCAGATACATATTATGAAAGAGCAAATAATTCTCTATCGAATGCTATCTTGACGTTTTCGGAAGCTTCTCTACTCGGCGCACAACAGAAGCTTGAAAAAAAAACGGCAATTATTTAGTTAACAACCTAATACAAAGATATAAAATTTAGTACGAATCATGGTCCTAGAGATTGACCGGTTTTCGACCACTAAAATGTTTGCTTAGAAAAAAAGCGGAAATCCGTATCAAACACTTGTAGTCTGTCACGAAACTATTCTTCTATTTGCCGCTTTTTGTTTAGCGGTTTATAGACGAGAACTAGTTGATTGACTTATGTGTTTGGAGATGCTAGGTTATTCGCAAAACACTGACATCGGATGGATCACCCGTCCGATGTCAGTGTTTTGCGAATAACCTAGCATCTCCAAATATATAAGTCAATCAACTTGTAGTCTGTTTTAATAAATAGACCATGCTCTGTCGGAATATTATTTCAAATTGTGTCTACACACTCAGCGATTTTCGAGATATTTTTGTTTGAACCAGCACATGAAAATCACCAAAACATTTTCAGAAATCTAGAATTTCTAACGACGTTATGTTCCGATGTATTTTTAATGAAGCTGTCAGAACTATTCAATGGATTAAAATACGGCTAGTACGGCGGCGAGTAATAGGCGGCACACACCACGTGCAGCGCATCTTATTCAAAACAATAACTTTTTATGAAGGAGTTGGATTCATTTTAGCGCATGCATAGTTTAAGAAGAACTGTAAATCTACTATGTGCCGAGGAAAAGCGGAGTTGATTCCTTCCAAAGATTGTGGAATATACCAGTTTATGCAATCTCAATTTTAAAAAAGTATTTTCTGGTAAAGAGTAGAACCAGCCTAAAAATGTTAAATTATAAAGAGAAAATCTATTTCTATAAGACGCTTCAGTTTGATACTACTTGTTACAAAAGGGCCAGAGATATAGACTTTTATTGGAAACATGACCTTATGAATCAACCAGTTCTTGAGTACCAAAATGTTTGCTCAGAAAGAAAAACTATAATTTGTCGGGGTCTGAATCAAACATTTGTAGACTTTTATAATAACTAGATTATGCTCTATCAGAATATAGTCTCTGATCGGATCCTCGCTCAGCGGTTTTTAAGATACTTTTAGTTAGAGTAGCATATGGAAATCACTAGAAAATAATTTTAAAAAATCTTGAATTTGTAACAAGGGTATGTTCCGATGTATCTTAAAATGAAGCAGTCAGAACTATTAAATGGATTAAAATTCGTTTCGAATGAGCTATCTGCACTTACAAGTGTAAGGTGACATGTCTTTTTGACCGCTACTGTACATATTCAAGCTGGCTTTGGCTGTCGGTGAATGTTAGTTGCTGCCATCAACATCTGAAATTTTGTGACGGAAAGGTCCATATAATAAGATATATGACAGAATTTGAAATTTGGTACGAGTAGTTGGAGTTGCAGAAAGATTTGTGAGGAAATGAGGCTTTGTTTTCTGCTTGGAACTCGATTTGATCAGCGTCATAATCGTGTCATTCTACAAAGGTTTTCCAGGGATTTGTCGCAGCTATTGCTCCGTTTAATTTCACAGCAATTGGAGGAAATCTCGCCTCAGCCCCAGCTTTGATGGTGTGTTTCAGAATGTGAAAATTTCTTATTAATAAAAAGGACCGCTTTTTAGTACCTGATGTTATTTTGTTGCCCGTTCTTTCAGGGCAATGTAGTGTTATGGAAGCCGTCCGATACAGCAGTACTTAGCAATTACATAATTTATGAATTATTAGAGGAAGCAGGTGCGCTTTCCTTTCTATTGGCTCACCTCTCTACTCTTTTCTTATTTGCTTTTTAGTCGCATACATGTACTCGTGCAGTGTCTTATTGTTAAGTCTTTCACGAAATGACGGATTTTAGGTATTCCTCCGGGTGTTATTTCGTTTTTGCCTTCTCATGGTCCAGTGTTTGGAGAAATGATCACTGGGAGCGCACACTTGAGGTAATGGTTTCATATTCGCAATCTAATAATATTGAATGATTCCGCTCACAAGAAAATGGCTTGAAATTATATTATGTAATTTCACACACTTGAAAGATTTTCAGTGCGATAAACTTCACAGGATCTGTGCCGACTTTCAAATCGATCTGGCGAAATGTTGCAGACAATCTTGATAATTTCGTCACGTTCCCCAAACTTATCGGAGGTTTGATTTTCATTACTCGCGTTTGCATTTTCCTGCTTTTCAGTGAGTGGATGTTGTCTTAAGTAGAAGCAATCATGCTAACTCAGCCAGACCATAGTTAGCGGGAAGTTTTCATTCCTAGCCAGTGTATTCAACTGGGTGCTTCATATCATGAAAATATTCCTATCTTTCACATCTAAAACTGTTATTGGAAGGTTAAGACGAAACAATTTATACTATCGGTATGTACCTATGTTGAAATGTGATAATAGTCTGGGATTGGAAATAGTACACTCGTCTTACTTTTTCAGTACTTAGAAAACTCTGCTCGATTTATGTAGTTGTAATCTCTCATTTTCCAACTCAAACTCTGAGAAATGTTTTGACTGAATTGAGGACCTCTAGGTAGGCAATTTACCCGAGAAAGTCTCGTGTCTGCCTATTTTCCACGACAAGACATTTACGTGTCGTTTCCTCGCTTGGTCAAACAGCTGCATTCCCATATAGTTTGACACCCAAGGAACGAATGAGGTCGAAAAAAATGTAAGAGAAGTGTTGGTATCACTAAAATTGGATAATTGGACTGTTTCTCAGACTCATTTGAGTGTCTTATTATTTGCATTTTTTATTCAACATTTGTATTGAAGTGTGTTGAAGAATGTTGATTTGAACCGGTTATCTTCAGAGTGCGGTGGCAAAAACTTCCACTTCGTCCACCCTTCTGCGAATGCTGATGCCGTCGCTGCGGGTAAGTAATTTGCGAGGCAACGTGTTCTGGTCTATAGTAATAATTAGTGTGCGTTTTTCCTCGTTGATTGCACTTTATAATTGAATTTCTGAAATACTTAAGCGTGAAACACATTCAGGTACGGTTCGATCTGCCTGGGAGTATAGTGGTCAAAAATGTTCAGCGTGTTCTCGCCTATACGTACCTAAGAGCCGTTGGCAGGAAATATTCAAAAAGATTGCAGACATACATAAGCAGGTCAAACTTGGAGATGTAAGTTTAACCTTTTTAGATCAAACGTGGATGTGTGGCAAAATGTTATTGTGTTGCTTCTAGGTCCGCGACGGCTCGATATTTCTCTCTGCAGTGATTGACAAAAAGTCTTTCGACAATATCAAGAGCTACATAGGTAAACAATACCAGCTTACGAATATGGCGTGTTTGGAATTGTACAGATTTAGTAGAGGCTGTACTTATATCTTGTAGATTATGCAAGTCGAGGAAGCGATGGGGCGAAAATCCTCCTTGGTGGAAAGTGCGACGACAGCAAGGGATATTTCATCGAACCTACTCTTATTGAAGTTACCAACGTGAACAGCAAGCTCATCAAGGAAGTACGTTGACCCTTATTTTCTTCATCCTGCCCTCTTACCGATACAACTCATTTAGGAAATATTTGGGCCTGTTGTTACTGCTTATGTCTACGAAGACAGTGAAGTGGAAAACATCCTGAAGTCGATAAAGGTATTACTATCGATTTTGCTTTTCGTTTTCCTTTTTTATCCGCTTTGAAATCTGTGGTTTTATAACTTCTGCTTCAGGATCACACACCATTTGGACTTACTGGTGCAATTTTCTCCGAGGATAAAGACTTCCTATACCAGTACGTGTATTTTTTGTTTTATGGTAGCTACCTCAATCTATTGTATTTACTTATTCTCCTTGTTTTAAACTGAGTCCGCTATTTTTTGGTTTTTGCGAATGTAAAGTGCAACCGTAGATGTGACGTTATAGCTTGTTTGCTCTTTGGTGATTATATGTATGTAACGGTTCTTCGAATGTCTACCAATGACCACCGATTTCGGTAATCAAAGTAGGGTTATCTACGTGCAATTTTCAAAGTTAGTAAAGAAAACGGATCGTAGACTCTTGATCAGCCCTATCCCCCAAATAACCACTACCGACGGTGCCTTGGCAAAATTGCTTTGAAAAATACTCATAAGCACAGTAGTTCAGTTACTTGAATAGAGCCCAAATGGAACTTCGCATTCTTCCCCCCCCCCCTCTTTGCAACACACTACTCCCCTTTCCATTCCAGTTTCTCTGCTTAGTACGGTATCTTATGTCTATCGTTATCTTGGGGTTTACATTTTGCTGTATTTCTTTCATAATATGTGCCCGTGTAGTAATGCTAATGTCAATTTTTCACGTGAATTGATCTGATTTTCATTATTTAGTGCTCGCGATACGTTACGCGATGCGGTCGGAAACATGTACCTGAACGATAAGTCCACTGGCTCAGTAGTTGGACAACAACCGTTTGGAGGAGCTCGTATGTCTGGTGAGAACATCGTGATTCGATCCATCTTTATCTTCTTCTTACTCGATATTTTCCGGTTTTCACATGTGCTCCAAATTGCCCACCTACCAATGTAAAGTGTATGTTGTAGGCACAAACGATAAAGCAGGAGGACCGCATTACGGTCTAAGATGGACGTCTCCCTTAACGATCAAGGAAACCAGTGTGCCTTTGACGGAATGGCGCTATCCATCTATGGACTAAATTTGTACAGTCACTTGTTTAACATCATGACATTCACTTCCGCTAGAGCGTTGTTCTTCAACAGCTACACTGTTTCGGATACTAACTAAGCATAATATCATGTTTTGCCATAATCCAACTAACTTTGTGCTACTCGTTTGTCAAGTACTTTGGTTCAATGTTATCAGGTAGTCAAAAGGATTAGATCCAATTGGCAGTTTATTCTGGTCATTTTAGTTTTAAACAACCTTTATTGTTTTTTTTGTCGGAAAATATAACTTTGTTGTTGTTATGTTCGACGTGAGCGATGGAGTATGCCATGACAGTTACTAGAAATGAAGTTTCAAAAGACGCGCTATTTACAAGTCATTGACAGCTTGTTGGATCGCAATCTTACCTTCGTTACCCTTCTGTTCTAGTTTCGTCACTGGGTTTATTAAATATTGTTACACTCTGATTCACACAGATATGGGTTATTCCGAAGGAAAAGACTGGACAAGTGTGTCATTCGAAGGTGCGTTGGAAAATTTTCTTGTTTACTTTCTCTTATTGCAAAATGGTGTTCACCACATGTGCAAAAATGTATTTTTGATTTTTTCACGGACAAAGTCGTTGTTCATAAAAAGTTTCACAATTTTCATTGAAAACAGTTTGTGGAGTGGATCAAATTTGAGATGTGATCAAGTGAGGGGTAAATATTATGTTATTCAATATCCCCAGGGAAGGATTATAATATCACATGCCGAAATGATTCATTCTCCCTGCGTCATTTGCAAGAGTGAAGTTAACTGAATATTGGAGTTCAATGCACTTTTATGTACAAAAATGAAGGTTATCCTCTTTAGAGACCTAACAAATGAAATGTCAAACGAAACGATCACTTTCTTGAAACGGTACTTTCATCCATTACGTCACGAGTGCGTTAACACCTTTTAGAGCTGTTCAAGAGCTGCAGGATTTTCTTGTACGGACGGTTCCTTTTCACTAGCATTAAGCGTTCCACTTTTTGTTGTGGTTCATGGTTTCTGTGAAGCATGAAGCAGCCTCCTCAGTTTTTTTTTGTGCAGATGAACTTTCTTGCTGATAAATGTTCAGCTTCTAAAGTTCACTCCAGAGTATTGACTCGAATTTGTGTCAGCTAAAGACATATCGTTCGAGCTGCATCTATTAGGTTGGTGCAAAAGTTCTCGGACATTTCGGATACAAAATAGTTCATTTTATAACATTTAAACAATAGCAGGGAGTCATTTGAAGTAGGCACCGTTAATATCAATGGCCTTCTCTTCTCTATAACATTTTTTGACTGCAGCCGAAAACATCGGGGAAATTCTTTTCGAATTCAAGAAGTCGCAAGTGTCCGAAAACTTTTGCATCAACCTAATAACATAGACAGCCACACTTTTTTAGTTGGTCGTCGCCAGCTGAGAGAGTGGAGAGAAACGAATAGCAGACGAAGCGAAGAAGTAGTGGAATTGTGGGAGCACGTAGTGAGTCGTTCGCCGTCCTGTTTTGGTGATGAACTGTGGATTGTTTACGAGCAGGTGTGTTATTGATTGCTGTTTCTTGGATTTACTGTTTATCTTAATTATTTATTAAATTGTTGCGAGCCAACAAAGGCCAAGCGTAAACATCCTCTTCGAATCTCACTGCCCTTATTTAGTCTTAGATCTTGTACTCCTTGCCCTCCTCCGGGAGTACAGTCTCGCCATAAATAACCTCCACATATTCTTCTACTACCAACATCCTTTAATCTATCTCTTCACCTCAACATATCCTGTATAGAGCTCAGAGGTGAAACAGGGTATATTCCCTTACTCTTTATCTGCATACTCTCTGTTTCCGAAATCTTGAAACGTTAAATTGCTCTCAAATTACTCTTCTTTTCGTCTGAAATAGATTTATTCGTTAGATAGAGCATCACGCATCTAACAAGGAGGGTCGTTCAGGTGATGGTGAGCTCTGGCGATGCAATTCCTATGGGATGTAGGGCTCCTCATCGGATATCCAAAAACATGAAAATTTTTTTCGGAATCGCATTGTATGGTACTGAAAAAGGCCTGCAAAGACGAGGAAGGGCTACTCATCAAGGCGTTCATCTCGCCCTTGAGATCGTAACTTACCTTAAACGGATCCAAATTCAGAAACTAATGTTAGATTCGTGATCAGCACCCCAAATAACCCCCACAGACGAAGTTTGGAGGAAATCGGTTATTTTGACCTTGGCACCTCACTTACCCACCCTTACCATAGCAAGGGATCACCAGCCCACACACAACCAAACCCACCATTAGATACCCTCACTTGTTGCAAAACCCAAAACTAGTGCTATATTCATGACCAGCGTCTCAAATAGTCTCATTAGCAAAGTTTGGACGAAAGGGGTCATCATGATGTATCGAGCCTCATGTCAGGTGTCAGTAGAGTTGCCAAGGTTCAGTCTCTGATGAATTACTGGTAATATTATGCCTACATTCAGACTCTAGCTGTCAGAAGATCTTCAGCATCCACTACCTTCAATCCAGAAATTACATGGGAGTCTCACTTGAACTGCTGACCAATTCTACTCTTTTGCTTTTGCTTCTAGGATTCCGACTGATGAGCGTTAGCTATGGTACGGGTGGGTAAGTGAGGTGCCAAGGTCAAAATAACCGATTTCCTCCAAACTTCGTCTGTGGGGGTTATTTGGGGCGCTGATCACGAATCTACTATCAGTTTCTGAATTTGCGTCCGTTTAAGGTAAGTTACGGTGGATATTGGCTACCCGTATTAACGGCGCCATTTACTAAAATTAGTGGGATTTTAGCTGCTCTAAACATGATTTTCTTCCACCTCAATGACAAAATTGCAAAATGAGCACGATTTGGTATCAGTGCGATTGAAGCAAATGAAAATTGCACCAACAGGATCCGAACCCATGAGCACCTGAACGAGAGTCCAACTGCTAGCCCACTGCGCCTCCAACCACATTTCACGGGCGAGATGAGCGCTTTGAGCCCTTCCTCGTCTTTGCAGGCCTTTTTCAGTACCACACAATGCGATTCCGAAAAAATTTTTCATGTTTTTGGATATCCGATGAGGAGCCCTACATCCCATAGAAATTGCATCGCTAGAGCTCACCATCACTTCGACGACCCTCCTCGTAAGGGCCCTGGACTAGATCAAGTTTCTCATGTTCAAATTAGTAATCTAAAGCTTCCATTTCGTCTACTGCATCGAAACTATACTCTTGATGTCGATAATTGTCAAGGAACATTATTTTCGCGGAGTCCCAATGGTAAACAGAATGCTACAAAGATTCATGAAGGTTCAGGGATGGTGCATTTTCTGGAAACCCAAATCATGCCCGTCTCCCTCACCGAAGGGTATATTCTCTATACATCTTGAGCCAAGCGAAGGTGGAGAATGTTTAGAAATGAGTGGAAGTTGCTCTTAAATTCGTGGTAAGATTCACGTGTTTCAGCCATAAAATCGATTCAGCACGTTACCAATGTAATTACAAACCTTTAAAAAATGAGAAGAGAGTAAAATGAAAAGAATTGCTGGCGCATAGGTGAGGTATGAGTTCTAAGGGTTTGGTGTTGCTTATTCAGTCTATACGTATAATTTGTGAGGAAAGTGATTGTGCATTCAGAGTAACATTTACCTTTCAGGTTTGTGTAGCGGCACTTGATTGTGCTCGACTGGATTTAGCCAGCGAATGTATATCGGCTCTTAAGCGACGCTTTCCTAGAAGCAGTCGTGTGATGCGGTTGCAAGCTATGCACCACGAGGCTTCGGAGCAGTACGTTTTGTTTGTTGAAAGCATACATTATACATCGTCACGATATTCTGTCCATACTGAAACTACGGACAGCCTAACCAAGTCGCAACTGAGTAATGTTCAACGGGCTGCACCATTTTGTGTCCATAAAGAATCGAATTAATTGTTTAGGTGTTGTAAAAACAACCCTTCCATTGGTCCAGTAGTTAGAAGCACAATGTCCGGAATATGGCTCGAACCGTATACTTGCATGAGAATTAAGCGTGTGATTTCCGCAGATACGCAAGTGTAATCTTCAATTGTACACAATGTACACAATGTTCATTTTGTCTTTTTAGCGCTGTTTTGGAGCTGTATCTTACTAATTGTTTTCCTTTGCTGACGTACCTTAATTGCAAAAATAAGTAGTCAAATGATCAGACCGTAATGATTAAGTTCGTGTTCATTTCAGATTCGACACTGCCTTGGCATTCTATGAGCGCCTCATCGAGGATGACCCTACAAATAACGTTTGTCCTTTCGAATATTCAGTCTTTTACTGTTGTGACCGAAAACTTACAAATAATTCTCGGATACAATTTGACGCTGGAGCTATTGAATTACTATAATCATCGCATAGGCTTGAAATTCTTTGTATCTCGTTTTTTTTTCAGTCGTTCCGCAAGCGAAAAGTCGCCGTTCTACTCGCTCAAGGACTACGACTTGAAGCCATTCGTGAGCTCAACGATTATCTTAAGGTGCACTCGACCTTGGCGTTCTTTTTTTTACTTTTTATGATGTTATTGTAACTTTAAGATCTTCCTCAACGACTCAGAGGCGTGGCTTCAACTGAGTGAACTGTTCCTGGCTGAATCTGATTTCGCCAAAGCAGCCCACTGTTTGGAAGAGTGTGTTTTGGCAGCGGTGAGCTCGTTTGACTCCGTTCTTTTTGTGTAGACGGGAAAATTTAGTGTTTATTGGATTCGTAGACGTGATCCGTGGTGGGGTTGTTAATTCATCTTTCATCATTAATTATTGCTTCAATGAAGAGTTCTAGGAAATCTATCGAGGTATTTTTCTACAACTTACGCTTCAAGTCTCTCTGGACCAGACTAGCTCTGAAGGTGATTGACCTACCCACCCTGTGAAGCGGTGGACAATCATGTTGTGACTAACCAAACTTCTGTCTTTACCTGTACAAGCAATAAGGAAACGAACACCTCGAAATCTAGGACTGGAAAGCCTGAATATTCAGTGTTTACTGCTCGCAGTCTTGTTTCTCCGCGATGCGGAACTATTCTAAGCTGCAATTATATGGTATAGTTGGGTCGGTTTCAGTAACATGATAGGGTATCCTTGTCCCACAACCTTTTTTATACCATGAGAGCCTCATGGAAACCCTTTGAACTTTCTCAATTTGTTCAGCAGGCACATTGAAATGAGGGCTCCAGGTTCGTGAACAATATTTCAGATCAGGCCTTACGAGGACTTACGTATATAATGTGCAGGCGTTTTCGTATCCCACTATCAGATAGGCTAACGCTGCGTAAGAGTTTAAAAAGGCCACGGTAGGCCCGCTCGTCTTGATCATTGGTATTGTCTGAAATGTCAAGAGAATGAGAAGATTGATTTCCGAGGTTGCAAATCTGCATTTCTTTTTACACCACTTAATTCTTCATTCATTCTACTATGGTTATAAATGCCAAAAAGTTTAATGTCATCGGCTATGGTTATTCATCTGCCATGGTTATAAATGCCAAAAAATTCAATGTCGTGAAAATTTAATGTATATACGAATGCTTGCGTCAGGAGAGGTTTCGAGCAATCTCGGTAGATTCACTGCGTAGATGAGATAGAACAAGGGGAAATTGTGAATAATTTGGGTCAAAGCCTACTTATTTCACGCATTCATACTGTTACAGCCGCTTAATACTCTGTATCTTCGACGTTTGGCTGACATTCGATATACTCACGGTGGTCAAGAGAACGTTGAACTAGCTCGTGCGTACTACGAGCAGGCAGTGAAACTCAATCCATCCGATCTACGAGCTCTATATGGAATAGTTATCGTATGTTTCTTCCGTTTCTCGATTGTTAGTGAATTTGTTTGCGAAGATGTAGAATTTTAGTGCTCCAATTACCTTTCCAATCACGTGAAAGGATCTGGTGGCGATAAGAAACGCGATTTGACTGTTGCTGGTGGAAATGCCGCTGACAAGATACTGGCCAGATACGAAGAGGTATATAGTGCTTTTATTCTTCCAAACTTTCCTTTGTTTTCGAAAAATTACTGAATGATTTCTGGATGCTTGTATCAGTGGCCCTGTTGCTGTGATCTGCAGCTACAATTAATATCTTCTCGTTAGTAGCCCCTTCTGCACTGAAATGAGAGAGAGCCGCGTCTAATCCGGTGCTCTCATTGAAAGATGATGAGAAGGTTGAAACTCTTGAACATTTCAATGAACGTGATACCTAACAACCTCTGGAGTCGAATATTGACAAGATTTTGAAGTTATCGGATTTTTGACAACTTTTTCGAGTCTATCAAGAGCTCTTTTTCAGGTCGAGGCGTCCGATAGAAACCCAAGCATCTCCCTTGTGATGGACTCAGTGAAGCAGATGAAAACTCAGCTGACTACCTCAAAATAAAGTCTTCATTGTGTTATGGAACATTTTCTTATTCCTTATGTCTTCCGTCGACTATTAAGCTGCGGTTAGTTACACTGTGGGTCTAGTTGATGATAGTGAACGTCGCTGGGCGAGAAGTCTCGTCGCGGAGAACATTTACTTTATCGTAGACGTAATATTCTGTAAGAAAAGTAGTTCTCATTTTCTAAAGCAGAGATAACGCGCTAACTTGTACATGATGTCAAGCGTGTGCTTTACAAATTTCTGTCGAACATGCGTGGTTATGCACAGTCTATTCGTGATTCTCGTAATACTCCTCCGTTTATTGTGTCACGGACCCATCTATCACTTTCTTGCATCCGAAGTAACTCTTATGTTAGTCATTAAGTGATTTTTATTGCGACGTTTTTCTGTTCAATAAATATTATTTTTCTAGTCGAACGAGTAATGTGCTGCTCTCGAATCCAAGTTGTGGGATAGCTCGAGTTCCACGAGGGTAGGGTAATTCGCCGGTCGCTTTCTAGGAAAATTTTCTAGTTCTAAGCTGATAAAGATGGTTTCTTTGAAGGCCTGAGTCTTACCGCCTCTCCTTCATGCGAACAATTCCGTCTACTTTCACCGATGATCGCTGAGATAGCTTCGTGACTTGCTTCCGCGACTGCTTCGTAGATTTGCGGTCCTTATCCCAGTGCGAATTTATTGAAGTTTCTGCAGGGATACTCTTCCGGAAGATTGGCAGCAGATCAGGGAGTGTGTGAGTAAAATAAACTGTCATGCCTTCTACACCAGTGCCCTTTTTCTCAGGATCGGCACAAGGAAACGGTTTCAGATTCGTGCGTTCCTTCCGGGCATCTTTATCACACCCATTCCCGTGATTTCTCGTGTTAACTGTTGACTTGGGAAAGTTAGATTAGTAGTAAATCACTCTTTAGTTGGTTGTCGTTTCTAGCGGTTGGTGAATACTATCCACCCCATAAAAGCTGTCGCGGTGCTACTCGGTGAGTACAGTTTATTCATTAATTATTTATTTACGTAAATAACGTATTTATAATATCTATCCTTTCTGTAATTCATGGACCACTCAAAATTTCAGAAAAATTGCATGGCGTTATTCTTCTTTGCTCCCTGCTCTACAGGGCCCTAAATTTTACTCAGCACTCCTATTGAGTGTTCGCCAGTCTTTTCTTTAAGCTGCTGATACTGCACCAGGAAAAATTATGGGGTATCGCGATCAGGGCGCGCATGATGCAGTGGTAAGAGAAGTTACTGACACCCGTACGGTCAAACGATCGGTCATGGGCTAGCAAAGCCTTCCATCCTTGCGGGCTCGAATAAATTGGCACCAAACCCAGACACTGGCTTGGTACACGAGTGCGGCTGCGTCTTCTCAAGAAACTGATCAACGACGACCACCTTTTTTTACCTTTTTCTTGCGATCATAGGTGTTCGTGCGATCATTTATTTCTTTGGGGAACGCAACAATTTCACGATGAACGCGATGCATATACAATGAAAGGAAATAGTGCTCAAGAGTCGTAACTTGCGATATAACAGATAGTTTTAGCTCAGATGCGGCACTAGTTCGCTGGATCTTAATCGACTTCCTCAGCGAACATGATTCCAGCGTTGACGAATATCAATAGTGAGTCCCCTATTCAAATTCGCTTCATTTGTGAAAAAAAAACGTCCAAGCTTCCTTTCATATCTTAAGTGGGTCCTGGTTGCTAGCATGTTAAAGCCTTCTTCAATTTCACCATCTAATGTGATCAGTTGATAAGTGTCTATGCACTATTTTCAACATAACTTTTTTCATGCATGTTGTATATTGAAATAATCGCCTGGGCTTCCTATCTTTAGATAGGGTATTCTTTTTTTGATATTACACATAAAATCTTGCGCGTTATCTTACGCGATAAATCTTAGATGTAATATAACTAGTAATATCCACAGGGTGCAAAGCAAGGGTGGTAGGACGAGGTTGACCTAGTGGGTTGACGCCAATGTGAATGGGAAAATTGAAATTCTGGAGACAATTCCTTCAACATTACATACAGGGTGCGCCAGCTAAATCCGGACAAATTTCAATTCAAATTTCCCGCCATACCATAATTTCGTTAAAGGCCCTGATTGGTATAGTGTAAGTAAAAACCCTCTAGTTTGTAGTGATACCCTTATGACAGCATAGGTGCTTCCAGTAGGGCGGAGTACAACAGAAGAGCCACTATTATCGAAAGCGTTTGCGCTGAACGCCAGGGGCGGAACTCATTCGATTCTTCGTATACTCGAGATCGACGGTTTACGATGTTGTGGCAAGGTACAAGGCTTCCGAAAAGAGTTCTGCCACTCCGACGAGGAGAACCCATTCGCGAGGACGTGTTTCAAGAACAGCAGAAGTCGTGGAACGGGCTCAAGAGCTGATCCTGGAGGACCCGGGAGAATCACTGAAGAACTTGGCGACAGTGTTGGGAGTTCGCCAAAGTTCAATGACTGTAGTGGAACCCAGGATAGTGGCTGTATCTTCAGGAAGGCCATATGTCTTCCAACAAGACGACGCAGCAGCTCACAGGAGCCATTTGGTTAAAAACTGTCTGATACCATGGACATGTCTTGCCCCAAGGTGTTCTGGCCCCCGGAAAGCTTGGATTTGAACCCTTATGCACTACTATCATTCCAGCGTTGTTGAGAGGGTTGCTAATGAGACGAGGCACCCTAACGTTACATCTCTGCAAACCGTCATTGAAGCAGCATTCGTAAATTTGGATCGAGCTTTTTTGAAGAAGGCTTACGAGCGCTTCAGGTCAAGGATGGAGGCGATTATTGGTGCTCACGGTGGCTACATAAAGCAGCTGTAATCTTAATACACTCCTCTAATGATATGCGGAAGGATTCTAGATTCGAATTGTATTTTGTGTTTTGTACTCTACAGTCAACACACTGCATTGCACGACGGCACCGCGTTGAACGAGAATGCTCGACATCGCGTCGTCGAGCCTGCAAGCCCCTTTTGTAGGGCTGTTTGAAAAATAGTGTCGCGCTTGTCCGGTTTTAGCTGGCGCACCCTGTGAATCACGCTCTATTGTTTCTGGCAGTATGTTTCCTATTCAGCTACAATACTTTTGGAGGGATTTGTAGCAAGAAAACGGTGAAATCGGTTCGGTTCAGCTATCTCTTTTTGCAGATGTTTACCGGCGGAACTCTGTATGTGAATGTATACCAGAAGTGCTCGACGTTCCGATGATGCCAGACCCATAGCAGTGCTCCTGCGGAGGACATCATCATTAGAACATCAAGCACTTCTACCTGCATGTAGTGGAAGTGAATAATATAGTAAAGAAGAGAATTAACGAGATTTCGGTTCAGCGGTGCGCCGTAAGAAAATTGGATTCTACTCGACCGTGGTAATTGCCGCTTTCATTTTGCTTGTGCTTTTCTTCTACACGGATAATAATTTTCAATGGTACGGCTGCTGCACTCATTTCCTTTTCAACACGGCTTTGAAGGACGTCGACATCTATTCTATTTGGGAAAACGTAAGCTTACACTATATGTGCTTTCAAAATGCGACGTTTAACCAAGTATCAGCTGAATTTCAGCTAAATTTCATTAATGCTGTTGCACGCAGCTTTGCACCCGAATACGAGTGGGCACTAGGCACTCGAAATTAATTTGTGATCAGTGAATCTAATGTGTATTTGACGGAAATGATACTGCACTTCCGAGAAATGGTATAGGATGCTCACACCTCCATCCATTGCAGAAACCGATAGTGCTGCCGGAATCTATTGTTTCCCACCAAGACAGGAGAGCGATCATGTTTTGCTGGAAATTCGCGTTACTGAGCACTTCAGATGAAGTAGTTTATCGCCTTGCTCTACCAAAGCGCACTTGCAACGCACAAGCACGCTGGTCGCACTCAGTCTGTGTCGAAACGGGGTAAAGGGTCCTAGTACATAAGTGCGGGCTGCGCGCTTACTTAAGTTGTTGCCTGCCATGCGGCCCTAGCCCAGCACTAACTAGTTGAAGAACAGAAGGGGGAAGGCTACGCTACCTACCACGACATTCCCAAGCACCTGCTATGGTGCGTCCATCACTAGCACTCCAGCCTTCCAATTGTAAGAATATAATGGTAAAACATAATAAATACACAAGCATCAACACGACTTCCGTGTAGTATAATTGAGCAGAAATACCACGTTATACGCAAAATTTTACTATGGCTGCAGGAGGATAAAACAAAAATAATACAAAACACAACACCCTACGAGTCGTCGGCCGCCCTCGATGTGCACTACTCTCACTTAATTGTAAGGTCGGAAGGCTATGAAAACCTTGGTTTCCGCACGTGCACCCTCAACGTATGTATGTTGCGTGTACCCCAATCACGGTCCCCAGGTACCAGCTCTGGCTGCGGCAACCTTTTCCTCCATGGTGCTGACGACGTGCAGGACGCGGCTACCAGCCGCTCTTCTCTCCCAACGTAAGACAGTGACGGACGAGTAGAAACCAGGGAACGACCGGCTGCTGCGACGACGATAGACGAAAGTGATCCACTACTCGGGCACGCTGCTGTCGATGCGTGCGACTGGGGAGCGCATTCGTGCCGGGACCGTCGGCTGCGTGACCTACTCACCTCCTTTAATCGTGGGAACCACGACAGTATGGGAGAAGTGTTCATCGCGTAATATACGAAAGTGTGCTGAAGATGCAGCGGCGATAAAGATGAGAGATTTTCATTAAAAAAGAGTAGGAATTTTGAGGATGACCTAACAATAGGAACAGTCAACTAGTTCTCGTCTATAAACCGCTAAACAAAAAGCGGCAAATAGCAGAATAGTTTCGCGTTATAGGAAGAGCTTTGAGTACTGCATGTTCTCACAACTGGTTGTGTGGATATCCATACAATTAAGAGAAAGGTAAATTAAAGGCACATAATTAGTTAGATTAGGTAGCAAGACGTTATCGAACTGCTACTTCGCTTTCTTAGGAAAGGTTCCAAGAAAGAAACTAGCCGAAGTGGAACGAAAATGGGAAGACAGGGTTATCAGGGATGTCAGGGCACACAAAAATAGGAGAATAGAAATTATTCAGTGAAGGCGCATGAAAATTGTAACGGAAAGTTTTGAAGAGATTTAAATACGTATATTTAGGAAACGTCGCTTCCTATAGTAGCATGGACGGGTTTCTTTTCGTTGACGATAGGACGTGTTTTAAACGATACCATGGTTAACTGCTCCCATACATGTGAAATAGTGGAGCGAAGGTTGGCTTATTATTTTGGTCTGCTTTTTTGAATAGCTTTGGTGTTTGTGTAAGCGAGTTAGCAGCGACAACAACCTCGAATGAAGGAAGAGATCTACAATTGGGTACCGATATACCCACTGATGGATTTTCAGCATTACCTGTGCGGCCACGGCCTTTCTTCTGACCGTAGCTGCTATTCAATGTTTTAGAAATTACAATTTACAAAGTTTCTTTGACTCAAAACAATACTGACTTACAGTGCCGGCCAAAAAGGTATTCGTTTTCACTTTCTTGCATGTAACTCCTTAGGGACTGAGGCTTTTGAACTGATTTTTCTATGGTTGCGAGCGTACTTTTCGAAAAGCGGTCTCATTGACCATAAATATTTCCTACGCTAAAACAAGTTCTTGCAACCGCTTATGTGCCGTTCGAAAGAGGAAGACTTTCCTACGAAGTGATGTATTAAAGGTATTTGTTACTCTCAGCCTTTATTATTTTTTTAGGTGGTCCAATAGGGGCGTGTCCAAGAGGTGTGAATTATTTTTGGATGCAACTGGTGCTTAGTATACAGAGGCTTTCACAGAGTCCTATATGCCCTTTGAAAGAGAATCAAATGCGCTATCGGACGCTGCCTTCCTCCTCTCGTGAAGCTGAATTTCTAGAATTTCATTTGAGGAAAACCACAAATTAGAAGCGTTATTTCACTCCCCCCTTACTATTTCCTCTGCTTAGAAGATTTTTCAATAACTCAAACACCGCTCGTGAGAAGATACCTCGCTCTACGCGAAGGTGTCTTTAAAAATTTTCCACATATTGGTTTTTGTTCGTCTAAAATTAAAGATAAAAATTAAAGTTAAAAATTAAAGTGAGAAAATTAAAGTTAATAATAAAACAATTAAAGTAAGTACATCCTTGACCACCGAATCCCGCGCGCGATCACTGCGCGCCGCGTGTGACGTCGGAGGCTCCCGCAGTCATCGTCGCATGCGACGCGCAGTGATCGCGCGCGGGAATCGGTGGTCAAGGACGTACTCATATTAGTTGCTTGAAAACGAACAAAAACCAATCTGTGGAAAATTTTCAAAAACACCTTCGCGTAAAGCGAGGTATCTTCTTACGAGCTGTGTTTGAGGTTTTGAAAAATCTTCTAAGCAGAAGAAATTGTAAGGGGGGGTGAAATAACGCTTCTAATTTGTGGTTTTTCTCAAATGAAATTCTAGAAAGTCACCTTCATGAGAGAATGAAGGCAGTGTCCAATAGCGCATTTGATTCTCTTCCAAAGAGCATATAGAATTCTGTGAAAGCCTCTGTATACAAAGCACGAGTTGCATCCAGAAGTAATTCACACCTCTTGGACACCCCCATCGGACCACGTAAAAAATAATAAAAGCTGAGAGTAATAAATACCTTTAATACATCACTTTGTAGAAAAGTCTCCCTCTTTCAAACGGCACATAAGCGGTTGCAAAAACTTTACTTGTTTTAGAGTAGGAAATATTTATTGTCAATGAGACCGCTTTTCTAAAAGTGCGACTTTTGCTTTACCGATGGAACTATTCACTAGATTTCAGACCCTCATCGAAACGAAACTAGCATATGTACACTCTTACCACTCCGGCAACCATAGAAAAATCAGTTCAAAAGCAGAGTCCCTAAGGAGTTACATGCAAAAAAGTGAAAACGAACACCTTTTTTGGCCGGCACTGTAGCTTCACAAACCCATGCGGCTCATATAAGAGAAATGTTCACTTGAAAATGGCTCTGTGCCGAGAAAATAGAACTATACTAAAAAAAGGGTGGTTTCCTTTGGAAACAAAAGAATAAATAACCTTCAAAAACCATACTAAGAAGGAGCTTGTGAAACTAGAACTAGGAAAAAGGTCGTTTCCATTTAATGTAAAGAAACTTGGACATAGCTTATGAGTTTTCTTTGAAGTCACAACATATTCATTGTGAGTGGAGTGCAGCTGATGATCAGAGGTTGATCGCTCCGGTATACCTGCTTAAGCTCACTGCCTGCGCCGCCGTAGTTATTCAATGATAAAAAACAATCGACGGGTGCGACTTCCATCAATCATTGCGTTTCGTGATCTACCCTTAACACGGTGAGATAACACCAAAAAAACTTCACTAACATTTCAAAAATCCGTGAAGCATTTGTGACACGATATCCCGCTGGGTCAGACGTCAATGTGTTGAATACCATCATGGAGGGATCGTAATGTCATCCATAGTCTGCAGTTAAAAGAACGCAGTAAAGGAAGATAAAGGATCAGTTACCTAATGACACCACCTCATTCGTGTTCCATTAGAATCGTGAAGGCAGGTAAATGCGTTTCTGGTATATTCAATGGCTTGGAGGGCCAGACGTTAACACGTTGACGACAACGCCTTTTTTGCGTGTCTGGCGCCTTTTTCGCGTGTCTGGCGCGTGAGACCAACCGATTTTCTACCGCGCCGAGGCTGTGGCATGATGCTACCATACGGCGAATTTTTTTCAAAATGGAAGTGAATAGTAAATCTCGAAGACTACATATATGTGCAGTCCTGTAATATCGGGGATTGTGACTATTCCTTTTTTTGTAACGAAAATAGAAAAATAACAGCTGGAAGCTTTTAGAATGTCTGTGGTGTATGGCTGAGCGCAACAAGCGGTTTTACAAACGTGTTTATAGTAAGCACGTAAGATAGTGCACTAAGGAATCGTTGGAGGTCTTGAGCGTCGTGGACTTCTGGAGGGCGGGGCGAAGAGAGAGAAGAGGCATCGTCGACGACGGCGATGCGAGATAGTAGATGCATCGACGTGGACGGCGATACTGCGGCCGGCGCGACGAAGTATGGGTTGTGGAGTTGGTGGTAGATGGCTTGGGGAGTGCTTGTTGTTGCTTGTTGCTGAAGAGGTGGTTCAGGGGAAATCTGTAAATAATAAGTTAGTTATAAAAAGCCCTCGGCCTGTTTTGTGACCGATGGGTCCTAGTGCCGGGGAAAGGTGTGCGCGTGGCTCAGGCACCCACCCATGCATTGCCCTCGTAGTGCCCGCGAGAAGTGCGGCGCGCTCAGATGCCGCGTTTGCTCCCGTGTGCTGCTGATCTCTTCTGCAGTTGCACCATTGGTTCGGTATGGTTCGGATCCGCTTGGACGTCACGGCTGCTTTTGCCTTATTTCTCACAAGATTGTGATAAGCACCGGGCGATGGTTCCTCCGGCAATCGCGGAAAGTTTCTACGGAAATTTTGCAGAGACGAACGATTTTTTGAGTTCATTTCTGAAGAAGGATCAGTTCCGTGTCGCATGCGGCGTCTTCGTTTATGCTATACGAAGCTGGATCGAGATGGAGGGCTTTTTGATCTCTTCAAGGCTGATTGGTGGCTTGGAGGCCCAGCGATGAAAGGTCGACGTTGTTTTGCTCCAGAAATAAGTTTTTTAGGAATATCGCATTGCAACGCTTTTTGTTTCGGTTCCCATATAGCTGTCATTTCAAAGGACACGTCTTCGGAGCTGCTTTGGGGAAGTGACCCTTTGCCGTTTATGGTAGGTCCAAAGACTGTTTCGGCGATATGTAGACCTGTGGGGGTCCTTTTGACATTAATTGGACCAGTAATTAGTTCGTGGTAGTAGTCCAGTCCCACGAGAACATGCGGTTTTTGATATTCGACGCGAGTATTTGAGTTGGCAAGGCAAATGCTGTTTGCTTTCAAAAATTCCACGTCAACAGGGCTGAGGTTGACGGCTGGAAAACCATTTATGATAATAGGCTTGGTTTGTATTTCCAGATCGAGCTCCTCACCATAACCGGTGCTTATCTGGAGCTTTATTGCGTGGCTCTCGAAGGTTTCTGTGTGTCCTCCGATTCCTGACATGGTGCATATTTCTGTGGTCTGCCTTGGCACGCCCAACCGGTCAATTAGCGATTTTTCTATGACGGTTCGCTGGGCGCCGGAATCAAAGAAAAAGAGGACTTTTTCGTATTGCCCACTGTTATGGTTCCAAATGCTGCCCTCAGCGGTCAATAAGACGAGCTGTGACGACGTGGAGTTGTTCCTAGGTTTTAACTCACCATTCTCAGAACACATTTGCAGATTGTTTGATTCAAACCTGCTCTGCTCACCTTCGCTGGGAAAATTTCTTCGTTCCCGTTGTAGGCGAGGTGGTTTCGAGTTGTTGTAACCTGGTCTGTTTCTTAGGTTATTGGTCGGCGGTACATTGGTACCGGTCTGACCTCCTTCCTTTTTAAAACATAGACTTATGTGGTGACTTTGACCACATTTTGGACAATCTGGTTTATTGCAATCAAAGCTGCGGTGCTTTGACGAGCAGCATTTCCAGCATCTGTGTCCCTCTCTTAATGCCCTTCTGCGGGCAACTTGATCAGTGACCGACCTACAGGTCATTGAGGCATGATTACCATTCCGACAAAACAGACATAAGTCGGCAAAGTGCGACATTGATACCGCGTACCGTTGATTGTCTGCATACGACCGCGTGTTATCCTTTATCTGGTCAGCAGATACATTGTGGGTCAGGTCGCTAGACTGTATTCTTTGATTGACGCACTTATCTCTCAGGCTGCTGGCAATGTTTGTTTGCCTATGACCAAGCCTGTTTTCCACATAGACTTTTGCGGCTATCTCTTAGACTTTTGCGGCTATCTCTTTCTCCAAGAGACTTATTAGGTCGCCGATAGTTTGGTTATCGTGTGAGTGGTTCGATAGGAGAACCGGCTTGACCACATCATGTGGGAATTTTGCTAAGATGGTCTCGCACCACATTGGATCGCAAGTTTTCCGCACGTCATAACCGGCGCAGACCATCTGATTGACCAATATTTGGATCTGGTCAAAAACAGTTGTACAACTGTCCGAAGAATTGTTTGCTGGCTTCAAATTCACCAACTTTTGCACTATTTGTGACCTGTTTATTGGTTGATTACAGTAGTTTTCTTGCAGAGTTTGGATGATCCACTCATAATTTTGAGGTACGAGTTTTATACCTTTTATTGAGGCCTCAGCTCTCCCTTTTAGACTTTCCTTCAAGAGCAGTATTTTTTCCATCACGTCAAGTTCATTGCTATTGTGAACGAGAGTTTCGACAACTGCCCAGAACTCTGGAAAGTCCTTAGCACTGCCGTACAGTTTTGGCAGCGTTGCTTGAGGAGGCTTTATAGACCTGTAGTGCTGTGAATCCTCCTCATTTCTTTGGATGACGGCTGAATTTGAGGCTATCTGTACAGGATTGCTCCCATTCGTGTTGTTTTGCCTCGTCTGAGAGATGCTTTCGTCCTCCTCGATTTGTTGATCGGTGATTTCGGAGAAAGAGCTCTGCAGAATCAAGGACTGTCGTGTAATGTATCCCAATTTCACGCTCATTGTGTCCCTTGTGCACTTCGACTCGTCGTATCGCGCAGTTAACATGAAAATTAATTCATCTGCACTGGCGAGTTCCTTATGCAGCAGAGATTCGCTCTCAATTTGCTCTATTTCAAGCAGTAAGTCCTTCTTGTCGGACTTATTTTTACAATTTCTAAACTCTTCTCTAATTTCATTGTAGAGAGTTTCTAGTTTGTCTCTAGCACCTTTGATTTGACTGATACTGCTTTGTAACAGTGCAGTCGTCGTTCTGCATTTCTCATAGTTATCCTCATCAATGGAAGGGTAATCCAACCTTGCCGTATACTCAGTGTACCTGGCTATTAGATTCCTCACCGCAGTAGCGCTGTTAACGATTGGAGTCTTATGGAGATACAGCGCCATCGTAGTGCTAGGTTTCAGAAGTCGATTCCTTTTGAGTTTGTTATTCACGTACGTTTCCGTCCGTGAACTTCTTCCTCAATTTGGAAAGGACTTCTCCACGTAAACGTTAGGAGACTTTGGGCTCTGGATACGACTGGCGTACGAGAGACTTTATTTCTCCGTAGAGAAATGCTCGAGTACGACTGGCGTACGAGACTTACAAGGGTGGTCAGTGGACTTCCCCCAAAGAGGGGTCGGTCCCTCTGCTAGGCTTTTCTTTTGCCTTCATGCGCTAAATGCCTTCACCAAATTACGTTCCTTTTACAATTTTGTGGCAGTTGCGGGATAGGTTCGCGTTTGGGAGGGGTATGACCAACAGGGTGCGCACAAGGGACTATATCTACTAGCACATATTTACGTGACCCACACGTACCGTAACCAATCCAAATCGATTCAAAATTCAAAAACAAATGTCAGATTCGTGATCAGCGCTCCGAATAGTCCCCATAGACAAAGTTTGGGCTAAATCGGCGATTCCGACCCAACTACCCTACTTTGTTGTTATGGACCCTAACAAGCGCACGTCAGACACAATGGGAAAAGCTGATGCAAGATTTGTGAATTGTGGATTTGTCAGCAGCCAAGAGATCTTTTTTGATGAATAGGGAAAGAAATACATGCAAAAATGAAGTCTCTGTATCCTTTAGAGTTTGAAGGTGGAACAATAGATTAATGATATTCTCAGCAATGGACCTTCATACAACTACTCACTCGACACTAGTAAAGCTGGTTGGGTCGAAATCGCCGATTTAGCCCAAACGTTGTCCACGGGGGTTATTCGGGGCACTGATCACGAATCTGACATTTTTTTTGAGTTTTGGATCGATTTGGATTGGTTACGGTACGTGTGGGTCACGTAAATAAGTGCTAGTAGATACAGTCCCTTGTGCGTACTCTGGTGGCCATACTCGTCCCAAACGCTATTCTATGCCGCAACTGCTACAAAATTGTAAAAGGAACGTAATTTGGTGAAGGCATTTAGCGCATGAAGGCAAAAGAAAAGCATAGCAGAGGGACCGACTCCTCGACCGTCAGATTGCAGGTCCTACATGCTAACCACTGAGCCACCGTAGTACCATCCCTGGGAATTAACACCTAGAACCGCTCTCGCCACTAGGTTCTCGCCACTAGTTAATGGTTAAGACTTTTCGCCTTTTTTGTATCGCCCATTGCCATTTAGCGAAAACGAACTATACCGCTGTAATCGCCATTCGAAGCTCTACAAAACCATATAGGTCTCGATTGGAATCTTTGGGGGAAGTTCACTGACCTCCCTCGTTAGTCTGCTCGAGTACGGCTGGCGTACGAGTCTTGGAATGCTCGAGTACGGGGGAGTGTCGTTTGTTCGCAATGTCGGCTCGACCAAGGGCGCGCGATAGTTCCTGTGGATACAACTAGCGACGAGTCGCGCAGGGACGGTAAGCTGACTACGGCGACTCGACCGTAGTCGATGGTCCCGATGTCGACCAAATTCGAAGGCGCCTCCCTCGATTAATGAAACACCTCACAAAAGGATTCGAATAAGCACTCACTGGATTCAAAACCGTGGAAACCATACATTTTCTCTATCAGAATTTCACCCTCTATCGAATGAGCTAACAAGGAACGCTCTTTCATTAACACTAACGGCTGTGGTTCCTACACTTTTCTCTGAATCGTAAACCACTTCCTCATTTTCTAATTTTGAAAAACCAGCGAAAGGCACATTATACAAAGGATATCCTGAGCTATAAAAAAAGCGAGAATTGGGTTGAAGGGAGAATTCTGAATTAAAGCAGTCAAGTAAGTCCGGCAATACATTTCAATGTCCTTACCGCTGCTTTGGTTAATAATACTGATGTTCACATAAATAATAATAGTAATAACAATAATGATAATATCTCTACCTTGCGAATTCTACGATTCGACGCTATAGTAGCTCTGAGGAGGATTGAATAGGTACATTGCCGTAGATTACCGAGGTTAGAAGAGGGTCCATCTATTACCCGTCCTTTTATTCTGTTTTTTACCTTTGCAGAGGTGACTGGAAGTGCTGTTTCGACCTCGCGGCCCCCCAACTTTTCATAAACCGGAGTTCCGCTCTTTTGCTTCTCATGAAATTATTAGCTTCGTGTTTCTCTTTCATCAATTATTAAAAAGTTCCGTTAGTGTAACTGAAAGAGCGTTCGTCCTTAGCTTATTCGATAGAGGATAAAATTCCAGAAAATGTATGTGTTTTCATGGGTTTGAATCCATTGAGTGCTTACTCGAATCCTTTTGTGAGGTGTTTCATTAATCGAGGGCAGGCGCCTTCGAATTTGGTCGACATCGGGGCCATCAACTACGGTCGAGTCGCCGTAGTCAGCGTCGCTGCGCGAGTCGTCGCTAATTGTATCCACAGGAACTGTCGCGCGCCCGTGGTCGAGCCGACATTGCGAACAAACGTCCCTCACCCCTCGAGTACGACTGACGTACGAGACTTGATGCCTCAGATTCGAGGACTTTGTTGTGCAAGAGATGTTACTCTTAAACACTAGATGTTTTGGCTAATTTTAGCCGATGCACCAGAATGTGGTGTATGGTTGAGCGCAACAAGCGGTTGTACAAACGTGTTTATTGTTAGCACGTAAGATACTGCACTAAGGGATCGTTGGAGGTCTTGAGCGTCGTGGACTTCTGGAGGGCGGGGCGAAGAGAGAGAAGAGGTATTTTTCGACGACGGCGATGCGAGATGCATCGACGTGGACGGCGATAATGTCCTTTTTCCCTATCAAGGTTGAAAGGAAATTGTTATTTGTTTATTGTTTATTATTTGTTTATTCTAATAATCAATACTCGTTTGTATTTATGTGTTTGTTTCAGTAACCAGTATTTGTTTGCATTTATTTATTTCTTGCAATAACCATTATTTGTTTTTACTTGTAAAGAAAACTAGTGCACAATCAAAAATTCCAGTAAATCAGAAGCTAAGAATCATTTTCATGGACCATGCTTCCTATAGCAATGTGCAAAGGTCTACTAAGAAGTGGCCCAAAAACATCCTTCGAAATTCTGAAATGTATCGAGAAAAATACGATACAAGACTGTGGCGCAGCATTGCGCCACACGGTCCCACGCGGCCGCTTGAGCGTGGCGCAGCATTGCGCCAAACTGTCGCCAACGTGTTAAGCCAAATCAGAGTGTTAACCTTCCCAGGAAAGTCTGGTACCGCTCTCACACAAAAAACAATCCAAAAAACTTTGATTATATAGCTAGAAAATGACGTCGTTCTCAAAGACTAGCATGGCTCCTGCGGAAGAATGAGACGCAAATCCGTGACATCAGTTTCATTTTTCTAAAAATCGTGCTGAATTAGAGAGCGACAAATAAAGAAGAAAATTGGGCACCACGGTTGGCTCAAGAAGCTTTCTGTCATGCGACATGTTATTCAAATGGTGCATTTCAGTGCATACGAAAACAGTGTATACAAAGGAAAGATTCCGCCAGCTTATGTCATTCACGGGGCAGAGTTAAGAATGTACGACTTGCCCGTTCGATACAAGCAGCAGACGGTGGTTTTCCTCTCGCTTGAAGCTCCACCATCCTACAACTTCCCCCTACTAGTGCGTAGGACATTTATATTACCCTTGTACTTTTCAACTTTTGCATTGTTCTACGTTCTCTATGACAAACTGCTTACATACAGATTTATTTCAGATTCCTAAAGATTATTTCAATGCAACAATCACCTATAGGAGTGACTCAACGTATCCGCACCCCTATGGTAGATTCGATCATCGTACTTTTTCTGACGATAGCCAAACTATTATTACCGAAGAGCAGGTAAATCAGTTTCCTTGTATCTACTAGCAGGGCGAAACTGCTTCGGCTAATTTTGACGGTATAATGGAACCGGAAAGCTCAGTGAAACCCGAAGCGCTCTTGCGCAAACACTTTTCAGGGCCTCCACCTAATTATCTCGATAGAGTGTTCAGGGTGTGAGTGCAAACAATTTCAGATAAACGACGCTGTGAAAAGAAAAAACAAAAGCTGCTTGCTGCTGATATCAAACTGTCACACCAACTCGGGACGAGAAAATATAGTAAGGTAATTAGACATCTGCGGAATGTGATGGAATCGTTGTTGTATTAGACGTTAAACATGTTTTCCTGCCTGACGTTCACAACGACTTCTTTAGGTTTTTTGTAGTGGTGTTTCCGCTTACCCACCCCTCGCGGCTCTATTTTTTTTTCAAATTTTCGCAAGTACACACGTTTTTCTACAGAAAGTAGGCTGTATATGAACAACAATGGCAATCCTTCTGTACGTAGCGTAGACTATGTAATTGTAAAGTATTGGACGACGAATCACTAGAGATTAGCGGAAATGTGAGTGAGACTCCAGGCTTCCATGGACTCACACGGTGATGAAGAACATGAAGGCGCCGTCACTGAAACGCATTGGGGAAGAACTTGGCATGAAAAATTTTTCCGACCACTGACTATCACTCTAAAAATCAGCCTTTCTGAAGTAATCGTGCCCTTTCCCACACCACAAAGGTGTTGGTGCGCGTTATCGATCCACGCGTTATAGACCACTACGCAACGTCGTGGATCTCTTTGTTAACCTATGTGGTTTTGTCGCGAATTGCAGCACTACAGCTGCTGCTCGGATTTTGCTAGACAAACGTCAAGAAACACAGCGACCACTGCATACCGCTTTTTCGAAAACGCGTGCGACTGAAGTGGTATAATACGCACTCAAAAAAGAATTATGTAGTTCCTGAAGAGCTCATACTTTGGGTCCGACACAAGATTTGGGTCGCTCTAACAAACCATTGGCTCGAATATCTCCACTTTTATATTCGAATCCGCTTTCTCGTGAGAGAAAATGTGTGTTTACAGTGACATTTAACGCACGAACATCTTTAGAGCGCTCTCGAAGGTGATAAACATCACAGTTGCCGGCAAGTGTAGTTCGATGTTTCCCGATAGTACCCAAGTTGTGTGTCCCCCCAATTTTGAGTGCGAGAATGAACTTGTCGGTGAGTCCCTTTTTTATGTTCCGGAAACTACATCTTTCTCGAACGGTTCAGAAGAAACACTTTAGCTTCGCATCGTTTCTATGTGGCGTTCGAAAACAGCATCTGTCGGGACTACATAACTGAGAAATTTCACATGAGAGCATCTCAACTGCTTGTACCAATTGTTCTACACAGAAAGCCCTACGTTGGTGAGTCCAAATGCCGTGAGCAGCTAATGAAGGGGAAATTGACGACAAGATATCGCTATATTATCCATCCTACAGCAAATAACACTGTTTTTCGTCGCTCATAATTAATTTTCATTAAGGAGTTTGGCTGCGCCACTACGGTAGTTCGTATGACAATTTGGAATATAGATTCAATTATAGTTTTTAGTATTATATATTCTATTTTATCTAGGTCACCTAGAACATTCCTCACGCCATTGGTTTGCTCTGGCGTATACTTGTTCGTATTTTGTCGCATACTTATTGGTATCGTTATTTTGTATTATCAACAGTGTCACTCGTAATGGTGTTATAGAGCTTATATGCACAAACCCCCTTTTTCTAGAATATAAAGGTAAAGGTGAGAGGTTAATGTGCTGGCGTTGATCAGTCCCCTCAGAGCGCGCCGTCGCATTCTCGTCCCATTCAGAATCGCAGTCGCACGGTGAATGCGTATTTACCCTATACAGTGACTTACGGGGCCAGCCGCTCTGCCATACCAGTGTCCTTACATTTCTCCAGACAAGTCTGGTCCCAATTTACCCGGCTCCGCAGGGATAGTAGCTCGATTAGGCCCCGCGGAGATTGCTCGCTCTACAGATCGGGTGTCAGTAGCGCCTTTTACCAGTGCATTACGCGGGGCCCTACTCCAACGATATACTTCATATGATTAGCAAAGCACATTTCAGATATGGTCTCACCAACTTCTCTGGTAGTGTTGGGTTACACTAAATACTATAAGTACAATACATGCGCTGAAATGCATTTTAAGTTTCTAAAGTAGAACTTCCCTATAAGTCGCCCCTATGAACTGAAGTGTAACTGGCTCTTGTTAGTTGAGCAACAGCCCACTTCCATCGAAAGCAGCAGTTCTGCGCCCATATCATGTACCATATTCGACCACTTATGCATACGTATTAGACGTCATCATTTGCTCGATGTTATTCAGGCACCTTTAATCGAAAGATGTCAGAAAACAAGATGCTTTTCCCTTCGGCTGAGAGTTCTATTACTGGATTCGATATAATGAGTATAAGGAATTCATGGGATTATTTCAGATAGCGGAATACCTCCGTCTTCTTTCGTTGCCGTGGATGATTTTAACACATATCAACAGTTAGCGCAGCATCTGGAGTACCTTCAACGAAACGATACTGCTTACATAGAGTAGGTTGGAGGTTGAAGTTTACTGGTGACAACTCATCGGGCTGCTTCGCGCAAACCGATGACCCAGCTTCTCCTTGGATTGCCTGCTCTTTACTCTGATATCTGTCATTTAGTGGTGGCACAAATTCAAATAACATGAACTGATGTTTCCCCACAAAATTTGGCACCGGTACCTATTCTAATAGTAAGACCGCGTTATATATTCGAGTCCAGCGGCCCAATCTGGAATAACAACTGCCAAGATGCGTCCAATTTTCTCTCACCAACCCTTAACTTTGCGATTAGGACTCGAGGTAACACCAACCTATCTCAAAGTAAAGGTAGAGCGCTAGGCGCTAATTAGACTCTATGCGGAGGGCCATCTTCCTTTTATGATCGTAGAGACATTCTGTTGGCATACTTAGCACGTGCGAAGGTAGAGGAGTAGACGGAGTAAAAGTTAGTGGGATCCATCTTCCCATGTGAGCTTCCAATTTACCTTTACTGCTCTGATGAATGGGATAGCTTACCCTGAACACACGACTGCGGTGAGTAAAACCCCGAACTCCTTTTACTCTAGCCACCTTCTTGCTGCGCCTAGGAATGATGTAGACCTAAAAGTTAAAAGTAGCGGCAGTGTTTTTAGCTTCCCATTCAAGTCTGATACCAATTTGCCCGGAATAGAAGGCTTGGTTACCCCAGGCGAAGCTTAAGCGCTCGACGGTGCAGCTGTCAGTAGCGGCTCTTACCTCTGTAGCACGCATGTCCTACCTAGGAATAAAATGTAAAAGTTGTTGAAGGTCAATATAAAATGCTTCAACATTAACTGAAGTCGATGATCCTTTATCGTAGTTCTGAGATACATACCTCGCCCAGTTTTTGTAGAACATATGTATGTAAATATTACTCAGTGCAACGCATGACTAAAATGAACCGTGGTGGAAATCTCATTCATTTTTCGAAATCCAAACACTTCCATTAAAAATCCTGCTGACAATTGTAAGAAACTGGCAGTCCAGAGTGACAAATGAAATTAGGACATACTATTATTCAAGGTACTTCGAATGGACAAAGACATACCGGAAACCTTGGAACTACGATGCATCTGCCGGGTGTCGATTGTGTACAGATCTTCACCGAAAGAAAAAGCAAATCGTTCAGGATATCCGAGACTTTTTCTACAGCAACCAGTGCGAAAACGTAATATGAATTTCGTCGGTATTCACTCAATATTGTCTGTACAATGATTCCCTGATCATAAACAATTTTAATCCAAAACCGTGAGACTGTCAAAAAGTACGGTTGTTCACTCTGTTAAGCCCTTGTAATAAAGTTGTTTTATTTTGTCGATGTCTACACATACATAGTTTTTCCTGCAGTCATTTCTTACCAGCAGTACAGACTAAGCTCCTTTCGGTGATGTGACAATTTCAGAATGGGAAAGCACTTGAGGATTAGAATGTGTATGTTTAGCGACAAATCTTTCCTAGCTGCAAAAGACGTGGATCGGGAACGGTAACTGACTGTGGCTTAAAGAGAGGGGTTAATCAACCGCTAGAATTTAATGAGATCCGGTGGGGTGGGATGAAACTGACGCCATTTCGCAGTTTCTTTTGAATTTTGTATCTCGTGGTGTAGTGTTTTCAATTTTACGAGTTCAGTTAAACAATTCGAGATGGATTAAATCTGCTACGAAGAAAGTGATCCGGTGGTTGTTGTCTAGACTTCAACTACGTACCCTTGCGAGGTAGACAGTGACAGTGTCGTCAAAGTTATAGGGAATTCGACCAACTTACGCACTGAAGAATTGTACAGTTTCGAGGTTAGCAGGAAGTGCTAGCCTTCTGGAAGAGCTCTTGAGAAGAAAGATTTCAGTAAGGATGAGGGAAAAGCGGATGTTCTTCAGCAGAATGTTCGCCATGGTTACTAGTTCCATAAGAAATTTCTAGACATTAGCATTCTGGCATTGTATCTCCATCAAACTTTCGCGAGCCATAATTTTGTATTTTTGGTATTGTATATTTTATTTTTTGTATAATAGATAGGACAAGAATGCCGGAAAATCAATCAATGCATGCAGAGCTTAGATAATTATCGATCACTTTCCTTTAGCTAAGCAAGCGTAGGCCGTTTGGTAATCGATTTTGGTCAATGTTTGCTCTGAAGCGTTTGTATTAAGTTGAAAAGTTGAAAGTAAGAACATGGAAATAACCAAACCTCTCTTTCTTGGAGAAACAACTGCAGGTAGTTCTCACGGTTCTCATTCTGACGTTTTAAAAGCTCTTGTCGGTAGAGCCAGTTAAGATTTTTTCAACATGTATCTGTTATTTGCGAACATTGCACACACCTGCGCAATGAACCTTACTTCTACTGGCGTATTTTTCGTGGAATGAACTCCCAGTTTCCAGAGATGAACAGCTCTTTTCCGCAATTATCAAGGTCTGCATCGCAACGTAACCTAGATCTCATGGAGATACCGTTGATGGCGTTGAATGGAGAGCGATTGAACTCAAGCACCGAACAGCATGTCACGACCGATTGTTGGTTTGCATTGTTTGCGCTTACAACCTATGTAGTGATAGCAGAAGTAGTACCTAAGTATCATTTCAAAACAACCACATCCATGTCAGCATCGGTTAGGGAAAAAACAAACTTATAACATTGTAATGAACCACTTTTCTTGGTAAGGGAATCTGGAACTAATCCTAACGACTTCGTCTCTGCAATCATCCGTAGTCTACTTAGTATAGATCGCTAATTGACCGCTATCTCCTTGCCCATACCCCCAATTTCTTGACCTCGGACAGATATAAATACGGCCCAAGCAACCTTCTTGTATCGTGCGCTTCTAGACCTACTGATGATCATAAGGAAGTATAGTAAAACTCGTCCGAAGGTGTTGTTCCTGCTATGCTATTAATCCTGTAAAAAGCGAAATGGTGAAGCAAAATGATATTTCCCCTCCCTCATAACATATTCTTAGTATACTCCAATAGTCACCTTTAATTATTGCTGTTCGTTGGGTCAGCGCTTTTCCAGTCTTTACGGTAAGATAAATCATGCTTTAAAAGAAAGACCAATTGTTGAAGCAACGCCAACTCGAACATAAAAGCGAGAAAGAGAAACCGTCTAAGGTAATGGAATGTATGTGCATATGTTGCACAGAGCTCGTATTCCGAGCAGAGGAAGTAGCGATGTTCCTTCGAATGATATTGTGGTCCATTCCGAACGCCACTCGGTTTGTTCTAATGATCAAATTGGCATGTCATTGTGATATCTACCCGGGAATATCTTAATCAAATCAGGAGGGCCAGATTTAACGCGCAAAATTCATTCATTTTCATGATCTGCTATAGTCAAGCCCCCAGCTTAACCTTACTTTCTCAACCAACAGTGATTCATGACCACTAGTGTTTCCTTTATAATATATTATAGTATGATTTGTTCAAAATCGTCAACCATCCAGCTGGACTGAATCTAATTTCCGCATCGAAACACAGTTCGTCACACGTTAACTCTCTGCAAAAACGAACTGGTCGCTCGTATCTTTCGTTGCAAATCTCTGTCGGCTCGTAAAGTAGGTGTTCCCGCAAAATAGACTCTTTCGCAAGTTTGTTAGAAATACCACTCCAATTCTTCACTTAATTGTTTTTGAATTATTCGTAAAAATAAGTATATATTTGAGCTCAGCAGCTCGAGTTCTGTCTTTGCATTGATAGTTTTGCTAAATTCATGGAACTTGCTCTTGGACGGAAAGTTTGGCCGTTCGATTTTCGGTCCGCGGTATTTCATGAATAATGTGTAACTGGAAAGAATGTGTGTGAAGAGGGATTGGAGTACGTTCCCTACCTGCCAAAGTTCTCAGACTCTTTCCTTGATGTGCAGATTTACACATCACCCCTGAAAACTTTATTTTTTCGTTTTTCAGCAAAATAGAGTCTCTGCCGTTCTTCTTACGTTTCAGCCCCTCGAATAGGCAGTAGTGATACATATCATATGTTTGCTGAGATAATTTTCAAAAAAATTTTCAGACTCCTATAAAAGGTACATTGAGAATGAGCAGCATTAATGATTGGATACCGACTTTGTTCAGGATATTATGCATCTCTACTGCAATTATTTTACTAAAGAACGATATACCTATAGGATCTCTGCAGAAGCAAAAGGTATCTTTCTGAATGCTCATATTTCTTACTGAAAATGCGTACGTGAACAAAAACTTCTATTCATTCCCGCCTTAGAGCTGAAAATACATGCGACCTTGCACTACAGAAACTATTTCTGTTCAATAGTAGGATTTCGACTGCTTCTCCTGTAGGATAAGTATAGGCTATAATAAAATTCCCTAATTCAAGCACATCATAATAAGATATTCGCGTTACAGCATTCAATTCCTCTTATTGTGGCATGGACAGCGTATTTCAGCTCCACTATTACTCGAAAGTTGTTGCCGACGATGGACGGTTGTCAGTATACCTGCGATATGATCGAACGAAAGTACGTCAGATTGGAGCAAAGCATTCTCATCGAAGCTATATGAGACGACCACGGTTTTTTTGTACTTTTCCGGTGTGTGGGAAATTGCTTGAAATGCTCCCAAAGTTTACAGCATGATGCATACTGAGTACCATGTTTTTGCTGGTTACAATTTCGCGTTGTCGGAGTAGATCTGTTTCTGATAGGACTACGTTCGGAACTTAAATCGAGACCGATACCGCTTCTCAGGCTATACTGGTCCGCCGTTACATCACCGAGACGAAAGATCCTGTACACAACTGAGCGGGTCATCCTTATCCCTCCTGCACCTTTCTTCCTTCGGTCTTCCGTAAACTATCATCGTCTCTCACACGTAGCAATCAGCCGTGAAAGCGCGGTTCAAAATGATTTCACTCAAGGAAGTTTTTCCAGTCCGGTGCGTGCTCAGAGCGCAGGACAAGGCGAAATTTCTGAATAGCGTTACGAGGGTAACAAACAGCAATAGAATCTCATCAAATGCACGTGTATTTGCATATGCGTTATTAAGGTCTTGGTTCTTTCCTTCCATCCTTCCGGGGTTCTGTAAGTTGGTAGTAGAATTGTCTGTGAAGGTGAAGACACTGACTTGATATAGCGGCTGACATCCGCAAACCATTGTATAGGCCAAATACGCATTCATCATGCCTCTATGATTCTGAACGGAAGACGACTGTGGAGGTGCGGCCTTTTGTTAGGGGGCTGATCAACACCGAATTCTTTGCCTTTACCTTTATAACACAGGTCTTTGATGTCGGTGAGAGAAGCCGAAATCCATCACGAGAGAAAGAATTTTGGCATTGTTCTGAATGAATAACGCAATCAAAAGCGAGAGTTGTGTGATCAAGCAAGAAAGAGGCAGAGCGCGAAAGAACGTGATCTTCGTTCTATTACGTTGTAAACCTTCCGATTGAATATTTTTTCACCGCATAGCAAAACTTCTGCTGAAGCTGAAGCTAAGTAGCTAAACCTCTTCTAAACTATCTATCGCCCGTTCGATTTCGATAGAATTCCTTCAAATTATAAAGCCTGAACCACAGAGCCCCGTCTGCATCAGTTTAATGAGCTTCGACTAGGGCGTTCTGCTACAGTGTCCAAGCCCGAAATGTCGCAGTGTAATGGAATATGGTGTCCTGTACATTCTTCCAGAAAGTGTTGGTTTTAGAAAGTCAAGAACGACTACAACGGGCTTGAGAGTGAAAGGACACCTATCTCTGACTAGGATGGGCTGAAAGCCGCCTCAGAAATCGAACCATCAAGCACCACTCACTGTTTTGTAGGGAGTTCCAGTGCTTATATACCATAGTCGCAGAGCGTCTTACCGTTTTCGCAAAAGTGCGATAGTATGGATGAAAGGTTATCCACAATATCTCGTCTACACAGCTCAACGTTGCGGTCACTTCGCGTACAAAATTTCTAAGTTTCGAAAGGAACTTCAACTGGCAAAATAACTTGGCTGTAGCGGATGAGAAGTGAATGGAGTAGGCTACTCGTAATCGAAGACCCCAGTGGCATGGTCCTGGTAAACAAGGAGAGTCAACTCCAAGTCTGAATTGCATCTCAAGTAGGCCCATTGTGGTGCTCTTCTGAATTTATTGATTGAGAGCTTTCGCCCACTAGTGACTGTCAAACTTTCTGTGAACGATGGAATTGTATTGTTTGCAAACCAAAGGGTAAGGAGGGCTGAGTACGCTACCCACCCGACACCGCCCAATGACGTCTTGAAAAAATCACGTGGGAAAATGTTTTTTGGAGGATTGTTGGACTTCGCTACCCCATGCAGCGTAATCATCAGACATTGCTTTTACAGAATACCATTTCTTACCATTCCTTCAGAAATCTCAACCTTAATCAAAATCTCAACAAGTGAGACCATCACAGAATGGAAGTGTATAGGTTTTTCGTCAATATACCGACAGGCGATGGGGATAAAATAATTACCAGCGGGACGGCGACACAAAGTAGTCCAACCATTTTCCATACATATCTCAATTGGGTTCTTTTTCAAATTAAGATGTGGCAAACATTCAAATGGAAGGTTTACAACCTAATACAATTACACATTCAATGAGACCTGTTTTTCTGCTTTACAAATTCCATATACGATAAATTACGCAGTAGTGATACTGGTGGCCGAACTCCATCTGCGTATATCTTTCACGCTCGCAACATGCGACCATGCGACCTGCCGGAACGACATCCCCATCAGCTGATGGTGTTGATGTCTTTTGAATCTCCAGCATATGTTGGAAAATATCTTCTAAAGGTTAGTTACGGTTGATTGAGCAAATTCGGTTTGCTAGGAGAGTTGCAAATTTCAAGCACGTAGATGTCTTTAGATTCTCGGTACATAGTTTACGAGTAGTTCCATTCACAGTGGTGGGCAGCGATGTTTAAATGCTGTTTGAAAGGAAACAATATCGCATCTGAAGATCCCAGGAAAATCTCTATGCTGAAACAAACGACTCAACCCTATTCACTGATTAAACTGCGCTGAAAGAAGTGCAAAAATTGCCGGTTTTAAAGCGATATTCAGTGGGTGGCTTCATTCGGGACCCTTAAGATTCAAGGCTACGAGAATCAGAACTCACATAGTCAATCCATCATGTTTCAGTCGCGTTTTATAACTTTGCAAGAAAACCAGAAACAGCATCGGAAAATGATCCTTGCCTTCCGAACGTAGAACATTGGTGGTTTGAAATTTTGTAATTTTCGAAACGAATAAAATTAAGTATTATACTGCCTAACACAGAACATCATAGTCTCTCATTCGTTACATCACGTTTTATTTAGGCCTTTGAAACTGAACAGAAAAAAAACTGCTATCAAGAAGGTGATTTTCTTTCACTATTTCGCTTTTCACTTTGTCACTTTGCTAGTCAAAAAAACAATGACATTAGAAGCTTCCACAAATTCCAAATAAACCGTTTGAAAGAACAAATAATTCTCTATCCAATGCCATCTCTCAACAACCTAATATTCACTCGCAGAACGATGCATATTTGCAGTTTCCACCGAACTACTTCAACGCAACATTAACGTATCGTACTGACTCCACGTATCCATTTCCCTATGGGAAATTTGTTAAGCGCAATGGAATGGAGAGTGATAATCAAATTATAACACAGGAGCAGGTGAAATAGACCAGCTTAACATCACTCGCTTCGCGAAGATTATTACAAATTCGTCCGAAATATCTATCCAACCTACGACTGGAATAGGAAGTTTCACATGTAACGTGAACCTGGGTTTAGTCCATTACCGTCCAACTAGATTTTTGTGCCAGATTCTAGATGAATTGATTTTCTTAAATTTTTAAACAATGTCTGCATCAATCAATTCTCCTTTCTTTCGGCTCCATTGATGGGATTCTGAGATTTTGCATACCTGAATTAACTGTGTTTTTCAGATCCTTGAAGTTTTACCGAAGAAAACAGAAGGAACGCTACTTCTGATGTCGCACTGCTCTACTAGCTCAAAACGAGAACTGCTGATACGGTAATATGTTTTGAGATTAGGTATGGGTTTTTTAAGAATGAAACTGTAACAATGGGCTGAAAATATCAGCAGAAGCAGGAGCGAATTATGTTCGCGTTGCTCCGCGTAGACGATGAAAGCCCTGCCGTTATTAGCATAGTCCGGTGATGGACTGATTAAACTTCTTCAATTTCTCTTATATTCAAGACTAATGATCTGTGGAAAAATGAGGGCAATCGTTTCCTTTAAGAGAAAAAAAGGACGAAAAATCTATTAAGAAACTTCTGAAGCTTGCGGTTCAAGCGTCGAATGCTTCACAGAAATTTAAAATCGTGCAAGAACCACACCTTACCAAGAGCCCCGAACTGTTTTCAAATGTTTATCGTTTTCTAATTGGGAGCGGTTTTTAGAGAACTGTCTGGGAAAATGAACATCACCATTGCTGGAAAATGTGCACGTTATTTCCCAAAAGCGATAACGATTTCCAACTGCCCGAAGAAGCAACGCTACGGCGAGTGTGAAGGACCTTTAACCGGTTCGTTTTCCGTCCCGAACAAATCGGACAAAGAAGAGAAAATTATGCTTGCATTTTGAGAACGCCAAATTAATCGTGAGTTTTTTCTGGATATATCTAACCATCATGATAAAGGGGCGGGTTGGCCGAGATGTTAAGAGCTTAGGCTCAAGATCTCGATGATCAGGGTTCAATCCCGTCCCAGGCAGAAACCCTTGCCTAGCTTGGAAATAGCTGAAAAGGGTGTCGGTACCAGCATCAGGGTCGGCTGATGGAGGAAAACTGGCACGATCACAAGTCGGAACGATGGTCGCATGCAATGAAGTGGCGCTCAAGAACCTGCGATCGAGGACGATATGGCCACTCCACAAGGAGCTCTGGATCGAGACAAGATGGCTGTGTGACACCTCAACAAATGCGGGAGCAGCACCAAGGAGAAAGAAGACGAGGCGACTATCATGAAAGACGTACCCCGTAACTGGTCGGGATAAAAACGTTATGGAAACAAGTGTTTTGCTCATTGTTTTTCAAAAATTTAATTGTCAGCCGACTTTGGAGAGTTTCGAAAAGCACTTCGTGAAGTGGAATCACCATCCTTTGTCTCCAAAACTTTGGTGTACGCTTAACTTGCGATCCATCCAACCTTAAAATTATCTATCTGAGCACGGAAAACCTGTCCACCGTCGCCATCGTGTGATTTTCTAGACTTCTCTAGGTGAATAATGTTCCGTTTGAGAGAGATTTTGTGGCAGATAACGAGGACATTGTGTTGAATTTTTCAAAGAATTTAGAACGTCTCATTCTATAATCTTTCTCAGAGACTCATCGCTTCTACATTGCATTTGAGAACAGTCTATGCCGCAACTACATCACTGAAAAGTTTTTCGTACGAGCCTCTCAACTAATGATTCCGATAGTGCTCGACAGAAAACTGTACGAAGGTGAGCAAGGTAGAGTCTTAGGCTGTCAATGTGCATGCAACCCTGTAAACCTTAAAAACATTCACACATACATATAATAGTGAACGCGTGGCACAATGGTAAGAGACGCTGCTAACACGTGCACGGTCGAGTGATCGATCTGTGCCCAGTGTAAAAAGGCCTACGATTCGCTCCGGAGTTAGGTGAATTTGTGTCAACCTTGTCAGGGAAGGTAAAGACGCTGACACTGTACGTCACCGAAAAGTTCATTATGGCTTTACGTTCCTGAGTGGAGCACTACTGCGACGACGCGTCCTTAAGGAGCTGATCCACTACCTGATCCCCTTACCTTTTACTTTTACCCAAATGTGGATAAGAATTTTGTAGATTGCAATTTCTTCTGCAAGTGAGTGAGACAGCACTGAAAATTCTTTCATTATTTTACTCATTGATAACAATTCTGTAGTCTGATCACCAGAGGAAAAAGGAGATGTAATGCTCACTGGTTTGAAATTCGAAATGTCGCAACTCCTATCGGAGAGGCAGATCACAGAAATAAATCCGTTTTCTAGTTCCATCAGCCAACTCGAAGTTTTGTTTTTTCAATGGTGACTTTCAGACGCCGTGCCATCGGACTCGTTCATAGCAGTGCGCGATTACAACAATACTGATGACTTCGTCGAGCACCTGAATTTCCTCCAAAATAATGATACGGAGTTTTTGAGGTGGGTTCTCTGATACTATATATTTTGGATTTGGACGAGAATTGTTTTCTGCAAAATCACCACTACCAATAATTAAGGTATTTCGAGTGGACAAAACACTACAGAAAACCAACAGACTACCGAAGTTTTGCCGCATGCCAGTTGTGCGCTGATATCCACACTAGAAAACAACTACAACAGCCTAATATCCAGTCGTTTTATTATGAAAATCAATGTGAATGAAGTCTGGATTTTGATTTTGAATAGATAGACTGCTGCGGCCTCAACGGCGAATTGGAATTTTGAATATGCGGCAGAACATAGCTGAAGGTACGCACCGGTTTGAAAGACCCTTGAAAACAGGGTCTGTCCAGGTTACTTGCTGCAGTAGTATTCTAAGCCAGATCACCGCTGACGTCATGCTAACATTTCCCTCACTTTTATATTATACACACTGCACTAATATGCTCTGTTCGCCCGAATCTATTGACCAAAATTCGTAGTATTCCGACTGCCTCTCCTCATACACCCCTGGTTTTTGTTTCATTTTTTGATTTCTTAACCTTATAAAGCGATTAAATTGTTACGAGTCACCGTCTTAGCATCGTCTGAATTTGTATCTGATGTACAATTTTCACTATTATCATTACTCAAGTCCAACAGTTTCATGTAAGAGTTCTTTTCTACACTGCTCGAGTTCTGCCGGTTTAATAATAATGAATAAATGAAAATGTACATAATGGCGAGGGTTTTTGCACCAAATTGGAGCTCAGACTAGATTGGTGAAGACTGCAGTCACTCATGCTGACATTTAAGGCGAGTATTACCTATTTCAGAGTCTGAAAGGATTCAGATATAAACGTAGACCATTAGGTAAATCTTGACGAGAGTCTGAACACTCACGAGACGCAACCTATCAGCATAAAGTGACGAGAACAAGCACACATTCAGACGATGAGAGAGACTAAAACCACATTTGATCACAGGGCGCATGTACAGGTTGAGCTATCGGATTACATAAAAGACTTGCCAGGTACGTCTGGTACTAAAACGAAGGAAGGAAAGCTCTGGTTAACTAAACAAGAATCGACCGCTCGACAGGCCTTACCAATGCTGCACCCTTATTCTCTTCATGGATACAACTGTCAAATATGTAGTTAAAGCGCACTGCTCTGAAAACTATTCAACAACTTTCATTTAAGTGGAACGGCGGAATGAACCATTTATCACCACCAGTGAACAGGCTCGCAAGTAAACAACCCGCCTTCGCAAACCAAATACAAGTCGCCGATAGTGAAAAAACAAGCGGTCATCTCGAGTCAACCGTGCCAATTTCACAGACAAAACAAACATGAGCAAAATATTCGTCTCATCTTGTACCGCTCAGATGACCGTTGACATTCAGTACAGTTTGTTCCGTACCCTTCTTTCACGTATCTATGACTGGCGTAAGAAGAGGCAGCAGCTTCACTGACCCACCGAAGGTATGTACCAAGTTTCCCAGAAGGAGTTCCCATCTCGAGCAGTTTCTTGTTGTTTGCAATATGCCTCTTTGTCGCATTACGAGATTCGTTCTGTCTGATCATTCTCGTAGATTTTATTTTATTTTTATTTATTCACGATTGCCCAATCAACACAACTCAAAGCGAAATAACAAAGAAACTAATACTGTTACAAGTGACTGAACATTAACAATAATAATGATAATAATAATAATAATAATAATAATAATAATAATAATAATAATAATAATAATAATAATAATAATAATAATAATAATAATAATAATAATAATAATAATAATAATAATAATAATAATAATAATAATAATAATAATAATAATAATAATAATATAAACATCAAAAATCGAATTCAATTGTTAAAATAAAATAAGTTGTTAAAAAGGTGTAATAATTGCAACGATACTCTGTTTATATTAGGCAAATTGTGTTTATATTAGGAAAATTGCTGATATCCTCTCATTTTACTGATTCTCTTATTCCTTGATGAATAGAAATCTGTCAAAATCAATTCTATGAAGACCCTTTTTTCCTGACTTGTGATCAGATACTTAACCGTGCTGGAACACATATGGATTGTTTCTTTTTGTAGTTAGAATAAAACCATGGGGACCTCTTTTTTGGAATAATGTTGATTGTAATGTTCTCATACTTCGGAGCCCATACAATGGAGGTTTTCACACAAGAATTGCACTTTTAAGCGATAATCTGTTTTTTATTTCGTGCTGAGAGTTAGTGGAATGAGATTTTTTGTCAGACTTGGACTTTTTTGCGTTTTTACTGGATCCCATAAATTCTCTTGCAGATGGACAATTTTCGCTCGACAACGCCCATTGCGGATAGTGACGAGGAAAGTGGCGACAATTTCAACAACAGGTGTTGTTTTTCCCAAATCATTTTTCTATTACGTTACTCGTCTGAGACTTCGCCGGTGAAAATTCCTGTGTTTTCCAGATCTTCTCGACGACACTACGTTCTTTTTACGTCACATTTTATCTCCACTACGATTCACATGATCTCTTCGGTACTTTTGTACGTATCATGGAATTCATCCACAATAACCTGCGGCGAGACATCCACCTTTCTCACTAATCTTCAAGGTAGTTCACCTCACTCGACCTGTGACGCAATTCAATCGATTATTTGAAATTATCATTATAGCTATTCTAATTGGAATCTACGCATTAACTATGATCATCAAGTTGGCGTTAGCGATCAGGCACTGGTGCCATCTCCGCTTCTCGGCTAGGATTATTCGTGTGATTTCCATCATGTGGGCAATTTTGTCAGATTTTTGAAAACTGTTTTTACATTCACTTAAACATCAGAAACTGGTAACACAACACATCTGGAGTTCTTTCGAAGTTATTTACCCTGTATTTCTTCACAGAAGCATATGAGAGAGAATTTTGCGCTAGAGAGTTTGGGTTAGAAACGTTTCGAAGAAAACGCCCGCCAACGTGCTGTAAAACCTGAATAAAAGATGACATGAAATCTATTGAAGCTTTCCCTGAGCTTACATCGTATTATTCGAAGGTTTTTACAGACAGAAATTTCGTGAACCTCTTTTATCTGTCACCTATTAGTGCATAAGCTTATGGAAAGATTTCTCGCCATGCTGACCTTTCTCAAATTGGCTTCTAAGCGTGCGAATCTATGTAAATTCACCCTTGACCCAATGTGCTCTTGACCAATATCTGAGCTTTCAAGAAAAGTCCGAAAACAAGAAAGGCAGAAAACTGAATAGAACCCCTTGTTTGTGCTCGAAAAGGCTAGGATGTAAAATGGGAGCGACGACTTATTAAAGGGAAACGCTTGATTTGTGTTGCTAAAATTCGAAATGCAGCACTACATCGACGAGAACTTTCGTCAGCTATGCATACAAATGGCGTTGCTTATATTTTTATATTCTGTAATACACTATTCCATGCCGTTGACAAATAATTCATCTCTGACTGATCCCGAAATGCTCCATAAGAGATTTTCCGCCTAATAAGCTGCTCATCAGTAAAAACAGCCATTGCTTACGATTAGAAGAATCCTTCATTACATGACGAATGTAGCACACATTCCAGAGTGGCAAGCAAGCAGTTCGTGTTAGCTATTGTCTGTGAGGTATTACTGGAAGCGTCGACAATGGTTCCAAGATCTGGATGTTCCTCGATAAGAAGCTCGGTAGGATTATTTATTTACTTATTTACTACATTATTCAACAACATGCCCAGAACTTTTATTAGATGTTTCCTGCTGTGCCGAACGAGGTCTGCAAGGTGGATCAGATTTATTCGGCCTAACTCTTCGACCTCGTTTTCAGATGCCTAAAAATGGCTTGAAACTTATGACCTTATGAGCGAACCGCCCACTCCCTAGCCTTCTTGACAATCTACCAAAGAAACTGTAGAAGAGTTACCCTGTGATCCACCAGCAGAGTGTTGCTGGCGTGGCAACCAGCTGGGGTTGACAGTTGATGAGACTGTGAGTCATATCAGTCATTAGGAGACCCACACCGCCCTCTGAAGAAACGTGCTCCCCTACGGGTCTAAACCTTATTGTTAGGCAAAATGAATCTGATCTACCCTTCTGACCTCGTTCGGCACAGCAACAAAAGCAAATAATTATAACAATAATAACAACGTGCCAAGGTTTCATGAAGAACTTGGCGAACTCTCAACCACATGCAAATTAAAGGCGAAAACCACTAGTGATGTACCATTTGGAGAACGACGTCTTTCCCATGCGCCATAAAAGAGCAAAAAAATAGACGAACATATAAGAGCAAATCTGTGCTGTTATTAACCGAACAGAAAAGAAAAGACGGAAGCGCGAATTTTTTTGAGCATTCAATCTCCGTTAACTGTAGGTGATAATGTTAACTGCAGGTGCCAACATTATAGCATGATGCTGATGTACTCTAGCTACAGCCCAGAGCTCATCTTGCCAGTGTGGCGCAAGATCACAGAAACGCTTACGAGTGAAACTTTTGAAAAATAAATATGACTAAAATTTCTGTCAGACAATCGAATGGAATTAAGCCGAAAAAAATTTTGGCAATTCATCAACGTGTCTACAGTCAATCGAACTCAATGTGTCTTTCCCTAATTATAACTATAAATCCCACGCTTATGGTGCGCCGTCGAGTTCTCTAATGCAGGCGCTCATTGCCTCTTTCAGAAAAAAGATGTATTCGGAGCTGCTCGTAAGCATTCTTGATGAATAATCCATTACAGGTACAAGTTTGGTCCTCTCGAGCATTCTACATGTTTTCAATATTCATCAATGCATTCTTCATCTCGTTGTCCACGACAGTTGATTCATCTCAGAATAACAACAATTGATTCGTAATGTATTACCCAAATCATTGTCGTCTAAGACGAATAAAATTCCAGCACCGTAAAGTACCGACAAACAAAGCAATTATAAAGGAACGGTCTCAGACTTCTCTGCAATCATAAAGTCTCTAACCTCAACGTGTTGAACTTTTGTCGGGTGGGGAATAGAACATTTTCTCAAGAGCTTCACAAGTGGTGAGGACGTCTGTGTTAATGTTCCATACAGAGGCGCGAAACATGTGCTGGTGTTGATTTGCAGCACATCCGCAGGTAATAAGAATTACGAAAACAGCAACAAGTCAACAAGTGAAAGAGGAGGTCTGTTGCTACGACAGAACACGGGTGACGAGCTTATTGTTAGAAGGTAATGATTGGTGTAAGGGCTCGTTTAGACGCCGCGCGACGAAAATGCAAAATCGAAACCTAATCAATAATTACCGTCATTGATCGAATCTGCTCCTTTGCATTAGTGTCGCAGTCCGGTGGCGCCTCATATAGGCAAACTTACTGGTCGCTGTGGTTTTTTAGAAGGCTGCTATTCCAGATTAGAGGACATTTTGACAAAATTCACCTTTTTCGTTTAATTTCCTCCCTATGTGATTATATGCCTTTTTTCCTAGACATAGTGCCAGCGGACTGCGACTCTAACGCAAAGGAGCAAATTCGATCAATGACTTTAATTATTGATTATTGACTTCGATTTTGCATTTTCACCGCTCGGCGTCTAAACTAGCCCTAACCGTCGAAGTTTTGAAAGTGGTGCCGCAATGTGGCGGAAAGAATTGGACACTTTGTTTAAATGAACAGATACGGAAAGTATCGTGTCAATTAAGTTGGAATCCAGGCCTGTTTCGTTGATTAGCCTACCTGTGCGCGCTTCGCCACTTCTTCGAGGAAGTTCCTCTGTCACGACATAGAGCCCTAGGGTAGCTCATCTTACAAGGCCCGCTATTATTCTTGGATGTGGATCAACCATTGTTACAGGGATGAACTCTGTGATGGCGGAAGAGTAGAGTAGAGGTTGTTCGATCGAATGATACCTTTGATCCGTGGAACACCCGGCGAGCAAAGAATTTTCAGTGTCCAGAAAAGCGGGCCATTTGGCAATCTCGCTCCACTTTCTGAAGATACTTCACGACGTTAATTTATATCTCGAGGATTGTGACTTCCCAATTTTCCATCCGGATACCCTTGTCTAGCTTAGAAATAGCTGAAAGAGATGTCGGTACCGGTATCAGTGACAGGGCGTCTGATGGAGAAAAACTGCCCGATGCTTGCTTGCAAGAAGCTACAGAGGGGATTCCGCACTTAGAGCTCTAGCTGAGACATGATGGCTTCAGTAAATCGGGAACAACACCAAGTGAAAGAAGACGAGGTGACCACCGAGAAAGGCGTATCGCGTAATTGATTGGGATGAAGACGTTGTGGAATAAATGACATTCAGTTATGCTTGCCACCTCGCTCCAAGCATTGCTATCACACTAACGTTTTTCCATAAGTTTCGCCCGCTACTATTTATGGAAAACCTGAGATATTTTGCCTAGGGAGATCTGCAACCTTTGAGCAAAGCCCATGTTTAGTCTTGTGGTTCGCATCTGTAGTAGCGGGAAAACTAATCATTGGCATTTTTCTTGAGGTTTTCAAAGAGGTTTTTCCAAAGGCCACCCAAACTCGCTCGTCCTTGTTTTCAATTTGTGGCACTCGTGTCTCACTGTGAGTCAAATAATGCCGCTGCTTAAGATCTGCCTATGTTGATTGCCTATGTTGTACCAAAGCAGCGGTCATCGGTCATATGTTTCGGACGGCTAGGAAAGTATCCGCCGGGGAGAAGGAACGTGACGAGTCGCTGGCCCTAGCCCAACCGATTGTTGCCAAAAATGGATATACCACCACTCATCATCGACGAAAACATATCTTCAAAGACCTTTCCGACTCCTCTCTCGATGATAAGATCACTTTCGCTATATTTTTTATTTCAGAGGATGTCAACAGCAGAGTAAGAGAATGCTTTAGGAGAGCCGGGTTGCAGGCCAACCTTGAAAGTCGTCTTGTTCGAAATCGGCTGCACGTTCAGATCTGTAAAACTTCTAACTGCTTAATCTGCCATTCTGATAGAGAAGGAGATTGCACGGCATGTGGAGTTGTTTACCTAATAAAATGTAATAGCTGTGGAGAAGAATATATTGGAGAAACAGCCCGCCCATTTCACGTTAGAGTCAAGGAACAGCTGGATGGCAAGGACAAGATGCGCCCTACTACCGTTTTCGGCTGCCACACGCAAAACGACCACAGCGGCGATGACTTTGGGGTCACATTCAAAACAGTGGCGCGCGATAGCCACAGGGCTGCCCGCAAAATGCCCGGAGGATTCTGAATTCAGACCAAGAGCCCTAGGCTGAACCGTAGAGGCGAATGCGTCTATATAACCCGAGAGCTCACCCCATACATCAATCTTGCCTTTTAAAGTTCTTGGCCTCTTCGCCTCCTAACGTGGACTTGTTCTAGTTTCTCAGTGTTGGAAGGGTTGCGGTTCAGGAGGTCTTCAACCTTCGCTTTCAAGTTCGTTCCGACGTTTGATCTAGTAGTCTTGACGTATAGTTGGACTTTTTTCAGATGCTGAAGAAGACGATACACACCAAAACGTGTATTCAATAAATATCTGTATCATTCTCTGACTACGAGCTTCAACCTGAAACTTGCAGCCGTTGTTCATCACCCCTAGATTTATAAAGAGTCGGACATGGCACCATGATGACGATCAGTGCTAAATCACTATCAAGCACCTGGCCAAAATGATGGGCTGGCCAGTCTGTTTCCAGTTTCAACTCTTGTCCATTTAAATGACAATCAGTCAGTCGAATTAGTCGATCACCCTTCGACAGCGAAAATTCCTTTCGCTGTCGAAGGGTGATCGACTAATTCGACAGTATGTGGGTGTATTCTGCGGCCGGCTAACATCACATCGTTCCAATCTGAGCGGTCGAGCAATTCTCAATTCCTTCGAGCTTATGTGCTCGGTTGCGAACGTCTTTGAAACTCGGGAAGTTGGTGAAGTTTGTCTCCACTTTTGTCTACGATATCATTGAATTTGATAGGCTTCCCTTTGAGGACGTCTGTATCCATTCCTTTTTTGTTCTTCTAGTGAACTTCAGCCCAGATGGCAAAATGGAAATGCCTCTCATTCATCATGTTTTTTATCGTCATAGGAGACGGAGTGAACGCCGTTCTGTCGTAAACAAATATGGAACTTAGAATCCAGAATTGGTTGATGATTTATGGGTGGTAGCGTTAGTAGTCATCAAATTTCACCGACTATCAATTTTGACTAGTTCACAAGCACTTGTGTTGATGGTATATGTGGGGTCGAAAAGGAATTCAGCAAATAGTAATAAAATAGTGATATTAGCAGTGAAAAAGAAGAACACCTCCAAAATATCAGCTTATTACAAGTTATTGTCATTTCTGACTGACTTCTTAACTTTGTGTACTCTTAACACAAGATAAATTGTAGTTTGCATACGCGAAAAGACGAAAGGAAATTCTTCCGCGAATTCTGCGAGTCATGCATGAATGAGCTTGAACGAATGAGAAAGCTTTGCAAATCATTTGCGGTCGAAATATCGCGATTTTCCACTATTTTATGCCGCTTAGATGAATCACCCATATATGTACGTAAATGAAAAAGCACACCGAAAATGGAAAGCAAACTGATCTCGTAGAAGTTCGATCTAATACTCTCTCAATAACCAACAGTATCTCATGTTTCACGAAATAGCGCCGCAAGTTGTTCCAAACGAGTGAAAGATAATCGGATTTGGTGAACATAAAAATGTCGAATCGATCTGGTTACTTTAGACCTACATATATAATATTAGTTTGTTAACTAATTATTCGCCGTTTTTTAGCTTCTGTTGTGCGCCTAGTAGAGAAGCTTCCGAAAAAACCCAGCGAGCATTCGATAGAGAATTAGTTGCTCTTTCACGGCATGTATCTGCTATGTACTTACGAAACGTTGTAATTTTGAAAACTTCTTGACCATTGAAGTTGACATCAAAAATGAGAAAAATTGACCCCGCCGACAGTGAATTTTCCCTGCTTCGTTTCAAGACTTCCTGCAAAACTGTATATACCTTCTGAAAGTAGATGAATTTCTCTATGAAACAGTGTACAGTTCGTTCTGGTTTTCCTTGGTTTTTGTTTACTTACAGAGCGTCAAAGTGGGGGATCACGAAGAAAACAATAATTTTTGGATGCTTGTGCTGTCTTTCTGCCGAACGTTTCCCGTAAGCTCTAAACATTTCACGGAAGAGCATTTGTTGCTCTATCAGACAGCATGTTTATTTTTCCATGCTAGCCGTTTTTTAAACTTTTATCATGAAGGCGTTTTCAAAATTCCTCAACGTGTAAAACTTTTCGTTGGAAACCTTTCAAAGAATTCCAGGCATCATTCAAAAGAAGAGGATTTGGGATATGAGAAGATGCATCACATTTTTTCAATAGCACCAGGTTTTATTAACTTTTAGGTCGACGAAGTGGTCGACAAAGTCGCGTTGGCCGCGCAGCGTGGCCACGCGAGCCATCGGAGTCGCCTGTTAACCTCCACTTTCTCGACCTAAAAGTTAACAAAACCTGGTGCGACTGAGAAACTGTGATGAATCCCCTCATAGCCCAAGTCCTCGTCCTTCGAATGGTGCCTGAAATTCTGCAAAGGGTTTCCAACGAAAAGTTTTACACAGCAAGGAATTTTGAAAACGCTCTCATGATAAAATTTTTAAAAAACGGCTATCATGGAAAAGTAAACGTATTATCTGATAGAGCAACAAATGCTCTTCCGTGAAATGTTTAGAGCTTACGGGAAACGTTCGGCAGAAAGACAGCACATGCATCCAAAAATTATTGTTTTCTTTGAGATACCCCACTTTGACGCTCTGTAAGTAAACAACAACCAAGGAGAACCAAAACAAACTGTACACTGTTTTATAGAGAAATTCGTCTGCTTTCAGACGGTATATGCAGTTTTGCAGGAAGTAGGAAAAAACGGAGCAGGAAAAATTCACTGTCGGTGGGGTCAATTTTTCTCATTTTCAATTTCAACTTCGATGGTTAAAAAGTTATCAAAATTACAACGTTTCGTAAGTAGCAGATAAGAAAGAGCAAATAATTCTCTATCGAATGCTATCTGGGAGTTTTCCGAAGCTTCTCTATCAGTCGCACAACAGAAGTTTGATAAAAAACGACAAATAATTAGTTAACAACCTAATATATGTATACAGAGGTGCCACCTCTGAGAGCATGAATGCGGAGGGTCGGCAATAGTAAAGTACCGGGTGAAAACATTCAGGTTGTAATTTCGGCAAATATGGAACCTTAACCATGAACTATAATACAATTTTTGTAGAACTACCGTAATAGGAAGAAGATCACAGCAACTTACTGCCTGCTATGTACTCAGGCCGTTGCTCTTCCCGCTCATCGACGCCAATGCTAATCCGCTTCGACGATTCGCAATCCGATCAAAGCACAGACAGACTGATTGAAACAAGTTCCAAAATAGTCAACGAATCAGTCGAAGAATGCAACAGCCAAAGGTTCCTGTGTTTCCATCGTATTTGCCGAATTAACTCCAGTTTTCGTTTTTGAAAGCAGTTTGTTTTGCCTTTATTATTTGTTACTACAGTTCGAGTTTGAATAAAAAAAGTGGGAAAGCATTTCGCGCTAATTGCTGTCAGCAGAATGAACCCGTCCCCGAAGATTTAATCCAGCAGCCTAAACCGAATTCAATTACATCAAAATCGCAAAGGTAAAGGTAAAGATAAGGGAGCGGCTACGGTCAGTCCCTCAAGGGTAAGGGCTTGTTCAGACGACGCGCGTCGAAAATGCAAAATCGAAGCTCAATCGATAATTAACGCCCTTGATCGAATTTGCTCTTTTGCATTAGTGGCGCAGTCCGGTTGCGCTTCAAATAGGCAAACTTACTGGTCGCTCGGGTTTTTTAGAAGGCTGCTATTCCTTATTAATGGAAATTTTGACAAAATTCACTTTTTCCGTTCAATTTCTTTCCTATGTGATTGTATGCCTAATTTTTTTTTGCCTATATGAGGCGCAACCGGACTGCGCCACTAACGCAAAGGAGCAAATTCGATCAATGACGTTAATTATTGATTGAGCTTCAATTCTGCATTTTCGACGCGCGTCGTCTGAACAAGCCCTAAGCCGCGTATTCCTGTTCCATTCAGAACCGTAGTAATGCGTTTTTGGTCTGTACATTGACTCGCGGTGATCAGCCGCTGTACCGAGTCGGTGTCTTCACCTTCACCCTTGACTTACCATTCGCTCTTGGCTGAACTTAGCAGCGGCGATCATCACGAATGAGAGGAGGGAATCCTCATTTTTCACGAGTGAATATGTGTTCGTGAATGTGTTTTTGATCACAAAACCAGTCGAATTATTCGAATTAGCGCCGAGCGCAGTGGAATGCCTATAAATGCAGAGAGAGGGGCGTTGCGCGCAAAACAATAGCGCACCTGGCCATCTTCTCTGCCTGTTTTGTTTCATTTCACGCCTATTCGCCACCACCAACGAAGTTTATTTTATTCTTCAACGATTCGCTTAATTCGTACGCTTTTGAATTGTTTGCGTATCGCCTTCGCACATGGTGAAAGGCGTCGGCTTTGCTAGAGTATTGCAATCGGGCACTTGAGTCTAACAATAAGTTCGGACTACTGGAGAAAAAGTCGCTGGACTATTACTGTAGCACACTTGATTGCGCTAAAGATATAGTAGGTTTATAACTTGTCGTATTGTGGCGACTCTACCAGGTGTTGCAGGATAATTATGCATCCTGCATTAAGAGAATTTTGAAAGTTGATCAAAGTAGCAGAGATAATTGGTGTTCGAGATACATACAACAATCGCAGCAGCCGTTGTTCACATGTGATTCACACTGTCATGAGCGAAATGTTAACAGGCAACGATGGGCGGCGAACAGGCTAGAATTGAGAGAGAAAACTGAACTGTAGAAAAAACAAACAAGTTCTTAGTCCTTTGTTAACCGGCTGCTGACGGCAGGCGTACTGTTATCATTGGAAACCTGTCATGGTCTCACTCCCTTCACGTTCTGTGTCACCACCTAGAGACTCTCTAGATGGGTATTCTACAACGTTTCTATCCCGATCAGTTACACGGCACGTCTTTCTTGGTAGTGCCTCTCGTCTTGGTGCTGCTCCCCCTTCATTAGAACCATCTTGTCTTAGTCTGGATCTCCATGTGGGGTGGCCATAACATCCCTGGGAGATATTCTTGCGAGGCTTTGTGATCACGACGGTTTTCCCCCATTAGCCGACTTGTTGCTTAGGCCTGACGCTGACACCAACACCATTTTCATTAGCTACTTCCACCATTATCATCTAGTTCATGAGCATAGGCTCCTCAATTCTTGGATAGATATGTATATACGTGGTCAAGCATTGACTCCTCTTTTGAGAAAAAAAGAAAGTGAAAATAGTTGAGCGAAGAAATTCTTCGGAAGCATTTGAGTTGATTCAAACAAAAAGATTGTGAACCTGCTGGACTTCCAGGTTAGATCATGGGTGGTATGGTTATGAACATCTCGTGTTTGAGATTTATTTGTTTTCGTTGTATTATTCGCTATACAAACCTAGCACGATGCATTCATGTAATAAAGATGGAAGGAAAGAGTATACGATTGTGCTCGACAGAAATAAATTTTTTAGAGTGTCTGAGGTGAGACCATAGGCAAACCAACCATGCGCATTTTGCCCGTCGATCACACTTAGCAGCCTTTTAATGTAAATCTCTGAAAACACAATCACTCTTAAGGAGCTGATTTGTTATCTGAGTCCTTCATACCTTTCCGCCACACTCGTGAGAGGGTTCATCCACACGATCTCGATGCGTGGATAGCCATTCACTCGTGTTCGAATTTTTTGACAAGCTCATCTGTGATCGGCGAAGGTTCTGATAACTTTAACATTTTCAGACCTTCGAATTGTGAATAAACCACACTGTTGGAGAATGATAAGCACACTTCCGCCTGCTGTGAAAAGTAAGTTTTTGTCAGATCAGTTCGCCTGCGATAAGAAATGAGAGCTTATGCAACAAACGTTTTAAGGTCTCTTTCCAAAAGAAAACATCGAATTCGCCGACAGCATCACAAAGGAGGAATCAGAAGTTCTCAAGGAGGTTGGTGCTCATGATATGTTCCGACCGCATCCGTCGCTTTAGTGGTTCTAAGAGTATCTCCACGATATCGTACTGGGATGAGCGTGCACGATGCAGAGGTAACAAGTGTTGCTGACGACCCGTATGGTAGAGCGATCGATCCCCGTCCGGACTAACCAAGCTTTCCGTTCCTTCTAGGTCAAGTAAATTAAGTAGATATAGAGATACCAGGCTTGTCTGAGGAAGTCAAGACACCGACTTGCTATAGCGGCTGGCTCCGCAAGTCACCGATTAGGCGAAATATGCAATCACCATGTCTCTACGTTTGTGAATTGAAGAAATTCATCCGTCCATTCATCGCAGCCTAGCGGCGGTGCTTCAGCTCCTGTATTCCTTGCGGAAAAGAAAAGGCTCCGGAGAAAGGCTATTGTAGAGGTGCAGTGTTCTAAGATGTTTACGTCTGTTCCTCAAGGGATGAGCAGTACCCAACGGTCCTCTACGAACGCCTAATCTGGTTTGATTTGACACTTCGCCAGTTGGAGTGAAAAAACCATCTGAATCAATACGGGTCCGAAGGACTTTAAGAGCGAGCATGATGGCTTAGGATGGCCACTGGGTACGATGTTTGAGTGTTTGTCTGCCTGTTTGTGTCTCTCATGCAACGTTGCTGAGCAAGTAGATGAGTTACTAAATTATGACAAACTTTGCAAGCATTCACCGGGTTTTCATTTGGCATTACTACATATCTATGTATTTTTAAAGGTTCGGTTGCATACCCGCTAGAATTCAAAAAGCCGTCATATTCCAAATGGCAGTACTGCTCGTGGCTACTCAAAGATGACCCGCTCTCATGTTCAGGAAAACCTTCAGATCACATAAGAAGATTACCTCTGTTGGTGTAAAACTGTGTACAAGTGTTTCAATAAAATTACCAGTCTACGCGGAGGGCAGTCTTTAGGGACTACATTGGGCCGAATTATCATTCCAATTTTGCGATTGTGCAGTGGAATGATGAATGCACTCATTAGGGGGATTAATATGATCTTAGGATTGATTGTCAATTCTTAATAAATTATACTTTATTAATACATTGACGACCGCGCCTGTTTCTCGTTTTCGCGCGCGTTTACATTGACGACGCTTTTTCGAAGAAAAGTTTCCCAGATGGATTCCGGAAAAAGAAATCCCTTGAATAATGCGAAATAGTTTTGTTTACAATGTATAATAAATAAAAGTGCTTTGAAAACATGTTTCGCTGAACCACTATTTCACTGTTTACAGCACCTTGGGGTTAATCGAAATCGCTCGTTACGAAAAAAAATCGGGAGTTTGTCAAAAGTCGGATAAAATGACACTTCGAAAGCGTCCAACCCACCGCTGGGTCGGATTGCCATCAATGTGTCAAACAATCGGATTCTGAGTACAGCCTATCGTTTTATGACGCTCTCACCTACTAGTACCTTCAATGAGTGTTTTCCAAACGTGACTAGCCGCTTAGGAGCAGCTATGCGCCATACTTCTCTATACGGTAAGCCTGCTTTGACCGGAATGAGGTTAATGTCGTGAACAAAGAAGACTGAGCTTCAAACTACCGTCTGCAAGAGACCATACCTCTATAGAGTACTCGTTCAGGTTTTCAATAAGCACGCGTGCTTCGATGAGATTGGAGAAATGATTGAAGCTGTCAAGGAAAAATCGCCGGAACTCGCTAAGAGAATGCGCGTCGTTCTTGATGGGAACTGCGCTCGGCTCGCCACACTCAGTCCTGAAGCGATCGCCTACAGTAAAAAGGTGGTTGATGTCTTATGATGCATTGCAAACAATCTATAGAGCATCGCTAATTTCTGAACTGTATGGGTCGTATCTCTGGCCCATGTCTGCACATAAAACATTCGTTTTGATGCGAAATACCACAGAGCCATCCTAGGTGGTTTGAGAAAGATTGCGAATACGCACCTAGTAGGAGAATGTCTCTGTTTGTCCCAGTTGATCTGATTCGTTGAGCGGTCTTCAGTGACAAAATTGCTTTTGAACAGATATCGTTGTCAAAAGCGACCACATTCAGGTAGTTCACTTCGTCACGCATGTGATGTGCTCTCTGACACTTGGCAAACAATTCACCGTCGAAAAGGCGGAAGAACTTCACAAAGAATTCCATGTACGTCCATCTTTCATTACCAATACTCTTTTATTCAATTACTCTGCATGCTCTTTCTAGGCACTACCAGCCGCCGACCAAGCTGCCCTGAAGAAGGCCAATCCCGATATTCAGTTCTGATCAAGATGCGCAATTCTTTTAGACAAGTGCTTAAATTTCCGTCCTTGAAAATTAGCAGCCTTTTGATGTCAACCTCGGAAGTTCATATAACTATTACCTCAAAGGCTTGCTCATATAAATGGAGCACTTTACTAAGCAAAGCTTGTTTTCATGTCAAGAAATCGTCGTATTGAAGGTTGCCATTTCACTGAAGTTCAATGAACTGTAACGATTTGTTCACTAACAGATGCACTTCAAAGATACTGTTACTTTATGTTGTTTTGGACTGCATGACCGTTCGGCTACGAATTCTAGTGGGTCTCAATCTTGCAAAATACACAGCTAATTTTAGTCTAGTTTGTAAACCATCTAATTGGATCTCATTTCATAATGCTGACAACATTGTGCAAAAGCTCCTTCATTTCGTTTTCTGAGAAGGACGGCAAACTCCTAAACTACCCATCGTCGATATTGTTTCGTTAGCATTCCTATAAAATTCGAAGTCTCTAAATTAAGGAAGACATCAATGAGGTTGGGAGCAAACGTCACGGATCCTAAGCACTGATTTGGGTGGAGTGAAAACCGCTGATGAAGTCGAATCTTCTCGCACTACTCATAATCTTCTAGCTGAGTACGTACGCTCGCATACCGCAACTGCAAAGAGCTTTCGTTCGTTGAGGAAGATATGAAAGTGTGACCGAAAAATTACTTACTATGTGTCACCTACACTACCCAAATCTGGAGTCACTCCGCGTAAGGATCCCCTTATTGTTAGTTTGGAAAACCACTTCAACTGGCTAAATAACTTGTAGGCTGCAGATGAGAAGAAGGTAAAGTATGTGATCGGAGAAAATCCACTTCAATGCCCGAATTACATCCCAAGAACAACATGTTCAACATGTCGTGGAGCACTTCTCAAGTAATCCATTAGGATCACTTGGCACCAGTGGTAGTTCTATGGTGCGTTGCCAAAGTGCTGGTCCCAGGAAAGTACCAAGGCTTCGAGAGTATTCCGTCGATATATATTTTGATTGATTTTCACCCCTGATCCACGAAGACAAGGGGAGTTTCGCCGCTGGCGCAGACTCCGCCTCAAACCATGACGGACTGCGGATTTTTGCGGCGGCTGAGAGTGACAAAAGTACATATTTGGGGCGCCGTATGCTCGTGTCTCCCGACTTGGGGAGATCTACCCGCGCTGGCATGCTGAAGACGTCGAGTTAGGGAGAAATCCCTGGCTCGGGAAACACGAGCATACGGCTCCTGGAGCTCGTGTAGATCAGATCCTCTCATTCTGGTGATTGTATGCCTGCTGCACGGTGAACAGCTTCTCCTCAGTGAACGGGATCCGTTCCCATCCGTGACCGGCGGCCCGCACCCGAAGTTGCTGGCATCGTGCGAGTCGTACACGCTTGTTTTGGTCCCTTTCAGAATTTTGTAGGGTTTGAGCCGGCGTTCCTTTCATCTAACCATATTCGATGCGCACAAGAGGAGCTGATGCCGACATTACGGGCGATTTTCCTCATGGAGACCTTTGAATTTCGTGCCACCCGCTTTCTAATGAATTTGCGGTTTCTGTGTGCATTTCCTTCCTCGTCCTGTACGGTCGCCTTCATGAGCGAGCTCCACGAATCGGAGAATCGCTTTGGAAACGGTCGACTGTGCGACATCGAGCAGGCGAACAATGTCGCATTGTCGCTTCCCCGGCGGTGGAACTCCAAAATCGCAGCTCTTTTATTTGACACTTTCGGAAAATTTTCTCGTCTGTGCTCGTCCAGTCGAAGTAAAACCTGACTCACCGAACCCGGGAGATGTGAAAAGTGGCGCTGTTACCGTCGTATTTCCTATCCACATTTTCACAAAAAAAGACATAACAGTTTACCACGTTATTTTGCTATTTAGTTGCTGCTGCCAGCTTTTTAATTATGCGGCCAGTATGCGCAAAGATAAGGAAGACGGAGCGCGTAAGTCACCCAACACCCCAAGCTCGACTCTGAAAGCCTTATACCTTTAAGCGTTGCTGCCTCAGTAATGAGGAAAATAGGGACTAGCAGCACTGTAGCCATAAAAGCACGGTACACGCGGCAGCAGCACAGTAGCCAGCGCTGCTGACGCTCTCGGGGCTTAATTGCGGCAGCGGATATGCTGTAGAAAGTGGCCGTAGAGTGTACAATGACGTCTGCAAAATTTTCGTACCGCACCTCAGTGCACGGTGGTTCTGAGCTGTTGTTCCCGGGGATTTCCACCTTTCTTCGTATTGATTCACAATTTCTTTAGTTTTTTTTGCGCTTATGGATGTTTTTGTTCCTTGTTCATCAAGTCTCATTTTCAACATGTATATCCGCCCTACAGGCGAAGAGATGTGAAAGGAGAAGTGGAATAAAAACTACACAACTCGTGTGAGAACTGTCGACTGTCGTGTGAGAGCCCTCACATGACAGTCAGACCAATTGAACACACACACTTATTTGGTGCTGAGTGGTTTGAGGCCAGTAGAAATGTTGTGATGGCTGCACTTACTAGAATTTTCACAATAGATAAAATCGTTCATAAATTTTTACTTTCGGACTATGCATACTCAAACTCCAATTCATGCGCTTTTTCAGTGGGAGAATACGACCTCACATTATTTTTCTCTGTGCACCACTCCCCCCTTCCCCACTTCAAACAACCCGAACAACACGTAAATATCGTGCTGCGTGTCTTGCTCATTTTCAATCTCGGAAATGGTGGGAAGTGAATATCTAAAGAACACAGCAGAACCGAAATTGAATTGAGAAATAATTGTGTGTTCTTTTTGTTGTGTTGGATTCATTTCATTTATCATTTTCAATCTTTCTCCTACTATAGGGCCGATACACAGTTGAATTATTAGGGTGTTCCATAAATAACTGGTCTATCGTACCATATTTACTTCAAGTAACTTTAACAAGATAACGATCATAGGTGATCAATGGATATAATCAGTGAACAAGTCTGTCGTAATTACCTGCCCATCCGGTAGAAGCTAATGGTGCACGACTCCAGGACTACTGAAGCAGAATGAGAGCAGAATCTTCATCACATGAGGGGCCAGCCTTGGAATTCGTTCAGGCTTCACGTGCTTCGGAAGCCACTGGATCACACGTTTGGTGTTATCGTATGTTCATCACTTCTTGTCCTGTGCCTCGATTGAGCTCAGCCACGAAGTTGTTCTGGAACGGTTGAGATAGTTCTGGCAGATGACTACTCGTTGCCGCTCCTGAGCCGGAGTCAGTGCATGGAGTATCCATCGTTGCAAGACTGCTCTTCTTCTACCCCGTTTCAGCTAGCGATAAACAGTGGTACATAGAGTGTTGACAATCTTCGATATCATTCTTACGCTTCGGACAGGCTGCCCTCTAACTGCTGCTAGAACAGCTATTTTGTTCGGCCCAATCGGACTTCCAACACGCTTCTTATCCGTGATGTCAAATATTCCTTTTTGAAAGCGCTCGAACCAACTTTGTACGTTGACTTGCAACAGGTATCTTCGCCTAACATAGCCACGATAGCTTGATGAGCAACGTAGGCAGTCAGACCAGAACGGTAGTTGTGAAGAAGCATGTTGCAATAGCTCGACCTCTGCTTCATTTTCAAGAAGTCACCAAAGTGCAGACAATGGAGCAAAACAGACAGCCAATATGCTGTTGGAAACTATCGTCAAACATCCTCATCATGCAAAAATTACTTCCCGTTTGGATTTTATTTAAACAAGTTATAAGATGTACAACGTACAGGGGCCAAATAGACCAGAAACTTATGGAACACCCTAATATGAGATATGGAAGGAATCATTAATTAAGATGACCCTAATTTTCGATTGTCGTGTGAGAACCCTCACATGACAGTCGAAAATTTCAGGATTTCACGACACTTTCTTTACAATCGGAGAGATCACCCTCGTTTGATTCAAAACGGTTATCATTTATATGGCGTTTTGGCGAATGTTTACCGACGGCACATTACCTGCATATACTGAAGTCGGACACTACTTTGAAAATGCAAGTTTTAGAGTACCACGTTCTCTGAAATCTGGAAATGTTGCACTTCAAAAAATGATGTGGATCAGTGCCTTCAATTTTCGTGCATTTGAAATTGCAAATCCGTTCCACGAAGGTGATGAACAGTGCGTACACAAGCGGGTTGCCTCTTCGTGTGGTATGAGAACTATTAGGAATAAATATCACTCCTTGGTTCTGGTTTATCCTTGCCTTCCATTTTGGAGTCTCCAATTCCAGCCAGGGTTGATCATGGGGTGCGATCTGTGCTCAAAAATTACGACCCACCTCTGGAGAGAAGCAGTTACGACACCCCCACCCTTCAAAAACTGCTGCAGGCGAATATAACAGGTGAATGAAGCAAGAGGACATCCACAGAAGGGCGTTTACAGATGTATACAGAATAAAGATGCAAAAAATCTAAAAATAAAAATTTATTGATCATTCGAGAATAAAAAATTTTCGGATCAGCCGCACACAAATGAAGGGCAAAAAAGGCTTGTCCGCAGAGAAATGTACACGGATAGCAAGTGTAGTGATGTAGTTAAGGATTTTATAGGGCTGAAGATAATGGAGTGAAAAATGAAATTTCCTGAACTAAAAATAGATTAGTTGTGGAAAAGCTGAGAAAGTGGAAGAATAAATCGGTCAGCAAACTTGTAGCAACCAAAATATAATGAAATGAAAACAGACGATAATTGCTAATCGTGTTTTTACCCGCAAGAAACACGCCGCAATTTGCTGATTAATTACCTTGAGTGTACGTTGGAAATAAAATTGAGAAGGCTACGTTGAAGTGGAGAGGTAGAAAAGTCATCAACACGAGGATCGCAGATGATGGAATAGTGGAAGCATTTTCAAATTATAAAAATATTTAAAAATCACATATCGAGTTGAAAATAACAGAGACATCAATCTTAGATTGTTTTAATGTGGAAAACTAGAGAAATGTGTTAATGTGTTTTAATGTCTGAAAACTAGGGAAATCTGCTTTGAATATGACATCTATAAAGACGCCGATATCAAACTTCAAGGGTTGGAGTGGTCGCAGTCAAATGGATGTAACTTGGAAAGCCTTGGAGATTTTCAGGTAAAAAATATGCTTTTCAAAATAAGAAGTAAACTGGTTCTAACACTCATATGAGCTATGAGAAGTCATATAAATCTCATGGAATGAAGGAGGTTGCAGGAAAATATCGGATTTCTAGCATTTAAACAGGATTAACTCACGAAGTTTACAGTGCTTTGCATCAATCGGCACAGAGTTAGAAACAAAAAGACAAGTTCCATAACCAAAATTTTTACTATTTTCTCGAATTGAAAACTCACGTAAAACGAGGAGATTGAAATGAATAAACAGCCATAGCCCCATAGCCAAACGCTCAGTCAGAGATCGCACCCCCCCCCTGTGCGCCTAGTAGATTCGCTCTTACTACATTTTTATATTTTCTTTTCTAGATAGCAATTTTCCTCTAGTTTTCAACATAAACCTGTTCGATTTTAATTTTGAACGGAGATATGAATTCTCGAATGATCACCTTCATTTCTGAGATGACCAGTAGAAGTTGCGACTTTCTGACATCTTTCTATATCTCTATGCACAGACATCTGGGCTGTCACAGAGAGGCCTCCAGGCAGCGAAAATTACTGCAGTAGACAAAGTTTCCGTCCTTTATCCATAATTTCTCAAGATTCAGAGCTGATGCAAGGAATTTTGCCTTCACATAGAGGCTTCACCCATGATCCGGTGCCTGACACAATTGAACAATTCCCAGATATATCCCACAACCGGACGAAGAAGAAAGTCCGAGTCCACACGTAACGAACCGATCTCTAATACACGTAGGAGGTAACATTTCACCAACCGCGCCTATTTCCCACCCAAGGTCGCACTCGATCCCTGCTGAAGCATGTGAAGCCGTCCAGACGGATGACATGGGCGCGTCTTATCAATTCTAAACTAGACTACGTTACAACGTGCGTAGATCAGTTATCTGCCAATCAAAAAGAAAGGAGCGTTCTGTACGAACAAGCCTTAGAAGTTTGAACTGAAGAAAAAAGGAAGGAATACGGCTTGTTCAAAGACAAAGACGAAAAGGAACTCTTGAAGAACAGCTTATCCAAGCTAGAGATTGACGACCATAAACTTAGGTATCAACAAAGGGCGCTGCTTATAAACATCCCTTGGCTGAGCTACTATAGAGATCCGACGTGTCCAGATGCCGATTTCTTCCGATGCAAACTATGCAACATAGATTCTCTCACTACCTACAATCCTGAAGCGGATCATCAAGCATGTGATGAACTCGATGTAGAAGCCGAAAGAAATGAAAGAAAAAGGAAGCGACCCGGAGTAGATGTAAGCTTCACATCTGAAAATTTGTTAGGAGCAAATCACGTGTTATGCGTCAAACGGTACAGAAACCTTCAACAGAACAAAGAAAAAAGAACATCGGAATGACTCGCCTCATCGAAAGGATTCACCGCCACGAAAAAAATCGGCGGAACACCAGCACAACTACGACGAATTTGTCTTATCTGTTAGGAATTTCGACCACATCGTTTCACCGGAAAGTATGGCCGCAACTGTCATATCAACACTCGTAGCATACACTATTGCGAAAGAAGGTTTGGCGTACACGAAACAGTTCCCTCTATTGATGATGGCAGTAAGATCCGGAGCTATCTCAAGTACCGCACATTATCAGGCTCCATCAGCGCAAAGGATGGTAAAGCAGTTCGCACTTCATATGAAATTCGACATACTGGACTACATTATTAGAAACGACCTGCCATTTTCACTACTAGCTGACGGAACCTCCAATGAAGGAGTCATGAGGGTCGTATTTCTTCTGCGAACTGTCTCCACAACTAATCGTCCTATTACCTTTCACTTTTCCCTTGTGGAAGTTGAAAGTGAAAGTGCTGAGGACATTGTGAATTCCATTGTAGAGCTCCTTCAAAGATACAATCTATGGGCTGGACCTTCTGGTTTGTGGACGCAGCCCTACGAGTATTCAATGAGAAAACTTGTTGCACTGTCAAGTGATGGAGCTTCAGTAATGACTGGTAATCTGAACGGTGTACATGCGCAACTGAAGCGGCTACTTTCCATTTCGGAAGACAACACAAGAAAGGACTTGCTTTTGTCGATTTGTTCCGCTCACAAACTTAATCTAGCTGTGAGCGCCCTGTCGAGCTACGCCATAAAGCTTACACAAGCCATAATAATGGAAATGCACCACCTTTTTGGTTCCAATTTAAGAACGAAGGGACGGCTATTGTACAGCAAAGCTTCAGAAGACATGGGCTTCAGTAATCTCCACATGGATAAGCTGCATAAAGTAAGGTGGTCAGCAAGCCTACAACTTTCCCTTACGAAAATTCTGCGTATAAATCCCGTCTCAATAGAATCACCGTATCGGTTGGAATCCGATAATAGCGTGGCTCAAAACATGCGCAAACGTGCTGAAATAGCGTTGTGGGCTTTACGAGATGGCCGCACTTTCATCATTCTACAGCACATGAACGCTGCACTTCGCCATCTGACATCGATGTCCAAAGCGCTGCAGAAAGAAGAGAGTCTCGTAGTTGATCATTACATGCAATGGAGAAAGCTTCACGATCTGTTAGAAACTCGAAGCATTGAACACGACGTCTATCGAACCATTCGAGAGCAGGAGATACTAGGAATCCCCGACCAATCTGGTGGCAAACTACTCAAATGTCATTCTAGTTATCTAAAAGCATTCACTACTTACGTGCCCGGTAGTAGGGAGCATGATGACACTATGCCGGTACTGCATTTAGCATACGACCCGAAAAAGTTCGATGATTACAATAAGTTTGGACAGATCAGCAAAATGGACCCCGAAGTACGAAGGGCCACAGGGGAAACACGACAATTAGATTTCTTCAGAGATATTGATGCCACACGTTCGGAGCCTGATATAGTAGATGAAGACTTACCGTACCACACCGATGATGCACCAGATCTGGATAGCAGGCAGCTCGCAACTTTAACTCCAAGAAAGGTGTATATGAATGGAATGAAGTACCAAGGCGCAGATGACCATATTGAAGAATTTTACGATCAAGTAAAAACTAATTTGCGTTTTTACATGACACCAGGAAAGCGAGAATCCTAACCTAGCCCAGATTTCTCATACGCCTCGGACAGGCACATTATTCTATACATCATTGAATGTGGAGGTGATTTCAATAGATTTAGTTCTTGTACGCTTGAGGATGTAACTAAGGAATCAAGAGGTTATCCTCCATATATCAACAAGGACAATGCTGTAGACGTCAGCTTTTGAGAGGAAATGATTCATAAATCCATCGAGTCACTGGGAAAATACTGTAATATACAATCACCTGAAGAAGATTTTATGAACTTCTACGATAACATCGCTTACAATGTCAATCAGATGCCCGATTGGCCGGAAAATCTCCGCGAGGATGACAACAGCCTGCGGCTATACGAAACAATTCTTAATAATGCTGAAAGGTTGATGCTTCCGGAAGCTGTCGTTGAAGTAAGTTGGTCCTTTTCAGTCTGGCGCACCCCACTACCGCTCCAACCGTCCGCAGCCGTGCCGGCCACGGCCAGGGTTGAGCGTGGGGTGCGATGATCGCAAGGGGGTCGTACCGCCGTCATGGTTGAGGAGGGGGGTCGTAGGTGTGAGGGGGAGGGTCGTACATTTTGTGATTGGGTAGAAATAACGAGCAGATGCCTTAAGGAAATGTGCGGAACTCACGTTTTTTCTGTGTTTGATAACTGATCTACGCACGTTGTGACGTAGTCTAGTTTAGAATTGATAAGACGCACCCATGTCATGAGTGTACCCGTCTGGATGGCTTCACATGCTTCAGCAGGCATCGAGTGCGACCTTGGGTGGGAAATAGGCGCGGTTGGTGAAATATTGCCTCCTACGTGTATTGGAGATCGGCCAGTTACGTGTGGACTTGGACTTTCTTCTTCGTTCGGTTGTAGTATATTCCTTGGGAGTTGTTCAATTGTGTCAGACACCTGATCATGGGTGGAGTCTCTATGTGAAGGCAAAATTCCTTGCATCAGCTCTGAATCTTGCGAAATTATGGATAAAGGACGGAAACTTTGTCCACTGCAGTAATTTTCGCTGCCTGGAGACCTCTCAGTGACAGCCCAGATGTCTGTGCATAGAGATACAGAAAGATGATCATCAAGGGCTTCTTGTTCAAGATACTGAACAGCGATTTTACTCGTTTCGAAAACAGTGCTGAGCCTGCCGATTGATTTCATTTTGTGACGGTTGTCTGTGCGCGAAAATGCTACATTTTGTTTGTTTGAGAGCCATCCTTGACTATCCGTGGAAACGTCTAAGTTTTGACGTCGATGCAGTCTGCATTTCTTCTAGTAGTTCTTACTAGACTGAAGACGGCAACAAAATCTTTGAAATCGGCACTGGTAGTGAGATGGGCTAGTACAATGACGGTTTGTGACATAGAGCGGTCTTCTATGTCAACCGTCAAAGGATAAAGATATTTGTCCATATTGAGGTTCATGTATGGATCTAGTACATGGGCGAGACACAGTGGCCAGTTTACAAAACGGGAACATCTCGCACGGTTATCAGCATTGTTGAAAAAATTCGAGTTGAATGTAGAGGTCTGCTCAGCGGTGCTACCAACAACGAAGTACTTGGCAGGTTCCCCGTCTACGTAAGGCCACCGATGATTTAAAAAATCCACGAAGGTGACGGTTTGGAAGTAGTCTGGCTTTCCTACCTAAAAGAGAAGACAGCTGAGCACAAGTAGAGAATGTTGCCCATGTTTCTTTTTCCACTTGCTCAATTCTTCTTGAAAAAATAAAGAAGACGAACATAAGGCGAAAAACTCACGTGGCGTGACCTGGTGTCCATCACAAGCAGTCCATATTCGTTCAATTTGATTGTAGAACCTTCATGGCAGTCAGGACCAAGAGATAGTTCGAAATACTGCTGCCCAGTCAACGATTCAAAGCGAAGGGCAGATATTTCATTTATGATTGGATGACAGTCATCAGCTTTTAGGCCGGGAATAATAAGAAGAAGATTGAGGAGAGCAACTGACAGTAAACGCATGAATGAATGCTCGTTACTTTCCCGGCTCTCTTATATATACACATTACCAGAGTCCAACTTTGCAAACGTTATCGCATTCGACAGCACCACAAAGGCCTAATCAGAGTCTAGTTTAGTTGACATCTGCACGTCTCCCTTCAAATATAAATACTGCCCGACGACCAACTAGAGATAGAAGTGTTCATTATTCTCAACTGACAAAAACTGACACACGCTAAATTAGCAAGAGACGTGAGAGTCCTTAGATAACATTCTAAGAAGCTTTACCAGAGTCCAATTTTGCAAACGCTATCGTATTCGACAGCACCACAAAGGCCAAATCAGAGTCTAGTTTTGTTGACATCTGCACGTCTCCCTTCAAATATAAATACTGCCCGACGACCAACTAGAGATAGAAATATTCATTATTCTCAACTGACAAAAACTGACGCACGCAAAATTAGCAAGAGTACGTTGAGCCAAACTTCGAAAAGCTGTTTTTCAAAGACTGCACCTACAATCTAATTACATATTTCAGACCCTGGAAAGAATGAAAGAAGAAATCAGAGGACTACTCAGATATAATGAGGAAATGTATATATTCTTTCACTAAAAAGTTAGTGAAAGAATATGTACATATATGCAAGTTAGCATGTTTCAGATTCAGACGGACGCATGTGGCCTCGCAAAGTTTTTACATCGTTTTAGCAAAATTTTTAAAAGTAGCATAGCCATTCTGTTTTCGGTTTACAAGTGCTCAAATAATTGCTTTCTGCTTTAAGATGATCACATTGCGACAGCATGTGCGGCTGGACCGGTGCCGAGCGAAACAGGAATCTTTTCCACAGAACAATGAGTAGTAGTAGTAGAAGCTAGTTCACGTAGCTGTGAATAAAGAAGTTCGCCTGACTTGCTGTTTTCGAGATTTGAGATAAATAAATTCAAAAACGTTTTGTAGCATTGAAGAAAAACAGTGCTCGATGAGTATCGCCCTTTTTTCGAGAGCTAGGAAACTATGCGTAACAGCTTTATTTTTTTTTACATTTTAGAGTCGAAAAATTAACGAAAACAGTGAGGTTAAAATGAACCATCGACCATAGCCAACACTGAGTAAGAAGATCGCACCCCCCCCCCTGCGCGCCTAGGGGATTTCGTGTTTGGAAGAAGGTCTGTTTTAATTTTATAGAGAATTTCATGCAGTTTTAGAATTGGTCATGGCAATTTTCCAGTTTTGAGTTTGAACAAAGATATGATTTTTTGATTGAAAACACTCAGAAAGTCACAACTTCTACTGGTTATCTCAGAAATGAAGGTGATCATTCAAAAATTCATATCTCCGTTCAAAATTGAAATCGAAAAGGTGCCATGTTGAAAACTAGAGGAAAATTGCTATCTAGAAAAAATATAAAAAATTAGTAAGAGCGAATCTACTAGGCGCGCAGGGGGGGGGGTGCGATCTCTGACAGAGCGTTCGCCTATGGCTGTTTATTCATTTCAATCTCCTCGGTTTATGTGAGTTTTCAATTCGAAAAAATAGTAAAAATGTTGGTTATGGAACTTGTCTTTTTGTTTTTACCTCTGTGCCGATTGATGCAAAGCACTGTAAACTTCGTGAGTTAATCCTGTTTAAGTGCTAGAAATCCGATATTTTCCTGCAACCTCCTTCATTCCATGAAATTCATATGACTTCTCATAGCTCATATGAGTGCTAGAACCAGTTTTTTTCTTGTTTTGAAAAGCATATTTTTTACCTGAAAATATCCAAGGCTTTCCAAGTTACATCCATTTGACTGCGACCACTCCAACCCTTGAAGTTTGATATCCGCGTCTTTATAAATGTCATATTCAAAGCAGATTTCCCTAGTTTTCAGAAGGTTTCCACATTAAAACAATCTAAGATTGATGTCTCTGTTATTTTCAACTCGATATGTGATTTTTAAATATTTTTATAATTTGAAAATGCTTCCACTATTCGATCCATCATCTGTGATCCTCGTGCTGATGACTTTTCTACCTCTCCACTTCAACGTAGCCTTCTCAATTTTATTTCCAGTGTACACTCAAGGTAATTGAAATTAAACTGCCAACAGTACAAAGCCTTTATTTACAAACAATCGCCACTAGTTCTCTCAGAGTACGATTCACTCCAGCTGACAATCAGCTAATCGCAGCGTATATCTTGCGGGTAAAAACACGGTTAGCAATTACCGCCTGTTTTCATTTCATTGCATTTTGATTGCTACAAGTTTGCTGAACGAATTATTCTTCCACTTTCTCAGCTTTTCCACAACTAATCTATTTTTAGTTCAGGAAATTCCATTTTTCACTCCATTATCTTCAGCCTCATAAAATTCTTAACTACATCACTACACTCGCTATCCGTGTACATTTCTCCGCGCACAAGCCTTTTTTGTCCTTCATTTGTGTGCGGCTGATCCGAAAATTTTTTATACTCGAATGATCAATAAATTTTTATCTTCGATTTTTTGCATCCTTATTCTGTATACATCTGTAAACGCCCTTCTGTGGATGTCCTCGTGCTCCATTCACCTGTTATATTCGCCTGCAGCAGTTTTTGAAGGGTGGGGGGGGGGTCGTAATTTTTGAGCACAGATCGCACCCCATGCTCAACCCTGGCCACGGCTCCAACCTTAATGCAGAAAATAGGGTCGTGCACAGTCGACGACCAATACGACACGACAAATCGCCGCACTGTTCGCCGCGCGCGAATGAGCGTAAAGTGTGCTGCGGGGGCCGCAAATTGCGTACGCTGCAACCGATAGGCGGGCCGTCAGCTGTTTTGAGCGCACTCCTGCTAATTTTTTAAGCTATTTTCTAATTTTTTTCTTGTTTTTCCTCGTTGTTTATCGTATGACGTGTGCCGTTTTTCCAACAGGTTCTCTAGAAGATGTTTGGTGTAGAATAGGCGTCCCTGTCGTTGTTTTTCTCTTTTCAAACGTATTTTTTGTATCAATTTCCATTTTAATTTCCTCCTATTGTTAAATTTTGTTCTAACTTCGTTGTGGCGGTTAGTTTCTATGTTTATAGTGCCATAGTTTTGATGTTAGATACTTTTTCTGTTAGGTTAGGTTCTTTTTCCTGAGACAAAAACCTATTAGGAAGCTTGAAACAGCAAGAAAGTAGCAAAAACTTCGTCGAAATGCTCTGGCACACTCAACCAAAAGCAAGTAATTCAAGATGATTTAAAAAAGGGTGAAACAACGTAAAAATTAACAAATACTATTTTCTAGCGAGGAAAAAGAAAAAAGGATTGGTGCAAAAGCGCGTGTTTCTCGCACGCAATTCCACACAACCCTGTACGACACGACGCCGCACGCACGGTCTCGTACTCGTCGTGTACGATAACTTCGGCAACGCAAATGTCTTGTCGCACTTGTCGTATACGACAAGCGCGACACGACCAATGCGACACCGGCCGCTATCTCTTATCATTATCGTGTCGTATTGGTCGTCGACTGTGCACGACCTTAATGACAACGGCGTGTGATCTACTGTGGCCCTTTATTGACGTTGTCCATGCGCAAATAACTTCCTCCTTCTCCTTGCTCAGGCTTTTAAGAACCTAAGCGGTGAGAGGGGAGTCACTTTGGAGGGAGAGGGAGTCCACTAACCTCCCCACTATTTACTTTGCCCATACGCAAATAACTCCCCCACCGCTCAGGCTTGGGAAACGTGGCCGGCACGGCTGCGGACGGTAGTGGGGTGCGCCAGACTGAAAAGTATCGGTTAACTCTGCAAAACAATACTGGTTCCTGTGTGCACTTCTGCTTTAGGCCATCAAATGTATGCTCGTAATTCCTGCCAGCAACGCCGACCCAGAACACAGCTTCTCGACGGCTAATCGCCTCAGCAGAGGAGAGTGCAGCAAGCTTGCAACCAAAAATCTAGACTACCTTGTGACGTAGGTTTCTTGAGTTGAAACTCTTGAGGTTTCTCGAGCAGGCCCCCTTTCAACTCATTTTAGCAACATTTCAGTGTTGAGCGCGGTGGCCCTAGCATACTTACAGTGAAGACTATGAAATTAGCCCAGCAATGGATGAACCTGCGTTTGATACTTCGATTACAGAGAGGAAAACCATCAACATTTGAGAAGGAGAATAGTTTTCTGAAGGAAATACGACACTCCCTAACAAAAGGTATATTTTTCTCATGTCACTAACCTCTCGGTGATACTCAATTTCATAAAACAAATCTCATACATTAACAACTTTCATGTACAGGAAACTCTCATGCACTAATACGCCTTGAAGTGGAGCATTACATGACTGCCAACGGACTACATAACCGAGATGACAGTGAAGAAATTCAACGATCGCAAGAAGATCTCGGAATTTCGAAGGCCTCTATATTTTTCACCGGAATTCTCAACGATGTAAACGAGGAAGTGTCAACATGAACAAGCAGACATTCGATTCAATCGTAGCTCCATGAACAAATGTTGTAACTAACCTTCCTCGTTGTTTCCCCATTTCGTATCCACCTCTCTCACCATTCACTGATGAAGGAACCGCCTGAAATATATTCTCGTTGTTAAATTTAGTAATTAATTTTCAATTGAAGAGGCCTCTCCACACAGCTCCGAGAGACAGTCAAACACAGAAAAAACGTGAGTTCCGCACATTTCCTTAAGACATCTGCTCGTAATTTCTACCCCATCACAAAATGTACGACCCCCCTCACACGGACGATCCCCCCCCCTCAACCATGCCGGTGGTACGACCCCCCTGCGATCATCGCACCCCACGCTCAACCCTGATTCCAGCAGACAGCTTTGACGTTATGTTGAGCGTTCCACTTCTTCCAGCCATAGCGATGACAAGAACGCAACACCAGAGTCTACTTCGAACTTCAGCAGATCTTTCTTTATCGTACTGTGTTCTGCTTATTTCACCTCAGCTCGGAACATATCCAGCAAATTGGGCCTCACTGTCATCTCAGCTCGGAACATATCTAGCAAATTGGGCCTCACTGTATGGTTCGCTATGAATGTTAGCTTACGGCAGGATTTACAGTGCAACGCGTTTGATTCGGTGGGTAATCGGCCACCTATGCCTCCTTTTTCGAAAGCCTTCCACTGATGTCAGTGCGACAGCCAGAGAACGGTGTCCGGATTCTCCAAAAACTCACTTGCTAAGCGAGCCACGTAAGAGGTGAACCTCACTTCGAATTCGACCTGCTGCTCTCTGGCACGCGACCAGACCATGCATCGCGCAGTTTGAATAGAAACGCTGTAATGGCGCTAAACACATCTTCTACCTGCGTGCTGCCCTTGTTTCTCATCTCACCCACATTATCGACGAGGCGCTCCATAATCGACTTCATGGCCGACACAGGGTCAAGCATGGAGTGCGATTTTCGTAAAAATACTACGACCCCCCCCCTCTACGGCTGGTATAGTGCAACCCCCCCCCCTTCGTCCTCCGTTCACTTATGAAAGCTGATAATTCACTGATGTATGCTAAATTAATATTTGAAAAATTCTAAAAAAAAGAAATAAATAAAGAAAATTGAATTTAAAGTTTTAAAAATATATCAAAAATGAATAAAAAATAAAGCCTCAAAATAGATATCGCGACGAAAATATACTCAAAATATTACTCGAATAAATATAACTCAATAGCAGCGTACTAAACAAGACTAAATAATGGAATAGAATTTTTTGACATTATTCATTAACTGAAATTCAATACTGAAATTTGGCAGTAGTTTATAGTAAAAGAGTAGAGAATCATTGGAAATTAAGCATTGTTTCACTAATCGATACTACGCTCCCTTTTTCTATCCTTACTGTCGAAATATATGCGTGCTTTTCTTTTGTTTTCACAGTTTGCTCTCAATTCACGGACAGTATGTTCCGTGTATATCAATTATTTTTCCAGGAACTTCAGTCTAGCGAAGAACGTGCGTGTACTCTAGCAAAGTCCTTCATCAGTGAAGCGGTTTTGATGAAAATAGAAGAGAAAAATGGAATGGAACCCCTAGATGATGAATTGAGTCATACAATATAGACAGATCATTCATTCTCGTTTATTTCCTAAATGATGTATGTGTGCGAAGAATAAAAATATATAAATAAAGATGTTCTGAAAGGATATAGAAGAGCAGCATACAATTTCGAGTAAAGCGAAGAAAACACCATGTTTTTTGCATGAATAGTCCAGCATCCTCGCCCTTCTTCGAAGGTGAGGTGGAAGATTCGCGCATAATTTTTCTAGAAGTCTAATCTAAACGTCCTAAACCGTCTATACATAATCCTCAGCAGCACCAGCAGCTCGCTTTTCCCGAAATAAAAATAGTGAAAGTTATTACGAAAGTTTCGGAGCGAAGCGGCTTGATTTTCACACTCTGAACAGGTATAAATCGAATGGATAGTATTCGGTAAGTTTTTTTTTCAGTTGCTGAGAGATGTGTATAGGATTTAAAATTAGAAGTAAAGCAGATTTAGACAGTATAGAAACATTCGTTCAGAAGTCAATTTCTACGGGACATGGAGTGGGTGAAAAAAAAACAAAGTTCCTGTGTTCAAATGAAAATAACTCACGGAATTCCTGAAGGTGAACATATTTTTGGATTCATCAAAGAACGGACATTCTCACGGTGTTTCACATGATACAAAAAATTTAGTTTTGCTAGAGATTGGAAAGGCTGAATGGAACCACCTGTTACAAAATGGCCGATCAAAAACCGAACTCCCCGCGCCCCGCATGAAGATCCCTCTTTCAAACTTTTATTTTGCAATGGGAAGATGGCAAATATCGTCTAGTTTTTGAATTGCTCAGTGCTTTTACCCGAATCCCACTTTGAGCTGAGATATGGTCATTTAACTGAAAATCTTTTTCCCTGACCTGCATCATGGAAACAGAATGTCCTCACTTAAACGTCCATATATCAGCTCATAGTGCGATTTGGATAAAGATGTGGATAAACGCACCAACCAATTCAAAAACTAGACGATATTTGCCATTTTCCTATTGCAAAATAAAAGTTTGAGAAGGGGATCTTCATGCGGGACGCGGGGGGGTGCGATTTTTATGCGATTTCTGACGAAAGTCGCATAAAAATCGCACCCCACCCGCCCCGCATGAATATCCCTTTTTCAAACGTTGATTTTGCAATAGTAAGATGACAAACATCGTCTGGTTTTCGAATTGGTTGGTGTGTTTATCCAAATCACATTTCGAGCTGAGATATGGGCGTTTAAGTGTCGACGCTGATGCTGCAGCATTTTTCCAGCAGCGCGCCGAACAAACACAGATTCGCGAGTGTTGTCGTAAAAACGGCCATATCACAGCTCCAAGTGCGGTATGGGTAAACGCGTCAAGCGATTTGGAAACTAGAGGGAATTTCATATCTTTTCTTTATGAAAGTTCTCCGCTTTACTCGAAATTGTATGTTACTATTCCATATTCCTTCAGAGCATCTTTACTTATATATTTTTATTCTTCCACGCATACATCATTTATGAAAAAACCGAGAATGAAGGATCTGTCCACAATGTGTGACTCAGTCCATCGTCATGGCGTTCCATTCCACAGTCAAACTTAAACTCTTAAGTGTCACGCTGCAAGGGGAATCTGAAAAAATAACTTCGAAACAATGTATTCGAATAAATGATAAATAGTAAATAAACAAGTAATTAAATAAATAAATAATGTTCGTATACAAACTAAATTAAAACGCTTCTAAATAGGTAACTTAGTAGAGCGCAGGCTATGGTACGACCCCCCCCCCCCGCCAGCGAGCTCTCGGTACGACCCCCCTGCGATTTCCGCACCCCACGCTTGACCCTGGGCCGACAGTTATTCGGCTTCAGTTGATTTTTCGAGAATCAGGTGCAAGATTTCCTCGAGGCTCACATCGGCAGCGATAGACACTTACACCGTACCTGCTCGGCGTGATAAGAACTCTGATACTCGGCGCACTACGCGCTTATACTGCAGCGAATCGTGCCTGAACATTGTCGTGGCACGATTGGTCCCACGTGACCAACGAACCACGATCACCCCGCCCGCGATCAGACGGAACGCCGTCCTGCAGCTACTTTAGATAGCCGCAGGGTACGCTCACACCTGCCTCTCCAGTGGGGTGATAGCCCACGCGTTCGGTTGCAACTGCCTCGCCACACTGCCTGATCAGTGGCAGGATTCGCTCTCAGTCTGCTCCTTGCGGTTTCTGGGCGTATCGAGAATCGACCTCTGCCATTCGCTTATGCCCATATGTTACTACGGAGTGTTTCACCCGGGGAACTGTCTAGGGATGAGGTCAAACCACGTCAAGGAAACGACTGCATTTCTCGGATGCCTTAAGGCCCTTTTAGAGTCCGCGACAGCGGCGTCACCAGTTTTGACGCCAAGTGGGCAAATGGGGGGGGGCGTCTTTTGTCGCTGAGCTCTGCCGCGCCCGTGGCGAAGCTGAAAGGCTGAAGAAGTGGAAGCTGAACTAGTTTCGTATGTGCAAAATCGAATACGTGGTCGAATTTTGAACCCTTCGTCATCATTACGCATTTAAGCGTTGAAAATTTTAGTTATTAATGTGTTGAAACATGGATGGATGCAAGTTTATCAGAATGAAGGGAAAACCATCACTAACATTTGATGAATTTTTTAAACAACTAAAATGGAAAATGAACGCGTCAATATGGCATGCACAATCTGCAAATTCAGTAACCTTCATGATCACAGTTCGACCCAAACTGAAAAGGTAAATATTTTTGGTCCAAAAAAGTAGTCCAACAGAAGAAGAAAAGCAAGAAGACGGCAATGAAGAATAATTGCGGTTTTCCTGATAAATATTTATTTATTGAATACGCCATCAGGCGTGCCATTACAAGTGAGGTTTAAAGTGAATTGGTGGAAAGCGATAGGTCCTCATAATCACTGACGACACTGTAGTTCAGTTGATACTATTTGAGCATTTGGCATTTGACATTTGACATTCACTTTGGAAATTAACACTAGATAAGAGTCAAATAAAGAGAAACTAAAGAAGAAAAAGGAAAAAATATAACTGCAAGCGAATAATATAAGATTGGCGGAAGTAGAACGTTACACAGCCTATCCCAATAGCAACTACCACGGTAGAGAACAACGAAGCTAAATATCTACCCTCATGACCTACCCGTCATCTCCACGTTGGCGCTGCTTTTTTAAACTGGTCAAGTCAGAACATGTCAAGTCAAAACAAGTTTTCTGAATGCTCAGAAACCTCTAAAGACTTTTAGAGGAATGGATCTCAAGAAGAAATCATGTTTATTGGGAGTACAGAATATAACAGAACCAACCTTGGTAGTGAAAAGAAGACGCAAGACCGAAACCAAAATCAGAACCTCTCAAAGAAAACGAAATATTTCGAAACAAGAAAACGAAATTGGGCCTCTTCCTACTGCCGCCGGTGCCACGCCGCTGCCCTTCTCTTAACTTTTCCGACTTGCAGCTGCTGCCGACCCTAAAAGGGGCTCTACCAGGCCCGTATTTCATAGGCACGCGAAGTAAGGCAAGGCCAATACATGTGCGCGATTGGCCAGCCCCACATCGGCCTAAAAAACAGAAGTAAAGCACACAAACACAGAGCATTGAGATCCTCTTCTTGAAAACAACAAAAAAGAAGGTGACCTAAAATAGGCTCTGCAACTCGATCCACCCTAGCCGGTTGGCAACGACCTAAACGTCGCTGCTGGTCCCTACACGAAAATTACCAAAATTAAGTTTGGAGTACCCCGTGATCACCTTATTCCTCGTATTTCTATGAATTGACGGCGAAGAAGTGTCATTGCTAATCCAATGCACTTTATAACTATCAGACTTGAGGATTTCCTCTCAGTAAGAGAGTCTTCCACGAGGGGAGGGGCCAGGAAAGTTCGGGTCAGCACCGCAAGATCCAACTGTCGTCGGTACTTTTTCGTCAACAGGACGCTGCCCCTGTTTGAAAAGCTGCTTAGGAAGTCTTCTCTGAATGTTAGCATCAATAGCCTAAGGAAACATTTATCCCATTATTTCCCCGAATGATACCCTTTGCGTTTCAATCCACCATTCCTGTCTCGTTAGTTTTGCTTCATTGCGTTTTTTTTTGTGCTCGTGTCCGCACCGTTGAAGTAACTACTTCAAACATAAGTGTACGCTTATGTAATAAATATATATATATATATAACGGAAAATTTTCTGCTCTACTCTGCTCCAATTGATGATGAACAAGCTCTAGCGAATGCGAGAGATTTTCCACTTTTCGAATTTTTAGCCACTAGTTAAGTGTTGTGACTCCACAGATTGCGTTTGGATCAAGGGCATAGCCCTACTTTGAGCAGATTCCCACAAAACCGCCAAGGTTTTACTTTCACTGTCTACTCATTCTTTACGAAGTACAAGTATCTGAAGGAGCAAGACCAACAACCGGGGCAGCAGCAGGAAACCTTCTGGGCCCGAAAGTTCGGAACCGGCGCCGTTCGACAACGGGAACGAATCGGTCAAGTGTAGATTCGGAGTAGCGACAACGTGGCTAAAATGAGACGTGTGGTGCGCTGCAGGTGGAGGTGTCCTTCACTTGCCGCGTTGCCGATGCCGCTAACTCTGAACAGGTCCTTAGCCTCCTGGCCCAACGTTCGAATAAAGTATGTCAGTTTATGTTGACCACTGTATTGAATCCGACAATATGATATATAAAGCTATCAGATTTCTGTCGCATAAGTGATCTTTAGGTGTGAGTAGTGGCACTGAACCAGAGCGACGACAGCGGGCCCGCAGATATCGTCGCTGAAGAGTCCCTTGATAGCACTCGCGCTCAGAGTCGGTTTGAACTTTTTACTAGACCACTCTTTGGGAAAACTTGACGTCTCCTTTGCGGACCATCTTCTGAGTTTATTACTTTTGGGTGTCTCTCTTTTTTGCTACGTCTGTGCAGAGTTTTAATTGGGTGCGCCTTCTGCTAGCGTTCCAAGCTGCCAGTAGGGTTCACAACGGGGTGACTCGGTCAAACGGTCAACCAAATATTACGTGGGGACCCCGTTGGACATGTAGTGAAATCGACCTGTGGTTGACTCCACCATGTGTGAAGACCAGAAACGATTTCGATGCACAAAAAGCCCAGCTTTCGCCGTTTAATTGTCCGCTACTGTATGTGACATATGAACCACTCTCATCATTCGGAATCAGATCTGTTTTTGGCATCTCCTAAATGATTGTGCTGCAGCTGCTGGGCATGTCATTTGACTGTCCCTTGAAGCTGCTATTCCTAGAACGGGCGCCAAACAACAACTATTATATATGAAGAGTCTGGGTAATGTTGAAAAGCTGGCGAATTGTGCATAATCTCTTTCCTCGGAAGAAGCTGTACTCTTGCAACATTCGGAAAGGTTTATTATCAATATACAATTTGATGAGCACTCTATAAATCTTTTAAGTACATGCAAACATTTAAATTCCAGGCGCGTCGTTGATAGTGACAGTATGAACCTGAAAATGACAATATGAGTAGAAACTTCGTGGAAAACTGTATACGTATCATAAGGTGGAAACTCGTTCCACTTCACCTCGACGTCGCCGTCGATTTCAAGGGTCTTGATGTCAGTCGGTGAGCCACGGTGCGAGAACGACGCGAATCGCTTGCCGTTGAAAAAGATTTGGAAGGAGAACTCCTCATTGATGATGGTCGCATCGAAACTATATTAATCTTAGGATTAAGTGCATTTCAGCCATTCGAATCGATTCTATTTATAAGTAGTACTTACACTTCACCCTTGCTGATCGGCATGTCACCTTCTCGCTCTTCCTTGCCCCATTGATTGTTGTTCATCGCATTCCGAACAATCGCTCCTTCGTTGAAGCGGATCGACACCTTGAATTGTTGATTCCAATTCACAAGCTCATTGCTATACCTAATAATCCGTGTTATTTCCACTCATCTGTACCAGCCCTTGGAAACGCCCATGTTCCTCACTCTAGAGTCCGGTATTTTTACTGTGTTGCATGGGGTTGTGTAACATCCGAGTTAGCGAGAAGTGAATTAAGCGCTTCGCAATAAGATAACCCGCAATGAAGTTCTTTTGACGGAGAAAGATTTAGTGAAATGGGATTTTTCCACAACGTATAAGGCACTTGCAGACCAAAGTTTAGAAGAATCGACGCACGAATTTCGAGCACCACAGAGGCCTTCAAAATCCAACTAACGTTTTCTTTCGCAAACCGTCAATCATGACTAAGATCCAGATTTATGGATGGCGTACACGAACCTCAAATATTCCCCGAGCGAAGGGCAAATTGTTACCCATCATGGCGCGATCGGGTACATTCAAAGTTTATTCAAGTCTTATAAGGGTCGACACACCGTAACTTCTTGCCAAATTCCGTAACGTCGCATAGAGAGGTGTGTTAGAGCATGTAGAAGCTTTGTTTGAACACTGAATAAACCCCGCTGCGAGAAAATCTATCATGGTTTAGAGTATACGTTGACGTGTGGGTAAGCCTCCCGAATCCGGGTTTTAAGGCATGCTAGGTATGAGGCGGAGTGGGAGTTCTACCTTTATATTGTGATGGTGCGAAGGAGAATTTCGAAAAGTAAGAGAAGTGGGGGAGCCCAACGATGGCACTCGAATGTTACCTGTAGGGCGAACTCCTTGTTTTCGCGATAGAGGTTGATGTTGACACGTTTGCCTAAAAAGGTAAGTGAAATAGCGCAGCATGGATTCAACTCACCAGCTGTTCAGTCCATGCCCTGCTTCTAGTTCTTTCCACATCTGACCAGATTCTGTGCTTCTACAAACTTTTTAACGCTGCTGTGCCCAAAGACGTTAGTAGAGTGGGTCCCGCGGCTTCTGAGGACCACGATCAAGTCGAGACGTTAGGCCAAAATGAATTTGATCCACCCTTATAACCTCGTTCTGCATATCAGCATTCAACAACCGAGGTTTGCAGACGAAAGAACATGGAGAGTGCTACATAATATTGAATTTAGCGGACCCAAATATTTAGACCAGCTGCACCATGTGGCTACCCTCAAGATTCCTAACCTCCTCATCGACACTTACCTTAACTTGGCACCCCGCTCCTAGAAGCCTTCCTATACCTTAATTGTCACCGCGATTTTCTTCAACTCTTACCCAGTCTCCTCCATCTACCGGCTTATATGTACTCTGGCAATGTGGAAGAAAATTTCAAAAGCGTGTTCTCTGTGACTCCCAGTACTGCGTACACTCACCAGTGGGCAGAGCAGAGATGTCCAGGCGCTTTCCTGGCTTCAGTTCAGCCACCGCCATGTACGGGTTGGGGAAGATCCGTCCACCGTAGTGGAAAAGTCGCAACTTCACAAGATCTCCTCGGATGGAAACATGATCAATCTTAAAGAAGAAGTAGGTCGTTAGCGGATTGTGGATGGGCCTTATAACAAAGAAAAGTAAGGGAAATAGTTAAAACAGCAGGTAAGATTCCGTTACTTTACTTTTGCTCTCACTGTTTGAACGAGATGTTATACATTGTTCATACAAAGCTGGGGCCAAAAGTGTTATGCTATTTCAAACTGAACTTTTTAGACAATTACCTAATTCTTTACTTTTTGCTCAATATATCATCCTACAAATAATAAAGTCCCGCCAAACTTTCTCGAACCTCAAACTAACTAATAATAGGGCTTCTGATCAGTTTTATCGTTGTTGTTTGATAAATTTCACCGCACCACTCTGCTGACTCACTCCGTCAAGCGGCTGACGCTGCTCGAAGACGCCGACTTCAACGCGATTAGCGAAAACCTGAAAGAAATAGGAAGTCCTGTATCTTATCCATCCTCTTGGTGAAGCATTAAAGCCTGTCCTTCCAGTGAAAAGATCAAAGAAAAGGTCCTTATCAGCTAAAGACTACCCGTTAATAGCTACTTGCCTGGAATTTTCCCTCGAGAATTCGCACTCGCAGGTCGAACTCTTGACCAGCCTTGAAGGGGTTAGAGATGCGTTGCTCGTTCTCCGACCAGTTTCCGTCCTTGAACGTGTTATAGACGAACTTCCCAGAAAAGATGCCTTGAATAACCGAGATAAAGCGCTGATTATACGACATCAGCAATTCCCCTCCTTACCCTCGTCGAAACGAATTGAGAAGTGTAGCGGAAGGTCGGCATCCTTCGCAGCTCCCTTGTGGAAGTTGAAGTCGATTCTAAACAAAGATTTTTCACTTGAGAAGCACCCTCAGATTCCTGGGATAATACTGCTTCCAGTATCGTTTTGATATTTGATCCCAAGGTTCCTACAGTGCCTCTTCAATGACAAGTTGCTTTTGCGTACTTCTATCGCTTTTGCCAATAAAGATCTATTGGAATTTTCTTGCACCAGCTAAAGAACATTTGCGCTCTGGCTTGAACTCATAATCTTGCCCATCCTCTTCTAGATAATTTGTTCCATGGGTTCAGCTCCTGGCATCGTTTCACAGTGTTGAAGTATTCAGTTCGCTTACTGGTCGAAAGTCTTCCTGTTCTTTATTCTTTTAGATGTCGTCCACCAAATCTCCGTTAATTTGTATTGTGATTATGTCAAGCATGATGAATGCTGACCTATACAATGATTTGTGAAAGTAAGCCTCGGGGTCTTCACCTTTCCAAACAAGCCGCCTATCAATTTATCCGTTCCCGGAGGGATGGAAGGCTTGATGATAAGCCGATGCACGGATCAACCGCTCGTCCGTGTGAGTGTCAGTGAAGCCCTTTACCACTGCAACACGCGCCTCAGAGGATTGGAAGATTCGAATTAATCCCATCCTATATCCCAACGAGTCAATCCTACAACTGCGTTCTAGGCATGATTGCCATGATCTCAACGGTTCGAGATCATGGCAACTATGCCTAGAACGCAACACCAAAACAGCACACTCTTGATGTCCAGACCAACAGGTTTTACAACATTTGGTCAACCTGGCGTAATTTTGAGAGGATTTTGAGACGAAATTCTGAGACATTCTGTCGGCTTCACTTCTTCGAACTTATATGGTTAATAACGGTCCACATATCATTTGCAGTAGTGTGTTTCCAAAGTTAATAGTTTGCCCAATCGCCACTGGACACGATACTCAAACCCTCGAAGAAAGCACAGCAAGTTACTGAGTGAAATTAGAAGTCGAACTATACTGCTCACCTTGTGGGCTTATCGCTCAAGGTACCAACTGCGTGGATGGTTTGACCTACGACGAATGCCTCGCTGACTCGTGTTTTGAAAGGAAGCCGCTGAAAATGACTTTTAGATATTGAATCCCTGAGGCGAAAGAACTCTTAGAACTATGTCACCACTAACATAATCCATCTCTCCGATATATTTCTTGTAGTTCTTCTCTTTCGGCTCTGTGGCGCTGTTGTCTGTGCCGAGGCTGGTCTCCTCCGCCCACGCGCATGCTGCTAGCAAAAGCAGCAATGACACTAAAAGTCGGGTGATCAGTCCTCTAGTGGTCCCTTGAACTTCCACTTCTCTGGATTGTGAACTCACCCTTCATTTTCTCTCAGCTGATGACTCCTGAAATGACTTGATTCAGTGGTGCAACGGATAACGCTTTTCAAAACCATCAGAGAGGAGAACGGGAACACTAATCACACCAGCAGACACAGGAACGTAGATTTAGTTAGAAAAATCATGTTTCTACTTTGGTATTTGATATTTGATATTCGTTACGCTGTGTAAGACAGACGCAAAAAAGTCGAATGCTACAACAGCCGATAAAACACGTTAAGAACACAGAAATTTACCATGAAACTTGGCTGAGCATGATGAAATGAGATACAGAAATTCGGTAAACTTAGGATGAACACCATTCATGGAGGGCTTTACTGCTCCTGATCTCAAAATCTTGAATTTTTTTGAAAAATCTCGAAATTGCTACGGAAAGTGGACGAGAAGGGATGTGCCTCGCCAGGACGCAGCAACTCGTCAACTGAATTGATTGCTAATTGTTGCATATACCAATGCAAGAAGTTAAAAAAGAAAAAGCCCGGGAAAGCCGAGAGCATATCGAGGACGGGCGATACTGAAAAGGGGTGACGCATAAATTTGAAATTCTGTCTAAAATATATTCGCAAAGTGTTTCCTCTGCAACCTCTAAATAATTTCTAATGAATAAATATTACTAGACAACTTCTGTTTTCTGGGAAGATTGCTTCTTATGCGTTCCAAGAAGTCTGCAGCCTACTGAACCAGTTGTAACCTTCTCCACGATTCTTCTACTCAGAGAAAGAGAGAGAAAAAGTGGTCATCCGCTTTCACACTTATAGATGGAAACACATTTCTGATGCTTTCCCACTACAAGAAGCATAACGTTTTCAAGAAAAACCGAATAGAGACTCGAGTTAACACGACAGTGTAGGAGAAGTTCGGATAAGGTACAAATCCTTACTGATAAGAGGAATTTTGCTAAAAAAATGTGGGTGTGGGTTGGGGGTGCAGGCATCAGAAGTGTTGAACATACATAGATACTGCACTCAGCAGAGTCCTTAAAGAGGTAAAATTGTTCTCACGCGTGTATTTTCAAGCTCTTCATACTATATTCACAATATGAAAGGTTTCTCTATAACAACACGTCCTCGAGATTTCTGTAAATTTCTTGTGTGTTGCTCACCCACCCCACATAGCACCGGGATTTGTAAGCTCCACATCTTTCTCCCCTGCTTACTCCTCTTTTGTTGAACTTGCTAGAACAAAAGAGTTCGTCTACTGATTAACTATCACAGCTGAAGGTGAGTGTGTATGTTCCTAGAGCTGATTTGAAGGTTAGAATTTGAAGCCTAGCTTATCAACTGATTCAGTGAGCAAAGTACAATGGTTCAAATGGCACAGCCGCAAAGAGTGAAGGCAACATTCTCCATTTTTATAAAAACAGTGGCACGGAGTAGAAGAAGCGATGGGAGAAGAGGAGAGGAGAGAGACGAGAGCCAGCCATTCACTGCCGCCGCCGAGATGATAGCATGGTAGTGCGCATCGTGGCGTTGGCGTACGTCGGCTGACTAATGGGTCGGCTGTGTGAGCTCGCCGGATTCCAACGGCACAGCAGTTGTCTGACGAGATTTATCGCCCTCAAAAATCGCCATTCATCAGAGTTTAGCTTATCAACACATCTGGCCAGCCGCCCTTCAACCTCCTCACCGACGAAATATATACGAAAGCATGCTCTGTGATACACTCGATGTGAGTCGATCTGCCGCTCCATTTAGTGCTGAAACTCGTAGAAGAGCTTCATCTAGTTCATCTCTTCGTTCTCCCTTGAGCAAGTGAAGATTAAGTGTTCGATTTGACAAGACCTCTTAGGGATGCGCCAAGCATTCGGATTTCAATTGGAAACGTAGTTATGGCGAATGTCCACTTGGCCTATGCAATGATCAGCGGAAACAGGCCGCTGTACGAGTGAATGCACTCACGTTATCAGGAAAGGCCTGATGCCCATTAACCTAACGTGGGAGAGATGAGAGGCTTGGTTAGCTCGGGCCGATGAGCGATCGCTCACGCGGGTATTGCTGTCGCCTCTTACCATTGCAGCACCCACACCTTCAAGTACCACGCATGAATTGTATGCCCGAAATATACACCAAACTGAAGGCAAACCGTGATTTATCAATGCCTTCTGTGGTTAGCAATGGGTTTATCTGAAGTTGACACATACATGATTTACACAAATGTATAAGTTTATGTACATGTGTGGATTAAGAAGTTCGACGCTTTCAAATCCTTGGGCTGGTGAGGTGTATAACCTTTCGGGTATGTTTCAGGTTTCTTAGAGTGCGCCATATTCGATGGACCCTGGTATCGCCACTGAGCAGCACAGAAGTGGCTCTAGTCCGAACAGTTCGATGCAGAAAGGCGTTAAGAGGTAGAAGCACAGAGTGGCAAACCGTTGTTCAGGTGGCACCAAAATGCAGCTAGCAAAAAACACCAAAATCACGGTCCTGCCATATTTTCTACCTTTTCAGGTCGTTAGCAAGAAAATTTATGTAACGGCCGTTGTATAAATTTAACCTCTGGCAACCTCAAATGGCAGAAGTAAAATCTTAAAGATCAGCGTCAGCAGTGTCGAGGTTCAAAGAGGAGAGAATGAGGAGAAGCATTGGAAAGTATTGCTTTTTTACTTCCAAAGGTTTTTATTGTGAGTGGAAGCTTTAGTTACTCTTACGACTCTGAAGACGACAAGCAGGTCGTCTTCAGAGACGAAAGTGTGACTAAAGCTTAGTAAGATGAAATAGTGTTTGGGCGTTTAGTTTCTCAAATTCAGGTTTGACCTTCCAGGCTCTGACGAAGGCGACATTGCCGAAACGTTATTTATTTAATCATTCATTTATTTATTCATTTATTTATTTATTTACTTAATTAATTAATTATTTATTTATTTATCAAATCCGAAGAATAAAGTCATAACAATCTCGGTCGATCGCTAACAACATTCCGTTTCTGATGAGAAAAACAGTCGTTGAATGCCGAGGGCCAAAAGTGGAAATAAATAACCAGCTACATTGAGCTGCTCTAGCAGCTCATCTTTTCCTTAGACGATGGGCCCGCCAGTTTTGTTGAGCTGCAATATCGATCAAAATGATATGTCACCTTCCATTTTTCAATACAAAGTCAAAACCAAGAGGGATCCTAGTCCAGTTGGTTGTATCAGTAACTTTACTCAAAATTGCACTGATCTATGAGTTTGTTGCAAAATCTAGAATTTAAAAAAATGAGTGCGTCTTTATATGCATTTTCGCACTACCATATCTCACCAACCTCTGCATAAGAAATCAATCCAAGGTGATATTTCCATAGAGCATGATTGATTTCACCTCACTTCAAATGAAAATCTCTATATCGATAGAGGGTTGATGAAATTGCACCAAACATAAGACTTTCATATAATAAGACTTCTCTTTTTACTGCATATCTAGGTTTCATACATTACCAGTTTTCGAGAAAATGGCTTATAAATTTGAACTTACATAAACTGTGATGTTCGAAAAACCTGCAGTGGAATCGACGTCAATTCTCCAATTCTGCGTAGAAGAGTTTCTATTATACCATTCAAACGGACAATTCGAAAGAAAATGAGCTTTATTCCTTTGTAGAAAAATTTCATTCAATTTGCACACGTTGAAAATGCCACACCCCACCAGAAAAGTGTACAGTGGCCGGGAAGACCTTTCCTAAGATACATGAGTTTGGAAATGCACATGAAAAAAGAGTTTACTTTTTTTGAATCCTGAATTTCCAAAAAGGGCACGTATTAGTGTATTTTCAATAAGAGTTGTTAAAACAGTCAACTGGATTGAAATTCCATGGAACCGGCCGGTAGTAACCCAGTGCAGACGGCGCAAACGGGTATTGGACAGAGAGGCTCATAAAGGCGATTTCGGACGAGTACGCGTTTGAGGTTGCTCGGAGGCAAGTCCACAACCGGCACTGAATTTTCCAGGACCGATTCCCTCAGCCATTGCGGAATGGAAGCGCTTACCCCATAAAAATACTATGGAAGGTGCTAGAAACGGAATTTGATCGGTGAGGGACGTATTGCTTTCTAGTGGTGGCCCCAACAGCGGGTCTTCGCGAGCGGGTCGTTACGTGCTCGTAGCCATTGGACGTTGCTCTTTCGCGGACCAGCATAACAGATTCTTTACGCGTGTTCTCCTCCGTGCACACCGTAGTAGCAGTGCGGAACATGTTTCTTATAACTGCCACTTTCATCTGCATAGGGTGAGCCAATTTTCCGCGCACAAGACTATTTTTGCTGCTAGATTTGCGGTACCAATTTGTCAACTACATACACATCCCCGGGAATGCACATCCACCTGCGAGCTTTACCAGAACGTTTAGGAATGGAAGCCAATTTCCCAAAGTTTCCCCCTGTAATTTTAATGTTAGGTGGTTGATAATTCGGAATATCGGAACACTTGTCCATTTCTTACTGAAAAGAGTAAATAATGAAGCAATCGTCAATATACCGGCAATGTAGTAACGAGAATCTGTCTATTATAGGGCGATATTAGCCATAAAAGTAATGCAAAGAGTAGGCGCTGTCCCATAGCTAGCCCTCTAGTTTGAGAAGAACCTTCCTGATCACCTGAAGACGTTGCAGCTCAGAAACTTTTTTAGCAAAGTCATGAGCTTCAATCGTGAACCCGCGGAGGTTCATTTCCTGAGGTGCGTCAGAAGTCCGAATACCACATTCATAGCGAAGTCATTGCTGACGTTCGTATAGAGAGCGGTAACATCGAAGGATTCAGGGACACAGTCGGAGCTCAGATTGGTAGAGCTCAGGTGATCGAGGAACATTTTGGTGTTATTGAGGTGGGCTGGAATGAAGCGGAGCAGTTGAACTAGCTCTAAATAAATTAGTCAAGCAATCCAATCTGTTGGTCCTCCCTTAGAGCTTACAGGTCTCACAACGATGTTTTTAGGGTCGATGCTTTCTGAATTGTCAGATGGCGCAAATTTATGTGTTTCATGAGTCGGTATAGGACAGGGCAACAAGGTAGGTCGATCGAAATTGGATTGACTAAAACTACATTCCGCGGTGTTTGCACGATTTGATTGATTACTTATCAAACGTAGATAGATATGTCAAACATAAGGGAATTTTCGAATGGAGCAGGACACACTCGAATTCCAAAAATTCTTTTAGCCTCTGAGCAAATAAATGTGCCATTTGTATACGAGCTCGTTCGTTTACTACAAATCCAGAAAATCATGTATTCGTTGCGCGCAAAGTCGAACCCATCCAGGGTATCTCTATACCAGCAAAACTTCTATAGCAGTTGATAGAATAAAGCCTAGCTCTGGCTTTTTGGTCTTTTACACTTCCCGAAAATTTTTCTTTAATCGGCTTCGTGACAATTCCGAGATAATAGAGTACCGCTTGCTGTTTGTGCATTTGACCGGCATTTTGTGAGCGGTTATCGAAACAGGCAGAAGAATGTGCTTAGCGCTTTACACACACAGAGCTGATGAAAGTGAAACGATATCACCGCAGTTTTTTTCGGTCATTGAATGTCTCCGTTTCTCACCGATCAGACGGGAATTTCAATCTTCTCGCACACTTTATAGTACAGTGCAACATCTGCAGAGAATCTCGACCGGAACCATTACATAGAAGAAAACAGAAAGTATTAGTCTAGCATTTTCGGGTCTTGAACTGATTACCTCGACGACCTCAGACCGTAATGCGGCGCGAGTAGTTAAATAAGACCTGTTCATACAGAAAGAATCGATGTGCTATTTCAAGCGGTCCTCAAGTACTCCAATACAGTAAACAGTTGAAGAACACTGAGGTTATCCGCTTGATCAAAGCAAAAAGGTGTAAACAAACAATTGAACAACACGAGCGTAATTCAACGCAACTCATTACAATTTTCCTGCATATGCGAAAAAATCAGATGATACTGATTTACTGATGTCTCTAGATGAAGGAATAGCACATAAATATATTGAGATACGGTGTAATTAGGATCAGAAAACTGTAAAAGGGAGCTTTCCAAGCGACGATAGCGCTTCATGCAGGTGTGTTACAGGGCATTGTGAAGAGGCAAGAAACAACAGGGCTCGCTCACTGACAATAAAAACTCATCATTTGAAAGTAGTTTGTTAACTAAAGTTAGATGGTAGCCTACAAAAGCAACCTCAAATCAGCGAGCAACGATTTCGCCTGATACTCTTACGATTAGAAGCCACTTAAAACCGTCACTATCCTTTTCACAGATTTGCCAGCTGTGGCTTCGTTATGTGCTTAGCTGTGGCTTTACTTTTTCTAGAGGCCTAGGGGAGAAGATGTTGCATTTGCAGTTTAGCATCTGGCGTATGGATAAGGAGTGCTAAATAACAAGCACACTACATCTAACAACAGAGCAGTAAGCGCTTGAACGGAGTGACTGTTCACCTTTTGAACATAGCTTCGAGACAGCTTCTTTCGATTCTTATGTCCCTTGAGATTTATAATGGATTTAAATGCTAGGAACAGCTGTTCACATCAATCCCGACCTCTAGCAAAAAGAAAGTGAGAATTATGACGCCTAACCTTCCTCAAGAAATCAAGATCGCGCCAAAACCAGCATGATCGTCCTTCTGTGCTCTTAGCTTTCCTCTTTCCTTGGTTCACTTCTTGTCTTTTTTATTAAACACAGTTCCTCGTTTCTATCGCACATATGAAAAACTGAATACATCGAACACAGTGCCTTTGAAAACAGTGCACTCTACCATCTGTGCACGTACGTTATTGTTGATCTATCACTCTGACGCCTCAGGAAACGAGAACTTCGCTTTGGAAATTGTAAGGAACTGAGTAGCTACAATTTTCCAAACAACGAAAAATCATTGTTCCGCGGAGGCCTAGGCTGTATGACGCTAGCAGCCGAAGAAATAAAAGAAAAAAGCGAAAAGGTGAAGGTTAGCGATGAAGAAAGGTGAGCGTCTGCTCGAGCTGATCTCGTGGAATTCAGGACGGTCAGGACGGTGATTGAATCGCATAGTCAGCAAAGCGAACGAAGCACTATGGGACGCATTGGAGTGCGTGGAAGCCGACGTGAGTCCACAGAAAAAGCCCAACGAGCGGCATGCGAGAAGTGAACTTCAAACTGGCTTTGACTGGGACTTACAAATCGATAGTGATCGATAGTCAGGCATGCGTGGAAACCGCCATGAACTGAACGACATGATAGCATGCAGTCGTTCCCACTCCTACGACGTTCTTCTGCACTGGACGTCCTTGACACGACGGCACGACTACTTCCATAATCACGTCACCAAACTCGTTCGACTCGAACTTGCACCAGAATCATCGTCTGCTCAGGATCACTCTTCGGATCCGCTCGACAGCAGATCACTGATTGTCGTAGAAGACAAGCCCTTGGGGCATTCATTCGACCAGAAACCTCGCCACAGCCGCAATTCCCGTCAACAACACACATCTCGACACATGACACGATGCGCTCTTCGAAAGGTCGGTCGGGCGAATGCAAAACACATAAAAACGCTCGAGAGCGAAAAATAACGACACCGACACACGAGCAGTGCGTCATACTGTTTAGATGCCTAGACCAACGAAACTGTCACGAAACCAGCATATCGAGTTATGACTGTCTTGGAAAAAGCAAGTTGTGAAGTCAATGAATCGATAATGGAACTAGATCCGTGCAAGATTTTCCATCAAAGTAGCGATTGAAAAAATCTAAAGGTGAAGGTAAAGGTAACGGTGTCGGCGTTGATCAGCCTCCTAAGGTCGCAGCGTTCGTGTTCAATGCAGAACCGTAGAGGCTTGGTGAACGTGTATTTGTCCAATATAATGATTTACGGGGTCAGACGCTATACCAAGTCAGTGTTTTTACCATCCCAGAAACGTCTGGCACCAATTTACCGACACCGTAAGGGTGGAAGCCTGGTTGGCTTGGGTGAGGATCGATCGACAATCATATGTCAGTAGCGCCTCTTACCACTGCATCACGCGTACCCAGTTAGCCAGTTTGGTAGCTTTCTCTTCTATACTTTTCAAGGTGTTAGAAATACCTTAGTGTTGAGGAGGGGAAGCCAAGCGTTCTTAGGATTTGTGTGTGTGTGTACATATACATATGTGTGTATGTGTATATGTATGTATTTTGAACAGTCGAATGATCGAAACAGGAAGGAGATAGAATTAGAAAGTTTATAAGATGAACCTGTTTCGCCTCTTAACCCTAGACAGGCATAAGGAGAGAACGTACACTCCTCGAGGCTCATCAGTAGGGAAGGAGTGTGTAGCAGCTCTGGTTTGGGGGGGGTATATATACGACTGAGAGATCAAAGATACGGCTGAAGTGAGATCAAATGAGGAGTCAAGGTAGATAGAATAGGGCATTAGAGGAAAGAGCGGTGAAGAAGAAAGAAGAGAAAGCAGGCTAAGACCATACGTTAGTAACTAGTTCACGTACGAATTTTTTAATGTTTTTGTTTGGTAGAAATTCATAATATTTGTATATAATGCACTCATTTTTAATAAGGCTAGAAGCAATAGCTTTATAAAGTATGTTATTATCATAGCCTAATGATTTTAAATTATCGCAAAGGAGATTGACATTATTAATGAAATCATTATATTTGCTGCATTTTTTAGCAATCCTAAGTACTTCACTGTAAATTATGGCTTTTTTAACGGAGAAACTGATATTGCTGCTGTAGTGGGAGAACCTAGTGACTTTAAATTGAAAGTGATCTGTCTTGTTATACAAATTAGTAATTATGTTATTATTTTCTATATAAACAGAGTAGTCCAAGAAATTACTAACATAACTACTAATATGAGTTTTTTTTTCAAATTTTAAGAAATTGTTATAGGTACTTGATAGTATGTTTTCAATATATTTGTCGTTTTGATTATGTATAATTAGTAAATCATCCATATATCTGAGCGGGTGGAATTCTATTCCGTATTTCTTTGTAGAGATTGAGAACTGATATTCAAAAAATGCTAATGTAAGATCAGCAAGTAAAGGGCTAGCATTCCCTCCTTGAGGAACACCTAAGAATTGTTAAAAAATTTTATTACCCACTTTACAGAAACTGTTATTGAGAAGTAGTTCAATAATACATATTATATCGTGGATAGTATAGCTCTTATAATCAGGATTGGCGGGAGGAGAATCAGAGTAAAAACATTTTTTGTATCCCCTAACGAGATATTTTTTATTAGAGTTTTTGAAGCAGATTTTTAGAATTTGGCTGGTGTTTTTAATAATAATGCTGTGAGGTATGCTAGTGAACATATCGGTGAAATCAGCTGAATATAATTTTAAATGGGGAAAATGTAGAGACAGTAATTCATTAGAAATGTCAGTAGTATTAATAGTCCAGAAACCACGGAGGCTATGAAGGGATAAAATGGTAATGTTGACATAGTTTTTGAAGTGAGTTTTTATGTGAGTTAGGATATGCGATAATTCAATGGCGAGAGGCTTAATACTACTATTATAAGCGCCAGTTATGAACCTAAATTTTATTGGTGTTTTGTGAAGTTTAAGTATACAATATAGTAGAGGCAGTTTAAGATCTAGGAAGTTATTACTGGTGAGATTGAGACTTTTTAAGATATTTTTATGACTACGTAAGATGACATGTTCCGGATCCATTATAGGTTGATAGGTAGGGTTATTGTTATTATAGGAACGAATTTCGTTCAAAATAATGCTGGCATAAAATTTTTTACAAATTATTCCATAATTACTAGAGGCTTTATGTAATGGTGTAATTATAGTTTTCGTGAAGATAGTTAAGATCATGTCTAAAATGAATGTAGTCAATGTTTAAATTTTTTGATAGAGTGCTAGTAAGGTTAAGCAGTGTTTTATTATAAATTTCTTTAATTTTATGAAAATTTTGATTATTAAGTTTATAGCGAGTTTTTCTTTTATTAATGAGAGTTGTGAAGATATCTAAAGGAATATTTTCAATGTTGTAAGTACTATTTTGTTGTCGAAAACCAGTACCTTTGTTCAAAAGATTATAAATTGGTAAATCTTTGAAAATTGTAATGTCTCCTGTAACTATGTGTTTGTGATAAAGATCTGTGTAATTTGTATATTTGTGACAAGAGCATGTGATGTTACTGATGTCATTAATGTCATATATACTCTTTAGAAAGCGATTGTAATTGAAAATGGATTTGCTAACAGGTTCAGGATATTTGTATATATAACTCTAAATTGTTTATAAGGAACAGAACTTTGAGATTTTATTATATTGATAACCTCTCGATTGTTGAGAATTCTTTTGAAGTTAATGCTTTCGATGTATTTATTATAGAAGGGGATGGTAATATTAATGTAATCATTGAAACTGCTACTCTTTTTGAGAGTACAATTATGTCCAGAAAAATGGAAATAGCAAAGGGAACTGAGTAGTAGAATCTTATGTTCCTTATTATTATTGACTAGGGTATGAATGTCATTAATAGGGGGGTTATTAAGGGTATGTATATAATATTTGTTCTTATTTTTAAGGAAACAGAAAAGTTTGTAATAGTTACCATCAACATCATTAAGGAAGCCTTTTATTTGGTCTTTAATCCCTTGAGAGGTATAACTTCTTTGTTTCTTTTTAGGATTTTTTGAACCTCGGTTATGTCTGTCTTTAATTATTTTTAGAGAGAATAAAGGGTGGTTATTTTTATGATTCAGAGGGTTAGTAATCTCTGTCTCTATATTACCGTAACCTTTGATGTTGTCATTGAAACCAAACGGGTAAGCAGTTCTTTCTCTCTGAGAACTTGAACGTCTTGATTTTCTGGTAAGTTGTCTAAAATAGTGACAGAGAAATTAGTACAAGTTGAATTTATGAAGTGCTGATAGAGTAGTTTATTATTGTTCTTCTTCTTGATATTATAAATATGTTCCCTAATTCTAGTTTTGAATTTTCTAGTTGTGAGACCTACATATTGTTTGTTACAGTCTCGGCAAGAAATACAATAGATTACATTTTTTGAGTTACAGTTGCAATGTTCATTTTTATAAGTATAGATGAGGAGTTTAGTGGTATTGGAGGGAACACCGTGGACCAAAGCATGTCCAAGTTATCGGACAGCCAGTTCTGAACCAAATGGCTCGTGCGCCGCCTTGTTGAAAAACATATGGCCATCCTGAAGATACGGCCGCTATCCAGGGGACTACTACAGTCACTGAACTTTCGCTAACTCCAACACTGTCGCCAACCTCCTCAGCGGTTGTATCGGGTCCTTCAAGATCAGCTCCTGAGCACGATCTACGGCTTCTGCGGTTCTTAAAACACGTTCTCGCGAATGGCTTCTCCTCTCCAGAGTTGCAGAACTCTCTTCGGAAGCCTTGTAATCCGCCAGAGTATCGTAAACTGTCGATCTCGAGTATCCGAAGAATCGAATGATTTCCGCCTCTGTGCGTTCAGCGCGAACGCTTACGATGATTGCGGCTCTTCTGTTGTACTGCTCACATATGGGAAACATTTATGCAGTTATGAGGGAATGACTACAAACTAGAGGGTTTCTACTTACTCTATACCGATCGGGACCCCTGACGAAGTTACGGTATGGCGGAAGATTTGAATTGAAATTTGTCCGGATTTAGCTGGCGCACCCTGTATACATATGTGTGTATGTGTATATGTATGTATGTGTATATGTATGTATGTATGTATGTATGTATGTATGTATGTATGTATGTATGTATGTATGTATGTATGTATGTATGTATGTATGTATGTATGTATGTATGTATGTATGTATGTATGTATGTATGTATGTATGTATGTATGTATGTATGTATGTATGTATGTATGTATGTATGTATGTATGTATGTATGTATGTATGTATGTGTATATGTATGTATGTATGTATGTGTATATGTATGTATGTGTATATGTATGTCTGTGTGTATGTGTATATGTATGTATGTATGTATGTATGTATGTATGTATGTACAGTAGTTCGCGAAAAGATATGTCACCTTGCATTTTTGGGTACAGATCGGTGAAGCCAGAAGGAACTCGATTACAGTTGACAGTTTTAATAACTATCATTGGAAATACCCTAATATGTGCCCTTGTTGGAAATTCTAGATTTTTTTTAAAAATGTTAAATTTATTTTCATACGCATTTTTAAACGGATGTATCTCAGGAACCACTGAGCTTCTGCTTGTCCTGATGTGATATTCTGGTAGAGCATGATCAGCTTGTTCTTATAGGCTATGAATTTTTGTTACAAGACATTAATAGACCATACAATTTTTTGTGTGAATTTTTTCATGGTCAAAAAATGGTGAAATCATGGGACAATCTTTCATATAAAATTACATGTATCAGTAACCAGCTAATGAAATACTGTCAAACTAGGATATGTGATAGCATAAGATTTTCTCTTTCCCATGCATATCTAACTTTGGAGAATAGCCGTCTGATTACAGAGAAAATAGCCAATGAAGTTGCATTTACACAAGCGGCCGTTTTACGAATACCCGGAGGGCATTCGACTCCAAATTTCTCTAGTGCATAGTAGACTTATTGCTTGTTGGGTACTTAACAGGTAGCAAAATAATTCCCGCTATTTTTCAGAAAATCGTCTTCTAGTTGGACCGAGAGAAAATGGGGCACAAATCCGCGCAGCGTACGTTGGAGGGATAGTGAGGCATACAACAACAGATGATTTTCTGAACACTAGCCGGAATTATTTTGCTAGCTGTTGAGTACCTAACAAGCAATAAGTCTACTATGTGCTAGAGAAATATGGAGTCGAATGACCTCCGGGTATTCGTAGAGCGGCCGCTTGTGTAAATGCAATTTCATTAGCTATTTTCTCAGTAATCAGACGGCTATTCTCTAGAGTTAGATATGCTTGGGAAAGAGAAAATCTTATGCTATCACATATCCTAATTTGATGATATTTCATTGGCTGGTTACTGATATATGAAATTTTATATGAAAGATTGTCCCATGATTTCACCATTTTCTGACCATGAAAAAATTCACACAAAAAATTCTATGGTTTATTAATGTATTGAAACTAAAATTCATAGCCTATAAAAACAAGCTAATCATGCTCTATCAGAATATCACCAATAGACAAGCAGAAGCTCAGTGAATCCTAAGATACATTCGTTTGAAAATGTATATGAAAATGCGTTTAAAATTTTTTAAAAGAATCTAGAATTCCCAAAAAGGGCACACATTAGTGTATTTTCAATAAGAGTTATTAAAACTGTCCACTGGAATAAAATTCCTTTTGGTTTCACCGATCTGTACCTAAAAATGCAAGGTGACATATCTTTTCGCGAACTACTGTATGTATGTATGTATGTATGTATGTATGTATGTATGTATGTATGTATGTATGTATGTATGTATGTATGTATGTATGTATGTATGTATGTATGTATGTATGTATGTATGTATGTATGTATGTATGTATGTATTATAGTTGTGCTCGAATGAATATTCGAACGTTCGAATTCGAATAATTCCATTCGAAATCGAATATTCGAATTCGAACATTCGAAAAATCGCGATTTTCGAATGTATTCGAATTCGAATGCTCGAAAAATCGCGATTTTCGATTGTATTCGAATTCGAATGCTCGAAAAATCGCGATTTTCGAATGACATTCGAATTCGAACGTTCGAAAATCGTCGATATTCGAATATATTCGATTATTCGAAATTTTTGGGAGAGCACAACTATAGTATGTATGTATGTATGTATGTAGGTGTATATGTATGTATGTGTATATGTATGTATGTGTGTATGTGTATATGTATGTATGTATGTATGTATGTATGTATGTATGTATGTATGTATGTATGTATGTATGTATGTATGTATGTATGTATGTATGTATGTACGTATGTATGTATGTATGTATGTGTATGTATGTATGTATGTATGTATGTATGTATGTATGTATGTATGTATGTATGTATGTATGTATGTATGTATGTATGTATGTATGTATGTATGTATGTATGTATGTATGTATGTATGTATGTATGTATGTATGTATGTATGTATGTATGTATGTATGCGTTGTGTGTGTTTAAGTGGTGTAACAAAAACAGTTTCTCGACCATGACACAAGAACATTCACCCTCGGACTGTCGATGTTACAGTTGTTCACGTATCTGCAGTACAACAAAGGGTTTCCTGCCAATACACCTTCTTCTGTTCTGCTCATGAAGCATTCCGTTATGAGTACAGCGCTAACCGTAGCCCCATGGCTAACCTTGATTGGCGAGCAATACTTTCCCAGCAGCATACAGGTGACGCTATTTGGTAGCGATATTTCTCAGTGTGTGAACGGTATGTATGTCAGAAGATAACCAGATCGCCCATGCTCACAATAACCGAACGTCTTTGTCGAATCCCAGAACGGTAGATTAAATGGTCGTTGCGTCCCGCGTGTGGAGAACACACAAAGTTCCATCACGGCACGCGGCAAAAACGAGTGGATGAATTTTCACCGAAAGGGACGGCTGACTATCAACGAACACTACATGCTGCGGTGACGAAAAGCAGATTGTTAGCCTCTCCGCGTTATTTGTCGGTGATGACAGTTTTGCTCCACTGAAAGGCCTCCACTGAGAGAGGCCATGTTAAATCTGAAGGTGAGGCGAATTATCCAGATGAGTTGGCGTCAAGCACTAGTTTTTGTAAAGTAAAGAGACTTCCACGTCGGAGACCGTTGCAGCAGCAAAGGTTGAACAAGCAAAGAAAAAAAACATGGAGATGCAGCGCAGCAACCGGCTCAATGTCTGATGACTGTCGATAGCTAAAGAATCGCCAGTAAACACAACATCACTCCTAATATTTTGTCGTTGGAATGCGAGTGTTATGTTCGCGTATGTCACTGAAAATCTGTAACTCTTCCCTATGGCCAATATTTTTTGAGCGGAATTCTATACATTGGGACCCGCTATTTGCAGAAAAATGAGACGGAGGACTCATCGGACTGCAAATCATTAAAGTGCTGATGCACATTTCTCTCGAAGTTGCCCTGCAAGTTGAGGAGCAACGACAGGAGGAGCTACTATAATTTGTTCTCACTCGTCCTCTCAGTGACTTCTTCAACGTGAATAACAATAATCTTTCATTCACTATACAGAGCACATAACATAACACTGTAAGGAAGTAAAACTAGAAAGATGAAAACGCGGCACTATAAAATTATTATCACAGCAATAGATATTTCACTCAGGTTGATTAGTGGCTGAAATATTAGTACATTAAAGGCAGAGATCGAAGCACAGAAGGGTGGCTGGGGAAGTGTCAAGGTGGATCGAAGTCAAAGATTGTAGATGGAGAGCAGTGAGAACGCAACACTGATCAGTACGCTGGCGCCACTTGCATGGTCCGGATCGTGATCTCTGAAATTTTATTGATCCAGTGAGATATCAGTGATATCCCATTTCAGTGCGGAATAATGGACAGTACAGTAACTGTTCTGACCAATCAGGTTTGGTGTCAGTGAAATTTTCTTCGGAAGGGCACTCACTTTCCGAGTCTTTCAATATAGGTCGTTAACGGAAAGTCGCTTTAGTCGAACTAGAGACGAAATTTTGAAGGCGTAAAATAGGTCTATTTGAGACCAAACATAGGTGAGCAGCAACAAATTCTCCCTGATTTTCTAGTACACACTAGCTTCGCATGCGGATTGAGGAAGTGGGCCTACGGTTTTTGCAGCAGGATTGTCTATGCGCTGAATATCAACTTCAGCAAAAAGTGAACTTTGTATTCTGAATGGTGTACTCGTTAAGGTAAAAATGACAGATATCTACAGGTCGAGTGTGCAAACAGGGAGCTTCTGCAAACAATCTATGAAGGACAATATCACGAAGGGAACTCTACCAGATCCCACAGGTTGTTTCGACCCAACTTGGCAAATTCAGAGCTGTGAGTGTGGGTAACGAACTTTAATCAACAACCCAATTAACCGTTGTCTCTGCTGGTATGGTGAATCGATAAGTAGACGCCATACGAAAAGTTTTTGAACGAAATTTTAGATAAAATTCAGAGAGATCGAGGATGACATAAAGTTCCTTCCCAATTAACGACACTTCATAAATTTTCACCCTAAACCTTACCCCTTTGAGCTATGCTAATTGGAAAACTACTTCCAAACTTGTAGAAGACGAACTATCAGCTCACTTCTAAACCAAGGAACGTACGTAGTAAAATGCACAAAATAATAAATGCAAAGAAAAAACTAAAACAAAAGAAAATAAACTACTTCAAACTGAGAGCTACTTATAGCTGGTATGCAGCAGGGATGAGAGAGGATGGTTCAACGAAAGAATTCATTACGATGGAGTAAAAATCAACTTGAGGAGTGAGAACGTTCAACCGGAAAATACTAGTGATGAAAAACTATCCTAGTGCTGGCAGTCCAAATGAAGGAACGAAGGAAGACTACGGAAGACTACCACATGTTGACACCCCCAGACGTTCGATTATCAAGAATCCATCGAATTCCGTCCAGTTGCGCTCCAGATGTCGGATTTCTGTTGAAATTTCTAGTGTGTTCAGTTTCTCACTATTCTTGAAAGTAAACATTTTGTAAATAGCAAAGAAATAAATAACACAAATAAATGTAAATGCCAATAAATGTAAATGCAAATGTAAATGATAACATCCCAAAAGTGAACTTGCATTCACCAAGCACTTCTTAGCCGTTTCCACATTCCAGTGCTACGGTGATCTGTGGTAGACGGTGTGAACCGGAAAACTGCCCGAGGCGATTGCGGTAATTGCAACCACACGACAAGCACGTCCTCTGACCCCGTGTTCGCGTGCTGTGAAAATTATTACACCCATATATGGTTGCGGCAAAGGAAGAGGTATAAATAAGGCAAGAAGCTGGGAAGAACAGCTCCTCAGTGCACAAGAATGACTCGGGCTTTAGCTGCAGTCGCAGTTGTCTCATCGGCGGTTCTCATCGTCATTTCTGTGGGTGCGCTCGGATACGTCCTGACCGAACTCAACACCTTCTACGATGATTCGATGCACGAGCTCAAGGAGTTTCAGGTTGGTTGAAATTTATGAAATTTACAGTAGTCGTCATCTCATGAAAATGATTTCCACGAGAACCTCAAAACTTCCATCTCAAATAAAACTGCCTCCAAGACGAAAAATCTGATTGCCCATTTGATTTATCGATTTTCACTGACACAGCATCACCACTTGCCGAGATCCGTCCGCGATCAATCCATAGAACATTTCATCTTCTTTCGACGATTAAAGTGACTGGATATTGCTTTGATCGAAAATTGTGCGTAGAATTAATCTTATGCACTTTAGAGAGTAGCCGATGCTGCATGGTCGAAGATGATCCTCACCAACACGCAACCCAGGAAAACTCGCCAGGTATACGATGACGAAGCGACGAGTGGTGGCGCCACGATCCAAGTTCAGCCTGCAGCTTTACCACATGGTCCACAGCCAGACTGCTGTCCTGCAGGACCACCAGGACCCCCTGGAGAGGATGGAGAGGCCGGAAGCGACGGCGAAAATGGACAGCCAGGGCAACGTGGTGAAGACGGAATCAGTCATCATAGATATAGCGAGAAGTCAGGGTGCATCAGTTGCCCAGCTGGAGAGCAAGGAGGACCAGGCCCAAGTGGACCCCCAGGGCAACCGGGCTCCAGCGGACGTCCAGGAACAGACGGTCAACCAGGAAGCAACGGAAATCCCGGCCAACAAGGACCAGCTGGCAATCAAGGACAACCTGGAAACAACGGCTCAAATGGTCAACCAGGACAGCCTGGAAGGAATGGCCAACGAGGACGAGGACGCCAAGGTCAAAGAGGCCCCACGGGACCACAAGGTCAGCCAGGACAGCCAGGAGCGAACGGTATCAATGGAAACCCCGGTGCAGGTGGCCAGCCTGGTAACAATGGTCCCGCTGGATACGACGGCCAACCTGGACACGATGGTGGACCAGGTGTTCTGGGCGGTCCAGGAATACCTGGTCAGGATGCTGCCTACTGTCCTTGTCCACCGAGGGCCGGTGCGCAGCCGCCAGCTGACGCACCAGTCACCAATACCGACCTGCATGGAGGCTATAGAAGACAAAGAGTGTTCAACTGAACATCATGTGTTTCTTGTTACAAATAAATTAGAAATCATTACATTTATTTCGTTTTGACCGTATGCTTGAATTGATGATGCCGTCCAGTAGGAAGAAAATTTGAGAGATATTAGCGGTTGAAGTAAATTGGGTATCGATGTTAGGATGTTAGAGAAAATCATGTCGGTTCCGATAGTACATATAACACCCAGCTCACCAACGCAACGAATTTACGTCCCTTTTCTCCCAACGCCTTGCGAACGCTTCATATCAGCTTCAAATTTAGGACTAAAGGTTACGAAATGTGAATAGGAACCTAGACAGATAATGGGAAGTGGACAAGCAGAGGTTAGAAGGCGGTGGAATTTCAGTTCAAAATCTGTAAAGCAACTCATATTTACAATGATTTTAGGCACGACTACCTCAAAACTGGCATATTCTACTACTACTCAATCTTATAGAATGAGCAGAAAAATAAAAATGACCTTTTCCTCGAATTTCCACTACGAACAGCGAAGTTATGGCCCCATAATTGAACGCTGTTATGGTAGTTAGCATTTGAATACAGCTACGGTATTGAAACTCAAATGGAGCTTAGAAGTTCAACAATTTCTGGTGCAAAAAGGGTGCACTCGAGGCGATGGCTCCACGCTATAGAGTTACAAAGTAACCCGGCATCAGGTGAGAGAAGTTTTCAGAAAAAAAAAACGGAAATCTACAAAAAAACAAACAATATTCAATGTTTCACTAAAATCTTCATCCCTAGAGCTGAGCTCTGGAAGTTACTGAAATCCCTAACCTTTATTTGAAGCACTCCATTGTTGTAGCTGAGGGGAAATTTTTATGCAAACGGCTGCTACTTTCACTGAACCGCTGTGAAGCGAGCGCGAGGCACTCGGCAACGGCGTCAGCGCTCTATCATAGCCATATAATCGAGTTCTATGCGCTAAGCGATCAAGGTGTCCGCGAAAAACTTGCAAAGCCATATCGCCCTGTGTCATATAAAAGCATCAAGAATCAGGCAATGAACAGGTACTCCCAACCAGCGGGATATCAACAACAGCTAATGTCTGCAAAGATGTTTGTGACGCTCGCCTCAGGCGCTAGCGGGGTTGCCATACTCGCCGCCATGGCTACGGTCGGCATCTTACTCAGCGACATCAACTCCTTCTACAACGACGCTGTCAGCGAGTTAGACGAGTTCAAGGTCTGTACTCAACAAAACTTCCATAGGAATACACCACAGAAGACTTTCCTTTTAGGACTTCGCTGACGACGCATGGAACACCATGATCCTGAGCTCAAAGGCTGATCGTCTCGAATCAGTGAGCGCCACATTCGGGAGGATCAAGCGTGCCGCTGCTGGTGGGAGCTGCCCTTGTGCCAGTGGGCCAAACAATTGCCCAGCTGGACCACCTGGGCCTCCTGGTGCACCTGGAGCCCCTGGAGAGGATGGAAACTTGGGAGAGAGCGGCAAGCCAGGACACAATGGCATTGGCATGACTGGCAAACCCAACCATCCTGTTTCGTAAGTCCACTACTCACTACACTTACACCTTGAAGCAAGTCAACGGCGAAATATTTCAGGTGCATTCAGTGCCCCGCTGGACCAGCTGGACCACAAGGACCACATGGAGAACAGGGAGAACCAGGTCCAGACGGACAGGTTGGCGCCGGAGGACCACCCGGAGCCGATGGAACACCAGGACTTTCTGGAGAGCCCGGAGATGCTGGTCAGCCCGGAGCACCAGGAACGCCAGGACTTCCAGGAGCACCCGGAACCAAGGGAACTAAGGGACGTGGCCTTCCAGGACCAGGAGGAGCCCCAGGTATGCCGGGAACCATCGGAAACACGGGAGCAAAGGGAGAAAATGGCCAAGATGGCAACCCTGGATCCGAGGGTATCGCTGGAGCACCAGGACAGAACGGCACCAAGGGACTCGATGGCATTCCCGGAACCGTCGGAGCTCCAGGACTTCCAGGAGAGGACGCCGCTTACTGCCCATGCCCAAGCCGAACTGCCGACTTGTCCGTCGACGCCAACGCTTCCAAGCAGCAGGGCTACAACTGATTTCTCTCGAAACATTAATTTATTTCATAGATTTCTACTGCAAAATAAAGTATTTATTACAAAATGTGAGCAATCAAAAAAGTATTTCGTTGTCAACATGGGTTAGAAGAGTAGCCTACTGTCACCGCAGCTACTAAGCACAACAAAGCAAAGAGAAATTTTCGTACAGCCGCGGAAGCGGAGTGTCATGCATTAAGATTAATGTCAATGTTTCGGGAGCTAGAGACACTATAAATCAAAAAAAACGTCGCCCAAACGGACACACCACTACTGCAGTAGAAATAATTATGGTCGAGTTGTAGCTTCCCTTCTTCACTGGCTCGAATTTTCTCAGGGGTATCTTTTTATTATTTTATTCCATCGTTTCACACTACTTCGCTTGACTATCACTGACTGTTTCCTTCAGTCAAATGTAACAAAAATGAAGAACTCACGGATCGTCGTCTCCATCCTCCTCATCTTCGTAGTCTTTGAAACGAGGTTCCTGAAAACAAAATCGATCCCGCCGACAAATACTAGACTAGAGAAGCCATCTCTTCCTTTGAAGTTTTCTTACGAGACAACTGCCCAAGGGTCACTTAGGGTTCCGCTTGCTATCTTTGTCCTTAGGGAAGAGAACTTGTTGCTTTAACAAGACATCACAACGACAGCTCGATAACCGCACAAAGGTGTATCAGGGCACCGATGCACCACCGGTACAGGGTTCCGGAAAACCAACGGCTGATAGACCGCCTGTTTCTCTCCACAATTTGGTTGCGATTTCCGGTTCATGAGGTTCTACATTCTTCCGCGTAACCACAGTGTGCTGTACTCTGGTAAAGATTTCGAAGACACCTTGGCGAATTTCCTAGCCGACAAGGGTATATTTGAGAGTTACCAGCGCGTTTGCCGATGTGAACTGGACCCAAAACACACATTCATATGTACAGGAATAGACACACGAAATTTCGAAGACGGATGAAATATGGACGGGAGACCGCTAATTAAGGGTAATTTGGACCCCTTTCAAGAAAGCCTTTCTTTCTGACTCCCTTTAGCTCTAGGAGCCATGCCCTCCTTTGCCTTTCATTCAGAGCCCGCATTACATTGATTTGGGCTCTTATACGGAAAATACCAAGTGAATTCATCACAGGAAGATCATCATGTAGATAGGGTTTCCTCAGTTCCCACACTTTCTGCAGCAATTTGCGGAGAAACACATGATTCCTTCTTTACCTCTTTCTCATCCTTATCGTCCTTCTTGTCTTCCTCGTCGTCTGTCTCCACTTTCTTTCCTTTCTTCTTGGGGTTTGGCTTCTTCGGCACGTCCTCTTCCGAGTTCTCCTCTGATACTTTCTTCGACGTCTTCTTCTTCTGAATATTGATAGCTTGGTCGATGATAGCATTCAAATTCTGATTCCTTCGGTAGTTATAAAGGAAGCAACATCAAGATCAGGCTTAAGCAGCCTGCCTAAGCAGTAAGACTATAATAAATAATCAGCAAGCTGCATTCAAGAAATAGTAAATAAATATAAAACAGGTTTCACACTCCTATAGTGATGTCTGACAAATAATGCTCACCCTGCTAACACTTTTTGAACATCGAAACGGAGAATCGAAACCGTTGAAGAAAAATTCAGAGATTTTTTCACAACGCAAAAACCATACCTTTTTCTGCTTCTCGCTCAACTCGTCATCGTCATATGACACGACCTCCACCTTCCTGTCCTTTTTCTTGTCTTCATTCTTCTTTTCCATCTTTACATCTTGCTCGTCCTCTTCTTGCTCTTCTTTCTCCTCGACTACTTTCTTCTTGTCATTTTTTCTGCTGTTCTTCTTCCTTTCGAATTGCTTTTTCTGAGTAAAAGACTGCAATAGCTATAAATGAACTTCCACCGTTTTGAATTATCAATATTTTCATCAACTATGAGATATACAAGAAACTGAGTGAGTAAATTAATACTTGAATAAATCTTCAACTACAGCGGGAAATCGAAACTGGACCTGAACCACAGAAAAGAGTGGGTTAGCGTTCAGCTTCCCGTTTCCAATCTATAATAATTGCTTGGTTATCCGTTGGTTATCTAACCCACCGTAACCTAGCCAACAAAGAGGGCGCGGAAAATCTCCCACTTTCTGAATATGCGCATAACATGCAATTAGAAGGTGATATTCGAAGAATCGAGAATGGAGCCAATTCGTCAAAAACCATTCGAAAAGATAAGATACCTCAGATGTCTTCTCGTCGTTGGCCTCTTCAGATTCGGAAGAGCGGACGGCAGCTGTATTCGATGACGGAATATTAATCTTCTGAAAAGTTTGCTTCTTAATGAGTTACGAATTGAAACAACAAGCAATCGTGTATGGCAACAAATGATGGCAAACCCAATGAATTTAGTGGAAAATTAGTCCACTATTTCAGCGGTAACTAAAGCTCCCGTTGAAAAACCGATAGATAGTATCGCTGGTGAAACGTGGCCCCCTCTAATGCATTGAAATCTCAAGCTGTTTTGTGCCCTTCAAGAACGATGAGACCTTCCAGACTTCAATAGCGAAGCCCACTAAGCTAACTAGAGGAATCCTCTTGATTCAAAAGATAGACTTCCTCAGATGTGACGGCAAATGAACTCCTATGTTTCCATTTCCTTGATATCGATGCTTGATTGAAAATTTTATGAAAACTGTCAAGCTCCTTCCTACAACTTGATGAGGAGATAGAACCTCACCGCCACCACGAGTCTTCGGCCCCAGGTAACTCAAAATCAAGGATCACAAGAATGAACGAACCAAATGGAGTAAGGTGTACCTCTCATAGCACCTCTACTTTTTTTCATTTATTTATTTTGTTCATTCAAGCCATACTAGAGTTGTTCAGGGATGCAATTTGACCACGGTCTAAAGAGATCTTCATCAAGCAACACCTCCAGTGACATGGAACGCATCGCTTTCCTTCAAGTTTCACAGTCAACCATACAAAATGTCTGGTGGAGGAGATTCCAAAACCGCTCTACGCACCTCAAATGCATTGCAAAAGCCTCACCTCGGCGTCAGACAGGATCTTAGCGTTCTCCACTGCTGGCACCATATCAATGCCGAGATTCTCGTCAAGTACCAGTTCACTCTCCCATTTGCCGCTGATCAACTTGAAGCTGGCCTTCTTCGGGATCGGTGCGGAGACGTTCGTCGCGCACTGAGTGTACGTGGTGTCCGTGTGACCCATGGGCTCCGATGTGTCGATGAACTGCAATTGATTATTTCGTTTTTCTACTCTAAAAAGACGGTTTTTGTCACCGTTTTTCCTTATCCAAGGCCTCGCAGGTTCTGTGGAATATCCGGAGGTGACTGAACTCCCATCCTATGAAATATGGTGTCGAGCCACCAATCCGTCTGATAGTGAGAAGACCCTTTCAGTGACTTCTCCCAATATTCCGTTGCCTAGTGGGCCACCCACCGTTTGAATCTGCTATTCTTCACGGAAAAGTATGAAGAGCAGGCATAGGCTTTCTTCCTGTTTTAGGCCGTCGATATTATCAGAAAGAGCTATCTGTTCTACCGTATTTTCCACCTTTTACGATTCTTTCTTGTAACTTTGATTCACATACAAACCCATTTTGGAGTGCCATTCAGCCTCCCTGGGAGTTAATAGTTGGTCGGGACACAGCTACACGGAACAACAGGGGATATTTCCACAATATTTTTTCAGTTGTTGAAACTCATACCTGATGAATAATAATGGGCTCCGGGAAATCTACACGGGCAACGATTCCCTTTGGTGCGTGGAAAGAACAGATGATCGCCTTGTCGTATTTCTCCGCACCCTGGAAGAATATCGAACCAATTTTTAGAAAGGTGGAATCCATGTTGAGTTCCGTAAAATTCTCTCAATTTCATTCTTGAAGCACTAACTTCTCTGTAGATCACATTGCTTCGCTAGCAGAGATGAAGCAATAAATAATGGAGTAAAATTTCTTCTTTTGAATATGTCAGAATTGTAGTTTCCAAATGCCCAGATCCTCGAGATTAGATGTGAAAGAAAGAAAACGATACTCCAATGAAAAGAATCAAAGCAAGTCCCAGGAGTTGCCACCGGTTCACAGTTACATTTTGACGGCAACAACTCACGTCGTCTTTGATGAGGAGAGCAGTGTAGCTCAGAGGCGACATCATCGTTATGTTGAACACTGTGTTTCTGTGATCCGGCGAGATCATCTGAATCATTCAGAAATCGCCCCTGATAAGGACAGCTGTGCCTCGCTAAGAACTCACACTGAACGCCGCGTTACAGTTGTCGACGCAGTTCCGCGGACTGGCGTAGCAGATGCTTTTCTCCGGACATTCGAACAGTGTTATAGGCTTCTAGAGTAGAAATAGATAGAAAAATTAGGACTGGGATAGAACAATGCCGGTTTTCGCTTCTGTTACGTCTGCGTTCAGGACAGGTTTTCTATTTTTCGTGTTGGCCGCAGACATTATTCTTTTTGGATGATAAATAGGAAAGCCAATGTAAGGGGTGGACTGGTGCAATCGCTGAAGGCCAAAGGAGTTGTGAGGTGTGCAAAAAAGATAAAGGAATGATGGTGCGCCTCTACGACGATGCTGGAATGGGCTCATAAAACCGCTCCACGATATCTTGCCAAATGCCACAGTATATGATAAGATATTAGGTTGGTGCAAAAGTTTCCGGAATTTTCGGAGTTCTTCGGGATTTTTTCATTTAACTGCGGAATGCAAAAACTTTCCGGTTTCATGTTTTGCATATATATATAGCACATCGATGTTGAAATTTACCACTAACTATTTTGCCTGCTCGAACGGTATTACCAGTAATTATGCCACGTTTTCCTCAGCTGTCACGCGACCAAATTCGCACCTGTCTACTTTACGACTACAAATCTGGAATGAAACCTTCAGATTCATATCGTCGCATGGTGCATTCGTTTGGTGAAGGTGTTGTGTCCATGAGCACGGTCCACGATTGGTTCAAGAAATTCAAAGCTGGGCACTACGAAGTCGAAGACAAGGAGCGATCAGGAAGGCCGTCGGTGCTGAACAACGACGAGCTCCGCGAGCAGGTGGAAGGTGATCCATGCCAAACCGCACGAGAGATGAGCAGCAAGCTTGGGTGCCACCATTCGACTGTCGTTCGTCACTTGGCTGAGATTGGAAAGGTTTCCAAACGAAATGTTTGGGTCCCTCACTCCTTGAGTGAGCGCGACAAAATTCGCCGCATGGAAACCTGCACTGAGCTGCTGTCTAGAAGGCGTACTTTTGCTTGGCTTGACGATATTGTTACTGGAGACGAAAAGTGGTGTCTGTATGTTAATGTATCGCGTAAACGATCGTGGACGGACGTTGGGCAAGTGGGAGAAACAATGCCGAAACCAGAAAAGCATGAACACAAGGTGATGCTCTCCGTTTTCTGGGACGTTCGCGGACCAATTTACTGGGAGTTGCTCCCACAGCAAACCACGGTGACTGCGGAGGTCTACTGCACACAACTGGAGAATTTGGCTGATGCCGTACGAATTAAGCGCCCAGGAAAGGCCGTTGTTCGCTTTCTTCATGACAACGCTCGGCCACACGTCTCTAAGATGACTCGCCAAAAAGTGTTGGACCTGGGCTGGGAAATTCTTCCTCATCCACCATATAGCCCAGACCTTGCCCCTTCGGACTACCACTTATTCCGTTCGATGCAGCACTTTCTAGATGGAAAACAATTTTCTAATGATGAGGAGGTGAAAGTGGCCCTTGAAGAGTACTTTGGCTCAAAGCAGCCAGAGTTCTACGCATCTGGAATTCACGATCTACCCAATCGATGGCGAAAGGTCCTCGAATGTGATGGAAATTATTTTGTTGAATGAGCTCCATTTGTTTTTGAAATAAACATTTTTGATTGAAAATCGTGAAAATTCCGGAAACTTTTGCACCAACCTAATAGAAAGGCGAAGCACAGGTTCCCTTTCACCATGGCTGACTTCTGAATTAGAAAACTTTGCGAAAATTTCTTTCCTCCTCGCCCTAATGAGAATCACCCTGATTGAGGAGTCAGGAGTTTACTAGGAAGGGGAAAATCTAGCGCACCCACAGTCTTTTGATATTCATGGGCAAACACATTATCATCACTCGAATGTAAGCCATTCGGTAAGCTAACCGTGGACTGGGCTAACCAAGCCTTCCATCACTCCTTCTCTCCAGGGACGGGTAAATTGGTCACAGAGCCTCGTACGGGAGGTAAAGACACTGATTTGGTATAGCGGCTGTCTTCTGCAAGTCATTGTATAGGCCAGATACGCATTTAATGCATTCTGAATTGAACACGAATGCGGCGACGTGTTCATAAAGGGCTGATAAACGCCGGCACCTTTACCGTTTACCTTACTCAACCCTTGCACCGCAAGCCATGAGTCACCTTATCCCTGGGTATCGTTGGGTTCATCGAAGTAGAGGTATCCGGCAACGGTCATGAACCTGGATCCTCGACGCACAAAATGAATAAGGAAAACGAGAGAGAAGGACTGCTCCAAGAATCGACAATTACGAAACTAAATCACGCGTTATCTATACAGAGAGATCAGTAGAAGCTACACGGTATGGATTACTACTGAAAGAGCGTACCTTTGATGCCGGAGCCGCATAACAATGAACTAGAAGGACCAGGAAGGTGACGGCCAGACACCGCATCTGGAACGAACAAGTTTACAGTGTGTTAATAAAAAATACTTTGAGATATCAGTTGATCAATAAGCGAATTTAGCTCGCAGAGACACGGCAAAAAAAAACCAAAAACGTGTCGTACGGAGGGACAAACAACGACGATTTGAAGCGAAGACGAGCGGAAAAGGAAGTCGACTTGGCCAAATCGACAGCCATTTCCCGCGCTTTGCTCGGTAGACCACACCGACAGGGGCCACGACCAGATGCTGCCCTCTGCTATACCACGGAGAAGTCCTATTCGTCAACAGTAGCCAGAGAGTCATTTTTTACCCAGCTGAACTTCGGAAAATTGGCTGCAGTTCGGAGCTCGGTAAAAGCCTCCATGGTCAGTCAGAAGTCAATTCCCTTTCAAAAGAGTCGCCCGGTCAGACCGCAGAAAGTCAATACCAGCCAATAACATGACCTCGTCCGACCGCATTGGTTTTTAACTTGAAAATGGGGCTCTTTAGGCGAGGATCACCTTTATTTCACTCAGTGTCAGACACAATAATGCTGAAAAAACTCAACTGAAACAAAAGTGGAGTATTTTTGAGCGTTATAGATGCTAAATAACTAAAATTTGTATCCGCCGTAAACCTTTTATGTGAAAATTTCATATCTTTTGAGCAGTTTTCAATGTCCGATGCGGAGAGTATTACATTTTTCGCGCATTTGTTCGACCATTTCGGATATTTCTCCTGAACTGTTGAAACGTCGCACTTTCACGGCTAAACCATTCATCTTTTTCAGTGCAACGAATCCTTTGCTTTCCGTCGCAGTCCACTTTATCCAAAAAGCCGGAGCAACAGAAAGAAACGACTCGAACTCACGTTACGAGAAGTCCGACCGTCTAGGTATTCAAAGAACAACACGACCATGGTGTCCTTGCGAAACTATGGCGACATATTAATGGGTGCGAAAATTGCCGCGGTTTTAAAATGCACCTGTCTCTTGGTCAAACCGCCCTGGACCAAGTTTTCGTGTGGACACGTACACGTACGGTTATCAAATACGTCAGTTCAATAATACGATCATGTGGTCATTCACGTAGAACAGCTTTTCAAAAAAGTGGAGCTGTTGAAGGAGGATATGGGTAACATCTACAGGATGCAGCAAAAGTTCTTGGGCACAGATTCTTGACCGTCTAAACGGCAAATGAGATGAAATTCATAACCTTGTATGCCTTTCACCCCACACATATGAAAAGCATCTATCTTTCGAAATGAGCTCCTTTCGAACGAATACAGGCCCTAAGTCTCTTGAGGAACGCGTCTACGGCGGCACGCAGGTTCACCGACGCGTCCGGGAAAATCGACAGCCACAAGTCCTGGAAGATGTTTTAAACGAAGAAATTCCTCGTGGGCTTTTCAGCACTTTGGAAATACCACTCGGACTTATCAGCAGGATTTTGCACCTGCCCATAGTGCCGAAGTCGTATAGAAGTGGTGTGCCGACAATTTTCCTGATTTCATATAAGCAAAAAAGTGGCCACCGAATAGCCCGGACCTTAATCCGATAGATGATTCAATCTGGTCCATATTGAAGAGCGAAGCCTGCGCAACATGCCACGCGAGCGTTGATTCTCTTAAAGAATCCTTGAAGAAAGCCTGGTAGGAAATTGACGAAGATGTCCTGCGTGCCGCCGTAGACGCGTTCCCCAAGAGGTTCTGTATTCGTGCGAAAGGAGGTCATTTTGAAACTTAGACGCTTGTTATATGTGTATGGTCAAAGGCAATAAATGTTACAAATGTCATCTCATTTGCCTGAGATCTGCCGTTTAGACGGTCAAGAATCTGTGTCCAAGAACTTTTGCTGCATCCTGTAGGACTTATTATTTTTTGGCACTATTCTACTTACTGTGGGCAGTGGTAAGAGGCGCTACTGACACCCGCACGGCGAGCGATCGATCCCAGTACGGGCTTACCCAGCCTTCCATGTATCCGATGTCGGGTAAATTGGTACTAGACTTGTCTAGGAAGGTAGAGAGACTGACTTTGTATAGCGGCTGGCCCCCACAGATCATTGTACAGGCTAAACACGCGTTCACCATGCAACTACGATTCTGAATTGAACACGACAGCAGCAGCGCGTCCTTCGGGGACTGAGCAACACCGGAACACTCACCTTCACCTTTATTCTACTTATAACATGACGGTTTTTTGAGGTGCAGAGAACGAACTCCGCATCCATTTTTCAAATATCGGCAGGAAACCACCTCTACTGCTCGAAAAGTGGTCCAACTACGTTCATCATTTTTTGCAAAACGATGTGTTCTTTCGTACGCTGATTCCTTTTCCGAAGGACTTTCTTGGGTGTTTTTCTGAATGCTAGACACTATTCCGACGGTCGTTTTCCGAATTTCGACCCAAGACCCACATCGTCGATTCAAACGGTCAAAACACTGATTTGGATTTAACTGCGCGTAGGTAGATTATTTGTGATGCTGAGTGAGAAACTCATGTCTTTTTCTCGAATTTTGATTGATTCTTCTAAACATGGATAAATCACCCCGCCGCGACCCTTCATTGCCCACCTGAACTTGCGTATAAATCGGCAGAAGTCTGGAAAAGCAGCAAATCAGCATGTAAAATAATCTCCTCAGCCTTTGCTTGAGTAAAATCTGAATGTTTGACCTGACCACCCTGGTAAGCTATACGAGTCGTCTCCGGGCGATATTTAAAAAAAAGATACCGGAGGTGTGATCAACTTCCCAACTAACTTTCACATGCAACGTTTAGGAAAATTGGTTGTAAAAATCAGAAACCACTGCAGTGCAATATATGCAATGGTGCCACTTCTTTGATTCTGCTTTTTTCTGCTCGTGTTGCAATAGCAGCCAAAAATTTTGTTGCCATCGCCACTCACGAAGCTCTTAAGGAGAGTGAAAAATGGTGACTTGGTCTCACGTACGACCTTATTGAAATTGTGAGATGATTCAGATTAGCCAGCTCGAGAAAAATCGGATATACCCTGCCTGAGCATTGACCGCCACCCGAGTTCCAAGCGAACTCAGCGCCTTTTCGCATATACGATTTGCGTTATCGTTTGCCGCTGTCCAACTGTAAGTACTCTGTCCTCTTATAGGCGCGGTCTCAATTATTAAACGGCAAAAACAAGTCTCATTCCGGACGCTTGCATTCCTGCTAACTGATAGGACGGTAGAACTGTTAAGGGTTGCACAACCACCGATCAGCCTGTTGTTCATTGATAAGGGACTGTTTGGGCCACAAACCGCGTCCGCATCCAACAAATTTGTTTGACTTGTCGCATCAATTCTACTTTACTCAAACTAACTGTCCATCTTAGGAGGTTATTGAAAACCATTTTTATTTTTAAGCACCCAATGGCGTTATTCAGCTTCTCTTGGTTAGCATATAATCGTAAGGTGTTGGAACGATGATGCAGTAATCGATAAGATGGATCGGCACTGTACAATCTGACTCAGATGAATAACGTTTGGAGCTCAGGTGCAAATCACTTGGAGCGAAAACCGGTTCGATTCACAAAACTTTGGAATATTCGATTGTTGATAGTTCTCGCACCAATCCGTTGAATGTTTTTCTGGGAGGAGCGAGGATGGTAAATAGGTTTTATGAGAACCCAGCGCCCATATTTAAACCTCTTTTATTTTATTTTATTTTATTTTGTTATTTCATACATTTGAGCTCGCTAAGCTGTGGCAGAGCTTGTTCGAAATACTATTATGGCCTCTCAACACTATTGACCTTCAGCGATAGCTTTATCCGCTCCTTACTTCGGCTTTGTTATTTATCACCCAAATTATACCTGCAGGCAGTAGAAATAATGAATATAACTATAGACGGAAAAGTGAGCGAAGAAAAGCCAACATTGTTCTATTCCCACTCTCAACTTCGAAAAGGCACTTGTTAAGAAGTCTTAATATTGTATTAAAGTTCCTATTCAATTCGTCTCGTTCCCCAACTTGTCTTCTCTCCCTTTTCTGCCGATTCGTACTGTTTATTTTCGAACGTTTCAACTCCATGTGACTTGCTGAGTCCACGAGAGACTGCTGCACAATTCAATCAACATTTGAGGCTTAATTTGCATCATTTTAAGCATACCTCTTTTTCTTGCGAACAAATTGTCCTTATCTCAAACTTCCTTTGCAATCGTGTCGTACTTCCGCCGGCCGACATCCCTGTCTTGGCCAGCGTTTGCGATCACATTTTGGGATCGCCTTTTCGACAGTCAGCAGAAGCCGGTCATCTTCAACGTCCTGGTAGAAGGTAGAAATAAAGGTAACGGCTTTGATCGGCCACTAAGGAGACAAAGGCCTCCGCATTCATGTTTCATTCAAATACTAATAGTGAGTGTGTATTTGACCTATGCAACGAATTGCGGAGCTAGCCGCTACATCAAAACAGAGTCTCCCCATTCAAATCCGTTACCAAGTCATCCGAACTCAGGAGGCTGGAGTGGTTTGGCTAACCCGGCCGGGAATCGATTGCTCATCAGATGTCAGTACCTCCTTTCACCACTGCGCCATACTTACATCTGAAAAATTCATAAGCGTCCTGTACGCGTTTTTAAGTCAAAGGGGTTTCTGGCGAATTTCTCAGATAAAAATATCGCTTTGAAGCGCACCATGCGCAGCAACTTCATAATACCGCCGTTGTGTAGTAGCGTCGTGCTCGCTGTTGAAGTGATTGATCCGTTAGTAGATTCGAGTTTTCTTCGAGTTATGAGGCACAATAGTAATAACATTGAGGATTCCTCTAGAAACACAGTGTAAATTCCAAATTTAGGCGACCGTCGTCATCTGTCAGTGTAATTCATGGGAAAAAGTTTCCATTAACCCTGGAACCAAATCCGAATTTCAAATGTGAAGTCGTAAATTTTGCTGGTTACAGAGAAATTCCGACTTTGTTCTGGAATGAGTTCCAATCCTCTGCATTACTGATCAGTGATTGGCATGTGATTGAAGTTTTTTCCAGCTTACTGCAATCAACTGTTTGAGCGTTCTGTCCCGTTAGAGTATAACATTTGATAAGAACACGGAATCGTTCCGCGAAAGCTCTTCATCATCGCACTGAAATGTCGAATGACGTTGCCTATTTGACACAGACATTCGGAGAACTGAGGTGTGATTGTCACCCTCCAGTGAATCCGGGGCGATGGTTCGGTTTTTTCATTTAACGGAACGATTCCTTTGTCAAAACATCACGTCATTCCACTAGCGACTGCAGGAGCTATTATCTGTGAAAGCATATGCGTGAGCGTCTACATACCAAGTACTCATCCATTTCTCATCAGCAACACCCGGTGCATACCGCGGGTAACGTCCCAACCAAATTTTCGCATGTTTTCCAATGCCCGAAGATGTTTTGCCGCGGTGGTATATGAACATTGGGACCCAGGTACATGCTCACTAGCGGTTCGGCTTCAGTGAAGTTTTCCAATCCACCCTAATCAGCACTGGTGTTCATGGCGGTGCTGTTAAGTCTCATGCTGATAGATAGTTGTCTTCTTCGACCTCTTGGAACCAATCTGCTAAACAAACCGGACACTATCTTCCATTGAGCTGTAAAATCCACCGGACATTGCAGCAGATGCTTATTGAACCATACAGTTGAGGCCCCGCAGCTTTTAGTTCCAAAATTTGCAGAATTCTAAATGGGCGATGTTTAGTGGAGAAGAGCTTTAGCTTCTCTACTCAGAAGTTATTGATAAAAACGAAAAAATAAAATTTAATAAATTAATAAAAAAATTAATGAAAACGAAACACCGAAGCTTCTGCATTCAAAGAGAAGGCTTTCTGCATTCAAAGAGAAGGGTTACAACTTATTGCATTTGTTTTACAAATGCTTTGTCATTTTGTTGTATTTTAATTTAATTTGGTATTTGTTGTGAATTATGAATTGTTTGTTTTGTCTTGTTTTGTTTTTGTGATTTGCATTGTTCTATTTGCTTTGCATTACGTTTGTTTGCTGTTTATTTAGTTTTGCATGTTTTGCATTTATAGTAGCATTCCTGGGCTGTCTGTGAAAACTCGTAAAACTGACGAGTTTCTCGAGTTCATTTATATTCAGAAATCATGATCATTACCTCACCGTATCCGTTGAGCGTCCCAGACGAGCCGATGCACATCATCCTTCTGAAGCAGTGTCTGACACTATACGCTGATGACCCTGATAGAAAAGCTTTCGTAAGTTTTTTCCTTTTCAAGAAAGCTCAAACCAGGTCCCATTTACGGAAAGGTGAGAGAAGTTGGTAAATCAAGGACAACAACCTTAATCTCGATAGCAACTCCTCCACCTCATGGGACAGAGAACTAATTTCTTCGAAACTCTCATGCTTGCACCTGCTGGAGGAAGGAGCAGTGGAATGAAGAGCAAGAATAACGAAGGATAAAGGCTTGGTGACTGTTAGCACTGCCATGTTCATCTGCTGTGGCTGCGATTTCAGGTTTAATGGTTGAGCAATTAGATTTAGGTTTTTAAATAAAATTTTCACTGCTATAAACCTGTATTTGGAATTTTTGAAGACGTGTTCCTCTCCCAATTATAAGCTGCAATAGCACATGAACAATATTCTTTTTCAGATTTCATCAGAAGATGAGCGAAATTCCGTTGATTACAAACAAATTCACGATTGCTCAGTGGCTCTGTCTTCATGGTTCATCCAAGAAGGATTTCGGAAGGTTGTGTTCACTGTTCAATCAGATGTACCTATTGTCCTTGACTACAGTAATACTGTAAAGATAGAACGAACTGTGCCGGCGTTGATCAGCCTGCCTAGGTCCGCATTCATGCTCCATTCAAATCGTGAATGCGCGCTTACCCTATACAGGGTGACGAATAAATACGTGCGCCGCGAAAAGTGTTATAACTTTCTTTTTTGCCAACGAGTATCAATGCAAATATGATTATATATAGGAGTAGGACATAACATTCAATAATGAAGGAAAGTTTTCGAAGTAGCTGCCACGAGCTTTGATATCGTCTCTCATTCCTTCATTTATCGGTGGTGGTGCGCCGCAAGTGCCCCTTGTCTATGTCGCTCCATATTTCGGAAAAGGCTCGTCGAAATTTGACAAATTTCTTGTTGTGGACTCCTAAAATATTCCACCAAAACATATTTGACGGCGAGCTAAAACGAACCTAAGATCCGGCTATTCGAATCCCATAAACCTTTCGTCGGAGAAGAGCTGATTTCGGTCAAAAGATGCGTATTTTTATTTTTGCTCCATGAAGCGGGGCGCAACTTCGTTGAGCGAACAATTCGGCACGTTCCTGTTTTCCGAGCACTGTGGGTTTCCTGTGAATGCAGTATTGACAGGGCTTAGCATGATTTTATATTTTTTATCGATAAAATCAAAACAGTCCTGCCTAGAGCACCGAAACTGTTCTAAAACATCAAGAATTCAGGAAACACACTTTTTGCAGCAGTTCTTTGATTTTAGTTGCACGTGAGGGTTGGGCTAGTGAGATGGTGGCGATTGTGAAAATTTCTAGGCACCTCATCGGTAAAAATTTTAACCTAAAGCAAATGGACGCCCCTGCTGCGGCGCACCCAGACAAAATGCCGCAATTTCTTACATTTTTTATTCCGATTTTTCTCCTCTTGATAGGTAAGGAATTGTACCTTTCAGATATGATAACTACAAAGCCCAACCTCTTCTTCAGTTATGAATTAAACCAATTTGCAAGAAAGGTGGAGCTGCTTGGACATGTTATTCCAGCTAACATCATCATGTCGGTCCGTCCTCCTTTTAATAATCCCATGCCCTAGTAGTGTGTTCACCGTCCGCTTCTGTTACCTTCGTGGATTGGGTGGAGTATGTCCTCCCAATACTCACAGCTTGTCAGTCTTCCACGCGTTTCTCTGAGGAACTCCGAGCCTCGAAAGAATCAGTGAGCCCGCCACGCCGCTCTGAGCTTCCTGCGCATTTGCGTTATAACTTGAATAGTTCCTCGCTACAGTTTGAAGAACAAATCTCACCCATACAGAATGATTAAGGAGGATCACATGAATATTTTGAGAAGAAAAAGTGCGCCCAAGTGTTTTATACAATTGCCAAAATCGAACCAAATTTCACGCGCACGTATTTATTCGCCACCCTGTATTACACAATGACTCGCGAGGGCCAGCCGCTATATCGAGGCAGTGCCTCTACCTTCCCAGACAAGTCTACTACCATTTTATCCACTCCGGACGGATGGAAAGCAAACATCGATAGACCACGTTGATGCCAGTAGCGCCACTTACCACTGAACCACGCCCACTCTACTATCATTATAGTGATAGTGGGAGAGCTGCTGCAAATTCAGCTGTAATGCTGACGTACAATAGTGCTATCCGTTGAACTAATAAGCCTGTTGAACACTGTCCGAGCGGAGCTCTTATTCTTGTGAGAATTCCTCCTTTAGTCGCTTCAAAGAAATTTGGATGTCACAATGTTCCACTTCAAGCCGCTGCTAAGGTTCTTGTTCTTTCTTTGTGTGACTACCACCACTGTTCTTCGTTCAAAAAGATTATTGGAACTGGGAGAGACATTTGCAGTCTAACGCTAGAAACACGAAAACAATTCGGCTACCTAATGCCTATTTTAGCGAACAACTTAGTCACTCTTGCTAGTGGAACCCGTCGAGGCAAAACTGAGCTTCTCATCACAGATTTCGAACTGTCAAGAATTCCTGTACGCAAGAGCTATTTTGTGAAATGAAACGCATACATACTTGGCAGCGGAGCAGTGGTGTCGAACAGTTGACCAACGGTTCCTCCTGGAAATTAAACTCGAGACTCCTTTGAGAAACGTTTTTCAAATAATCTTTCGTAAAGCGATGGAGGAATTTCCTTCAGACCAACTCTATGCAGTTTCGACGAGGCGAATTTTTATTTATTTATTTATTTATTTATTTATTTATTCATTTATTTATTTATTTATCCATTTATAAAGCACTATTACGCTCGTCAAAAAGACAAATTTTCTTGATGGCCACTTTACCGTGCAATTTTCAGGGCGACGTCGTCCTCCTACACGTTACGAACTGCTGGCAGTTTGTCCCGTGCTGTCTCGCCGCATGGTCAGCCGGTCTTATCGTATCCCCGGCAAGCAGTTCCTTCACAGAATGTGAGTTCACAATTCTCTTCACATTCTGCCATTTTTTATTTGAATGATGAAAATGCATGAACGATTCATCATACCAGATGAACTTCGATACCAGCTAGAAGATTCTCAAGCGAAAGCCATCATCACAGACCAGTCACTGCTATCTATTGCAAGAAGTGCCAGCCGTCAGTGTCAAGTGAAGGTACACTACCGTACTGTCTCGGTGGCCTTTTTTGATACTTTGCATTTCTAGAAAATCATCTGTGTTTCGAAAGTTGACGTCGCAGGCGTTGACGACTTGACGTCCATATTTGCCAATCCTGCTCATTCGCAATATTCACCTGTTCCGATAGAAATGGAGAAGGTGAGCTCTAGAACGGACATAAGTGGATCAGAGGCCGCTTCTCCGTGCTTCCTATTGGCCCCGACCGATAACCCTCTTCATCGTGGGCATTGGGCTCCGTATAAGGCTCTGACTGAATTTAACTTCTGTTCTAGCCCGATCAGCTCTCGCCACCCCTCCGTTGTAATTTTGAAGAGAAACCCTCCTTTAATTTCTTGAAAGGTATAGGTAAAGGAGCTGTTCAGTCCCCTGAGGATGCTCGCCGCATTCATGTCCTATTCATAATCATAGAGGCATTGTGAATGCATATTTGGCCCACAGAATGACTTCCGGGGGCCAGCCTTCATACCAACTCAGTGTCCTTAGTCTCCCAGCCAAGTCTGATGCAAATTTACCCAACCCCGCAGCAATGCAAATTTTCCTTCACCCGGGAAAGGATGCATTGCTCGATCGTGATGGTGTCAGCAGCGTTTCTTTCCACTGTACCAGGCAAGCTCCTTCGAGATCGAGAATCGGTCCAGTAAACACGATGTCAAGTATTTCTACTCTGGCAATATTTTAATCTCAACCAGTGTGTTTCTTAACCAAGGATGAGTAATGCTACCTGGTGACAGAAGGTTACAGAAGGCCCTCGATGATAACAGAAGTTACTACGGTTGGATAAACGTGGAAATGTTCCACATCGCCATCGAGTCCTTAGTGGTGTGGGAGAGTGGTGTTTCCTCCAAACGCTCAATCCAAAAAAACTGGCCCTATGCGGGGCAAAACCCTTCCTACAAGAGTTCCCAAGTTCTCTCTTCCTAAAACCTCGCATGATGTTAAACGTAACGTCAGTCAATGATAAAATTTGATCCACCTTACTAACCTCGTTCGGCACAGCAGCATTCAAGAACTTCCTACAAGACTTTGTGGGTTGTGGGTTCTGTCTTCACTCTGTGGATGATCTTCTACTTGTTGTAGGACCTTCTCCTTCTGCCCTATTCAAGTGGTACAAGCGGCCTACCGAAAGGTGTGATGTTGTCTCACAGGAACTACGTCTCAATGCTGGCATCTTACATTGTGTAAGGATGACTACGTTCCTTGCTATTTCATCGTTTTCTCACTGTTCTTTTAGAAATCAGAAAAAAAAGAATTAGACCGCAATAAAACGCTATGGGCAAAAGCCAATATTCTTTCGATGAAAATTCGAAAACAGTCAAAAAAGTCGTCAAGGAACAGTAGTTTTTTCTGCGAGAGTTTCTTACAAGTAAAGCTTGTAACTTATCGATCAATGAGCGTTTTGACTTCAGGAAGTTCACCGAGGATTACAAGGCGCTGGGTGCTGATACCTTCGTCGCACCACCGTACGCCATAGCTATGCTGCCGTTCTACCACGCAATGGGGATGTTTGGGTATGTTTAAAAGCTTATTGAGTGCAAAAAACAGTTTTCAATGTACTTTTATTTCGCAATCTATCCCAATTCGGAAACGCCTCGTCCTATTTTACCTTGAAATGTAATTTACTATCTTAAGCATGTTATTCAACTTCTACTGTGGTACGACCCAAATCGTCATGAATCGCTTCGATCTGAAAACCTGGCTTAAGACAATTCAGGACTATGAGGTGAGCTATATATGTCACTAAGAAGGTCCGCTTTCCAGTGCAGGTCCCTTTCAGATACCCATGGTATCGGTGGTGCCGGCCATAGCAGCGCAATTGGCCGATTCTCCCCTTCTCGACAACTATGACCTCTCCTCACTGATGGTGGTCGCATCCGGCTCCGCACCGCTGAGTAAAGGGATCGTCGCTAAAATAACGAAGAGGGTTCCTCACGTTCGTTTCCGCGAAGGATACGGTATGACGGAATTGTCGATGGCCTCTCACATGTCATCATTGGATACACCTGATGGTAGTGTTGGACGAGTAATGCCCGGCATGAAAATGAAGGTGAGTAATTCCTTCAGAAGGATAAATTCGATGATCAGGAGAACTCCTAGTTCGCAGAATAGCAATTCTAGGTAGTCTTCTCAAAATCCAGGGAGAACAATGTTCGATACTAGTTGCGTTTGCCAGTTTTGTGCCCAATAAAGAAGTTTAAATTCGTCAAATGGGCATAAAGATCCTCCAATCATGGGATGAGCGAACTTGGAACGCTAAAATTCAACGTCTCCATATTTTTATTAGGCTATAGCATGTGACAGGGTGCGCGTGGTGCAGCGGTAGGAGGCACTACTGACACCCTCGCGGTACAGTGATCGATCTCCGCGGGCTAACTAAGCCTACCATCCCTCCGGGATGGGGCGAATCGGTACCAGAATTGTCTGGGAATGTAAAAATACTGACTTGGTATATCGGCTGGCACCCGCAAGTATTGTGGAGGCCAAAAACACGTTCACCATGCATTTACGGTTCTGAATGGAGTACGAATGCGATGGCGCGTTGTTAAGGGTCATGCACAGTCGACGACCAATACGACACGGCAATGATAAGAGATAGCGGCCGGTGTCGTATTGGTCGCGTCCAACTTCGGCATTTGCGTTGCCGAAGTTGCCGCATGCGGCGAGTAGGACACCGCGTGTGCGGCGTCGTCTCGTACGGGGATGTGTGCTCATTCGCGCGCGGCGAACAGTGCGGCGATTTGTCGTGTCGCATTGGTCGTCGACTGTGCACGACCCTTTAGGGGTCAGATCAACGCCGACAACTTTGCCTTCACCTTTGAATTTGACGGCATGTTCTACGTCTTATCTCACGAGAGATGTCGTATGTAGTAGGCAGAAGACCACGAAAGGAAGGCTTTACCTCTCACCTCATTACCAAGGTGACCTTTTTGCCAAATTTTGAGCAATTTTAAAGAATTCGATGTCGCTTCCACAATTATTGACAAGGTTGTTTTCGAAAAACGCACGACCTTGAAAAATGAACGATGATAGTAAAAACGAATTAGCTTCCAGATAATCAATGAAAATGGGCAGCTTTGTGGTCCCTATGAACGCGGTGAAATATGGATGAGTGGGCCGCAGGTGATGCTTGGCTACTGGAGAAAACCCGAACAAACTCGAGAGATCTTCGACAGTGATGGATTTATGTGTACTGGTAAGAACTGCATAACACTTTCTCAAAAGGAGAGTGCTGATCAACTCTCTTTGAAGGCGACATCGGGTTCTATGATGTGGAGGGTTTCACCTTCATTAGCGACAGGAAGAAGGAGCTTATAAAAGTCAATGGTAAACAGGTATCGCAATTCTCATTTGTTGAGATTGGTATTCACTCTAAAATTATTCACTCTAAAATTTTTAAAAAAATTACAGTATTCACTCCAAAATTTCCGTCAAAGTTCCAGCAGGTCAATGTCGTTTGCAGACTAATGTTTTGTCAATATTTCAAAGGACAAGGAACAGATGATACAAATGCAACGGCTCCCGTGTTTATCGCTCACCTTTTTTCAAAAGAGTTTACCACTCTCAGCCCTTCCTTTGTTGACAGACAGAGGAAGTTTTGGCGATTGTTGGCACGATTCAACCTTCCACACCAACAGTGGGGAGAGCAGTATCACCGATTCAATCAACCTTCGTCGGGATCAATTTTTTGGGCGTTGATCAAGATTCTTGCGCTCGCATCTTGCCTCAGAGCTGATCCAACATTTTGCTTCAGTGGTATTAGTCTCAGTGTTTGCCGTTTGCAATTAATAGACGTAAATATTAAGTGTACCTGCGTGGTGCAGTGGTAAGAGGCGCTGTTCACACCAACACGGTCGAGCGATCAACCCCGGGCCGGGCTAACCAAACTTTCCTTCCCCCGGGATCTGGTAAAATGGAGCAGGCTTGTCTGGCAAGCTGAGGACACCGACGTGAGTTAGCGGCTGGTCCTTGCAAGTCGTAGTATAGGCCAAATACGCGTTAACCAAGGCTGTACGATTCGAGTAGAAGACGAAAGCCGTGGCGCGTCCTTGAGAGACTCGTGAACACTTACCCTTTACCTTTGCCTTATCCGTGAATCAAAGGCACCCATAACCCGTTGTGTGACAGTATCGTTTTACTTATTTATTTATTTATTTTCTACACCATAATAGGCGTGCTATCAATAAAACAACAAAACCAGGTTAGTAAACGAAAAGAACAACAGTGAAGGAATTAGTAATACAAACGCGGTTAAAATTAGAATACCAAAATGGGACTTAGTCCCATTAGCTACTTATGGCAAGCATGCAGATCATATCCACCAACATGGTATACTGTGACTGTCGTTGGCGGTTGGGTGCAGTTTCCATTGCACATTGAGAAATTCAATCAATTGACAGCGATGACATCCTCGAAGTGATAGAAATTCTCTATGTCAGCAGCTTTCAGGCCGATAAGTTACCCAGGCTGGTTAGAAGGATGAGCTTAATTTTCGGAAAGAGCTGAGTTGATCTAACCTTCCTAGAGCACGCACCTCTGAGGCGGGCGTCGTATCTCAGAAGCCTCTTTAACCTGGTACGCACCTCAGGGTGGTCTAGGGAGGCGTCAAATAATGACTGGTTTCCAGAAGTGTGAGATATAGTACCCCAATGGGGCAATCTACCGTGGAAGCCATCCTACCAGTTGGGAAGGTTAGATTTTCCCCTCTATGACACAGAGAGGAGTGCCTTGCCAAAGCTGCATTAAGCTGTAGGTAGTAAAGACATAAGGATCCTGTTAACGCATCAGGACATCATTCAACATGTTCGTAGTGGATATGGTCTGCCACATTGCTACCCTCAGATCAACACTGCAACTCGAGAAAAACATCGAGAACCCGCATTACTTGAATCCATTTTCGCTTCTTCTCAAGCATCAGACATGAATACCACATCGGTCAAGTCCTGTTTCAGAAGGGCTATCCGAGCAACCAGAGGAAGTCACTGAAACGTTGCATCATGAATGCTATTCCGAAGGGACACCTAGTAGCTGATGAATATCCAATCTCTTCAGTCTTGCTCTGAAGGCCTTACTGTTGTCAGCTTCAAGTACTTCGACTGGTAACAAGCGGAACCATCGTGCGCAGCGACAGAACACCATGTTTGCCATTTGCGACCTGCTGAAACATAACGACCTGGAAACCTCCAAACCAAATCTGCCTAGACGTGGACTTACTGGCCTAAAGACCCAGTATTTACTCGGTTGGAGGCGTACTTCTCCTCGGAGAATGCGAAAGCAGAACACCAAATCAGCGATTATACGCCTGTGCTGCAGAGAAAGCAGTGAAAATAGCCTCAGGCGTTCACTGTAACTGGGTAGGTTCTGTCGAACAGAGTCAGTTACTCTTAACCACAGAAGTCTCGTGAACAGCTTTTGAACTTTCTCTACTTTATGAATTTCCCTTTTCAGATGGGGGTTCCACACAATTGAACCGTACTCGAGGTGTGGTAACACATAAGATTTGTAAAGTCTAATCATAACACCCGAATCTTTAACAGTAACAGTTCGAAAGATCTGGAACAAGACTTGATATGCTTTCTTCGTAAGCTGTTCGAGCTGAGATGAGAACGATAATGTTGAGCTGAACCATATTCCGAGGTCTCTGCTAGAGTCACACCTATTGAGCTTGAGTCCAGCGACTTCGTAATCTCTTGCATCTATAGTTCCTAAGTGCATCACTGCACATTTTTTCAAATTGAGTGGAATCTTCTGCTCCAGAGCCCACTCGTTCATTTTCGTAATAGAAGTCTGCAGTGCTGTCCGAACACTTTCGCTATTTCGGGAGTTGTATACGCCGTAGATCTTGACATCGTCGGCATATATCTGAACACCTATATCTGGAGATGATTTAAGTAGCGCTGATAGCTCAAGAGTGTAAATTAAGAACAGAAGTGGTGAGAGCACTCCTCCCTGAGGTACTCCGCTTGTGCAGCAGTGCGTGGAGGAGAAGCTTTTCTTGACTCTTACCACCATGTATCTTTCACTGAGATAAGACTTCACCCAGCTCAAAACGTTATGTCCAACACCCAGACGCTGCATCTTATTGAGCAGCATGGGGTGACTGACTTTATCAAAAGCTTTCGAAAGGTCAAAGTAGACAATATCAACTGACTTCTGTACCGACAGAGCACTACACCAGTCATAGTATGCATCTATCAGATTGGTGCTGGTTGAGGCACCAGGCAAAAATCCATGTTGTTCTTTAGGAATGAAATGACTTCTGTTCATCCACGACAGTAGCTTTCCGCCTATTATCTTTTCCATGACTTTGACCGGCGTTGGTGTGATGCTAATCGGTCGGAAGTCGCTTACTTGGGAAGCATTAGAACATTTTGGTATAGGAGTGACGATGGCCTGTTTCCATAATTGTGGAACCTCTCCGTAATAGAATGAGAGGTTGAACAAGTATGAAAGTGGCTTGCTCAGTGAGTAGTGGCACTTCTTGTAGACTATCTGCGGAATACCATCTATAGGTATGCTCAGAGAAGGTTTGAGTTGTTGTAGTAAGGAGGAGATCTCGGTTGGGTGAAAGTAGATGTCGTTACAAGCAACGGTCTCACTAGGACTATTTGGATGACGCAAATTCGAACTAGATGTGACGTCGTCTGCAGTAAAAACACTGGAGAAGTATTTTCCAAGAGCTTCAGCCTTCTCTTCGTCAGTGTGTAAAACATGCCCATCTGAGTCTCGCAAAGTAGGTAGCATACCTTTCGATTGTGTTTTCATTCGAAACTGGTGGTATATTTGAGCTATGGATGGCTTCGATCCGATTCTTCGCCTATAGTTTGCAAGAAATTTCTTCAAATGGCGATTAAGTTCGTCACATACCTTTTTATACTGCTTGTCCGCTAAAGGATTGTATAGCTCTCGAAAAAGGCGCTCTTTTTGAAGAAATAGGTTCGAAGTGTGGGGAGGATATTTGGCGATCGATTTCTTTGAAATCTGATATGGGACAAACATATCGAAAGCGCGACACAATGTTGTGCAAAATCTCTCGTATAGATCGGAAAGGGAAGAAAAACCATCAAATATTCGGTACCAATCAACTGAAGACAAGTAAGAGTTTAGCCCTTCGAAGTCAGCTTGCAGAAAATTTGGAGACGGAAGGGTGCTGTCGACTTCATAATTCCATGTTATATCGAAGGATACTACAGCATGGTCGGACGTAGCGAGGGGTGAGTGCAGATGGACGTTGGATATACTGGGTATAGTCGAAAGTACTAAGTCAAGGATACTATTTGAATGGGTTGCTTGTTGCACGAATTGGTGAAACCCGCCTTGCTGGAAGAAGTCTAGGAAAGGACCGGCTGAGGAGTTTATTGCACGTGGTATAGACCAATCAATTTGAAGATTGAAGTCACCCAGTATTACAGTGTCAGTACGGATAGAAGAAAGATCTCGAAGCCCTTCAAGGAGCGCGTCATCATCAGATCTCAAGGAATTAGGGGGACGGTACACAGTGATTATGCGAGTAAATGTTCGAGTAGGAGGGTAAAAGATGTCGATGCAAAGAATGTCTGCTGTGGACGTTATACTATGGGAAATGAAGTCTACAATATGGTTGCATTTAACTAGGCAGCAAACTCCTCCGCCTCTCCTATCCTGACGGTCGACACGATAGACAATATATGGCAGGCCACCCACTAATTCAGCATCAGCGATAGCATCAGCGATTATTTGCTTATTTATTTATTTATTTATTTATTTATTTATTTACTTTGAGAATGTAGCAATTGATGCCATTAAATTCATCTCCCAACGCTGCACTCGAAAACGAAGATCTTCGCAGGTGTCACCGTCCGAAATCGAAGCTCTCTTAACCAGTCTTCCGGGAATTTCCGACTGCTGCGTGTTTGGAGTACCGGATGAGAAGTACGGTGAACTTCCGGTAGCGTACGTCGTCTCGCAATCAATCGATGAGCAACGAATACACTCGTTTGTAAACGGTAGGCAGTACGCTTAATCAATGGCTCGTTTAATTCGTGCCTTAACGCTGGAATAATTTGTTGACCGGTTTCGAGTTTTGCATTGCAGAACGATTGGCACCTCACAAACGACTTCGAGGTGGGATCAAATTCGTCGATCAACTACCAAGGACGTCCACTGGGAAATTATTGAGAAGATTGGTGAAGGACGAGCACCTCAAGTCAATGCGCGCTCGAGATCGTAGCCGTCTTTAGCTGTCCAGGGACTCTTCACACTCTGCCTCAAAACGGATGAGTGTTGTCTATATCCAATCTCGTGTTTATATGAAGTTATTAAAGCAATTCAAAATACGAGGTTTCGTGGCAGTTCATGAAGGTCTGTGAATTACAATCTTTTGTATATGTAGACAAACGGAATCGAAAGCAGATTCCCACCTGAAGTCTAATAAATTACGATTTATCAAAACTAACGCTGGGTTGTTTCTTTTGTTTATTTGAACTCGGCCCAAGGTTCGTATATTACATTTATTGGCTGACGTTTCGGTGGAATCACCTTCTTCGGAGCCTCAGCCTCATCCACAGATCGGCAGTCAAATGAGGAAGCGACGGGCAGGGGTACCAAATGATGTGAAGATGAACCCAATTCAGAATGCCAGTCTAACACTGGGTTGCTCTTGAACTTTGTAGATTTTTGAAGAATAAATTTAAATACTACAATTAATAAATATCAGGGAATATTATAATAAATTAATTAAATAATTAAATTGTAATAGAAATTTGGTTAAGATAAGTCGCTACCAGCGCTCCTTCTAGTCCACTACTTCGATAAGTATGATTTTTAAAAGACGGGTTGCTCGAGACCTGAGAATAATTAGAAACCGAATCAACTGATGTTTATGCATCGACTTTATTCCGTTGCTTTGGGGCTGTCGTAGCATCGTGTGAGAAAAGCGTTGCTATCGGGAACCGCTCGGATCGCTGTCGCTTCTTATGCTCTACGTCTCCTTTTTTTTTCGTTTTTTCCAATTCTCTTCGTCGAAACTATGTGCAGTTGCAGTTTCTTTATTGATTAGGGCACTTATTTTGCGAAAGGGTAGGCATGGTACGCACGGTCGAGTGATCGATCCTCGTCCACACGAAGCCTATCATCGTTCTGTGGTCAGGTTACTCGACACCGGTCCTGCCTGGGCAGCTAAGGCCTTAAATTTACGGCATCTGGACCTTGTTAGTCTCTACATGCGACAAATGGTGAAACGGTGCCATTTGGGAAGGGGTGCAGGGTGGGGGTCTGCAATATTACGTCGAATCCTCGTCAATTCATATGTTATCACGATCATATCTACCATTGTGAAATTGTGGTGGCGAAGACAATTGCAGTGATTGACGGGGGCCAGTCGCTCTACCAGTTCAGTGTCTTTACATTCCCAGACGAGTCCGGTATTAATTTACCCGACCACGGAGGAATGGAGCACTTGCTTAGGGCGTGCGGAGATAGATCGAAAGCTCGACCGTACGGAGGTAGTAGTGCCTTTTCCCACTGCACCACGTGCGTTACCATGGTCGGACGGAAAGAGAAGATCCTACGGATGAACCTGTGTCACTACTGTGGACGTTCAAAACTGTTCTCTTCCCTGAAGTCTGAACAAACATAGTAGTTGTTTGGGTTTCAGCCATGCATTTAAAACAAAAACTTTCTGAAGTGTGTAAAATGTGTAGATGACACTGGTTTGCAGATTAATTTTAATTCTACACCGAGTGGATTGTGACGAGCGTTAACAAGATAGAAGTGAACGACACAAAGCGACAAAGATTCGTGAAACTGCACCCTTTCTGACAGGTTCAGCGAGGGTACTGCCGGAGAGTAAAAAGTCGATGATTGTAGAGATAAAATCTGAACCTAGCCCATCAAATATTCTGCCCATTATGAGAGTCGACAGAGTTACCAGTTAACTATTTCACAAATGCAAACAATAGACGGTCTGTAGGTAACACACTGAGATGGGACACGGCGCATCTACAGCGAAGTGTAAAGCTAAAAAAACAAATGAGATAATTCCACGATTAGTTCAGATTTGGGTGGTTGGGTGGGTAATGGGTGGGTGCCATTGCTTCACGATTACCTACCTAGTAATTGCAAACGACCCAACAATGAGCAATGCCATAGCAGCACCCTGTTGAACGACTAACGAGGAAAATTGGTGAAAATGCACCTCCTGGGAAATCCTGGGGCTGCTAAGGTGATAAATGCGAAAGAAAAAGAAACCGAGAAAACTCAAATAGAAGACAAAGTCAAAGTGACGACATAATGAAATCACATTCGTGCCTCCGTAATCAGTCATATCACATCGTAAAGCAAATAAAGCCAATGGGATAGAGCTGGAGTATGCATATGAGTCGAGTATTTACAAGTCATTAACCTCTCACAATAAGAGAATGAAAATCCTTTGAAAGTGAACTATGAACCAGTAATAGGGAAACAACTCAGCAGGAGCACAAAATCAGCTGACATCCCGCCTCGCATGCGCAACGGCGATCTGAAGGTATTGCAGCCATTCCTCTGCCTTCTTCTCGTCTGTTGCCTGCAATATTTATTCATTTATTCATCAAAATGGATCAACCTCACCAGATAGAAAGTCTATTTAAACAGTGTTCAACAAGAATGTCAAAGAAAAGCGGAAAAAACGAACGGAAACATCAAGTCGTCATACCTTCAACACCACCGATGTGTTATCGGATGTGAATATCTCGAACGCTTTCCGCAGTGACTTTCGACTTTTTCTGCCGCGACTCAGCGATCGAATCGAGCGTATAGACCGCAGATCAATAGCCGGCACAATCGCGTTCGATTCGCTCTGAAACGAGATTTCACTAGCACTATTTATTTCACACATAATACAGGTTTTCAAATTAATAAAGAGGCGTACAGCACACAGCGATGGCGATTTCCTATCCGCCTTAGAACTTATTCATATTCGGTCGTAGAGTAGCACAGTAATGGTAACGGTAGAGTAGCACAGTAACGGTAACGGAGGGATCACACGCTAACACGAGTAGTAAAACTACAGTAGAGTGTTAGGCGGGTGTTATGCCACCGATTTCGCTCAGCGATAGATTGCGCAACTGACACTATACAGCATCAGACACGCGGTAGCAGACGTATCTGTGTCAGTTGTCCCGGCGGCCGCCTGGGAGGCTTCGCTGACTAGGGGCTTGCAGACTCGACGACGCGACGTCGAGCATTCTCGTCCAACGCGGTGCCGTCGTGCAATGCAGTGTGTTGACTGTAGAGTACACGGCACCGCTTGGACGAGAATGCTCGTCCAAGCGTATTTTGCTCAAGTGCACTTATAACGGGGAATTCGACGCGCAAACTGCTCGTCGTCGAGTCGTCGAATATGTAAGGGCCCTCAACGGAATGAGGTGCGAACCTATTTCTAGTACAGGAGCAGCAAAAACGCGCGATGACACCGCGAAGTTCGCAACGATTGCACTAAATTCTTCATAGGCGGACGAATCGAGTGTCGGTTCGCAAAGACTCACAGACATGACCACACATCCCACGTCACCTTTCCGCAGCAGCAAGTGATGACCTTGCTCAGCTCGAACTGCGGTCGCACCGTCATAGCAAAAGCGTGAACAAATCCCTTTAGGAAAGGTCCACTACAGTATTTCTACTATTCTACTGTTGCTTCTGCGTCTCTCCTCATCCTTAAACGTTACTGTTTTACTGCCACTGTGGAGTGTAAACGTTCCTTAAGCACAGAGGACAGACGAAAGGTAAACAATACGGCGATGGGCATCAAACTTGATAGTTTCCAGACAGAGAATTTCTCCACACCAAGATTTGAAACCGTTCTAGAGATGAAATGAGTTATTGCGCCACCGTAAAGTGTTTCATGGAGTGCCTCCCGGCTACCAAGCATGAACCCATCTTACACCATCGTTCGCCTGCACACCTCCAACCCATTGAAGCAGGTATCTTTTCTCAAAGTCGTGCAACATAGTACGTGACAATTTTAGTGTGCGCAAAATTCCCATACCGCCATCTCCGAGCTACATGTGAGTGCAGCACTGGACAACGTGAAGTATTTCGTGTGCCATCGTCGCAGAAACCGCCACCGGCCCTTCTTCTCCTTCAGCTGCCCCTCGAGAACTCGCTGAGATCCTCCGTCTTCGACGAACCACCTTCAATAATACGCGTTATGATGTTGTCTCAATATACAACTGCCCAACTCACTTGACCCGTTCAGGATGAGAGCAACTGAAGCAGCTCCAACGATTCGATGGTCCATCAAGTGAGAAACAGTCGAAGAACGACGTGTCTTCTAGTTCTTTGAACAATTTGTCCTGTTCCTGAACATTTTATTTGATTTCGACTTACATTTGTGTCACTCAGCAGATCACCGTTTCCTGTACCAATGTTCCTGTATCGTTCCTGTATCGATGAAATTTTCGTAAATAGAAAAATTACCTTCACTGTTGGGAAGGCGCTGGTAACAAGGGTGACAAAGGCCTGTTCTCTGGTGATTCGGCTGGGGAGGCACTGCCAGCACCGCGCCAACGTCAGAAACTGTGACGAAGACTGCGATACTACTCCACATCCGTTCTCAATGGATGACGATTGCATCTGAATCAGAGAGTTCAACAGACGAAGAAAGCGGACTAAACGTGCACAATTTGTGCTTTCCTCCGATTTCTGAGAGAACAGTTTTTCCTCTTTAGAAGCCATGGTTACAGGTGAACTATCAGCCTATCCCGAACACCTCCCGGTCTATCCAAGTCTTCCACTCCTCCGGGGACGGGCAACTTGTTACCACGACTTGTCTGGGAGGTTACTGACTTGGTGTAGCGTCTAGTTCCCGTAACTTGTTGTATATCCCGAATACGCATTCACCATACCTCTACGATTCTGAACGGAACACGAACGGGCTGACGCTGACGCTTCCTTAGGTATTCTGGTTAACATTGGCTCTTTCGCCTAATGCTGAACACCCTCTACAAAACTACACGATATCAAAATAAGGGAATGGTAAGATGGTCGAGTGGAGAATACCAGTCGGACAGAGCAAATTACTTGTCAATCTAATTTTTATGGATTGATTATTTATTAAATCAAGACACGGCAATATTCAAAAGAGCCAACTGCACTTAACAACAACCATCAATACCAAGAACACATTTGCGACTCTTAGTGGCATCCTAGAAAATTTCTGTATTGTTCAGCAAGAAGAACGGATAAGACCGGAATGTGCTCAAACATGTTTCCCGTAAAATGAAGTCAATTCACTAAAACTATATCAATAGATATTCCGATTATTTCCTTTCCTTCCGTATCACTTTTGAACATGGTCAACCTTCCATTAGTTCCAAACGGTAACGCGCCATTCGGGACGAGTGGCAGTGCCCCAAGGTTGATTTTTTATTCATTTTAAGTCCATCTATGAAGAGAGGCGAGACGGCTTCATTTTCCACTTTTTTTTCGCGTTTTCGTCTGATTTGGTGCGATCACCTTCAACACCTTATCACACCACTTATTTCCGAATAACTGACCTGCAGAAACATCAAATGCAACCAAACCGGCGCGAACTTCGTCTTGAAGGCGAACATGTAATCGTCGTGAAATGCACAATAAGAGCTGTGCACCTGACAAGAAAAATGCACGATCATTCGATGCTTGGAACCTGGAAGAGCTATCCTTCCTCTTTGTAATTTAGGTGAGCTTTCACATTGAAATCTAGCGGTAACGTAAGTTACAAACTCTTTGAGCCCTCGACGGTGCACTGGATGGGAATGGGAAACCGCATGGCTACGTCGGACACATATCGTCTGATTTTATTTCGGCGATGATCGACGAATTGTAGCACCACATCAGATCGGTCGACCGATTTCTGAAAGAGGAGAGAACACTTGAGGGCTGCATTCGGTTTCGATTTCAGGTGCAGTGGTAGGAGGCGCTGTTGACACTCACCCGGTCGAGCGATCAATCGCGGAACGGGGTAAACAAGCCTTCCATCACTCCGGTATAGCGGCTGGCTCCGCAAGTCTACAATGACTTGCGGAGCCAGCGGCTATGCCAAATACGCATTCACCGTGCCTCTACAATTCTTCGAAATGACCATGAATGCGGCGACGCGTCGTTAGGAGACCGAACGCATGTCGGAAAATCGTACCGAACTCTAAGAGAGCAGGAGTGGTGAACTACTCTTCATAACCGTCAGATGACCGCAGAAAATTGCAGAGGACGTCCTATCTTTCATATTCTCAACTCTTGTCAGCTTTCTGATGACAATGATGCTAGAGTATTTCACAAATTCTCGACGACAGTACCATCATATTCAGAAGAATAACTAACAGGTAAATTATTATTCATCTCAATATTTGAAAGGCTATATTTGGAAGGCTGGTAGCAGTTCAACGGGTAATGCATTTTCGAGAGGAGGCGCAGCTTTAGTTTTCGATCCAACAAATCTCTCGATGTTTCCTTTCACTCTTCCCCTTATTTTTCAATCTCCACGAACGAACAAAGCAGTGGAAGTTCCCGTTGCTACTGAAACTACGACCTCTATTATTGGTTTGAAAAAAGATTACACTGGTGTTGTTGGAGAAGGAAACAAGTGATAGTGAGGATCTTCCCTTTAATTGAGTTCACTTGCAGAATTCGGCTGCACCTACAAATGCCGCTTTTCCATAGCCCGAAAAACTCAGAAAGTGGACAAACGTACCGCCCATTGTCGTTCCTCCTCTTCGCTTAGTGCATGCATCTTTGTTGTAGTTACTGGACCGGAATTGGCTGGAAATGTGGTCTCATAACCGGCCGCCCAATTCGCAGCCCGACGACTTCCAACCAGCGGACGTACCCGACCGTCTTTGCCAATCTGAAGAGCTTCGCATGAGATAAATACGACGCTATAGAAGCCTCATCACGATGTTCACTGGAATGGCAAAAGCGCCAACTTTCATTATCGCAAATAGTGTTGAACAATAGAAGACCACTACATGAAAATGTTAACCACTCTCTCTAAAACGAGCATTATAGAAGCATAGCCAAGCAAAACAAGGGGAGTGGATTCCTTTCAAATAAAGAAAGTCGGCACTGGTCAAAAGCTTCGAGTTCACAAAACGGGCTTAGGCTGGGATTTTCTTCTTCAGAGTTATCTTTTGAGGATTATTATGAGCGCTTACGACTAAACTGAAGTCAATTTGCCGAATTTCGTTCGAGAACCATTCATATCGTCGACTAGGGTGGACAGCGAAAATTTTCACATTTCGCTCAAACTTTGCCCAGGTACGTTATTTTGCAAGCTGATTACGATCATGATGATGGCTTTTCGAATTTCGCCTGATTTCGACCACCAAACAGATATGCGTGAGTAATGATAGCGTGGAGGTGGGCCATGGTGGTGACGCGGAGGAGTACCTTCATGAAGCAGCCGAAATCGATCGAAATATGAGAAAAAGAGATCAGATTCGTAAGAAGCACACAAAATAATCTACTTAACGAAGCTTGAGCCAAATCGGTGAAGTTGACCCGTCCACAAAATTTAACGGTATGGGTTGTCCTCGGCCGAAACTTAAAAACCAATCGTTCGAATCGTTATCAGCGTGCAGAATCGCCACTCCAGAACGAAGTTCCTACCAGATCGGCGAACTTAGCTAGACCACCCCATATGGGTGATCATAGATGGTCATTCGGGAAATTCGTTTTCGGCGCCCCAAACAACCCCCTAGACGATTTTTCGACGAAATAAATTGACGAATGCCCGTTCGGTGGAATCGGGACATTTTACCAGTATCAGAAACTCTCTACTCGCACAGAGAAAAACTTGAGGCGCATGCTGAAGGACGCGACAATGAGCGACTTCTCTTGTGGAAAGCACAAAAGAGGGATATCAGATGAGAAGATATGTGGTATGCGAGGTGTTTAAGCCGGAATCATCCCACGGCCGACGGTAGCTTTAGCGGCCGCTGGACGTCACTCGGGATTTGAGGGCTTAGGTTTTTCTCCGAGTGATTACTAATTTGCTAAACAGCGGACAGCTTGCATGGCGCGATAGAAATAAAAGATTCTGGCCCTGGAGATCATCAAGGATTTAGTTTCCATAAAAATATTACACATATCAACTCATTTTTTTCATTTGTCTGCATCTTGATGAGATGCTCATCCTTAAGGTTTACAATAGAAAAATCAGCACCAGATGAACGAACTCGACAAGCAAATAGAGGTACTTCAACGAAACCCACCGGTATTCTTAATAGTTACCAACGACACAGATTCACTAATTATTATGGAGATGAATGACATGATGAAGAAAAAATCCTCTTCTTACCCACGGTTCATAAAGATAAGGTTGTTCGCTATTTCAAATGCAGACAGAAGGTTCACCTTTCAGCATCTATCCTCTGACAATGGGCTTGTTCGCGCACCGGGGTTTTTTAAACCATGGCTTTGTACGAGGGCTAACACAACTCACTAGCTCGACGAGGGTTCGCAGAACTCGGCGCACAACACCCTGATTCATCAACGCATGATAGGGATTATTTGAGGTCTATACTCCGTCACTGCTTCAAGGCTTCCGACACTTTTCGAGCCAGTGAAAGTTGAAAACCGTTGCAAAACTCAAACAAACCCCGCTACTGATTCAGAGCATAAATGTCAAGCGGTGTATATTTAGTGTGTGTCGAGTACGACATTGACGGAAGCCGAGCACACCGCTCTACTCTTTCCTAATAAAATCAGCATCAATCGTTGCCGCTAGCTTGCAGACACAGCCCAATCTCATCAGATCCGCATTAGCCACTCCCTTAAGCTCTCCTAAAATAGCCTACCTGGATCTGCGGATTAGGCGCGAAACCGGCTGGCAACGTCTGCGTCTTCGGATGCGGTTGCGTGAAAGCGGTGATGGAAGAAGCGGTGACCGAAGACTGTGACAAATCCCTCGAATCTGCATTCTCACTGGTGGTTCGCATTCTAAAAATAGGGAATTTCTCTGTACCAAAAAAACATAGCTCGAAAAGATGGATACGTCGCCACAAACACCAACTAATTGTAAAAGTGGCGATACGAATGGCGGTTGAAGGTTACGGAAAGCGAATGCCGATAAAGATCACGAACACGACCTTTTCAAGGACAATCCCAGAAAAAATGGTCGTAGAACCGACGACAATCGGCAAGGTTTGGGTAATTTCGCAATCCTAAACGTATACGTCAGCATTATTTCTTTGTAGTGTTTCTCTAGTTCCGGTGCTTTAAAAGGCGGCACGTCCAATTAGTCGTTTTAGCTGTCTCAATACACTCTTTGCTCTATCAATTCGCTTCTTAGAGCGGCTGTTGTAATTTAGTGTGATGTATAAAAGGACCCGAACGCCAAAGTCTCCTTGGAGACATGGAATTTTCACCCGAACATCAACGCAAAAATCGGCTTCATAGTTCTCCGTTGATCTTATCCTGGTCTGCCCACTACGATCTGGAGAGTTCTGCAGTTAGAATGCCACCTCCACCTCCGAGCTGCGGTCGGAGAGCCACTCTAAAGTGTCAGTGGTGCGCAGCATGAGGGAGTTCAGGGCCTAATTGAGCAAATGTGTGAGCTGGATCAGGAAATGTTAGCACTTCTTTCACACTGAACACGTTTCCTCACAAGGAAGCAAGACGAGCGGACATTTTTGGGAATAGCCCGCTTCAAATAAATACCTATGAAAATGGAAAAATCTTTACTTAACAGCAAATTCAAACTAGTGGGGAAGTAGAAACTAGAAAAACTGACCCTTGTAAAGACTGCGAAGCGCTCCCTTGACCAGCCCTCCTTGGCAACGATCCGCTACTCCGATTCTGGTACTGCATGGCCAACGAGTGGGTGTTGCGATCGAGTTCCAGCGCTGAATTGTCCGCAGGACTTTCGCACACCGGAAATATCGTCCGAGGGCCGCTGAAATGAACCGCATTCAGCGCACGCATTATAGTCTACGGGCCTCTTCTACTATGCTCTATCCTTGCAGAGTCTACGACAAAGCTAGGCACCGTCCATATCATGTTACCCAACATGGTAGGAGGATTATCATATTAGATAACCGGATATGAAAACAAATAAGTAAATTAACAAAAAATATTGGGTAGTCGGGTACGGACGAATTTCGCTACCAAAGGCCGTCAAGCTTGCGCCAGAAGCACACATCAAGAATCAGCTCGGAAGCTGTTATTCGAACTGCGCCCGTACCAGGTGTTGAAATTGGCTCTTTGTGGGGAGTCCTGTTCGAATTTTCATCTTTTCAAAAGAAAGAACCTTCGATAGCATAGTATCTAGCCGTGGCGCTCTTTCCTTTCGCATACCTCCCTTAGTACAGATTAAGCAGCGAATTCTTCCTACCCTGATAAAATTTCAATATCAATGAGGACACATTTCGAGGAACTTGAATCAAATATTGTTGAAGAGACGTAACGGTGTTCTACCCCTGCATGGCGGCGCATCCACAGAGGAAATTAATTAACTTTCGATTGAAACTCTCTGACCCACTACAATCAGTAAACATATGTAACGAACTATATGACAGTCTTTTTTAACATTAAGATAGCTTTTAAATAATAGGATATTTAGAAAATATCATGATAAAAGTGCGTTTTGTATTTGTTCATTGAGGTAATTTGGTTAATTTAGACTGGTGATGTTGACTTATGTTCATGACTGTTGTTGTTCTACTATTTCATGCATGTCTTAGACAACATAGATAAATTAGTAAATAGCTTTAGCGGTGCAGCAGAAGAGAATGATACCTGGTGATGATCTCGGTCCCACCGGGCACTCGCGAGTATGTCTTTGCAATCAGCGAATCGCTTGAGTTCTTCTCCCCGTTAGCTATCGATATAACAGTCACGTCTCCGTTCATAGACGGATGCGTGGAATTCCTGAAAGAAAAAAACAACTCTACGAGACCTGATAATTTCTAAAAATAATAAAACAAGTGCAATTGGGAAAAGCAGAGCTCCGCAGTAAGAGTGTGTGAAAGAACTATTAAAGGATCACAGAAACACGAAAGGACCCCACAAGGGGTTCAAAATTCACATGCGCTAATTACCGTCTGATTTGATTTATTTCTTTCTCATATACGAATGCGGAAGTCAAGCGAAAGGAACTCACAAATGGGTAAAATCATCCATAAAATGAGGACAATGAGGAATTACAGTAAATGTTACTGGAACCAACTACTTTCAGGGTACAAAGCACGTGTTTAAACGGACGAGGCAAGCTGGCGAGCTTTTGCTGAGTTTTTCGTGTTTCCACACAGTTTGAACAGCAGAACGGAAAAAGAAGAGAGAGAGAGAGAGAGAGAGAGAGAGAGAGAGAGAGAGAGGCTGCTGAGTGATAGTAATTGCCATCGTCCGCCATTTAGATCTCTTTAAGTTTCTCCCTCCCTCATTCTCCTCTGATAGTGACGCAGTGGATACACTCACAAATTTAGGACGGTGGTGAGGTAGTTCATGACCTCCTCGCAAGGTGTACCACAATTACGAACCGTGATTATTTCCGATTGAAGATCACAATACTACCACATATTTGAAAATTCGCACCTTTGCCTCTTCTATTCAGGAGTTCAAAATCAAGAAGACACAGGATAAGGAAAAAATAACGTGAAGTAATTAAATGACGCTTTTCGCAGTTTCCGATGAACATCCTCAATGACTGCGCTCGTAGGGTACTTGACCTTGAAATCGCAAATAGCAGTAGCGACACTTGGAGTAGATTTCTTTTGAGCCGGAATTGATCGCATCAAATTGGCAAGCGAATGATTTACTTCAGTGCTTGAGCGAAATTTGCAAGATGGAAGCAACTGTAATCCACATCCGAAATGCCACAGTATGAGATCATCCCCTCTCCCAGCATTCACAATGAAACTGCCAATATAATTCTTCGATCGATCAAATCAGACAACCGAAGCTGATCCACTTTAACTTACCATTGGCGAGGCAAGAAAGATTAGTCGCCACATCTTCCTAGCGATTCCTCTCCATGCAAGATCTAATGAGACCGTGAACAAAACGGAAATTCACTCACCCAACAAGCGCCAATATCCGGTCGATCACGCGTTTGTTATACCCTTTTCCGACGGCTCGTAAAATGTCGATATGAAGGCGAAGTGCTGATGGCCACGCCTCTCCGACGCCTATAAACTCAGCAATAAGTCCAACTTCTAGCGATGCTGTTGGTTGATCACGATCAAAAATCAATGAAGTAAGATCCCACCAAAAATGTGATTGTCAATACGACAACTCTATCAGTGATTGTAATTTTGAATTTTTATTTGATTTCCGTATTGTAATCTTCAACCTCCTTTGAGGATACAGAGTACAATCTTACAATAGTGAAAGGTAAAGGTAATTGTCGTCGAGACGACGACCCGCTTCCCCCTCACCCCGCCTCCTTACGAGGTCGAGGTGCGCCTCACCACACTTTGCTCACTCGTCTATCAGCTTGCACGAATAAAGGTTACCTAACCTCGCGCTCCTGTCTACTCATCCTGGTCTCAGTGAAATCCACTGAACCACCACTATTCTCACTAGGGCAACTAAAGCCCCGTCAGCCTCTTGCACAACAGTAATGGTTTACCACCGACTTCTCCATTTTCCATTTAAGTCCATAGCTGACCTAATGAGCTATATCTGACTTCTCCCTCCTCACCCGATTCTAACTGTAAGACTCTAGTTGCAAAGCACGTGATAGAAACTTTCGCCCCTGTCTGATTTGATCTCTATGTCATGATGTAGTAGTCAGTTCAACCGAGTAACAGCAATAATAATAGAAATAATATTGAAAAGAAGAACAAAACCAAAAACTAGAACAGAAGTGATAATACTTACCTTCAATCTCGGTGAGAATTGAGGACAGTAGTTGCTCATCGTCTGTGTGTTGGGCACTGCGCACCAGTTCATCAAGTACTTCAGTGGCCAGCGGCAGAGAAACCCGTCCGATGTTTCCCATTATCTAAAGCATTTAAAATTGTCCCCTAAATAAAAGTATTCGTTATTTTGAAATGTTTTTCAAAATATACATAAATATGTATATAATATTTATCACACAATTATTATCAAACAAATATGTAATAGTTATTAACTATTGTTATTTATATCGACATTTTATTATATTTAAAATTATAATATTTTCGCGACTTGATTTTCACTTTTTAGTAATGACATGGAAGGCTGTCAGCTTTCCATCCTATACATCTGAAAGTGAGCGCGTCCCCTACGGATATATGAAATTTATTATTTATTTTATTTATTTTAAAGCGCGAATCCTCGCGCACAGTACATACCACTAAACGAAGCGTCCGAGAAAATAGAAACGAGGTAAAATCAAGGTACAACAAACATCATAGAATATAGTGCACTAAATTGAGCTACTATCACGCAGTGAAAAATGAATAAGTGTACATCCTAGACACTAACAACGAATGAAAAAAAAACTAAATAAATAATAAGTAAGTAACTAAATAAATAAATATGAGAAGTTCTGCATCTGCTTGAACGGAAGGATGTGGTGAGCGACATTGGCTTACCTTATAAATGGTGGCGAGGTTGCCATTGAAAGCGGGCTGCTGACAGGCCTTCGACAGAGTGGGCAGGAACGGAGCGAGAGTGTGAGCACGGCCTTGTGAGATCAGTGACATGTAGATGTTCAGAACGGCTGTGCACGTCGACGGTGATAACAAGTAATGGTCAAATTGCGTCAGGTATGGAGTAAGCAACTGAAACGATGTCCAATAAAACGTCCAACTGCATGTGCAGAAACGATTTGTGAGAGCTGAGGCACTCGAAATGTTCTTGTGAAGTGAGTAAACAGAATGTAACCGGTTTGATGCAGCTTCGATACAATTTTCTACTTCTTCGATCACTCTAGTCTCATAGAAGCATGTCGCAAGTGGCACGTCTTTCCCCCCTCGATTTCAGAGTTTCTATCATTTCCTTGCGAAAATCAGCTCTTCTCGCACTGGCTCCGCTATGCTACCGACTACTACGAGCACAAATGCGATCGAACGGAAATCTGCGTTTTCAAGCATACTTAAGAAAGGGCCAGAAATGTTAGAGCAGTGTCGGACATCAGTTCGGAATCACAAAACAAGAGAAAGTTTCGGAAAGGAGAGCAAAATTATTCTACTTGTCGGGAAAAGAAACTCAGCCTATGCAATTCGCGCGGAAACTGTCGGCATTCGGTCACGATAAACCTTGTGGTTGAAGTTCTCAATAAGCTCGCCAAAACACAGCTGTACACTCACATCTGGCTTTTCGTTGGCAACCATACTGGCCAGCTGGAACAACGACAGCTTTTCAGAGCAGTCGGCTTCTCGAAGCACTGAGAGCAGCTGAGGGATGTGAGCGTGGAATGGCTCGCGGTTGTCTGGGTACACCTGCGGCAGCACACGCAGCAGCGAGTGATTGCCTAAAATAGAAACTAAATATAGTAACGGTTCAGCGTCCCTTTTCGTTTTGTAAATCTTAATGTTTGCAACCTAGTTTTATCACCACTTTTTGCGGGCACTGTTATATTTACTGGAATATGATGTTTCAATGGTGGTGCTAGCTTCATCACAAAAACCACTTCTAAGACGGGATTCGAACCAGCGCCTAAACGGGGCTTGTGCCTTAACCACTACGTCACCGAGACGACGGCTCTCCTTCCTAACTGTTATTTGCGCTTCTCTAGTTCCTTCCTTAAGCCCGAAGGCTTTTATTGCCAGCACTCATCTGTAATGATTTCTTGAGCCGGAGAGCCGGATTCGGCATTGCAACAGTTATGCTGAAAGCTTTGCACCTAGGACTTCATTTCTAGGACAATAAGCTTCGTTGTTCCTTGCGTATAACTACCTGGAGGGGCTGTGTATCTTAAAATGACAACTGGCCATTTTTTGACTTTTTCTTTTAATAATGCGTCATAAAGTGGGAAGTGTTTCCTGTAAATTTTGCTTCTTCTAACCCTCCGATGACTTTCTCGGCTCCCAAGTGATGAGCTAATTATGGTCAGTTGCAGGTCGAGCCTATGGCGTTTATTTCTTTCCATCAGAAAATCTCTTAGTTGATAGAATATTTTTCTTAAATCTTATCAGTGTAGTGTTCTCTGTTAGGTTTCAGAGCTGTTTTACGTTGGAGTTTGGTTTTTTATAGTGACGTTTCTGTTTGTTTTTGTTTTTTTTTTCTCGCGCGTCCTCGGACGTAGTTAAAACTAGAATATTTGAATTAGTAGAAAAGGGCGTGGGTGCATGCATATGGTTTTAAACCAGCCTCTGAAGCATCACCTCAGCATACTTATTACGACGTCTTGTTTGCTTTCTGTTTATGCTTGTATAACCTATGTGCGTTATGAACGTCCCAAAATAGTGATATCAAAACGTTTTTGGTAGAACACCAGAACCTTCACCACAATTGAATCGCTCGTAAAGTATGGGCAAACAGAAAATGCAAATATTCCATGATATCGAAAAGTAGCCAAATACTCAACCCTTTAGGTTTCTTTTGACAAACTTTTGTTTATTAATTTGAGATTTTAGACAGGATGATCAAGCTTAAATTAAGGCAACGTCAAGAGTCATGAGATCGCTAGCGTTCACGCTTGAAATTTTCAAAATTTTCTCAGATCAGTAACGTTTACCGCAGAACCTGTAATCGAGGGAGCCTCCTCTTTCCATGAGAAAACACCACCTTTACCCCTTTTTAGCAAGGTCTCATTTATGCACGGATCTGAATAACCAAAGTTGAGCTCTACATAACTGCTTTGTCGAAAAGAAACTATATATAATACGAAGGTCCGATGTCCACGTGACTGAAGATCTTAGCCAAATCACAAGACCGTCCAATCTTACCAAACTACATCTGCTGGGCCTGAATTCATGACGGATATCGGCACAATATACCCGAGAATGAACCACAGTCGGCGCGATTATTCGCATTCATGAACGCACCGCGGAGTGGAATAGACCCACGATATCCCCCAAATAAACTCCGCGGCACGTTCATGAATGCGAATAATCGCGCCGACCTGGGTTTATTCGCCGGTATTGTGCCGACAACCGTCAAGAATTTAGGGCCTGGGTTGTACACGTTGCTGGGAAACCATTGGATACTCAAATCGAACCATAATTTTTTGAGGAAGTGAGCTCAACCAACCAAAGCCGAGTTCCTTTTCTCTAAGTAGTTCAAAACCAAAAATTCAAAATCACACTGAATGCAAAACCGTGCGATTTGGCAGCCTTTTCGATGGAAGCAAATCCGAAACCTTCTCGGAGACACGGACCGACCGGAGTACTCACTGACAGCGATCACAGACTTTGACGGAGCTAATGTGAGAGAAATAAGAGTATTATGTCAAACAGAGTACGTTTTCTTTTTTTAGCAAACCAGATGGAGAACATCAAAGGTGACATTTCTTTATGCTCTTATGTCTTTTCTTGACTTTATCTGTTGAAATGTTTTTCTTCTTCTTGTTTTGATTTATTCTCTTCCTTGAACTTTCTCACATAAGTCCGACCTCTTGTTTTTGCGTGTTGTCGTTTTAATTCTTACACATGTATTCTGTTGGACGTGTCGTAAATAAATAAATAAATTGTGTGGATTCCCTCAAAGAGATACTTCATGCAGGAATACAGTTTCGAACGGAGTGTCCTAGATAGGTTTATGGGTTGACCTCATCCCACTAATCTACAAAAAAGGCAACTATGTTTTTGCGCCGCTCGTATTGAGTGCGCATGTGACGGGATAGTTCAGACAAGGCTTGCCGGTGAGCTGCTGGCGAATTCACTTTCGAGAACATTGAAATAGGTAGAGTGAGCTACACGGTCAAATTATCGCCATGTGCAATTTAATGATAGGCAGTCTCCTGGAATTATGAATTGATAGAACACACTCTGTGATCTCTCACTGATTTTCTAGGAACGGTACACTTTGGTAGATCGAGTAGTGGAAAAAAACAAAGCAAAAAAACGCGGCAGCAAATATTTAAATATGCCTAACTCTGACTATCTAACTGAACCTTGGTTACTTGTACTCAAAGTAGCTACGTGGTAGCTGGGTTCCATAGAAAACGTTGGAATCATAGCAATTATTCGGCTGAATTGAGAATCGTACCATTTATGATGTAGGAGATGATCTGGAGTGCGTAATGTGAGAGCGCTTTGCCGTTGTGGATGGCGGCCAGCGAGATGTAGCTGGTGGTGTTGCGCACGAGCTCCTGATTCGACGAGCCGACGGCCTTCATCGCCACCGGCAACGTCAAAGTCATCACCGAGCGCTTCGCGTAGTGCTATAATAATGAACTTTCAACCAACGTTGACTAAAAGGAGATTTGACTTCATAATGTTCCATAAATTCCTCAACGAGAAATGCGGACGATTCCACCATAATTTTAGAGTGGTGAAGAGTTTTCGCACTCGAGGTAGAGCAAATAAACTTCGGTTACCCTTAGCTAAAGCAGGATATCGGTTCCATTTTTTCACAGACCGCGCTGGATTAGAATATGAAAAACTGAACAGGAAAACAGGCATTTCGATTGGGTTAGATTTCCGTTTTATGATAACCACTAACTCATATGATTGTATTTGTGTGCTATACTATATTGGTTCACTAGTCTTTATTGTACCGTCATATGCTGCATCCATGTAATTAAGAAAAAGAAGAAGTTCTATTCTGGTTTACGTTCTGAATACACTAGGGCCAGAAAACGCAGTTGGCTATCAAAATACGCCAACCACAGTAATATTAGGTTGTAAACCTTCCGATTGAATATTTTTTCATCGCATAGTAAAACTTCTGCTGAAGCTTCTGCATTTCTCTTTCGATAACATTTCAGTAGGGTAGCTAAAGCTCTTCTGAACTATTTATCGCCCATTCGATTTCATAAGAATTCCTTTAAATTATGAAGGCTTAAACCTAGGTCCCCAACTTCAATAGGCTTTGACTAGGGCGTTCCGCTGCAGTATCCAATCCTGAAATTTTGCAGTATAACAGAGCAAGTTGTCCTGTATATTCCCTCAGAACAGCTTGGTCGCAGAGGGTCAAGGAAGACTATGATGGGTGCGAGAATAAACCGCTCCGCCAAGGACACCTAGCACTGATTTGGATAGGCTAAAAGTAGCCACAGAAGTCGGACCATCAAGCACCACTCACTACTTTGTAGAAGAGTTCCAGTGCTCCATGCACTAGTGACTGACAATCTACTCTGTCAGCAACTGGATTGTATGGCTTGCAAACCAAAGGGTAAGCAGGACTGATTATGTCACCCATTCAACCCGGCCAAGGATGTCTTCAAAAAAATCATGTGGGAAATTTTTTGGAGTATTGTTAGACTTGGATACCTCATGCAGCGTAATCTTCAGACATTTTCATCAGAAACACGCGGAAGAGAAAAATCTCAACAAGTAAGGCCATCTCAAAACGGGAGTGTTGAAGTTGTTCGTCAATAAACCGGCACGGTTCCATGCGTATGGAGTAAAACAGTTACTAACAGGGAGGCGACACATTGTACTCTATTATTGTACCATACATATCACAATTGGGTTCTGTTTCGAAGAAATAAAGTTGAAAAATTGAGACGAGGGAAAAGTTCAACCGGAAGGTTTACAACCCAATATAATACGTCAGCTACCAAATATCTAGATGAATGGCAGAAAATTGAGGAAGAAGAGATGCAATTGCTGCAGAGTGCTTATAATTGATAAGATCACTCTTGTTAACGCTTTCCGGTTCTTCTCGTTTTGATTAGCTTCCTTACTCCCACGTCTTTTAACGATTGCATGTTGCTACGTTTCCGTAGCCCTTGGGGCTCTTCGGGAATAATACCAAGGCAACTGAATCTTTTCGAACGAAATACTGTGCACATGATACTACATAAATACATATAAAATTAAAAACTGGGATCTTAGGCTAACATCTCCGACAATTACGTTCATTATCCACTGCTCACCCCAACGAAACGAATAACGTCAACTAAAGGCTGTTCGCACGAACTCACCAAAAACAAACTGCTGAGCAAATCGGAGGCAATTTTGCAGTGAGGTGAGTCGACGTATTCGCCCTCTGAATTTAAAACGCTCATCGGATGATTCAAACAGCTGTCCAACACATCGACCAGCTCGGCTGAATACGTGTCTATACTGCCGGTCTCCCTGAAAGAAAATTTATTATTCAACTACAACATTTTCCAAAAAAAAGGATTCTGATTTCTCTTCAATGCATAGAGAGAAAGAAACGATGCTAGACCGACTTCAAAGCTAAAAAAACGTATAATTCTTCTAAATTGTAGACGTTCACGTAACGTAACAAGGTAGGTAAAAAGGGAACTGAGCTTAATTATGTGATAATAATCTTGAAGAAGCAATAAAGAAGAAGGGCGATAGAAAGACGATAGAATCCTATTAGCAGTTTCGGCTTACCTTATTGCGGCTACGATACGGGCGATGACGATCTCGACGACGCTTTGGTCCACTCGCCGGTCGATGTAGTGTGGTGTGTTGAAGATCTCCTTCAGTCGACTGAACGCCGTATGCTGAAAATGAGCCGTAATAAATAATTAAGAAAATAAAGGTGAAGTAAAGTGAAGGTAAAGGTATCGGTGTTGATCAGTCCCCGCAAGGACGTGTCGCCGCATTCGCGTCCAATTCAGAGTCGTAGAGGTTTGATGAATGCGTGTTTGGCATGTACAATGACTTCCGGGGGCCAGCCGCTATACCAAGTCAGTGCTTTAACCTTCACAGAAAGGTCTAGTACCAATTTACGACCATGGAGGGATGGAAGGCTTGGTTGGCCTGGATGCGGATCGTCCATGTGGGTGACAGTAGCGCCCCTTACCACTGCACCACGCGGGCCCCAATTAATATGAAGTATGGTATAAGTACAATTATAAAAATCATTGCTCTTCTCATGCGATGCTCCTATTTTATAACTAATGAAATGGCAAATAGAAATAGCAAAATGATAGACACATTAAATAATAAAGTCCAATAAATAAAGACGAAAAGGAAGAGAAAACGTCCAGACAACGAATCCAGTATGGGAACCACTGTATTTTGTGAGAAGTTGAACAAAAAACAAGCTTGGAAAAGTTCTTCTTTTTCGAAAAAACCATGAAATTTCCTTATAAATGTCTCTTCACCTCACCCAAACTTACATACAATATTGCCTAGTACTACGCTTATGTCATTGTAACTGTACTAGCTGTTCTTCAATTTTCTTTTTGAAGAACTAAACAAAATGAATTCTACATCTGCGTTTTACGCTTTCTACAATGCGGAATGCAATGCAAGGGTTGAAGAGGACAGATTTCAGACATGCTCTCCTGGAGGAGGTTCAAATATTGAAAACGAGCAACACAATGAGAAGATAGGGAATCTTCTCCTTTTTTTGGGACCCACAAAAATAAAACTATACTGTTCGGACGACTTGACGCATTATCGCTTCCACTTCTCCATGACATCACCCAAGGATTGAGAAAAAATTTCTATGAATGTCTCTTTTTTTCTATAAATTAAATATGAATCGAATTGAACTATAAAGCTACATTTTGAATTATGAATTTTCTGTAAATTTTCTATAAAAAATGGAATTTTCTATGAGTTTCGTTTCGATTTCAGTCCAGGTACATATACATAACCAAGTTCCCCAACGAAATAGTCCTAAGTTCACACACTGAGAGGATCTTCGCTGTAACGTCCCGTTGCCAACATATTTGCAGGAAAAGCAACGCAGAATCAACGGCTTCATAAAAGGCTCGTAGAAAATTTTGAATCATTCTGGATGCAACCGAAGTGTTAGCTTAATAAAAGTGCATGCCAATCTTGGAGTTCAGTTCAATCTACACCTATTCAACTGTACTATTCAACTGTCTCATCATCATGCCAAGATTCATGGATAGTGATATTTGGGCAATTACGGAAACGAAGCACTCAGCAGGAAAGAGCTTCTAACTGCGGAACATGAGCAGGTTGTCTCTACTGATTTGATCTACTTTCCAAGAGTTTGCCCTTTTTGATGGAACCTTGAAGCGCAAATAATGGACAAATATTGCTAGGCTAATATTCTACCATGGGTCCGTTCCAAGAAGATCGCCTTCAAGCCTCAGACTATATAGGATACCAGGCTGCCCACATGCATATACGAGACCAGCCATACGTATAAATGTGGAGCGTCTCTAATGCTGCTTCAGGCAACAAAAAGAACAACATTTCAATGTTATTCAATCTTTAATGCACCAGTATTTCAAACTCTTCGTCCTTTTTTCAACTTTTATTTTTGAGTATTTGTTATTTCTCTCATTTACTGAGTTTTATTGATTGCTATTACGCTGTAGAAAATGAATGAATGAATACTCATAACAATTTCTCTGCAAAGGTTCTCATGTTATGTAGAAAATTCATTCTTGCCAAAATTCAAAGATCACTAAGGAACAGGGGCTCAAAATGAAACACTCCTAGATTAAGAAATCAATCTTCAAATTATAATACCAAAGAAAGCGCTACATATGTACATATAACACTAACATAATTCACAGTCCAAATGAAATAAAGTATAATGCAAAATTGATATGCAGTATAAGTGCATATTTGAATGAAATAACGCAACAGAACCTATTTTCTTACCATACACCATAATGTTGGTCTCGGACAATAATGGCACTTTTACTCTACAGTTTTTCTTCCTCCCTCATACAATTTTATCCCTCCACTATATAACGTCTAATATATTCGCTAGAAAGCATTTTGATGCCTTATTCTGAACACGTAAATAACTTTCTTCGATTCGAAATCAGAACGCTAAAATTAATCTCCATTTCTACTAGGTAGTTCGGGAAGAAATGACCGTTGAATTTGTTCAATTTGTACACTTATTTCTCTCCTACTATAGAAGATTTTTCGAACATTTGTATGTTAGGAAGAAGATCTTATTCATCTATCTTCTTATACATCTACTTTGTTTATTCTGGGAAACAAAGTTGCAAAAAATGGGTGCCTCCCCAGCTGAGCGAAGCAGACAAGACAACATCAGTGTAAGTAGCCACAAATTGACTTGGGTGGATCAAGTGCTGCGTCATCAAGGTGTCTACAAAATTCGTTCATGGTAACGCTCGTGAGCTGGTCGCGAAAATCGCTTTGAAAAGATTGAGGAATTGGAGTGGGAAGTTCTGCCTCATCTGCCATAGAGCTCAGACCTGGTACCATTTGCTCCGGTCGATGCAGCTCTCCCTGGCTGAGAGAAAGTTCACAAATCGCGAAGAAGTCCAACTCTGGATGATCAACTACTTCGAGTCGCAGCCAGCCGAGTTCTTTGAAGAGAAGAAAGTAATGGAAATATCATTTGGATTGATCTCGTTCAATTTCGCCTTCATAACAAACCGGGTTTGCACTCAAGCGTGCATTGCTCTCCGAACAGCCTAATAGCTCAACTTGCCCTTCATGAATCTCTTTCGAAGTCAGATATGAGGAGATTTGCCTCGAAGGAGCCCATCCCGCCCATAACTCTTGCATAGTTCAGGGTCACATTGCTATGCTGGTTCCACCTCATAAGTGGCGGTGATCGAGTGCCGGCTCGCTGACCGACCTTGTCGTTAACAGCGGTCCTCATCGCTCGGAATCTTTTAATAATTTTGTGGTGATGGTTAGCAACAGAACAAATCTGATGACGTTATGGGAGAAACTTGAGGGGAAACGAAAAATGTGTCAGTCGATGTCAATATATCAAATTTGTTCTAAAATGGGAACTGAACACAAAATTCCCCCTGATATTTGTACAATTCCACGATGGACCAAAGAATTAAGGTGTACAAGAAAGAATGGCTGGAACACAAATGAATCTGGATGAGCGGTTACTCAAAGGAGGTTCATTGAAGCTTCAGGGCTCATCACCAAGAAACTCAAATCGTGGCGGCATAGAGTAACTAGGACAGTTCTCTCGCTACAGGCAATCCGAGAGGAACACATAAACGGGTCCTCTGAACGAGGCTCTGCTAAGACTGAGGGCAGGAACTGCGCTAAATGCTTACACCTTTCTGATACTGCACCTAAACAAGGCTGGATATGATAACTCTTGCATGGCAGTAACCAGGGTATGTCCCAGAGTCGTGAGTTCGAATTCTACCTCGGTCGCGACTATTGCGAAGTACTCAGACGGAGCAAGAAACACTTCTACTGCACATAGCATATAAGAGTCTCCCAAAAAGGATATCCCTAAAGTATAACCAGCTGAAAATTTAAACCATGGCAAATGAGGCGGTTCGCTAATATGAGAAAAAAATAAGCAAATGTAGAACATGTTAAGCAAAAAGCCCAAAGAAATTAAGGAAACGCAGTGATACTGTCGATCCTCACTCAGGTGAGGGGGGCTGGCAAAGTGCAAAAAATTGCTCGTTTTTTTTTGAAAAAAAAACTGACAGGAAAAGAAATGTTATTCCGGGGCTGCGGGGGACATCATTTCCTAGCACAACAGTTGTGCCAACTGTACGGGCCGCAAGCGTCGCGCACCCCTGGATTCTCGTTCTGTCGAAGCGAAGCTACCGCGGAACTGATAACAACCTAACCTCAGAACACTTCCACGCAGGCAGCTTTAGTTTGCAGAGAAACAGGAATGTATACAAGTTCTCTTTCTTATTGTTCGATGGCTTACCGAAAGATTACAGAGGTCATTTTGTTCAATGTTGCCTTCATCATCGGACGCTCGATTATCACAGACTATCTAAAACTCTCTTTTTGGCACCATTTATGGCGCTGCTCATTCTATCTGGTACTGGCTAGTCTTGGATAAATTACTATGGACATTTTATCTAGAAATCGAAAACATCTACTACCAGTGATATTTAGAGCTCGAAATACAGCTAGCAGTAGATTGAGATCAAAGAACGGACTTCAGGCAGTTCAAGGATTACGCTTTTGCAAGGTGCTGTTCCACTAAGAAAAATGAAGAAAGTTTATTCTGTGAACTCCAGCATGGTTCATAGTGCCTCATGGTATTAACTGTTCATAAAATCGACAGTAACATCTACTTTGCTGTCATTGTTGTGCTGACAATTAGATTCCCCAAGAAAGATCCGATTGTTGTGAACTGTATGCGAACCTCCATACTCAAGGAGCAGTTTTCTGTGGCAAAAAAAAACTCGAAATTGGACCCGACGTAGAATTCTGATCTCTTTTCTGGATTCTTATAAAAGGTGATAGTTGCGCAAGAACTGCAGCTTCCTCACCACCGTGAACCACTGTAGAATTATTACGTGAAGAAATTTTAACCACTGCCCAACCTTAGGAGAAAATGTTGATTTGGTTTGATTTCATTAACCACAACCATAGTTACAATTACGTTAGGCCGATATCTTCATCAGTCCCAACCTTGAGTATAGCTCAAGTCAGGTGAGAATCTAAAGATTGGATGGATTCAGTCGTACACAACATGCGTATGAAAATGTCTCCGAAGCTCACTGTTGACCCGAGACCTACAGAGAGACTCGTCTGCGGTATTCCGCTCAATTTCGTTAGCATTAGTCGAATGTGAGTGTGATTCATGTACGGACGCATTATCCGGTTAGAGAGTGTGGTTAATCTTGTGTAATTCTGTGAAGTACGGCGACCATTTTCAATTATCTTTGAACAATTCCAGGGGCTGGTTATTACATGTATTATTCAACGCCTCTCGCACACATAAGTGTGATCAGTGTCTTTACCTTCCCAGATAAGTTTGTTACCAGTTTACCCGATCCATGATGGCTTGGAAGCCTGGACGAGAATCGATCACTCGACCGTTTAGGTGACAATCGCGCCTCCTCTAAATGCACTGAGCACGTCTGTATTTTCAAATAAAGATGTAAAATTTGGGTGAGCCGAGACTAACCAACTGTCAATGTATCATTATGAGCATTGGTTTCCTTAATTTGGCAAATATCAAGGTTTCTTGGAGTATCAGAAATTTTCAGTCGTAAATTGCAGGAACATTTATTGACTTTTATATTTGGAGATGCTAGGTTATTCGCAATGTCAGTGTTTTGCGATGTCAGTGTTTTGCGAATAACCTAGCATCTCCAAATGTATAAGTCAATAAACTAGTTCTCGTTTATGAACCGCTTAACAAAAGCGGCAAATAGCAGAATAGTTTCGTGCAGGAACATTGGTTTAACACTTCTAAATGACCTTTTCTTGAGTTGCGAAATCCGAGTCGTTTTTCGTTAAAGCAGCGACGGGCGAGAATTCTCCGCCCGCCCTTTACAGGATGTCTCACAAATCAAACGATGGAAATGCTGTCGTCAGCAAGTGCACTATTTTCGCCAAAATCGACGTGACACGGCTGTTGAAGGCTTCTCCTACACGAAGAGATGGACAATTTTTGGTATAGTGGCGTTTTGGCTCCACAAACTGCCCTAGAAATGCAGCCTCAGTTTTGGAAATTCTTCGAGTCCCGAAAAGAACCTACTGTTTGGTGACTCGAACTACCTTCAAACACTATTAGCACACCGCTGAGTCGAACGACGCGTAACAATGCTATGACTCAGTTTACGGAACTGAATACACATGATGAAAGGCCAAAAATCAGGAACCGGAATGAGATGTTGGAACCAAACAGCCCCTTTTGACGTGTCGAACTGGAGTCACACAAGCTTAGTCATTGTCTCTAAAATCGAGATTTCGCAAACAATTCCAATCGCCTTTAGGAGAACGGAAGACCGTCCCGTTGAGTCTGTCTGCAAATGCGGTAAAATCGTAGTAATCCTCACTAAAAATTTATGCACTCAAATCATCGAGTGTTGATTACAAAGAACTTCAGATGTACGCTAATACGTACTTCTGCAAAGTATGTACGACAGATTTCTTCTTTTTGGGGTTCCGGAATCATCGCAGATGTTCGTCACCCCTTAACGGGTCCTGACGACGAAAACAATTACGATAGGCCGACAGTCGTTGAGTGCGATGAATCACCGTGCCTGCTTATTCGAATGTTTTCCGATTGGAGCCGCTGTTTCCAAATGTCAATAGAGGGGTGCGGGGGAGTGGTTCGAGAGTTTCAATCAGGATCTGATCAACGCGTGACTGGTTCCACGATCGCGAGCCGGATTTCATTTGCACATCTTGAACAGCTACAGGAGATTGTGCTGTGGTGAGGAAGTCACGCATCGACGTTGTACGAACATTGTGAGACAATCAGCTGGGACGTAAAAGTATCTCGAAGAGAACACGGCAAAGTCTCCAGCTCCAATAATCTTCTTTCTGGAGTGTAGATGAAAGTAATCAAAACAACATGAGTGCACGAATGGAAGCTGAAGCGAAGGACTAAGAGTTTCCGGAACTTGCCATACCCATGTAAAGGTAAAAGGTAAAGGTAAAGGTGTCGGCGTTGATCAGTCCCCGAAGGACGCGCCGCCACATTTGCGTTCAATTCAGAATCGTAGAGGCATGGTTTTGGCCTATACAATGACCTGCGGGGGCCAGCCGCTATACCAGGTCAGTGTTTTTACCTTCCCAGACAAGTCTGGTACCAATTTACCCAACATCGGAGGAATGGAAGGCTTGGTTAGCCCGGGCCGGGATCGATCGATTGACCGTGCGGGTGTCAGTAGCGCCTCTTACCACTGCACCACGCGGGCCCCATACCCATGTAAGAAGGGAAAATTGCAACAAAGCACTCGAACAGAGACATTACTCTATCTTTCTTGGTAAATGAGTTTGCTCAGTTTTCAAAAGAGAACAAGACGGGTGCACGCGGTCCTTTTCAGTTAACTTTTCATGTTAACAATGGTGGGCAAATTTTCCATTCGACGTACAATTTGTCATTAGAAACACTGTACCGCAAAGAAAAATTATTGTTAAGCCTACATAACGATGACTGGCAACCCCAAATTCCATATCTTTTTGTTCTTTGAGGCGCTATTTCTGCTGCTTTTCATAAGCTGAAGACTTTCAGCATCTTATACATATAGATATAGATCGGACGTATTTATCGGTGGATATATCAACCAGACTCGAACGAACTCTTGTAGATATTAAATCCCCCGCATAATCATAGTGGGCACAATGAGTCATTAGGGCCAAATGATCACCGGTCTCGCTGACAAGTACCTGTACGAAGTTGCGCGCTGATGACTACGCAAACAAATAGCGCAGCTCATACGGGCCCGTAAAGCGATGTTAGGACATCGCACTAGGCAACCGGACACAGCTTAGTTGCCCTCTTATCCAAACCAAACCGAAACTGGTTGAATGAGATTGCATACAAGGAAAAATAGAGAATAGATATACGAAGTATATATGCAGGATTGCCTGAAAAACTACAGCTAGCCAGAATATTTCGGTTAGAGATTTGCTAGTCACAATATTAACCTTCATATGCCATCGCTCTGATCGAAAATCGGCAAGCTTCTATCTCTGTACCACTTATGGGCAGCATAGATGAGTAGGCGAAGGAAAGAAGAAAAGATTGAATCACATAGATCACAAATGAACCGGAAAGAGGGATACTGGCCCTCATTATCTTAAACGGATTGGTTCCATGCAATGCCCATAAAAGAAACACTAAACAAACGGGGAGGTAAGTCAGAGTGTTTCTGGATTACTCGTCGAAAATTATTATGATTAAAGAGTTAAAGTGAAGGAATACCGAAGAGGACGAGCAAAGATTGGTACAAGTTTGTTACGGCTAACGATTGCACCTACCTGCCAGAGCGTGGAAGGGACATGAATTTCGATAAATCGCTAATCCAAGAATAAATTCTTATAAAGCGGTGAATAAGGAACGTATAGAAGAGTGAGACGAGAAGCGGATTAGGCAGGAAAACCAGACCTGTGCAAAAAAGCACGAGATGGAAGCAAATAGTTAAGGAATTAGAGAGCCCCACGGAGAAGTGAGTACCAGAAATTAATAACTTTTTATCGTAAATTTCTACGCTCGAAAAAGCACTCAGTGATCTTTTTCCGAGTAGAAAGATTTCCGAAACGAATGATACAGGTAATTCTAGTTTCACAAATATAGTCAAAACCTAATTACTAGCTGGCATTGGGAAGACCTAGCCGATTATGAAAATAAGCTATCTGGCGGTGCGTTTCTCCGCTAGCAGCCACCTGGTCCCATTGTTTCCAGAACAAGAGGCGATGATCCCAAATAGGTAAAGGCACGTATTATACCGCAAGCTACCGAGTCTGATTCTCTCCAATTCAGATCGATTGAAATTAGCATGGCTTAATCCTGATTGAGAGTGGTTTCTAACTGACTAGAGCTCGTCGTCATGGTTAATCTCGTGTCCTTCAACGCCTCACCAGTTGAGAGACTACCACTGAATTCGATGAGTGTGCAGTTTGATCGATTACCAACTGTTCATCACAGACGTAATTTCGGCGAAGGCCTCGATTTCTTATGAAAGTCAGATGATGATGACCGTCGAAGGATTTGCTCTACATACTTTTGGTGGGGAAAACCGGAATACACCTGAAAACCGTGGAGACTGAAGATCGTTATGGGACGGGTTCGGATCATTCGGTTATTCAGTGCTGAATACATTATTCCAATAAGCATGCAACAGCTGTCGGGTAGCAAAACAAAACAATGCGTTAATTCAAGGATAAGTTTCGATCAGCAGAAGAAAAACATGGTCTAAAACCTAGTTCCTTTGTGAAAAAAAACATACTGAACAGTGCAAAATACGGGAGAAACATGAAAACACTGGAAATTTCCAAAAAAATTGAAGCTAAAACTAGAAATGAGAACTATGAACTGCAGGAAGCATTAGCCGTAATGAAAGATCGAGCACAAAAAAACGTTAAAAATGTAATGAATGGCAAAACACTTCCACTTCTAGACAGAAAGAATTTAAAAACGTCTGAAAAATTGGCTTCCCGGCAGGAGTGTGAAACTGAAATTTCTCGTGAAATAAGAAGAAAATAATAGCAAGCGGTAGGAAAATTTAAAAAACGATAGTAGCAGGTAAAATGGCATTGTCCGACGACAAGGACTCAAAAATGAAATGAAGAACGATGACGCTTTACATTCTAATGAATAATTAAAGAAATAAACGAATAAATGGAACAAAATTTTCGTTTTTGCAGGATACTAGTGGTTCGAATTTAGGAACGAACGAAAAAATAGAAATAAATTAAATAAAAAAGAGATTGAAATCGAAATGAGCAAAAAGTTTATGAGCTGAAAAGCAGTGGAAATATTTTGCTCAAGAAATAACTAGAAGTGGCTTCTGTTATATCGAGGTGACGCACCTCTTCGGCAAGTGTTCTTTTTTCGAAAACCGATATCCTTACTGGGAGAACTCTTGCTGGTGAAAGGAGCCTCGGTAAAAGTGAGGTGTCCCGAACCGTTCGACCCGAACCCGGACGTAAAAAAAGTGCGCGAACAGGCAACGAAAAAATGTAAAAATGCGTAGATCATGCGAGAATACCGTACCAGGTCGGTGATGACGTCATAGTCGGACAGTGTGAATAGTTGACCAGCGGCGTTGAGTTGGCGTTGCGCCAACACGCTGATCATCAACGGATGCATGGTGGTGGTCCGACTGTGCGGCCTTCCTTCGTTAGCAGCACATCGATCGCCAGCCGTTAGGCGACACGATAGACGGTAGGCGGAGGCAGCGCGCCGTAGACGCAGACCCAGATCAGACGTCTACGCAGGCACACCGGCCGACGATGAGACGCAGCCGCGTAGCCGCAGCGATCGGGGCCGACGGTGGTTAGCACAGCACGTACGGGCGGCGGCTGGCGACGGCCGCTACAGGCAGACGATGCGCTGTAGTGATGGTGATGGTGGTGGTGGTGGTGTGGACCGACCACGGATGGATATACCGCCTGCTTGCACCACCCGCACTGTACACCCACCCGCCCGCAACGTCTTGGGCTGGCGCGGAGCCTCTTGCGGAGACAGCGCGCCTCGTCGCATTCGACTACCTTCGCTCCATGGACCCCTACACACTCTACTGCGGCAGTAAAGGCAGAGTCTGACAGCCGCTGGACTTGTGTTCAGAAGCTTCACTACCAGCATCCCTCCGAACTAAGGACATGTTGATAACCTCGATCGGGACTACCCACTAATGAAATTTTCTGTAAGAAACGTTCCATGAATTCGTGAAGTACATCGCTCTGACACCACTCCCTAACAAACAAGAAACCCCTGTCCGTTCTTGCTCATTCTTGTTCATTTTCCTGGGGGAGGGCGCCATGCTTTCGTGGTGTGGACAGTCGTAGGTAGGAGTCACCATGGTTCTTGTCCCATCAACAGCTAAGAACTTTTCTTTTTCTGCTGAACACTGCCTAAATGCCGCTCTTGAAACATGTCGCTCAGAAGTTCAAATGGAACAAATGGCCTCCGGAGCCCACATTCATCATTGGTAAACCTCGATAAACCCCGATAGCCTATCAACGGCGCGCACCTTTCTCTACTTATCATGAACGTCCTATGTTAAACACAATCTCTCATCGACTCTGCCGTCTGGTTCTGGCTGCGCCGTGGTTTCGAAGACCGCTCGTCCGTTAATGAATCTGGGCCCAGCCGATGCGGCTTATCTTAAGAGGTATGCTAGTCTAATCTAAAACTGACTGCCGGGTATAACGCATTTCTATGTACAGGGTGCGCCAGCTAAATCCGGACAAGCGCGACACTTTTTTTCAAACAGCGCTACAAACACAAAATACAACTCGAATTCAGCATGCTTTTACATATTCTTAGGGGGGGGGGTATATTAAGATTACAATTGCTCAATGTAGCCTCCGTTAGCAGCAATAATGGTCTCCGTACTTGACCTGAAGCGCTCGCAAGCCCTCTTCAGAGGAGCTCGTTCCAAATGTGCGAATGCTACTTCAATGGCGGTTCGCAGAGATGTGGGGTTAGGATGCTTCGTCTCATTAGCAACCCTCTCAACAACGCTGAAAAGGTAGTAGTCCATGAGTTTCAATCCGGGCTTTCGGGGGGGCCATAAACAAAACATGTCCGAGTCACCATACAGCCAGTTTTGTACCGAATGGCTCGTGTGAGCTGTTACACCGTTTCGTTGGAAGACATATGACCTTCCTGAAAATACAGCCACTACCCAGTGTTCTACTACAGTCATTGAACCTTGGTTAACTCCCAACACTATCGCCAAGTTCCTCAGCGATTGTCCCGAGTCCTCCAAGATCAGCTCCTGAGCCCATTCCATGACTTCTGCGGTCCTTGAAACACGTTCTCGCGAGCGGGTTCTCCTCGCCGGAGTTGCCGAACCCTCTTCGGAAGCCTTGCACCTCGCCACAACATCGTAAACCGTCGACATCGAGTATCTGAAGCATCGAATGATTTCCGTCGTTGTGCGTCCAGCGCGAACGCCTTCGATCATTGCAGCTCTTCTGTTGTACTCCGCACTAATGGGAAGCATTTAGACAGTTGGAAGGGTATCAATAAAATCTAGAGAACTTTTGCTTACACTATACCAATTGGGACCTCTGACGGAGTTACGGTGTGGCGGGAGATTTGAATTGAAATTTGTCCGGATTTAGCTGGCGCACCCTGTATATTCCCACTGAGACTCGGTTGCTCACATGATTTGCTTATTGGAGGTTTGTTATGAGTTACTGTTCTGAGTTGAGTGTTACTTGTTGCTTTGTTTGGTTCTTTCAACTGGCGCGCAGTACGGCGCATAAATAAATAAATAAATGTGACTGTTGCTAATCATCATACATGTGGATAGTTGGTGTAGAACCTCTTTTGAGCCGGGGCTTACCGATGCGATGGGAGGCTTTGACGACCAACTTGTTCATCCGGGCTACATGGCTGTAGACGACCTTCACGAGACCACAGACAAAATATGATCTGATGGAGGTCACTATTGAGGCATATTTCTTCAAGTACATCGCTTTGGCGTAGATCCATAGAAAATCTAACGTTTCACTTGAACTTCTGTTTATAAACGTACCATTTGTGACAGACATGTGTTGTATTTCGCTTGTATAAAGTATGAAGGGTTTCGTCTCTACCTGAAAACGTTTCTACCTGGATACCTGAAAACCCGTGAACGTGACCTCACACTCCACGCCATTTTTCAGCAACATCATGTAATGATCTTAGGCCTATGGTATACTCCGGCAACGGCCGCGTCGCAGCGGAGCTAAAAATGCATTGGCTTGCCTCTATTCAGCACTGCAGCTGGGTTTTTTGTATGCTGCTGTGTGCGGGGACTCGGATAGTTTACCGCAAGAGCAAAAAGAATGGTGCAGATCCTCTTAGGACAGTACTGTGGCTTTTGTCGCAGCGAGCTGCGACGCCTGTCGCAGCTAGCTGCGACGGTCGCAGCGCACTGCGCTGCGACAGCCGGCGCCAGCTGCGACAGGTCGGGCAGCACCGCTCCGAGTCCCCGCACACAGCAGCATACAAAAAACCCAGCTGCAGTGCTGAATAGAGGCGAGCCATGCATTTTTAGCTCCGCTGCGACGGTGCCGTTGCCGGAGTATACCATAGGCCTTAGTCACTCGCTACTATTAGGTTGGTGCAAAAATTCTCGGACATTTGCGACTTCTTGAATTTCAAAAGATTTCCCCGGTATTTTCGGCTCTAGTCAAAAAATGGTATAGAGAAGAGAAGACCATTGATATTAATGGTGCCTACTTGAAATGACTCCTTGCTATTTTTCAGATATTATAAAACGAACTGTTTTGTATTCCAAACGTCCGAGAACTTCTGCAACAACCTAATATCTCGAAACCTAATATCCCTAATACGTCCGAGAACTTCTGCAACAACCTAATATCTCTAGATCACTATCACCCTTCGATTCTGTATGTACGCCTCATCTCATTGTGGAAGGTGCTGATGTGTGTCGAAGAACCATTTTAACTGGAAACAAACAAACAAAAAGAACAGTTTTTAACAACAAGAAATAACTGTAGCTGTTCCTGCTGCGCATACTGCGGCGCCGTATGCACCACGTGAAAATTGTTGGTATTCTCCAAATGCGTTGCTTTGCTGATCGCTCTGCGTGCTCTTATCTATAATCATTCTTGTGCACTTTACTGCCAAGCGTAAACGGGCTTTGACAGAGTTCCGCACAGAGTGAACCGGAAATTCTATCGGATCCATTAGTTCTATATATTTCTGCTTTGGAATTAGAAAGCTTACATTCCACGGACTTGTGTTGAATCAAGAAGTGCTTTCGCAGCGGGGCTTGAGAACGGCTAATTGGGATAACGATCACAAGGCTGACATTAACTGCTGACGATTCCGTCGCTTTGACGCCTTTTGGCGACATCGGCAAGATAGAGTACATATCTGCTGCTCAAACCTTCCGCTACATTCTCCAAACGATTACAAATTCTGGATATAAACGTCAGATTCGTCACAAACACTCCAAATAACGTGCAACAACTCCCAAGTTCTCTCTATTTTGAATCTCAGCATTGACGTTAATATTCCTATGATAGTATGTCAGTATGCGTTGTCGAAAAGTGTTGTTAAGGCCCCATCAGACTTTACTGCGAGGCTGCCGCAGTAGTGACGAAACATAGTGACCGGTGGCGCCCGCGAGCGCGGGTCATTCCCTGTTACGGCAGCAACATCCGTCTCAACGGATCTGGCCTTGATCAAATTATTTTTCGCTGAAATTTCGCTTGCTAAAGTTACCAGGAGCACTGATTACGAATGTGACATCCGTCTACAAATTTGTTTGCGAAAACCACCAATATCGTCGTTCAAGTACCAAATAGGTTTTGACCACCGTCAATACAATAAACGGCTACAAAGAGCGCAGCTATCGCGAAAATACACACTTTCCCTTTTTACTGCTCCACATTGGTTAACTGCTGCGTTAGAGTCTGAACAGCGCGCTTCAATGCACTTAGAAAGCGAAGCATAACGCCCGAGTTGTCTTTCTCAGCTTCAAACTCAGTTTTGATGAACGGGAAATTAAAAGCACCGAAGGGTCACGAAAAACTGGAAAGTGCACCTCTTAACACGTTGACGACAGTGCCGTTTTCGCGTGTCTGGCGCGTGGGACCAACCGATTTTCTAGCGCACCGAGGCCGTGGCATGATGCTGGCATACGACGAATTTTTTTCAAAATGAAAGTGAATAGTAAATCTCGAAGACTACATATACAGTCCTGTAATATCGGGGATTGTGACTATTCTTTTTTTGCAATGAAAATAGAAAAATAACAGCTGGAAGCTTTTAGGATGTCCTTTTTCCCTGTGCAGGTTAAAAGGAAATTGTTATTTGTTTATTGTTCATTATTTGCTTATTCTAATAATCAATATTTGTTTGCATTTATGTGTTTGTTTCAGTAACCGTTACATGTTTGCATTTATTTGTTTCCTGCCATAACCATTATTTGTTTTTACTTGTAAGGAAAACTAGTGCACAATCAAAAACTCCAGTAAATCAGAAGCTAAGAAATGTTTTCACGGACCACGAGGTTTACAATGATTACCAATCATGAGGTACATAGTGGCCAGACAAATATTGCCCAAAAAATCGGGCGTCACACGGTCCCACACGGCCTAATACATGTGACGCACCATTGTGTCACACGGTCGTCAACGTGTTAACAAGTAACTCTTCTTGTGCCGCATTACTTCAAAATCGCATCCATTCATTTTTTTTCTACGAAGGCTATGCTCAACACACAACCACACAAAATCAACGTTGAAAACAAAGAATATGTGGCACACGTACTCTTATTATCACCATCTGAACACCGCTATTCATACTTACAAAACTGTACATATTTACAAAAGCTGACAATTAAATTGTGTTCGAAAGCGAAATCAAACTAATAGCTCATCGAAAACTTTTCCAGACAACATCAAAGAATCTGAAAGTTCCATATGAAAGAAGCAATGTGAGTTACAATGAGTGATTCCGTTGGAATCCATTTGATATCAAAATATTCGGGTGGAAGAGACGACGAATATTCGAGAACACTGATAAGTCTATTTACATAAGTGCACTTTGTTGCCTATTGGGGTAGAAGATAGGTGTTAAGTCTTGTGAAGTGGGTAGTTGGGTCCACAGCCTTACGAAAAAGGGAAGATAATTATCTTTGATAGGAAATCGGTAACAAATTTGTACATTGACCCCCATCAACTGGGTCAATACGAAGAAGGCCGACAAGCGTCTGAAGGACCCGACGCTGCTGCCGAGTATGAACGGTTCAGCACAAGCACCCTTCAAACGTATGGTAGCATATAGTGCAGAGCGATCAAATGGAGAAGTTTCGTTTCCAACATAGACGAAACCTCAAGAACTCCACCAGATCATAACCATGGATAGCCTAATTCCTCAGATTAAAATTTTTTTTCAATAGTTATGAATGATATCTTAAGATCTACAAACAAGGATGCGCCATTTTGCACGCGCAAAGTCAGGTACTGTTAGAATAAAGGCTGTAGTTCCATGACTCTGACAAAAATGGTGGATCGGGCCTGGACGGTGTGGGTTCGTAACGAAAGTTAGTAAGTTAGTAATGAACGTCAGAGAAATGTACTAGAATTAAGCTCAGAGAAATGTACTAAAAACTATACATCCTCGAGAAGTCGGAACTTGTCAAAATCCACAAAAGAAGTGGCATCACAGTAAAAAACGTGGTTGCATACTGGTCTTCAAGTTGTTGCTACGAGTTAACAAAAAATGTGATTTAGAAACCAGATGAACAGTAAACTTCGGCGTGCTCTCCTTGAGCAGGTGATACGCAACCATTGCAATGAAACCTCATTAAACCCGATGCAATCAAGTAAAATAAGCAGCTCTATGAGAAGGTGGCTCATCCAAGGGGCAAATCGCTTGCCTCCTGACGAACCTCGTATTTCGCACGTCTCACGCATTTTGGACAGTCTTCGATCCTGGATCCACAATCCGCATGAAAGACAGAGAAGCAGTGAGGGCACTGAAAACAACGTCAGTGAGATGGTTTATAATAAAATGAAACTAACAAGGGTAAGGTAATGTTCACGATTAAAAAATCAAAAATTCAATGTTATCCAACACCAATGAATGGACTTTGGAATATCTGACGTTGAAGTCATTTCCAAGAAAAGACCGTCTATACTACCAAAATCAGCAAAATTCTCCTATCCATTGATCATCGTTCTACTGTTTTTCCAGAACGACAAAGGTCGACGATTTCTTTTGAACCCTCTTCATATGTCGAACAAATTGCATAGAAAGCTACGATGGAGTCGTAAGATAAGAGGAAGAAATTAAACAAGCCCCGACGACAGCATCCGTTGGGAATGAGATCGTGAACTGACATAGCGGCACAGCATCACAGTGCCCAGCATTGGACTGAGACCCGAGATCAAATCCCGTCTGACAAGGGAAGGTTGTTAGGTCAAGGAGACGATTCGTAACGAGACCCACATGAGCGTGTAGGGCTTCGGACGAGGAAAGCAACAATGTGTTCACAAGTTGCTTAGGACACCCGGTTGATCTGAAGAGGGCCTGTGAAATTTTACACTGCTGCATGCGTAGGCTAACCGCCAGAGGAGTAGCGAGGGTGAGCTATTCCACCAGGGCGACGAGGTGGCCTAGTGGATAGCGCTGTGGACCCACAATCTAATGACTGGGGACCGGTCCCTCTGCAATTCTTTTATTTTGCCTTCATGCGCTAGATGCCAAATTACGCTGCTTCTGTACTTTTGTCGCAGTTTCGGGATAGAATCGCGTTTGGGGCGAGTATGGCCAACAGAACACTCACAGAGGGCAATGCATTCTAGTACCTATGTATGTGACGCACACTTACCGTAACCAACCCAGATCGATCCCAAATTCATAAACTAATGTCAGATTCGTGATCAGCGCCTCGAATAACCGCCGTAGGCAAAGTTTGGGCTAAATCGGTGATTTCGACCCAACCAGCCTTACGGGTGTCATGTGAGTGAGTGTGAGTTGTTTCAAAGCCAGTGGCCGAGAATATCTCTATTCTATTGCTCCACTTTTTGGACTCTGAAGAACAGAGACTCCATTTTCCATGAGTTTCTTTTCATATTAATCAAAAAAGATTACTTGGGCAGCTGACAAATCCACAATTCACAAATCTAACATCGGCTTTTCCTATTGTGCCTGACGTACGCTTGCTAGGGTTCGTAGTCAAAGTAAGGCGATTGGGTCGAAATCACCGATTTAGCACAAACTTTGCCTACGGTTGTTATTCGGGGCTCTGATCACGAATCTGACATTAGTTTTAGAATTCGGAATGTGTGGGTCACATACGTAGGCACTAGAATACATTGCCCTCTGTGAGTGTTCTGTTGGCCATACCCGCCCCAAACGCGATTCTATCCCAAAACTGCGACAAAATTACAGAAGGAGTGTAATTTGGAATCTAGCGCATGAAGGGAAAAGAAAAGAATTGCAGAGGGACCGGTCCCCAGTCATTAGATTGTGGGTCCACAGCGCTATCCATTAGGCCACCTCGTCGCCCTGGTGGAATAGCTCACCCTCGCTACTCCCGCTGGCGGTCAGCCTACGCATGCAGCAGTGCAAATTTTCACAGGCCATTTCCAGATCAACCAGGTGTCCTAAGCAACTTGTGAACACACTTGGATTCCTCGTCCGAAGCCCTATTAGGTCATTTCATAAGTCCCTGCCGTTTTTTTCATCGTCCTTCTGTAAGTTCAATTGGAAATCTCTGATAAAGAGCTGTACACCGTTTGATAGAGAATTGTTTGTAGTTTTAGAATATATATTTTCTTTTGATGAATACTTAAAATGTGGCTAATTTTTCACCAGTGAAATGGGCAATGAAATTTCGCAAAAATAGCCCTTTGCGGCATGGAATTTTCTCTAGAAAAAGCGAAACTTTTTGCAACTATTTGCACACCATTTCAAAGAGAAAAACCTCTTCTACAAAGCGTTGTATTGCGTTTTTTCATCGCATTTTGTTTTTGTTAACTTTAAGGTCCTTAAGTCGAGTGACCCAAAAGTCGTTAATTATTTTTGGACTCAACGCTAGTTCTTCCTGTGAAGACTTTTGCAACTTTTTCTATATGTCTTATGCCAGAATTTCTTGCTCTATCAGAAGATGTGTTTGGTTTTTCACGTCGCTGAATTTTAAACAAAATTTAGCAACGACGACTACCACTTGGACGCAGCATCACTAGTCTTTTTGTTGAGATAGTTTTGATAAACAGCATATACTGTTTGAATGAGAAAGACTAGCACTATGATATAGCATATCAGACTTTTCTACACATATCGAATTCCATACGTTTTTAGCTTGTTGAATGTGGCGATAAACGAGCCCTCTCGGCGGTCCGATGACGAGCAGCTCGGCCAACGTGACCGCCGCGCGATTAACCTACGCAGCGACGCGGCGATCGCGCCCAACGTGCGGCGGTCGCGTGGCCGAGCCGCTCGGCATCGGGGCCGTCGGGAGGGCTCGTTTATCGCCACTTTCAACGAGCTAAAAAGGTATGCAATTCGATATATATAAAAACTTCTAATGTGTTGTCTTATAGTGCAGGTCTTCCTCTATAAAATGGTATATGTCGTTTGGCAAAACTCTCCCAACAAAAAGACTAGTGATGCTGCATCCAAGTGGTAGTCGTCGTTGCTAAATTTTGTTTAAAATTCAGCGACGTGAAAAACCAAACACATCTTCTGATAGAGCAAGAAATTCTGGCATAAGACATATAGAAAAAGTTGCAAAAGTCTTCACACGAAGAACTAGCGTTGAGTCCAAAAATAATTAACGCTTTTTGGGCCACTCGACTTGAGGGCCTTAAAGTTGTCGAAAACAGAAGCAATAAAAAAACGTAACACAATGTTTTGTTGAAGAGGATTTGTTCTTTCAAATGGTGTGCAAATATTTGCAAAATGTTTCGCTTCTTCTAGAGAAAATTCCATGCCGCAAAGGGCTATTTTTGCGAAATTTCATTTCCCATTTCACTGGTGAAAAATTAGCCACATTTCAAGTATTCATCGAAAGAAAATATATATTCTAAAACTACAAACAATTCTCTATCGAACGGTATACAGCTCTTTATCAAAGCTTCCCAATTAAACTTACAGAAGGACGATGAAAAAAACGGCAAGGACTTATGAAGACCTAATACACGCTCATATGGGTCTCGTTACGAATCGTCACCTAGACCTAACAAGCCTCCCTCGTGAGTCATAATTTTCACTTAGAAAGGTGCTAGTTGCATGATAGTATAATAACTCATGAGACAAAATAACTAACACGAAAATATTGAGCGACAGATTTCCGCAAAAAACGGTAGAGCCAACTCACAGAGCAAACACAACTTACTATGGTAAGTGAAATTAAGCAATAACGAAACCAAAACGAAGGTAATATAGAAATGTGAACTCACGCGATACGTAGTTTCAGTTTGGAAGGGGTAAATGACATCATGCGCATCGCATATTTCACAGACGAAGCCTTTTTGACGGCAAAGTGAACAATGCATTACGTGATCCACCGCGTGCTTGAGGAAGCCATGAATATGCTTCTCCAACATCCCGCTACGTAACTGATGGAGATCCTTAACATTAAGAGTGTAGCAAGAAAACAAAAAGCATCAGATCACATTATGAATGCAAAATGTCCACAGAAATCGGACTCACAGTGATCGAATAAGCATGTATGTCATTGTACAGATGACATCGAGGCCATACACGTCTACGGAAATCTTCCGCTATAGATTCGCGACAATTGAACAGATACATCGAGGCAATCTGCAGCTTCTCTCGGAGGCCCTGAAACGCGTCACATCAAAAGCTGTTATCTCAAGCCAAATCTAACCCTAGGAAAGAAGGGGACTTCCCTACTGCAAAGTAATCTGTTATTACGAGTATAATGGCAAAGGATTTATGTTCTTGTAAGATGATAGGAAGGACAACTTTATAGATCAGATCAACCATTTCCGCATGAGGACTGTTCAAATTCTGTTACAAGTTCAAGAAAAATGTTTAACTGATTACTACTGCCTAGTAGTTCAAATTTCGGTCAAATGTCACGTATAGTCCTCCTACGCCCAAACATTCCCAAGAATTGCGAGAAATTCTGATTTTCGAAGAACCAGGAGTTCAGCACCTGCCAACCACTCGATCAGCCCACAAATGTTGTAATTCACTGGGTTTTTTTTGTGAATGGTGCGACGCTTCCTGAGAGGCTTCTTAACGCCGATCCTGTGCCCTTTTGTTTTTATTTTACGATAACTTAAAGGAATTTATCATGTATCAAAAAGCGAGCAAGACCCAAATCGCCCTACACAATGCTTTGTCAACTTCTCGACCGCTCACCTCTTCACAAGGAGAAATCTATGTGTTCTCACCTTCATGTTCTTCAATAACGGGACATGTTCATAGAGTGTAGGGTTATGCTGATCAATACGTATCACAATTTTATCCTAAAACAAGTGATTTCCATTCAGTACAAACGAATTTCGCTTGAAAAGCGAACAGAAAAATCCTATTGTTCTTAAATGATGTGGAACCTCGCGCTACCTGGTTCGCCTCTATAAGGGCACGTCCTCGATCAGACACCGGTTTCGGTTTCCAGTCCCAACTGCGAAGGACACGGGATGGTATCGGTATTTCACCACCTGCCTTCATACAATCGGAACAGTAATAGAGTCCATCTATTCCGCACACACTAAAGATCTTTCATTAAAACAATCACAAGAGAATATATTGTTTTCTTCGTGACCTTTCTAAGCTGCCGATGATTTACGAGTGAAACATAGCAGCAACAAAACTGAACACCAAAAAATCAAAATGAAGAGTTTTCATCGAAAAAAGCTGCGGAGAAGCAACGATTATTTTTCAGGAGAAAATAAAACCAATATGTACACCTACCCGTATTTGGCAAACGCTGCTCCGATAGATTTGCGGCACATTGGACATCGAAAATCTTGGGCATCCAATCCTGCCTCTCGTGGAATTGTAGTCAGCAGTGCAGTAACATGCTCTGACGCGAAAGCAGTCGTCACTTTAGAGTCCGAAGCCTGCTAAAGTTTAGCACATTTCAGAGTAATCAAAACAGCGCTGCAAAAGTTCTGCTCATTATTCCACTGTCGGCCGGAATAATGGCAAACATCCGCAGCAACACAATACCGCCGAAATAAACACGAACAAACCTCATCATCGATGTCCTCAACATCTGTTTCGAAACCAAAGTCTCGTGTATTATTCAGCTCTGCTTCCTAAAATAGCCAAATCATCCGTGGGCGGAAACAAAAATCGAATGAAAATCATACAATACCTTTTCGTACGAATCACTCCTCTCCATTGCGGATCTTAAAGCCTGGTCGAAGCTAACTACGATACCTTCTGGTTCAGTTCCTGAGGAAGAATTCTGAGCGCTATTGCATCTCTCCGGTTCGGACTAAACAACAAATTCCAACCGAAAAATAAAACAAAATAAAACAATAGATAGTCACAAATGAACTGCCCGAAAAAGGAATGAAAGCCATATTGAACCAACAGCAGTAGGAAGTTGTTTAGCAAACTTACCAACAATCAGAGTGAGTGGTAAAGGAAGAGCTCCCTCTGCCGGATTTGAAATTGAATCTAACTACCCTAAAGTCTCATAGATAAGCCCGCTCGCGCGCGCGACGCTGCGGCGCCGCGCTATACTACGAGTTAATCCCTCCTTTGATAATTTGTAGTGAGAATATCAGAAATTCGAACCTGAGCATTTTTGAACATGAAAAACTGATCCGAAATAGCACAGTGAAACGCCCAAAGAACACAATTTGCCGTTGATCTACTATAATACCGCAAAGTCAAAAAGCAGAGTAAGATTTTAATTGACACCACTATATAAAAGAAGAATAAAACGTAGGAGATGCGTGGCGTGTCCTTAGGGGACTGATCATCGCCGATACCTTCACCTTTAAGATAACTGACTGGAATTTACTCAGTGCTCAATGGTATTTACCTCATTAGAAAAGGCCAGCAGTACAAAGAACATCTTCTAGTAAGCGTTATCAGAGTAACGCGCCGAGCGGATAACGCGAAATGAGCATAATGAACACGAAAAAATGAACATCATATTTGTGAAAACGTCCCCGAAAATTCCCTTGAGTTGAGTCAAATTTAAAGATCCTAAGTTGACTTCCCAGGGTGGTATTAAGCATAAAATACAAATCCTAAAATAATCCTAACGTACAATCCTAGCGAAGTACCAAAAAAAGAACATTGGATTCGTAATCAGCACCTCCGAGAACGCCCCTATGCGGAATTGGGGCGAATTCTGATGAAAAACAAAAAAAAGCTAATGTGTAGTGCTCTACTACGGTAGGCGATCGATCGATACGCCGCGCTGCCGTTCGCGCAAGGCGGGCTTATCTATGAGACTTTAGGGTATTGAATTTACATTCAGAACTAACCACACTAGTCTTTGGCTTCTTCCAGCTTCTGCTCAAAAGGCTATTACTACCAGGCTGCAAAATTAACTCATCGTGAAGCGAGGTTCCGGGTAGATAGTCATCCTAAAAGACAAAAAATGTAGCACATCAATATTACGTAAATATATAATGCAATAAACATGACAAGTACCCGTCTTGCTGGTGCCGAAATAGCTATCCCTCCAGCTTGGCTTTTTTCAACTAAAATTGAAGATTCTTCAAAGACTTCGTCGTCCTGAGGACAAGGAATGTTTGCTGTTTCGAGATCTTCTTCGTTAGATGGATGAGAGGATTGCCAGTCGGATGACACGATACTCAAGATGGGCTCATTTGGTGGATCAGGAAGTGAACCGTCAGTGATCTCCGAAACGTCTCCTGAACAAATTCGTTAACACGTTAAACTTTCATTTGACTGCCTCATGAATTGCCTGATGAATTATTTATCGATAACGGGATGAAAACGCAAACCTGGTAGATTTAGCGAAGGTTCACTGTTCGTTTGATCGACCTCGTTTAGTACAATTCCTTTGTCGTCGGAGATGGACCTTCCATTATCCGTGCTCGGCTCTCTGAAACACAATATTGTGAGCATTTTTCTCCATCGGGAATTATATGAGAAAATAAAACGATCTATTATGTATAAACACAGCGTGCATACCTATTCTCTGTTTCAATACCGCTGTCCAGAGTGCCAAGCGATCTCAAATGTGTTTGACTTCTAGACCTGGCGGACATTCCTAGCTCTGCTGTTCCGCCAGCTATGGTACTAGTCTGTAAAGCTAAGTTGAGTGTAACGCTCCAATTCTCTCCTCCCTGCTGAACATCAAAATATCAAACCATTTCAATTTTGAATTTTTGCGGCACTAAACACTCCACGTCACACTCGAAAATTCCAATTGCGAATATACTTACGCATTCGCTTTGAGAGTGTGACCCTTTCGAATTGGACTCACTACTGCTTCTCGATGATCGTCGCGGACGAGTTGCACGGCGAGAAACAATTAGCGGCTAAAAACAAAGCTACAGCTCGAAAGAGCGAAATCTGCATGATGGAAAGCTGAATGGAGAACTTGTAACACTTACAGCCAGATTCTGAGGAGGGCGCTCCGCATAGTTACTTGATATAGGAGTCGATGACAGAATAATCCTTTCTGGGACCCTTTCTGAGTGATCAATCATGGACGGATGTGAATAGACCGAATCATCGTCATCACTGAGGACGGCTTCTATAAATCAGAATAAAATTTAGGAAGTTCTTCTCACTCCTTTGTTCTCTTTCAACCACAGAGCAAACTGGCAACTAACTTCGATTAGATCTCTCCTTCCCGTAAATCGGTGATATCACAAGGGGTGAACGTTCGGACTGAAGAAAATCGATAGCAGTTATTCCAACTTCTGGTGCATCGCGAAGTGAGGTCGAGCGGTAGCGTGGTGCCAATGTACCAACTACAATAACGAAGAATATTCTTCCAGATTAAAGAAAACTCATTAGTCTAACTCAACAACAATGCCACACCTCTGAGAGGATAACCAACAAGTAAATTCCTCACCTTTCAACGGTTTTCCTACAACCAAGCCAGCTAGAATCAGTGGTGACGGTGTCCACGTGTTCAAAAACGAGCTGTTTACAGCTGCACGAATTGGAAGCTGATCCAAACTCCTCAGAAGGTTGATCACCTTTTCCATTTCCTCTTCATCTCGTAATAGAGCTTTTTCGCTATAGAACTGACTGAAAAGAGTTGATAAAAACGTCCCCTTATTTTGTATTGAACCAGCATCTAAGCTTCAATGGGCACGCAGATGTCCTGTCATTGAAAAAGAAGAGAATTAACTTTGATCTCCACAACAGAAAAAGAGCTTGAGGGGTTCCAGCCCGTTTCTTTGAGCAAAGTTTGAGAGCCAGCTAATTATGGGAACTTTTTGGAGGCCTATAAGGCCGCAGGTTTTCTACAAATATGAATACTGGATCAGGACCTGACAACGCCCTAGTTTCATGCAATAAATTGAAAGCCGAACTTCACAGCCTTCGATTCCCGCAGCAGCAATCGTACGTAGTGCTCTAACGAATTCTGGTTCACAACTATTCGAATCCATGCCTGAGAGAGTGCGAATAAAACAATGCTACAAAAAAGCACTGTAAAATGTGAACGCACCCTTCCACGTCCAATTTCTGATTTGATTTGATTTAGCGAATTAATTTCCTTAGTTATAGCAGAATGGGAATATTTGGAGACAAACGGCCAGAAATTCTGGAAATGAACATTCTTTTCTTTTGAACCTACGAAAAATTTACTGTTTTCATAAAATCAATGCACATACTGGCTCTGGATATTTTGCATAGCGAGATCCTTTGACGAAGAATGGATCCCTTAGACCATGAATGAACATCGCCTCGATTGCATTGCAAATATTTTGCGTGATTTCACTGAAAATGTGGCATAAAAACAAAGTCGGATACCCTTTGTTGTTTCAAACCAGAAAGTGACATTAAAGGTTTAAAAGAGCAGGTAAGAAACTCCCAAAATCGAACCATGACTTTGATATGAACTGTTTGAACAAATAAACAGACCAATTAAACAACGCCAAGGGAAATAGATTAATTAAACAGAAGAACAAAGTACCTTGCAAGATAATTCTTCTCTTTGTATGGCGACGAAATAGCAGCTTTGAGAACAGTCTCCAATTCCCTCCCTATTCCATACTTAGACTTCTCGTCATTTGAATTCGTGGACATGACGCAATCTGATTGATAGTGATAATATCTCACGGAACGTTCTAAGACGTCAATTCAGAAAACAAACACGCGATCAACGAGCAGAGGTTAGGGTGATCAGTGTAGGGTCGTCATAAACAAAGAAAGTAGGCTACTTTAACAGCAGAAGGTAACACAAAGCTTTTTGAGAAGATCTATTCTGTTCAACAGTTTCGGCAATCACCATTAAGACATGCATCAGATGTATTCCATACTCCTTATTTTCTCGCTCTTCCAGAAAAAAAAACTAATCAAATTACAAAACTATCAAATGGTGTTCAGGCGAGCAGTTTCTCAAGTATGAATTCGACCTTTCAGTGCCCACCACGCCATATTCAAATTCTGCTACAAGAGAAATTAGAATTAATTAGATTTAGAAGATTTGCGACGATTTATATGAAGGAAAACTTATGAAGCAATCAGCAATATACGACAATGCACTAGCTTGCGAAAGCGTAAACGAATTGTAACACTTACAGGCAGCCAACCCTGGCATATGATAATCGCCATTGAAGCACAACAAACTTATCACCTTCATCTAGGTTGTAATGGAAAGTATGATGCTAAAGAGAGTAATTTGTTTTTGAGCATGGCATAATAAAGAAATATCTACACCACGGTTTGTTCTACATTGTTTTCTTCCGACTTGGCGACTTTCGATTCGACAGAAATTGCACAAAATTTGAAGAACAGTAGGCTGAGGCATTAAATCACTCCCAGACCTCCAAAGCTGAAGCAAAATATTGATACAAACAATCTTTCGAGATTATCAAATGGGCAGTTATCACGCAGCCTCCTGCTCGTCAAAGGCCTGGAGACAGCTCGAGGTCAGCGACCCGTCAGGTTACCCGACCAAAAGCCGCATCTGTCCTGTCATCTATGGTGAATTGTAACGAGCACTGACTGTAACTGCACTCGAGTCAAAAATAACCAAATCCTTGCTCCACCACTAGGATACATCTATTCCGCGACATTTATATACAGAGAATCTTGGAATCATGAAAGAACAAGAGCTTCAGGGCACACAGTTTATCCTACACGATATTCAACAACCAAGATCGTATAGGGATGATGGGATTTGGAAGTGGTAACATTTTGCTACTAAAGCAGCGCGACATGCCGAAATCAAACAATGGCGACCTTCGGCAAGCAGCATGTTAGCAGTCGAATACGCACTGGCAGTGTTGCAAAGTTTACGACGCGTGGCGATACGCAAACCGCACTGCAGTACGAGAGCTAAGAAAAGATATCAGAATGAAAGCCTATATTCGTTATCATCCCGTGACACCATAGACCCCCGGACCGTTATCACCACTTGGTCACGTACTTGCACCAAAAACAATCATGAGAATATTGCAGGCATTCGCATTTTCTCCTTCGCCTGGCACACTTATCACCTCATTAGTGCAAAGCGAGAACCCTATCACGTGAAATTAGACAACATTAAGTGACTACTAGTAGAAAAGAAACACAAGAAATATGGATCGACATCGAAAATGATTTCAATAGGAACAATATTGTAACACGGGACTAGTGCTCGCTTGATATTGTAAAGGAGGCAGACAATCCTCACATTTGTATCTTGTTGCTGCGAGAACGGTACAGTCTCCGTGATTTCCACCACTACGAACACATGGACTGAAGGAAACCGCTATCGGATTCTGCATAAGAAAGACCATTTCCGATAACGTTTAAAATAGTACGTTGAACATTCAGACGTATCTTGGGAGCATTTCGTTCAACATTGTTTTTTTTTAAATCTCAATGCTAGTCAAAACTACATACAATTGCTCAGCTTTTTCGATATCAATACTCCCAAAGAGTCCAATTCAATCGGGGTTGGTCAAACTCGACTACGGTACATGATGTGTATTTAACCCAGCCTTCCATCCAACTGAGTGCCAAACACAATGCCTCTAGTATTCTGAGGAAAGACAAATTCATTCGATTTCATGTAGTAAACTGATCAACGATGACCTGTCACCGTTAGCCTAATGCGAACGGTCTAAATCGCAAAGACGCATATCAATTCGAGGTCACTTCGGAACCCCCCACCTTCAGGTGACACGAATAAAACCATGATCGGATTGCCTCCGCTAATATATACTGCATAATAGGTAACAAGGAAACGTCCGGATATGGAAAACATCTTCAACCGCTACTGAAACTTCTACTCTCCCTTAGTAATAATCAAAAGCTCGTACAACAAAACCACAAACTTCTAACAATAAGATTTGATATGAGATCACCTGATGCAAGAAACCATATGTATGAACACGAATTGGGATGGTTCGCCCACAGACAGGACTCAAATTTATACATATGATTGAAAGAGAAACGTACGTTTGGCAGACTGCGCTAGCAGAAATCAAAGGACACATCTCTCGTTCCCTCGATTCATCATCGATTTTTTCATCACGAGCCCGTCTGGCTTTCTCCGATGTTGTCGGATTCCGTTGTGACTCGTGTCTCCGTCCAACGATTTCGCAAAAATCAGTACCCGCTTTCATCAAAACAATGGCATGGGAAAACAAGAATGAAATGGGCACTCTATTGCGAATTTAGCCCACCGAGTGTGAGATAATCCCGGTTCACGCTAGACAACCTGACTCAACACCCAACTTATGCATTCCCACAGTTGTCCACTTTAATCGAGTTGTGACGCTAAATCCACATCAACAACATTTATACTACATATTATGAAGCACACATGATAGTGTAACATAGTATAGCATACCTCAGAATAGAATAGTAGAGGTACGCTATACTATTAGGTCATTTCTAAGTTTAGTAGGAAAGCTCTGGCAAAGAGCTGAACACACTTCGACAGAGAATTGTTTGCAGTTTTAGAATATGTGTTTCGTTTCGATGGATACTCAAAATTTTGCTAATTTTTTACCAGTGAAACAAAAAATGAAATTTTGCAAAAATAGCCCTTTGCGGCATGGAATTTTCTCCAGGAAAAGTGAAACATTTTGTAGATCTTTGCACACTGTTTGAAAGAGAAAATCCTCTGCTACAAAACAGTGTATTGCGTTTTTTCACTGCTTCTGATTTTTGATAACTTTAAGGTCCTCAAGTCGAGTGACCCAAAAGTCGTTATCGCGCGACGGTCGCGCTGGACGACGTGCCCGGCATCGGGGCCGCGAAAGGGCTCGTTTAGGGCCACTTTCAAGGGGCTAAAAACGTATTCAATTCGATATGCATAAAATTGTCTAATATGCTATCTTATAGAACAAGTCTTCCTCTTTCGAACAGTATATGTTGCTTGGCAAAACTATCTCAACAAAAAGACTAATGATGCTTCGACCAAGTGGTAGTCGTAGTTGTTAAATTTTGTTTAAAATACAGTGACGTGAAAAAATACACAGATATTCTGATAGGACAAGAAATTCTGACTGAAGACATGGATAGAGAATTGCAAAAACTTTCACACAAAGAGCTAGCGTTGAGTCCAAAAATATTTAGCGACTTTTGGGTCACTCGACTTGAGGACCTTAAAGTTATCAAAAACCAAAAGCAATAAAAAAACGCAATACAACGTTTTGTAGACGAGGATTTTCTCTTTCAAATAGTGTACAAAGATCTACAAAACGTTTCACTTTTTCTGGAGAAAATTTCATGCCGCAAAGGGCTATTTTTGCAAAATTTCATTTTCCGCTTCACTGGTAAAAAAATTAGCAAAATTTTGAGTATCCATGGAAACGAAACACATGATCTAAAACTACAAACAATTCTCTATCGAACAGTATACAGCTCTTTGACAGAGCTTTCTTAGTAAACTTACAGAAGGACGATGAAAAAAAAACGGCAAGAACTTATGAAATGACCTAATATACTAGCATAGTACACTTGAAGCAGCCAGTGCAAAACAGCTGATCCCACTCGACCTTTTTTCACTCTGACGTGATCTCGACCAAAAGTAGCCTGCAGTAAACTACTTTGCAATCCATATACAATTTCAGATTTTTAATAATCACTCAAGCAAGCTTTCAAATGAATTCTAACATGATGTTTATTCCCATCGCTAAAAAAGCAAAAAATAAAATCGTGGGGTCACCGCACAACTATGACGAAAAAGACGGCTTTTGCTTGTTTCTCTCTGACTTGGAGCGTCTGTCTACTTTGTAGAGCCGCCATTGTGGATAATTTCTCAGTTACAAGTTACCATTAACAAAGCCTATATGAAAATGAAGGACAGGTAAAGACTAGCATCAAACTGGGTGAGGATGCCCGCCAAGAAGAATTATCGGGATTATAGCATGCTACTAGTGAGGTGCTCACTCAATATTAAATAAAATTGAAAGAAAAAAGCCAAGGTCAAAGGACGGAAGAATGAAACTTGGAACAGTCACGCTCCTTCTTGGTGCGTGACACAGCTGGGCGACGTACGCGATCACGAGCGGGACACCTAATATCACGCGCAACTATGATCACATCACTCCTAGCTAAAAATTTTCTGTTTAAAGGGATTTTTGCGCAGGGATTTCGACTAGCGGCTTATCTTAGGTGCTGACTTCGAATTTGAAATTACGGTTTTGCGGAAGCTTCACCTAGGGACACAATTTTGGGTGCTAACCGCGGATACGCGATTTGTTTTCAGGGTTCCGATGGCTTGGGCACCCTTCTTTTCCGTCTCACCCGATCAACAAAAAATTGAACTACCTAATATTGTGGTGGGATCAACTGGCTTTAGTGGAAAACTCCTACTTCAAGGGTCCCATGATGGTCGATTTTTTAATCTTCGCTCATCTAGGTAGTTCGTGGGGTTTTCTTTGAGGATGTTGTGTGAGGGGCTGATCATGAGCCTTGCATATCTGATTTCAACGTTGTGACCGAGGATGCTCTATATCCTTAACTAAGGTGCTCAGGCCCTAATCATTAGTTCGTGTAGCAGATGTTACTTGTGGACCAAAAACGCTTACCAAGTTTTATATGAATAACTATGAGGTCAGTTCATCACTGAGCTTTCTTAACTTCATTGAGAGATTACAGAGCACCCTCGAGTCATCCTCATTATGACCATCCCGAGCCGCTGGAGGAGTCAAGAACGACGATTGATTGAATGTTAGATATAGGATTATGGGGAAGATTGTTCTGTACCATTGCGATCGATGGTATATGCGTAGCAATCGCAAACGGCAGAACCAATAAGAGTGCCTCATATTCACCTTTTAGGAGATGAATGAATGGCTACTTACAAACTTTTGCATCTACTAACGATATGTGAAGACAGCCTTCATCATTGCCAGGATAGTATTCACTACGATATTTTAACGATCCCTAATTCACAAGACTCTCGATTGTGACATCACTGAGAAAGGGATGCGTCAAACAGAATAAGTTCAACAATGTGTTCACCGCTGTAGTCTCTAATACAGCCTTCTTCAGATTACAACTACTTCACAAACATGTACAATTCAAGAGTCATGGAACCCATTGACTGATGCCAATTTAGTCATTTTCGCAGTTGCCATAGAACAAATTAGTTGTTGTTCGCAGCTTTGAAGGTGTTCAACCTTCGTTATTAGCGTCCACATTAAAGTATTGTCCCTTGGTCTGATTTAAAAGGGATCAACTCCATTTTTCAAAATTTTCGATCGATTTATTCAGCACGTTCATAAATAAAATTTATACTAACATGCAACAAAAAAGATGTAACAGTGAATAGTTTACGTGAAATCACACCGTCTCAAGATCCGCACAAGAACAGAAACGATTACACAGCACTTCGTTATGCAGCTATTTCCCATTTCTTACAATTGAGTAGAACTCTACACTTATTGATGCATCCCGAAATCCCGAACATAGCCAACTACCATCACATACTGAGTCAAATAAGTACTGCACACATATAACTATGAAAGATGATCATTTCGAGGTACTAAGTCCAGTACTAATACCTTGATCGCTTATCCGAAAAGAACGATCGCAGCAAAATCACCTGCAAACAAAAGTTGACAGATGTCACCACACCAAATGCCTGTAACAAATGAATCACATGGGATCTCACATCAATCTCTATAGCGCACCGATTAGGCTAAATCACAGCAGTTAAACGAAGAGCTGAACGTTTTCACAAACCCTTTCGTGTAAAAATAAAATATAAAAAATAATAGTATGTTGCCTTCGAAAGATAGGTTCCAACTTTAGAAGCTACATGACGAAACTATTGATATCAAAACCCTACGCGATGGGCAAAGAAAATTTGTAGCAAATCCAGAACCTTGTAAACGTGAATACCGTACTATGCAATTTTCGGCCTACTCCACTTATTTCACTGCAATTCTCGAAGGAATTTTTTCAACCATTTTTTTAAACATCCCAAATGGAGGTTATTTGGTGTGCTGATTACGAATCTGGCATCCGTCTTTCGATTGGAGACCACCCGTATCGTTCACTTGGGGGACACGGTCAGAATCTCAGATTTGGCACAAGGTTGGAAAGAAAAAAAATCTTCGACTGCTAGAGCGCAATGAATTAAATAGTACCCAATTTTCTAAATCCTACAAATTTCTAGAAGAGGCAGCCAGTAATTACTACCAAACAACTATACGACTTGATCATAATAATTACTGTTATAGGCAGATATTACGAAACGGATAGAATATGAAACAACTCTTCTGAAAGACCCATTGAACACCTCAGAGGACTGCCTAGGGCTGAGGGTCAAGTATGAGAATACTTTGGATTACAGTATGAGAATACTTTGGATTGCAGACAGTGGATCTAGGATTACTTTGATCCTAGATCCACTGTCTGCATGCGGAACGCTCGTTGTTCAACAAGTTAGACGCTGCATGATTCTACTTTAGAGGAGGCAGAACTGGTACAACATCATGTGGAAACCACCCCTACGACTATGATTTGCCATTGTTATCACACATTGCGCATCTGTCGTCATGATTTTGGAATAATTGAAATAAGAAACTTACGGTACGTCTTTTAAGCAATTCTTGAAACCTCATGAGGAATAGTCATGGGAAATAGAAAAATAGAAAAAAGTCAGCCACGAACCTGAGCAATACCGATGAGAACAATGAGCGCAGTCTGTCCAAGACTCCACAATAAAACACGCTCATTTAGCTGTTCGGCACGTTTTCTACCTGTGGCTTCACGAAGACGGTGGTGCGTTTGATAATCGTCCACCTAAAGACGAAAATCGTCTGATACGAATGAAATCGGTACAAGACTCGAAACGTACCACGCGCAGTTTATCTGCAATGGCGACAGCAGAATTTTCCAGAGCACTCATAGCGTGAGCACCAGGCGTAACCGCTTTATTTGCGCCGTCTTGACCGTTCACCTTGAATTATTGTTTTTGATAATGGGTAATTAATATGAAGTTGTAGCTTTCATTCCTGCCAAACCTTTTACGCGAAAAAGAAGCGTTTCAACTCACCTGCCAATCCATATAAACAATCTTGTGTGAAAAGGTAGAGAATTCATTCGAGAAGCAAGCCTTGTAGGTACCCGGTGTCTGAAATCGCTTTATATGAAACAGCACAAACGAAACGAATTTTGGGAAAGCTTTTGCCCTACGTGCCTCAGCTTTGAAATTATGCGAATCGTACTGCTTCTTCATATCCTTATATAACACTTTTCCATGTGGATCTTCCAAGGTCATGTCGACATCATACTGTCCTCCAGTGACAACCTGAACTCGGTGTAAGGAAAATGTAGAAGTTTCAACGCTATGGAACAAACATAAATCAATAATTAGCCAGAATTAATAATCGAAAGCTTGTGGTACAAAAACGACAGCACCGCGACACAACGGAGCTTTGGCAAAAATGCACTAGCGATTTCAGTGGCAGGCAACAAGTTGTAGTCATTGAAAGCTCTATGGGATCATGTGGAGGATTGCTTGGGTTACTTGATGCACTTGTTCTCAGAGCCTGCAACGGTGCCCGTCGCACTACGAAAGATCTGACTCAAAGTTCACTTAACATCTTAACAACTGCTAATGAAAGACTTCGGGCACGTGAGGGTACACCCGCACGATCGAGCGACCGATCCCCGCTCGGACTTATCAAGCCTTTCATCACTACGGCGTCGGAGAAATTGGTACCAGACCTGTCTGAGAAGGCGAAGACACTAACTTGAACAGAGGCTTGCCTCCGCCAGCCATCGTGCGGACCGCCCCGCTGCATTCATGTTCCATTCAACGATTCTAAATGGAACATGAATGCAGCGGGGCGTCCTTAGAGAATTTAGGGGATCAATGCCGACTCTTGACTTCTTACATTAAATGAAAAGCCTTACTAGGGAGGTTGATCATCGTGCTCCGAAGATTCACAACGAGACCCACATTGTTTTGTAGAGCATCGAATGACGATTACAACGGTATGGTTTGTTTTTGCTAAATGCAAATGGATGGCCCAAAAAGGCAAAAAAAAACTTTGAAAACTAACCAGTGGCAAATGGGATTCTAGATCGCAACCACCAGAGATACCACCAGAATCGACCCAGATTCGAAAACAAATGTCAGATTCGTGATCAGCGCCCCGAATAACCCCTGTAGACAAAGTTTGAGCTAAATCGGTGATTTTGACCTAATCAGTCTTACGAGTGTTGAGTAGTTGTACGAAGGTCCACTAACCGAGAATATCCTTAATCCGATTGTTCCACTTTTCGGACTCTAATCAACACAGAGACTCCAATTTGAGTGAGTTTCTTTGATTTTTTTTTATCAAGATAGACCACTTGGGCTGTTGACAAATCCGCAATTCACAAATCTAACATCGGCTTTTCCCATTGTGTCTGGCGTGAGCTTGCTAGGGTCCGTGGTTTTTTATCTAAATCACCGATTTAGCCCCAACTTTGTCTACGGGGGTTATTCGCGACGCTGATCGCGAATCTGACATTTGTTACTGAATTTGGGGTCGATTTGGGTTGGTTACGGTAGATATGGGTCACATACACATGTACTAGAAGACATTGTCGTCGTTTGTGCGTACTTTGTTGGCCATACTCCTCACAAACGCGATTCTATCCCGCAACTGCGACAAAATTCCAAAAGGAGCGTGTTTTGGTATCTAGCGTAGGAAGGCAAAATAAAGGGACAGCAAAGGGATTGATCCACTGACCATCAGATTGAGAGTCCTGCATGCTATCCACTGAGCCACCATGATACGGTTCCCGTTAGTTAACACCTAGAAGTGCTCTCGCCACTAGTTAGAGGTCAAGAATTCTTGCTTTTTTTTCGGGCCATCCATTCACATTTAGCAAAACCAAACTATACGGTTGTAATCGCCATTCGATGCTCTACAAAACAGTGTAGGTCTCGTTGTGAATCTTCGAAGCACGCTAAGCAACCTCCCTCGTTAGTTGGAAACAGTACAAAACGATAAAAAAACGACCCCCAATCAAGGTTTTGGGCAAAAAACAGTATTGGAAAGAACAATCGTCATGCACGCTTGGGACAGCATTTAATCTACAAGAAAATTTGAAATTAATTGACATGGCACACAGAACGAGAACATCGGTTATGAATCAAATCTATATACGCCTTTGTTTCAATTTTGTTTTGCGTGTTGTTTGCGATTTAACATGTTCCTTTCCGAATTTTTTCGACCGAAGTAAAGGCAGAGAATAAAGTGGGCGACGCTGTTTAGTCTGAGGGAGCGCCAGTAAATGTATTTTCAATTTAGATTCGTACGAGGACAATTTATGTGTCATTGGCCTATTTAACGACTTGCACGGACAGCCGATGTACAACTCATAGCCTACGACATTTCACATATGTCTGGCACAAATTAAACGTAAACCGATTATATAACGATCGACGACTTTGTAAGCCTTTGGGGAGAGCCAACCGTAGTCAACGTGACCCTTACCATTTCACCACAGGTGCTCGGTAACAAACGTAAAGATAAAAGGTAAAATTATCGGCGTTGATCAATACCCCGTAGACGCGCCTTACATTCGCCTTCCACTCAGAATTCGCGCGACAATACGTACATGTGACAATGCGGTCCCGGCTGCTAATAAGTCAGTGTCTTCACCTTCCTGAACAAGCCTGGTACCAACTTACCTGAAAACGGAGGGGTTGAAAGTTTAGTTACCTATGGCAAAGATCAACGGATCCACGGTGTAGGTGGGACTACCGACTTCTAACCTTTCTTGAACATATCCAGTCCCTACCTTTCTTTCCCTATCATTACGGTACTATTCTACTCAATTCACTCCGGTGGTCGAAAATTTTTCCCTTTTCAATTTGACTCAAACTTCCCATATGGAGGTTTTTGAAAGGTGCTGATCACGAATTAAGCAATCCGTGAATGAATGAATTTGAATTTTGACCGGAGGCCACCCTGTCGCATGCAGGGCTAACAGGATGGTCCAGCTAGACAGTAGGATGATTATTTTACACGCTGATAACGATTCTGGTGCTTGTCTTTCGAATTTCAGCCGACATTTGGAATTATGAGACCAGACCAAAATCTCTGATTTGACTAGAACCTCGTCTGGGTAGGTTAATTGAGATAACGAATCTGATGTATTTTTCTCAGATTTCGGTGGATTTCGGCAGATTCAAGTAGATGCTCCTTTGCGTCACCATCCTCGCCCAGCCCCTCCGCCATCATTGCATACCTATACTTACCAGTGATGGCGGAACTTCGGGAAAGAAACCACTAAATCGCGATAATCATACAAAAACTGACTACCTAGATAAAATCCGAGCCAATTCGAAATTTTGCCCAGAACACCGCAGTCTACAATGTGGGTGGTTTTCGGTCGGATTTTTAAAAAACGTATGTCCTGATCAGCAGTTCCAAATAACACCCATAAGCGAAATTTAGTACAGATTGGTTGAGAGAACTCCTCGGACCACTTGAGCGCAATAGGTGGGATAAGGCTTAATAAAATCATGAAAGGACTCGCCTACCTGGTACTCGAGTAATACGTCGGCGCCGCTCTTGATGTTCTCGTAGAAGCACTGGTTAGCATTGTCGGGCAACTCAAAGGTGAGTTCGATGGCGGAGACGCTGAGCGAGAGCAGAGCCGTCAGGAGGGCCAGCCGACTCATCCCTTGCGGCACTTCAGCACGAGTCTCACTGAATGGGAAGCTCTGCGAGAGACCGAACCCGGATGACGTGGACGGGGGCGAGTAGCCGCGGGTCAGCGGCCGGCGGCTGCGGACTCCGTCGCTGCGTACTTCGCCTGCTACCGTTTCCGGCTCCGCGTGACGCGAGATCCTCCACTCGCTCACCATCCGCCGCTACTGTTGCTCACCGTGGGCTCTTCCTAAACATCTCTCATTTAAAGAACGAAATGTTTCACTCTGGCAATCGTTTACCTTTTATCACTATTCTCCTTTTTGTTTCACTCTGGCAATCGTTTACCTTTTATCACTATTCTCCTTTGCTTCTTTCACTTGCGCCGCACAATCACTGCAAGTTTTTCGATAGCGTTTACAATTGTTGTGTGAATCTCTATTAGAGACGTGAAATGCCTTTTATCTGGTAAAAACTTCGGACTGATGCTGAGATTCATTGGAACTGGGACTTGGAGGGTTCCATAATGTAAGTGCTCTTCCACAAGTTTGGCGGAGCTATGCGGGTTTCGCGGTGAGCTGTGGAATAACCAGTTCTTCTAACGATAAGCGTTATGGACATCGAAGAATAACGATGATTTCTGAAGCGATCACACTTATAAAGAAATGGTTTAGAATGTACACTTTGCTAATGCTATTGTATCGCCCTTCTACGTTTTTCTATTATCGCTTCTGTTTTTGTTTATCACACCGTTTATAGGTGCACCAGTTAAAAAGTAATATAGGGTGGTAAGAAAGTCTTGAGCCACTTTGCTTGAAAGATTCAGAACTTCCGACTTCCGAATTGAATCCATAACCTAACATAAGGTAGTTGTTAGTCATTCACGAAGCAGCGTTACGATGGGTATAGATAACCAAACCCTCTTCTTTAACTTCAGATTCGATGAAATTTCCACAAGAGCATATTTGAGCCTTCATATTTAACGGACGGTGGCACAGTACTGGAACGATAGAAACCACTCGCAACATCAGCGCTGTATTCAAGGAAGACACCACAATCTTTTGCATCGCGGAGCTCTCGTGATCTCGTTTTATAGCTCGAGACTCCTGCTTCGAAGACAAGCCTTGGTTGGGACGGGCTACTATGGCAGAAAATTCTGCCTTTCTCGAAGCTGTCGCTGCGGATCCAGAAAAAAAGCACTCGTGCTCTTGCAAGGAGACTATAACACACTTATGCCACAGTTACCAGTTGGCTCCATTCCCTCGTTACAGAGAAAGGCTGAGTGGACTGAGCTTGGACGTCCGTCCGACAGCACGTGGTTCACACGGGCATTCACTGGTCAGTCTCCCCTTCTCCGTTCTCTTGAAAACAGTTTTGAAAAAACATAGGTAGGTAGTATGAGAGGAGGAAACCTGGTCTCTTTAAATCACGCAGCATTGTCCTGCTGCCCTCAGCAGAAGCGCTTTTACGGAGGCAAAACCGGAAGTACATGTTAAGAAGGTTCTCCAATGGTGCTTCTGGCACAGGGCAGGAATGATGTACAAGAAGAAGGTAACGAAAGAGGACATGGCCTCTACTGTCGTTATAGCAATTCCGCTTTGGGAACCCGTGGAAGCAGTTCGAGAAAAACGGCCGAGAGTACATTCGGTGCACACTCGCAATGATGCAGCAGGATCCTATGTAGATAAAGGGACTAGTAAAAGTTTAAAGAAATGATGTTGGCACCCGATTCTGCAATAGTCGTATTACTTCTACATTGTCCTCTATAGCTACCAATTATCATCCATCCATGTTGCTTTTTAGCTGAGAAAAGGGTGACCAAAGTCGGTGATGACATACGGGCAGTCAGCGACTTCTTTGGCTTCCAGCCTGCTCAATTCTACAAGTTGAAGATGGCTGACCTGCCTATCAGGGACACCATGGTTCTCACTAACAATGGTGATAAAATCGTGAAGTAAAATGCACTATCGTCTGAATAAGGAAATCAAGAAATAGTAGGCGTCAAGCGGCTCAAGACTTTCTTACCACACCCTATAGTTAATTGACAAGCATAGCGCGGATTCTACTCCAAAACAAAAAACAACCGGTTTAGCCGTGTAACTGGATCTTTCGATGGCTTCCGCTGAGTTGATTACAGTTGCCCTGCGAAGTTGATCACTGTAAAACTACTTCCTTATAACCTCTCTACCCTAAATCGGATTTTTAGGTGCAAATCACCCACGCGCCTTCATTGATGGGAGAATTCGTGTTCTTTTGAATTCTGTCAAAGTCGTCACTTTGTCTTAGAGATTAGCCTCGTACGTGACTAGAGAAGTTGAAAAAGGTAGGAAACCGGCTTAGAGTGAGTTTTCGGAGGCGGAGGGGGAGGCAACCTTTTTTTTTCACCGAGTAGTCCAGACAATTCCGTCCTTTACAATTTCGGTATAATCGCCAGGCGCAGAACGGACCGCATTCCAATCCCTTTTTCACGGTGCCTGGAGTTACTCTTTCTCGTAAGATTTTCTATAATATTTCATGATCGACTGTCCTTGAATCTTGGCATGGTGAATATAGTAGTCGTTGATAGGATGACTGTAGCCAATTAGCCAAGATGGTACAAGTTTATTTCGGCTGACGTTTCGGCGAGTCCGCCTTCTTCAAAGCCTGGAGGAGAAAAGAGGAATTTGAGAAATCACTCGTCCAAGAACAATTTCAAGTTCCAGCGGCGAATCAGAAGGCACTAGGAGAGAGAGACGAATCGCGAATAGGGCAACACAACCAGACCTGGGCAAGTAGAACACCGATGCAAACCATAAGCTACAGGCGATACACAAGGTAATGTGGCCACCCTAACGAGCCTCTGGCTGACTGTCCTTCGGGTCAAGCCCGCACAGGTCAGCGAATGCTGCCAGCTCCTGTGTCACCTCCACGCGTTCTTCCTTCCTATTGATCGTGGTGTTTCTCACGGCAATGCACAGCGCTTCGAGGCTTTTTTCATTTTCTATAATATTTGGGGAAATTCATTTCTCTAGATAGAGAACGCTGCGCAACTGAAGTCCTAAAACATATTTATAAAATTATGTGTAGTTAGCCGTTATTCTATTCGTAGTGTCATGTATCTATACAATTCATCTATCATTGGGCTTTAGTGTTCGGTTGCGCATCGGTTGTCACAATTTGATCATCCAAAAACGTTTATCAGACTTTACCTGCTCGTCCACTAGGCGATTACCTTTTTTCTCACCCGGCGCTTTATGGGTTAGTGATGTGCCTCTCTTTGCTCGCTAGCTTCACCTGTAGAGATCGAATGAGGTCGTCTGTAACTACTCTGTCTCAACCGTCAATTTCTGGTCTCAGTGCGTAAAATCAGGGAGCAGAACAGACTTCTTATTTTTAACTCATCGGCTTCAAGTAACCACCAGCTGAAACCCTTGCACCTGGGGCCGTATGCAAGAGCGGAATCGGCCCGTGTGGCCTGTGCTCTTATTCGCCGTTCCCAACCGCTCCCGCTCTCGAGCGTTGGAGAGAGAACATCATCACCTGTCACCTGTCGTCCCGTTGATCATCGATTTGCTCGAGCGGGCGCCAGTAACGTCTCCATTCGTCCCTGTCGCGTGCCATGGTAGACCAATGGGTCCTGCTCGCTCGAGGAACACGAAGAGCATCGAATCGGTCGTTCAGGGATTTGACGAAGAAGTCCGACCAGCGCAAAGGTGGGCGACCTGGTGTTCTTCTGACGTCCCGTGGAATCCAGTCAGTAACGGCTCTCGTCCAACGGTCGTCACGATATCGCATTATGTGTCCGGCCCACCTGATCTTCGACAACTTGGCCCATGCGACTGCGTCTCTGATCTTCGATTGTCGACGTAGCTCGGAGCTCCGTATGCCGTCTCTCGCCTGGATGAAGCGAGTCACTCCGAGCATCCTTCTCTCTATACTTCGTTGCGCGACGCAAATCGCATGTTCATCCTGCTTGCGCAACGCCCAGGATTCTGAAGCGTACGTCAACGCAGGAAGAACCGTAGAGTCGAAGAGATGGGCGCGGAGTCGGGCGTTCTTCGTCCTCCTCACTACTTCTTCAACGCTCTTGAACGCGCCCCAAGCCGCTCGTTTCCTCCTGCCCAGCTCTGGACTCAAGTCGTTGGTCATGTTGACTTCCCGACCCAAGTACACATAGCTGGAGCATTCAGAGATGTTCGTTCCGTTGAGCGAAAATGGGGCATCAGAAACGTATCCATTCCTCATGAACATCGTCTTCGTCAAGTTCAGCTGCAAGCCGATCTTCCCACACGCGTGATCGAAGTCGGCCAGCATGCGTTCTGCCTGGGTGATAGATGGTGTTATGAGTACGATATCATCCGCAAAACGAAGATGGTGTAACTGCCGGCCGTCGATCTTCACTCCCATGTCGTCCCATTCTAGTGTCCGCATGATGTTCTCGAGAGAGGCGTTGAACAGCTTCGGTGATATGGTATCACCTTGGCGCACACCCCTCTTCACGTTGATGCGAACGTTGTTGTAGTGTGATGGTGTGATCACGGTCGTGAATCCTTTGTAGAGCTCACTGAGGATCTTGACGTACTGAGTGGAGACGCCTTGTTTGCACAGAGCCTCAATCACCGCTTCCGTTTCGACAGAGTCGAAGGCCTTCTTGAGATCGATGAATGTGAGGCATAACGGCGTCTTGTACTCTCGGGACACCTCAATGAGCCTGATCACGGTGTGGATATGATCGATTGTGCTGAACCCTCTTCGAAACCCGGCTTGCTCGCACGGCTGTCCTTCGTCTATCGTTCGGTCGATCCTGTTCAGAATGACACGTGTGAATAACTTGTAGACTACAGACAGCAGGCAGATAGGGCGATAGTTGCCGATGTCGTGCGGATCTCCCTTCTTATACAGCAACACAGTCCTGCTAGTTTTCCATATTGCTGGTACTTTGCAGTCCGACAGGTATCGTGTGAAGAGCCTTGCCAGGGTGTTGATGAGGACTGGCGGCAGGTTCTTCAGATGTTCGGGTCGGATCCTGTCGGGACCGGGAGCTGTGCGATTCTTCATCGCTGAAATCGCATGACGAATCTCGGAAGAGAGAACCGCAGGGATGACGTGTCCATCGTTCGGGATTGGGTATTCGGGAAGATGGACGTGGCTATCGAAGAGATCGGAGTAGAAGTCGTGGATGACCTTCTCCATAGCCCTTCTGGAGGACGTGAGGGTTCCATCCGGGCGCAGGAGAGCTGTCATCGTGGTCTTGTAGTTGATTAAGCCTCGACGAGCGTTGCGTATGCTCTTGCCCGCTTCAGCCGCATCAACTAGCGCAGCTACTCTTCTCTCTTTAAGGTCTTCCTTTATCGCTTCTCTGCACAACTTTGCGAGTTCGGACGTTCGCAGGTAGTCGCCTTCGGTTCTTGCCACTCCGCGTTGGCGAATCAGCTCGAGAGTTTCGTGGGAAAGGCGTTTCCTGGTATTCTTGGGGCTCTCGGCTTCTTGAGCACAGTCACGTATGTGAGCAATGAACCTGTTGTATTCCTCGTCGATGTTGTCCTCGGCGGAATCTTTCCAGCAGCTAGCCAGCGAGGAGAAGAGGTCCCAGTTCACGAGTGTTCTAGGGCCTCTCTTCTTGAATTTCATGGCTTTTTCTTGCCTCCGTGTGAGATGGAAGCTTGCACGGAGGAGATGGTGGTCGGATCCCGTGAAGAATTTCGGAACAACAGCGACATCGGTTAGGCAAAACCTTCGGTTGACGATAACGTGGTCAATTTCGTTGTGGTGCAGTCCACCTGGAGACTCCCAAGTCCATCGTCTGGAGGCGGGTTTCTGGAACTGCGAGTTACCATGGATGGTGTTCGTCGACATGATGAACTCAGACAGTCTTTCACCCTGTTCGTTCCACTCCAGACCATGGACGCCGATATGAAGCTCTTCCGACGACCTTCTAGGTCCGATCTTCGCGTTGAAATCTCCTACGATGACCTTGTAGAAGGTATGATCTTCCTTGTAGAGCTTCTCCAACTCCATGTAGAATGCCTCGACTTCTTCGTCGTCGTAGTCCGATGTTGGTGCATAGACTACGAAGACCGTCAACGCCGGCATTGATCCACGTCGCATCAGCCGTAAACGTCCGATTCGGGTTGTAAGTTGTTCGAACGAATCGATGTTCATGGCCAAGTTCGTGTTGACGAGGACACCGACACCACCAACGCCTCTGCTATCGCATGTTCCGAGGAACAGTTCTTCTCCAGTGTCGAACACGGCGTGTAGTGGGCGGTGTCTTCTCGTCTCGGTCAGTCCGATGACGCTGTACTTGATCTTCCTGGCTTGCATCATCAGGTCTTCGACAGACGCATCCGATGCAAGCGTTCGTGCGTTGTAAGTACAGATCGTCATCTTAGTCCTTCTTCTTTTTGGCAGCCTGTCTAGGCCCTGAGATTTTCGCAGCCTCTCCGTACTCGTCCTTCCCAACGCTGCCGTATTGGGGGCTCTTTCGGGGTCAGGGGAATGAGGCTCTTTGTTGTTACTGTTTTCGGCATATGAGGGGTGTACGGGCAGCTTGCCAGGCTCTGCCGTACGGGCTGGATACGGCGGGTAGCTAGCCAGACTATCCCGCTGGAGCTAAGGGCTTATTTATTAGAGGCGACCCTGAACCGCCTCTCTTATACTTCCGTGTCTACCGAATGCGAGTTTTTAGGCCAGACAGTTAGCCTCCGTGAGGAGGTGTCACCGTATGGCACAGTAGAATCAGCTTGCTCGACACTGATTCCGCCCGCGTCTCACGGCAAGTATAAGGTGGCTTTTGGTCCGCGATTAATCCCCTATCCGCCACCTGGGGTCGCGCCACGTAGCCTCGCCACCAACCGGCTGGGGATCCTTCTTGAAGGAGAACCTCCAAAGAAGGAGATCCGTGCACCTGGGGCCGTATGCAAGAGCGGAATCGGCCCGTGTGGCCTGTGCTCTTATTCGCCGTTCCCAACCGCTCCCGCTCTCGAGCGTTGGAGAGAGAACATCATACAGCCCCTTAATAAGAACAGACATTTGCTACAATTCAAATGTTACGAAAAATGTCTAGAATCGATCCGTTCCGCCCATAAATCTTCATTCAAATTCTCTTCCATTAGGTAATTAGTGAGGGGTACACCTCCCACTGAAAGGGAAGTCAAAACTCCCATACAAAGTACCTGGAGCGAACTTACTGAATATCAGACAATAGAGGAAAGTACCACAACCGCCAAAAGTGGTATTGTAGCTCTAGAAACACCAGTCGCAGAGGGCTCTCACACGGAAGCTCATAGGTTCGAAGGATGGATGATTTTCAACACATTGACGACAATGTCGCGCAATGGTGCGGAACACTATTTATAGGAACCAAAATTCCAAGACTTCCCTGTATTTCTTTCTAATCCCGAAAAAAAAAAGTTTTTGGTTCACCAAGGTTAATGAGGCCTCAAATACGATGTTTTTCTTACCAGTCAATGGTGGTATGATCAGTAATAGTAGAACGGAGGCTGTCAGAGAAAGCCATCCTCAGCTGCGACCTGTATATCGCTACTGCGAAGGGTGTCGTGTAAGCCATGATGAACTTCCTCAGTATCGATATAGAAACACATCTATTTGTATTCAAAAGAATAGGTAAATTCTATTCAAGAAACTGGTATATCAAGGAAGAAGGCTGTCGTATTCGCGCGTATCGCGCCGTCTAATGCGACAGACGCCCAAAAATCGCCTCGTCGTCAACGTATTTTTTGTGCTATCGTAGAACAGTTTTCTCCTAGTTTCCCTCACCAATGGCCTGATAGTCGATATTGATTGTATTTTTTGCTGTTGCTGTTTACTTGCGGGATTCTTGAAAGAGATCAAATAGTTTCAAATACAATTCTTCTGAACCCCTTAGGCAACAATTAGAGCAAACTTTTGTGAAAAAGTATAACTTTGGGCCTTTGCTTTAGGTTGCGCCCCAAACCCACCTGGCACACATTCTTTGTACAACTGATGTATGGATGTGCTTTATGGCACGTCTACCCATCTGAGTAAGTGAATCTACCTGTCAGCAGCCTCAATCGGCATTTCCTTGCTCAAGAACGAAGCTAATATCACAGGTCCGTCTTCGTAGGATCAATAAATCAGACTTCATCCTAGACTTTCCTTCCAACGACAAGACCAACTGCGATTAAGTCATTCTACAGGATTTCTACTTTTCTTTTAGTAAATAAATGAGCGCTTAGTCTTGAGGTGGTATGGAGTCGTCCAATGACGGAAGTCTAAGTAGATCGAGCGGTGCTGTTTTGTTGCTGGGCCCCAGAACGAACCGAAACTAGAACTCCTGGGAGAACACTTCTCCGAAGTACCGCGAAAGTACGAGAAATTCAATGAAACATCCTTTACTTTCCGTTTTCTTGAACACCGTTATTGAGAAGTATTTCATTGCGTAAAATGTACATAATACCACCTGGGCCCAAATTCACGAACGGACCAGCGGGCTAGGCGCCGTTCACAGGCTATATCTCGGGGTTCATCGGAGTTTACCAATGATGAATGTGGGCCCTGGTGGATGTGGTTTTCATCTCATCATCTCTTAAAAGTTTTCTAAAATGTGCTTGAGAATTTCCCGTACTCTAACGCCCACTAGAGCAGATTTATGAGGGAAAATGTGGCCTCGGCATACGTATGACAGCAGTGAACCTCAATAGTCATTCCTGTTTGCCTCGTTGTTACGAAATCGTCCTGCACGTTGCTTGTTTGAATTCGTTTGTGGCGAAGCTGAGCATCGACGACCCTGGAGGAACTCAATTATTTAACACATAGGATCCGACGAGATCGTGTAGTCCGTCTCAGGCATTAGCCATCATTTGAACTACTTTCCCCCTCGCGTGTACTAATCCTTCCTTCTTCCTTTGCTATGAAATATAGTTATCAAAGTTTGTTTCGTCATGTATTTTGTGGCTGACCAATTTAATACCTCACCAACGGGGTTATTCGAGAGTGATTCGGTTACACCAGAGCAATCTAGGATAGCAGTTGGGAGTTATTTACACAATCCAGTGGATTCAGATCCAAAGGGACACACATGGAAGACAGACAACATACTTCCAGCTCGCAGGCATGCATGCTAAATGGCCCAGTTCTTATATGGTAGCGCTTAGTCGCTCGTAAGTTTGCATCGTTCGCCAACCGCTAAATCGAAATTCTTCGAGAACTGCGAAAAATGCCGCCGCGCAAAAAATCCTTCCGGGAGATCGGCGATTTCGGTGCGGAGCGTTGTTAGAGTAGAGGAATAATTAAAAATGTAGTTTATTGGCCTGATGTGTTCCTGATGTGGTTTCACTTCACATGGGATACCTCCCATTTACGTGTTATAAGGGTTTGAAAAGGGTATTTATTGACCAAAGTAGTGTAGCGTGAGAGAACGTTGCCTGTTGTAGATGGTTGGGGTAGTTTGCGCGTGGTCACTTACGATGAACGTCTCAATCGAGCGGGTGCATCACCCACCATTGCAACGCGATGATAAATCGTCCACCGCGGTAAAAATGTTGGTCGCGCCATCGTGGAACGGTGACGGAAGCAGTCACGTACTGTTCGATTGCAGGTGTCCACTAGTTTGCAGTCCATCTAGGGCAGCACGACCTACCTTGGTAATCATCAGGCAGTTTGGACATGCTTCAATCAGTAGACTTCTTTGCATCCCGTATACACCTTACTGTTAGTAGCAAGGCTTTTCTAGTACAAATATTAGAGTTCAGAGACTATTCTCTCAAGTTACTAGACATTTCTCTGTTGTACATTGTTCAGTTGAAATACTCCGCCTGGTTAGCCGTTGGTAAATGCAGCTTCTATTCATCTTGCGTTTCGGTATACTCGTCATCAAGGCTCAGACTTAGATAACTGAATAGCTGAAGGCTTTCAATTAACGCGGGTTCAACGTCAAGTCAAAGCGCAAGGACAGTGGTATTATGAGCATCTGTTATCATTATTTCATAGGTTGATCGCAAGCCAGTTTATGATCTGTGATTTGCCGCTAGATACGTTGGTTCCCCTAGCGATTGTTTTGGGTATCAGATTTCAGGCCTAATAAATGTGAGGCTTGAGGCTTAACTTCCAGCCACCATCCCCAGCCGTTGAATCTCACCTATATGAACTTACCTGGTTGTATCACCAACCCTCTATGTTATTGGGTTCGGAAAAAGGGTAACAGACGTATGAAGAAGGGTGAATATATTGACATTAACAACAATTATTCTATTTATTCAACCTTTCAATAGGATATACGACCTTCCATTTTGTCCATAATGTTTTGAATGGAATGTGAATCTGTTGGCGTATCGCTAATGAGCGATCGTCATCGACCAGTTTTCGGCTTTTATATCTTGAAATAATTCTTGCAGCTGTTATCACTGTATCGCACTATTGCACGCTCATGTAGTGAACATGTTGGATGCTTTTCATATTTATGTTTGTGTTTGCATTGTCCAGAAGAGATGTCTTGCTTTCTTTTCGTGTTCTAGTGAATCGTTCGATAAATTGCAGAAGCCAGTTCGTGAGCATTGGTGACGCTATCGACCACTCGTTCACGACGAGAGAAAGCCGGTGGTGTTCGTCGTCCTGTTCTGCTATCGAAGGGAGAGGACAGCAGTTCGGGCGTTTCTCTCTTTGGGAATCGCGCGCTGGTGTGTGTGAACGAAAGGGAGCGATAGAAACAGCTCGGCTAGTTGCGACGGCGGCAGCGAAGCGTTGAAGCAGAGGAAGGGATGTCAACGCCGGTCGCGACAGTGGTGTTGGTATGAAATCCACGACGCTACACTCACCGCGGTTAATCGTCGATCCGTTCAAAGTACCGAAGGTCACCGTGCACTCATCGGACGGACTTTCACCGAACACTCGAGTTCTCATCACAAAACTGGAGGTAGGTACTTTTGTGACTTTTATTTTATCCGTTTATGTACGTTTTGTCACATACCCTCTATTTTTAAAAAGCTCGTGATCCTACTCTTCTGAGTTTTACGATGTTGACAGCGCTTCTCACAAAAACACACGGATTATATTGGACATGCTTCCCGTTTAATTTTTCGATCTTTGTGCTGTTTTCTAATTTTTATTATTTTTTTCCGCTCCTCGCGCTAGCTTTTCAAAGCCGCGATGAACCCTGCGCTTCAGAATGTTCTTGCGCTTAAAGTTCTTATACTTTATTTGGCAACGTATGAAGGAATGCTTTCGAACTATCAGTTCGTTTTCAGAACTGGCTGTGAGTCAGACGAGTTGGTATTTTCTGTAGTAGTAGGTTCACGTAATAACTGACTTCTACGGCTCACATATTTGAATGCAAAAAAGGGGAAAATGAGAATTCTCACACAGCTTCTTGTTTTTGTAGAAGCGGCCTATGCAAAATCTTCGATCTTCTGGGGCCGTATGCTCGTCTGATAGAGACGAGCACACGGCCCCTGGTATTAGCTACGCTAAAGATTTCTTAACTGGTGAGTAGACTATTTTCCTTGTCACGTGCTTTCAAATCTACGTTGCATGTGTTGGAAAAGAAACGATTCCGTTATCGGTTTTAAGAAAAACTACTAAATTCCAGTTACAGATAACTGAAGCGGCTTAGTTGAACTGATGAGATGTCTGTTGATGTTAACAGAAGCTAGAGTTGTCGAAAGGGAAGGGCTGTTACGTTTTGTGATCCTAAATGAAGCGTCCAAAGAGTAGTAGTAGTTGCTTCGTTCTATCACAAACCCTGTACTTTCCGCTCAACTGTGGCAGAGCTGTGACACTTGCCGGCGAATGAAATCGTGTGTAACGAAAGATGGGATTGACAGATAACGGCGGTCTCACGCGGACGGAATTGCCTGTTGGCTATGCGAACTATTTATCATCGGTTTCATAAGAATTGTTTAATAGTCGTTTCTGGATTGTGAAGTATTTAGCCATTGTTAGTTTTGACATGGAGTTCTTGTGACGTAATGCGGAGGTGATATATCGGGGTTTTGAAAAATGTCTGCCGAGAATTTCTCATTATTTCGATTTTTTGCAGTGTTCATGAAAGTTTTCGTAGAGGTACTAATTATAAAAGGATGTTGTATTGGTTGTGCTAGATTCATCGTAAAAATCGCGGCTCAGGCGAGATGCGAACCCGCGTCTCGCGCCTATCCGGGGTTCGGCTTAAGGCTATTGAGTCGACGTCTCTCCACACCAATTGCGCCGATCATTTGCGCTCCCCTAGCACGTTCCTTTCGTTGCCGTGTTCCGAATTTCGGTTTCCGGCCGTTTTTGGCCCTTCCGCTGGGTTTCCGTGTTCTGCTTTTTTTGTGCGTAACACTGAAGCGGGAGAGAAATCGAAGAGCTCCACTGTGTAGGCTAACACAAGGGCGAATGAAGTCTTGTGCTGACGTTGATATTATCCCTTCGAATACTGCAAGAATAAAACCAACGTAGCGAAGTACTCCCTCCTTAGAAAGCTTGCAGTGAGGTATTTGTCAGCACCTTCCACAACGACGAAGTGCGAGATTGTTTTCTACTGCTGGTTTCATTGTAAACGATCTGAAAAAAGCCTTTCTCTTGAGAATATTAAAAAAAATACTGTTTCTCCGATAATATGTTCGTTTGGGGCTTCTAATTCTATTTTGAAAGCATTATTGTCCATTGTGCCAAAAAAAATTCATCGTCTTTCTGTACACACTTGTGTCGGCTTTGGTTTATAATGAAGCTTATAAAGAGGAATGAAATTTAAATGGTTTTTCTGAGGAATTCTCACTGTTTATTTTGAAGCTATCACGAAACGCTGAACGCTTCCACCAAAATAATAGACACATTCCAGCGTAAACAGAACGAGAATTCTGTGGGCACCTTTAAAACCGAAATGAGAACGTTTTGTAGTCTAGTTTTGGCTAAATTACAATAATTTGCACTACTTCTGTCTCCTTGTTCCGCATTCGAGCCATTATTGGCCATTTCCGTTCCGTTTTGCGCTTTAAAAGAATTTCACCCACCCATTGCAATAACGACTTGAGCCTGTAAGTCGGATTCGGCATTGTACCAGTTAAGCTGAAAGCATTTTGATTACTATCGTGATATTTTAGTTTCATTGCCGCGTTTTAGCGGTTTACCTTTAGATGTACATCCATTTCTAGCAGTAACTCGCCGAAACGCGGTTATGAAGAATACCACTATGTAGAAGGATGTTTCCCATTTGATTGTTCCTGGTTATCCCTTTCATAGAAAAACTACGCCTTCAGCCGCTCCGGGTTAGGTGAACATCGTTTTTTTGCCTCTCATTGAATCGAAGTGCCGATCGTGCCTCCCAAAATGGGCTGCACTGCAAGTGGTTGTCTCAAGCATACTGAATTATACCACATAGGCAACGAAGTATAAGTCAGTATGCTTGAGACTGGAGTGGTCATTCGAACTCAAAGGAGTACTTGTCAAGTCATGTGTGGGATGTCCACCCGTTATAGAGTTTACAGAAATTGGCAACGAAGTATAAGAACGTTATGTGTATACCAACTGTAGTGTCCTTATCGCCATTCTTATATAAGGCTAACGAAGCCGCATGGTTGCCAGAATGTCCGTCCATTCATTTATGGTCCGTTGTCTGTTAAGGTAAAGGTAAAGGTTTCAGCGTTGATCAGTCCTCCAAGGACGCGGCGCCGCACTTGTGTTCCATTCAAATCGTAGAGGCATGGTGAACGCGCACTAGGTCCACAAATCACCTGCGTGGGCCAGCCGCTATATCAGCTCAGTGTCTTCCTTCTCAGACTGGTATGGTTTTAATTTATCCGACCCCCGATGGAGGGAAGGCTTAGTTAACCGGGGAGGGGGTCGAAAGGTTATGCACAGGCCGACTTGTGAGAAAGGAAGCAATCTTTTCTGCAGCATTCTGCGCCAGTCCAGCAACGAATTCTAGCTTAAAGTTCAAAGTTCATCTTTAAATCGCGCTTCTCAACCGAACAATACAAAAATCGAAAATCTTGACTATCTCGACTTGAATATTGAGTTATTTTCGAACCATGTCACCAAGTCGTTTTCCGGATCCAGCACCACCCGGATATCACGTTGCGAGCCTAATGGTGCATTTCCTTACTGAACAGAGCCTTAACAAAGTTGGCGGTGTTGAGACGGAATGTATCCTATTTTTTGTTCTGCAAACCAGGAATAATGCCGGCTCTAGTGACTCGAACCAGTCGGTAAAATCGACTCTACTTTAGAACCCTGTTGTCTGCCGTTTTTCGAAAACAGTGTGTGATGTTGGGGTATGGAAAGCGACAGGGATTTTGGTTCCTCTCATATGTTCGAAACTATAATATCAGCGCGACCCAAAAGTTCGTGTGCATTTCAGATTCTGACTTCCTCTATTCATAACTCAAGAAAAACAAATAAATGCCCGGTAAGGTTTATCGTGGTTGAGTAAAATTCTCTTTCGGATCGCTGGCACAGAATTGTGCCTAACCTTGATGACCTTATTGGTCATTTGTTTTTCTTGAGTTTTGAGTAAAGGAAGTCAGAACTGAAATGCACACGAACTTTTGGGTCACCCTAATACATATGAGTTCTAGAGTTTTTTCTTTTGTGTCCACATTTCTTCCTCCGACTCACCCACCCGGAGTTCCTCCGGGTGGGTGAGTCGGAGGAAGAAAACAAAAACTTCTACTTCATATGGTGTGATTCTGTGTGTTGAACAATTTCTCGTTCCTTCAGTATTGATCGCATTTGTTTCAACAGTGTAGTGCTTGTGCTCGAGGGGTGGAATTCTAAAACGCTTTCGATCGTGTAGATTGCGCATTGCGCCACGCGACGTTCTTCTAAACTACTGAAAGATCCTGACACCATTAAGCAACAAGCTGTTAACTATGAGGAGGCGCTCTTGTTATTGATCAGCGCCTGTCTTTGGTATTTAAAAATTGTATCTTTGCGCTTGGGAGACGGACTATTGATGAAGTGGAAGAAAGGACCAGAGCTTAAGTGGCAAACAAAATTGTTACGTGTAGCAGTATTGCGGTCGAGTTATTCTTTTAGTGAATGAATAGCGAAAACCTTTTTCATTCTGTGAGCCGAATTACAGTGCTTTAATAACATTTCTAGTACGAATAGTGAAGTTCACATGATTGAGATTATCTGTCATACCAAAAAGTGATTTTGGTATAAGAGGAATTTCAAGCGTTTAAATTCTGAAGAACTGTTGCGTGCGAAGCCGTAATTGCGGCGTGTATACCATTTTCACTTTGGTTGGACACTTTTCAAATCACGTCGGACGTTTTTCAAACCAAATTGGACGTTTTTGAAACCACGTCGGACGTTTTTCAGACCGAATTGGACGTTTTTCAAACCAAATTGGACACCCTTCAAGCCAGTTTAGCTTGAAAAACGTCCGACGTGGTTTGAAAAACGTCCAAATCAAAGTGGAAATGGTATATATTTCGCGACATTTTTTGCGTATCATTGGATGATATGGTGGTAAAGATTGTAAGCTGTCAACTGATCAAAAACCCTTTTCTTTCGTAGCGCGTAGGTCGTTAGCAACACAATTTCTATATACGAGCAGAAAATTTACTGTTCTAATCGCTCTTTGTTAGTATACTATCCGAAGTGTAAAAAGCCGATTGTCTTGAAGGCAGCTCAGATGAATAAGTGTTCGAGGGATTACATGCACTTCAGGTGTGCGGATATCCTTGTTAGAATTCTTGAAAAATCTGCGCGTTAAAAGCCCCCTGTTCATGCCTACAGCTGCAATATCTTCTGAATTTGCTAGTCGGTGGGACGATGAAGCCTTGTTTACTTCGTCAACTGGTCTCCATTTTTCTGCGCCTCTAGAACCGGTCCAGTCCGCCACACAGCTCGTAGGAGATGTGCAGATGTGAAGTCCTACAGTTTGAATGCGATATAGATCTCGTTTTGGTACCATATCTATGCTAAAAGGTGTTTTTGTGACTTCGTCTGTCTCGGATAGCACCGGAAAGAATGAACATGAAAAGAACGCGCATGTATTCAAATTATGTTTTAGAAAACCATGCTACCCAAGAGCCGGACACTGATGTTTCAGAAAACCATGCTGCGCAAGAGCCGGACACTGATGTCCTTGATTTTTGGACGTAAAAAAGCGAAGGATCGGGACGAGAATGGACACATTCAGGAAAGCGATGCTTCCATCTCACATGCACTCATTGTGATTTTTCTCGAGTACTTTGCTTGGGGATTGTTGACTGTGCCAGTCATCAATGTAAGTCGTTTAAATTTTTAAAAAGCTATAGTTTCCGTTGTCAGTATTATTTCGCTTTTTTAGGTTTTGGCAGATACGTTTCCGACTAACAAGTTCTTGATGAACGGGCTAGTTCTAGGGATTAAGGTGAGATTCCTATCTAGCATCTTGCTTTCAGCATTGATAGTTATTGTTTTCTTCTCATTTCTCTTTTTTCCTTTTCTTACTTTTTTTTGTTGCAGGGTATTCTGTCATTCCTGAGTGCACCTTTGGTGGGAGCGATGTCCGACGTGTACGGCAGGAAACCATTCCTAATTCTTACTGTATTTTGTACCTGCATGCCGATACCATGCATGAAGATCAGTCCATGGTAAGTTGCTATTCTCACCGTTTAAGCTCACAAACTTCTTCCAAGTTGGGATTTGTGTCCCACAACGAAGTTTAAAGGCATCATGTATTATCACTAAATCGACGGAAATCAACTAGAATATAATGTATGAAAGAGGGTTGTAGCAAATGTGACCATGCTCATTTTTTGTTCTTTTCGTCTCGAACAGTGACCATTTAGGTGGTACTTCGCATTGTTCAGTATAAGTGGGCTTTTTTCGGTGACCTTCAGCGTCATTCTTGCGTATGTTGCTGATATCACGGAGAAACAGGTGAGTTATAGTTGCATGTTAAGGTTGTATACAGCTTACGGCTTTTCATGCTTACAGTATTTTTCATTTTGCCCAACGTTTTTTGAAAGGTTGATCGGGGTGCTGGTCACGAATCCTAGACCCGTTTTCCAATTATGGCCTATTTTATGGCAGTTAAGTACAGGCAAATTAGCGATATAGGTGGTCGTCGGCAGAGGATATCTGAATTGCGATCAGTGCCTCATGTTCTTTTTCCCGAGATATTCGTGGAACTAAGGTCACAATCGGCACCAGCACTCCAGAGAGCCGCGCTTTCATGAAAAAAATAAAAATTTCATTAATCACTAGTGTCTCAAGTTGGGTTTGAATGGGTTTTGGAGGGTTCTTGTTATGGGTTGCGCATACGTTTCCAAACACTAACGAAATTCCGCAACTGTGTTCTTTCCTTTCCTCTTCGTTGCGATCGGAATTAATAATTATGGAAATTTTTCCTTTTTTTCGTAAACGGAAAAGTTAATAATGAGTAACGTAATAATGTATGAGATGTGTGAGCAATTCTAACAATGTATGCCTGGCTCTTTTCCGAGTGGGTGTTTTGATCAGTTCTTCAATTATGTCTTCATTTAATTTGTATTTCTTGTTCTCTGTTATTTGTTTCTTTTTTCTCGAATGCTGCGTTCAGGACCGATCAGCTGCTTATGGTCTTGTGTCCGCCACTTTTGCCGCATCATTGGTAACGTCGCCGGCTCTTGGTGCATGGATATCCGAAGACTATGGTGATGGTGCTGTTGTGTTGTTGGTGTGTTTTATCTACTAATATCAGTTTTCCATCGTTATTTTACTTTTTTGTCGTGAGTTTTTTTTATTTTACCTGGATCAAACATCGCACAAACAATTTGCGTATCAATTGTTTTTTCGTTAGTTATGTGAACTGCTTATACAAAGGGCGTTTTTTTTTCAGGCAACAGTCATTGCTGTGATCGATGTTCTTTTCATCGTATTTCGGGTACCGGAATCATTACCTGTAAGGCGTTCAGCAAGCGACGTGATCAGCTGGGAAAGTGCTGATCCGTTTGGAACGTTGCGATTTGTCTGGGAGGATAGCCTGGTGAGACTGTTGATTGCTTAGGGTATTCACAGTTACGGTACTAATGGTGCCAAATTCCAGGTTCTTCAATTGGCTCTCATTGTTTTTCTCTCATATTTACCGGAATCGGGTCAATTTTCGTGTTTCTTCGTATATTTGAAATTGGTTGGTTTCTTACGTTCGTAACATTTTTTTTCTCTTAGAAGTAAATTATCCTGTTTCCGATTTGTATACGGATGTTTGGCAGCGGACGTCCGTTAAACCTCAAATCTACCTCTTCCGTTGCTATTTTCACAAATACGTGTCCTATTTCTCTCTGCTTCTTATTAGCTGGATTCCGTTCTGCCACTTTTCGCCGCCCAACCCGACATTCAAGTGTCATACCGCATTCTGCAGTTTCTGAAGTGGTCTGTATATTGCCAAAATTCTGCTGAGCCACTCGGAAATAAATAATGCCAAAGTAGATTCCATGCTCTCGAAAGCCCTCGGAAAGTTTGAAAATTGACATGTAGATTCGATCTATTTGCTCACCTCATTCGAAACGATTGTACATAAAATTTCAGCCGTCCCCCAAGAGTGAAAGTTATGGAGTTTCGGTGCTAGAACTCTCCCTCTACGATCTTTCTTCTTTTTTTGCAAAATAGTGACATCATTGGTTTTGCTAACAAGGTCCCTTTTATCCCTTAGTTCGCCACTGTTTTCTCGACTTCCTCGTTGCTTAGAGAGTTTGTAGGCCAGGGGAACAAGCAGTAGATGTCGCTAAATTGCTGCGCAACGTTCTCATTCTTAGGAATAAGATTTGAAGGCTGTCAAATTCTTTTATCCGTTTTTGATACGGTATTTCTTTGCCTATTCTATTCACACCCACCATTCGTTTAAAGCGTCAATATTGCTGAAACATTCATTTTCTAGGCATGAGTAACCTATGTTTTCATAGTAACAGAAATATTGCAATCAATTTAGGTTGTTGGTTTCACGCCGGAGGCTGTTGCAGCGTATATTGGTTTAGTGGGCATTCTATCCGTTGTGGCACAAACGGCAATGCTGCAAATCCTTACCGCGTATTTTGGTATGAAGCATGTGATCACGCTAGGTCTCGTTTTTCAACTCGTTCAGCTCAGTTGGTATGGGCTCGGTACTCAGTGAGTTCTTGTGGTTCCCTTTCGTATCAGAAAAATTTGTTCCAATCGTTATGCAGTCGATTCAGGTACTGGATGATGTGGTCGGCGGGTATTCTGGCAGCAATGAGTAGCATCACCTACCCCTCAATCAGTGCCTTCGTCAGTATATTGTCGGATAAGGATAAACAGGGAACAGTTCAAGGGGTAGTGACGGGTATCAGGGGATTGTGCCAAGGTAGGCTCCTCCAAAGACCGCTTTTATTTCATTAGGTCACAAGTCGGTCGCTTTCAGGCCTCGGTCCAGCTCTGTTTGGATTCATTTTCTACCTATTCGATGTCGATTTGAACGTGGACGGAGAAGCTACAGGAGGACACGCAGTGCAATTCCCAGTGGTTCGTATACGACCCGCACAGCCGCAGGAGAAGATCTTAACACCAACGCGAAACGACACGCTTTGGGTATGATATGCAGAAACCTTTGTGTCATCAATCATTAGAATTGTAGATTTTTTAGCTGTATCTTTATGGGGTCATTTTTAGGCTGCTGAGCGTCCGGCGTTCGCATGGCAACTGATACCTGGTCCACCATTTTTAATGGGAGCAGTGCTGGTATTGATAGCTCTCATGTTCAACTCTGCGTTACCATCATCGCCTGGCGCAGGAAAGCACTTTCGAAGGTGTGTCGCTCAGTATTCATTGCTTTATTCACTGCGTGCGCTTTCTCTCGGTCATGGCTATACGTTAGTGCTCCATCTGTGCGGTATACCTTTCATGTTAACTGTTGGAATCTCCCTCGAAGATAGCAAAAGTGTTGTCTCTTCTCAATGTAAAATGTCGATCTGTTCGACGGATACGATCGTCGTATGCCGTCGATTGTAATAACGATATCAGTCAGGAAAAATCTTCGGTTCGAGAAGACCTGCGTCTGAGTCCATGAATATGATATTGGAAATGAACCCCGAAATACACTGTGAATCGCTTGAAAGTCCTAGTTGATCAGCGCGTTATGGGCAGTGAGGTTTAACAAAGTTTATATGTGTCTAACCCGACTCATCATCACAGCGAGCGCTCGCGCCGGCTGGGGTCACTAACCTTCGCCGTGTTAGTGGCTGCTCCGAGACCTCGTTTAAACACCAATTCAATTTGGAATAAGCCGTTGCACGCGTTGATGAATTACGGTTTGGATCCCTTCAGGGATCAATGACGGTGTTCATGTCGGGTATAGCGGTGATGATACGGGCCCTGCTCTTCGCGGTATTAGGCGCGACGCGGGTTGGTGGTGGTGATAAGCACTTCATAACACACATTTTATGTTCCAGATCACCTGCTCACTCACGAGAATCGTCTGATACCGCTCGACTTCTTCACTCAGACAATGGGCATTGTTGATTCTTTTCAAATACTTCCTTTCTGCCGTTAGGTGCAGACAACGTGACCAGTTGGCGATTTCTGTTGTTACCTTTACTCCGATAACATAAGTGTTTGAAAAGAAAATACAATAGTGTACATGGTGCGTTTGTCTCGAATTTTAAAAACTGCCGTAATCACCGACTCCCTGATACATATCATGAGCATATCACCACGTAATGTTACATGCTATACTCTCTTCTCAAAAATTTGTAAACGAGTAGCTGTTACTATTAGCACGTTGTAAAGCTGTTGAATACAGCTTGTGGGTCTGATTTACCAGTGCTTCTCCTTGTTATTATACTCTTATGGTTGTTTTGTGTTTAGTGTTGTCTTGTTTTCTGTATAGACCTGAATAACCACAATCAGGTTTTTCCACCATATTTGTGATAATCGTTGATTTCGTATTTCTTTGAGGTGATGACCATTTTGCTCTACGTTGCGTACTTTCATTATTCCACTATCCTGTAACCGAGTTGTTGAAATTGTTCTCTTCTGGCATCCTACGAGGGCATAAGCTTCTACTGAGTACGTATGTGATGAAGTCTTTTCCTGGCATAACGCTATAAATTGTTGTATGTAGATCGTTGTCGTTGGAACGGTTTCTCAGATTCTCCGCATTTTGTGGTCTTCGAATTATGCTGATCATTAAACACTTATGAAGACGTGTTTTTTTTTAGTTGCTACTACTTACATGTGTTGTATTTTGTGGGTACAATCCAACGTGAATCCTTCGGTAGACCCGCTGGTAATCCCATTCTCCTCTCTACGTGCCCTCATGCTGCAGCTGCAAATATTGCTATTAGAATTCGAAGCCATTACTATGCCCGTCGTCGCTTCTATCTTCTGTCGTCAGGTTGATCAAGAAGAAAGTCTTCTTTCGTCCGTCACGTGCCTAGGTATACCGGTGTTCTTCTGACGTCTAGTGGAATCCAGTCGCTGACGGATCGCATTACGCGTCTGCGCCACACGATTCTTGAGAATTTGGCCCATGTGACTGCGTCCTTGATCTCCAACTGTCGACGTAGCCCGGAGCTTCGTCTACTGTCTCCCGCCTGGGTGAAACGACTCACTCCGAGCATACTTCTCTCTATACTTTGTTAAGCGACGCATGTTCATCCCGCTTGCGCAATGCCTGTACGTCAAGGAAGAACAGAAGGATAGCAACTAAACGGCAAGTACGGCCGCGTAGATGGATGGAAAAAGTTGGAGTTGGGACCACGGATTCCATCTAAGCGTTGCTTCGGGTTTATCCGAAGTGTTAATTCCGGGTAACCAGTACCATGTCTTAATCGTGCTAGCTACTTCAAGCAACTGAGAGTACCAGGAGCGATCGCACTACACTCTATACCAAGTTTGGGTGGAACTACGTAACTATGGCAAGGATTGGTAAATGTCGCCGGTAAACGCGCTCCTGTGCGAACCCAGCGTAGTCCGTGGATTCGCAGTGGAGCACGACGACCGCATTAGTGCTCGTCTATTAGAAGTCGAAGTATTGCATTTCATTATAGTCTTGTACTCGCCGCCATCGTTCTCGCTAGTCATTTCTTGGTCGGAGAGTTCGGTTCTAGTTGAAAGTTCTGACTCCATCGAGCAGTCGTTGGGTCGACTTCGCCTTTGTTTGTTATTTGGTGCACTGGTCACGAATCTGTCGTTTATTTTTTTTAATTTTTTGGCGATGATCAGTCATACAGTCGATCTGGGTGAAGCTGTTATAACTGTGTTGTCGAGTTATTTGAAGGGTTTCACCTTCTGGGTTCGTCGGAAAAATTGTACATTGCAGCACATGAAAAGTGAGCACGCCGACGATGTGGATGATGGGACGGTTTCTCAGCATTTGTTGTCAAACGCTTTTCGATTACAGGTATTCTACCCTTTTCCTTAAGCCAGTCAATGAGTTTCGTTAGTACTCATTAGCTGAGTGTTGTCTCATGTTGTTGTCTGAATTTTACTTGTAGACTACTGTTAAGAACCTACATTTTTGAACTTGAAGGGGTAACCGTAAAATAGCCCTGGACCTAGATTGATAAAGAGTATACCCGTCGTAAACCGTGAACTTTACTTCGAACGATGCGGAAACCGTAATTTATCAGCATACATTGGATTTATTCAGGGTTTACATGCCGGTTTTACTTAAATGTTTCAGTCTTATCCATCAAGTGCCATCTTACTACCCTAAAGTCGGTCAGATAAGCCCGCCCTGCGCGCGCCGCAACGCGGCGTATCGATCGATGTTACTCTATAGATATGCTCTACCCTTCTTGATGAGTGTCCTATTTCCAAGGACTTAATATGCTTCACGAATTTATTGTATTGTATCCCGTCCGCGTGAGGTAACGTCTGGATATTTTTTCCGTCTTTATTTCCTCTGTTTCTCGCATTTCTTAAGGTTTGAACTAGTTGAGGATATGATCGCTAAACGTATGCAATAGGTAATCATCGTATTTGGTGGGAATTCAAGCAGATTTATCTGGGAATATTGGATATATCTTCTCTGAAGCAGCCTACAACTCTTTGTTCAGGTTTCTACCTAAAATTTGGCCAAAGAATTCCTATTCCGTTAATCAATAACTACCTCTGAGAATACGTACGAATCCTGATTGAATCCTGATTTATTGCCTTCTCATTTTTCCAAAAATGCCTATTATATCCGTAGTCTGGCTGTCTACATCGTGTTCGACTTCGCAATATTAAAAAGGCATCCCTCGTACGCGGTTGTCAATTTTTGTCATGTTTCATTGTTTTAGCTGGTTAGCTGTTGTTCTTCACGCATGCGTTGGTGTGCGTCTATTAAATAAATAAAATATTATATTATTATGAGCAGGTGTATCGATGGCCCACAGCGGTACGCCGCGTCGCGGCGCGCGAAGGGCGGGCTTATCTGACCGACTTTAGGGTAATTATTTAGCATTCATTGTCAGAATGTGTTTCTCAGTGAAAGCGATTCGTTGACATAAAGTGGATTGCGGCATCTCCATCTAGCAGAAATCTGTAGTGAATGACAACTCACTGTTTCTGTTGTTTTAACTTTGAGTGCACGTAACTGGAACTGGGTCATTTGGAAACTATTGTTGAGATGTTACACTTTTTTCATTGAATCTGTTGTGATAAATTATTTGTTCTCCATTGTTTTCAGTGCGAAGATGCCGAACGAGAACGGCACCCTGACCCAAACGTTGTCTCGAAGTGCGAGGCTTTAGCAAAAAAAGTAGTTTCTGTTGTGAAAGATGCAAAGCTGAAGCATTCATGCCAGGTGCGCTCTTCGTTTATTATTTTCTATTGTTTTTTTTTAATAATTTTTCTCCTTTTCCATTCACAAACTTATACGTGGTTTGTTCATGAGTGCTTTGGAACGGTTTCTCTTACAGTACAAAGATTTGAGTATGTGGGCTACTCATGGTGTTAATTACCCACTTAACGAACTTCGTGCAGCAATAGAGAAAACAACATCAAGTGAAATGCAATATCGCTGGTCAGCTCCCAAAGAGGTGAGTAACTCTATTTGTTCTCATTCTGATTCATTTGACAATGTTTTGCGCCTACTGGACCTACTTACTTATAGGTTACAATCATCGGCGAGTCAGCTACTAATCTGTTGTGCTCTAACCAGTTCACTGTTACCATATTTTTGATGTTGCCTGATGTGAGTATTCTATTTAGAACGACTCGAATGGCTTTGTTAATTTCAACAAATTCCAGAGTCTTTTTGGGAAACGAGATTACGTAAACCTCACCTATGCTGCTAAACGAGCTCACTATATGTGTAGTACTGTAGTGTTGCTTCGAAAATCATTCGCTGACCTGAATGTGGCCATCGTGCCGGGGTTTGCAAATGACAAGCTTTTCCCAAACGTTGAAGTTACAGGTACGTGATGGCCTCAATTTACATTCATGTCGTGCCGAAATCATGTCACCAGTTTTTAGCATCATAAGTCCCGTCTTGCGAATCTGATCTGTGACCAAAGGCTATTTTCCCTAGGAACTTGTGAACGAGGGTTGTATGGGGTGCTATTCACGAATCTATTGACCACGAACCTGGTTTGCAAAAGTTCGATCAGAGATCACCCGTGTCAGAGGGCAGACCAGAGCGGTATGGGTGGTCTGCCGGTAAAATTTCAGGGGCAGTATGCTCGTTTCTCCCGAGCTGGGTGGATCTCCCAAGCTCGGGAGAAACGAGCATACGGCCCCAGTAAAGGATGCATGATCTGTGATTAGAGCGCGAAATAACGTTCCATATGAAGATTTCGCGAAACTGAAATCCTGATCCGACCACTGCGGTTAACGATGCGGGCGTACTTGTTAGAAATTCAGAAAACATGTCAGGCATCACCACACATTTCCTCCACAGACGAAGTGTCGACGTGAAAAAGTTCGCACCTGAAGTTGAGCCTGTGGGGTAGAATCTTTCAGTTGGCACATTTTGTGCTATGTATGAACAATTTGAAAGACTTTGGATTTCATCATGCAGTTAAATGTTTGTTAAATGGGTACAATTTAGTATTTTCTTGGAATAATAGCTCCACTCAACTTACAGACAAGGAAAGTGCATGGAAGATTGTAATTCACTTTGGTGCATCTGATGCTGCGCTGAAGAATAACAGATTTGCGCCGAACGTGTCTAATCTGAGAGCGTCGACTATTTACCCTCATTGTATTGGCAGAGGTTCGTTGATATTCGATGTAGACTTCTATTTTTTAACACATCGTTTTTCATTAGCTGTTTTTCTTTACCCTAGTCTTCGGTTAGATTGTCGTAGTTTGAAGTTTAGCTGTTGAACACTGAGAGTAGAGCACACTTACACATGTCACGACATCACTAGAAATAGTGTATGCTCAGCTCACTCACTTAGTAACTCACAGTGGCTGAGATCTTATAACTTATCTTGAGTTGCCGGTGGTAGCGTCAATTAACACGAAATCATCACCGCCAATTATTTCTGAATTTCTCATCTTCAGATGAAGAACCAACTCCACACTACAATCAGAGAGTTTTACGAACCATTCAAGAATGTGCAGTTACCCGGCGAGTTTCTGCCGAACTTCGACATAAGGAGACTGTAACAGCCGCCCTAGCACTTGCAAACCGTTGGTTCGCCAATAGGGGCATGATGCAGGTACTATTCTTGTGAGGAGTGGGAACCTTATTGGAATGTTCTCGTGATACTGAAACGCTTTTAGTTTGATCCACTGTTTCTGGCATGTTTCATGGCTCATCTTCTAGAGGACAATGTGATTGCCAAACAGCAAGATTCGGTCACTATTTTGAAGAACTTTTTCGTGGCAATAGGTGAGCTATTTTCGAGAGTCAGCATTTCTTCTACTCAACGAGGATTGTAGTGATGAGTTCGAAAAAGTTTAAACGCTGGAGATTTCTTTTTGCTCTGTGCTATTACACAATCCAAATACATCGTTCCTACTGTGCGAATCAAAATGCCAAGTCTCTTTCGTGATATTTTACGAAATATTAAATGCAAGCTAGGTCGCAGTCGGCACAGAAGCGCTCACATAAGCAAAAACAAAGCTGTGCGAAGTCTTAAGAAAATTCAATGGATAGGTGTAGGATCCAAAAGTGAAACCCAAATCAACATATTTCAGTGAACTGGGATACCTCGATGGCGAAGGGGTTCCATCCGAGTAGCTTCGACGAAGGTGTGATCAAATCGCACCTTGAGGTATTTCCAATAGTACTTCTGGATAGTACAGGATACTGGAATATTGCTAGTGGCATTTCAAAGGAATCGCTGATGCTGGTACGTTCGTCTTCAAATTTATGCCCACATTGAGGCATTTGATGGTAAACACTTCAGGCAAAATCAGACATAAGTCGATCGCTATTGGTGTTGGGAGATTGCCTGGCTTTCGATACACTGTTTCTTGAGAAGCACCATTTCTACTCACTATTCGATCATTATTTCAGGTATAGCATTGAGATTATCACTGCTATGATTTGATTAATTGATGCTTTCTGTTGACGCTTTTTATTCAGATTAGTTTTGACTCCTGAGGACATGTCCGCACTTCTAAAGAACTCTAACATGGTTCTGGATACCGTGAACGAGGACGATCGTTTGAGCAGATTTATGGCAAAATTGCTAGACGTGAGTAGTCTTTGTATTTTGAGAGGTTGTAAAACTGCCTTTCGCCTTTTCTTTTGTGTCTGATCAAGAAAGTAGGATAAGAAAATATGTAGCACTCGCTTGTAGCTGACTACGTAGTTGCTACTTATGTTTACATTCAGAAAATTGAAACATGTATGGGTGAACGATTCGATAGCATCGGTATCAAGCGTTTGAACAGCGAGAAGGTGCGTTTATTCCGTTTAAAACGTAAATGAGGAGTGACGATTCGTGGTTAATGGTCCTTCAATAATCCTTTTTAGCAAAACGCGGCTTGTTATCTGATTGGCTTTCGAACCAAAAGAGGCTGGACGGATCCGATCACCATGGGTCCTGTAGCAACGGACGCATCTGCGAAAGGTACGTAACCACACTAGTGTTGATTACCAAATGGGTTTATGGGTCTCCTCAGCTTTCCTTATTAGGTAAACAAATGGCGAATGCTTGAGAATAAAATCGAGAAAGTTTGATGGGTTTGATTTGAGTGTAATATGTGCTAAGAAAAGGGGTCTATTTGGTGCCGAGCTCAGGTTGCTACAGGCAAAAGGTCTGCACACGTCCTTGTTGATAGCTTCGTCATGCCTTTTTTCGAATTGAGAATATGGGCAGTTCCGGCCTAGCATGTGGAACAAAAAAACACGTTGTTGACTGTTTAGTAGGTTTCCTTGCAAGTCTTCTTTTTTTTTCAAATTTTCTCTATTGCAATGTGCTTTCATTGATTGCTAGTGCCACTCATTCGTTTATGTTATCTTGCTTCAGTGAATTAATTTTACAGCGTTTCGAATGCAGTGGAAAGAGAAAACGCAACTGAGGAAGTTCGCCGACGCTCGAATTTGTGAATGCATGGTGTGGGGCGAAGCTGCTTCTTCGGATGTTCCCCTCTCAATTCTCGAGTTTATATTGACCAAGTAAGACTTCGTGACGAGTTCTTCATTTCTTTTCGCTCACTGTGTTTGGTTGTTTTTTATTCGTATACATCCACGCTTTAGTCACTTTGAACTACACGATGGATGCATAACGATGAGAAGCGTACTCCCTGAAGAATTCTCGTCCAAGAAAGATGTGAATACGAAGATCACGACTGCGTTTGCTAGTCTAAGCGCTATTCTTAGGACTGCGAAAGGACTCCCGCTCATGGTTACGAATATCCACGGGATTAGTCCGTACCTTCGAGGTACAGAAGTGAGTGCATTATTTTATCACTATCATGGGCACTAGTCAACTTATTGAACTTCAGTGGTCAGAATAATTTTTCCGACCAGCTTTTCCCATACTTCTTATGTGTGATTTATTTCGTGTCCTTAAATAGTGTTCCAGCCGAACGCATCCGAGGTTCTCTGCAAATGTGACCAAGGTCAGGTAGAAAACGACCATCGTTTGTTAGCCCAGCGAGCAGTGCCTCCATACACAGGTTCTGTCGAAGGTTAGTTTCTCTGATTGTAACTAGTTGATAAGACAGGTGGAATTGAAATTACCAGTCTTTGCCTGAAAATTCGCCTAGCAAGATTGTAGCTATGTCGTTACAATGTGTGATGATGCAAATTCTATATTTTCATCCTACTTATTCGATATCATGGAGCAACAGTGAAGGAACAGTAGGGAAATAAAATTAAATTTCCAGTGCACATCAAGTTGGAGTATTCCGGTAAATGGGGCGACAGTATCGCTGGTGTACGGCAGCTTTCGGCTGCGTTTTTCATTGAGGTCAGTTATTCTGATTCTTCCTATTTCTGGTAACGCTGGTAACGCTTAAGGCTTGGTTATTGATATAACACTTTGTTTTTAGATCGCGAAATATCTCAAAGAGAAACAAAATGTTGTTGCCGTACCCACAATGGATCAATTGTTTGTGGTAAAGGTGCGGTTTTGCAATGTTAGGTAGTGTTCTTAGCCCTCCTCTGCTTAATTTATCAAATTTCTCAAAACGACTATTTTTCCACCATTGAATTGTAAGACCTCCTTTATTTAGGATGGTGTGGTGTTCAAGTTGGTTCTAGTCCTGGACAAAATCTTGAAGATTCTGGAGCAGAGAGTAGAGAAGGTGAAGGCGAGCGGAGCAGCAAGGATAGAAATGAGCATTGAAGGACAACGGTTGTCGGCATGGAAGAAACAGTAGGGTCATTTCGCTATAGTTATAAATGTTCAAAAGCTTTACTTATCAAGGTTTGTATACATTCTAAGGGTAAAACGATAAAACTATTGCATCAGAGGTTGAAAACCTTAGTGGAACTTGAATTTTAGGTACGTACATGAAGCCCTGCTGCAGGCTTCTCTTCAGTCGTTTGCAACCAAACATGCCGTGTTTGGGGAAACTGTCCAACTTATGAAAAGGTACGCAGTAATATCCTTCAAGATTTAACGATATAATGAAAATTCAGATGGATTTGTAACCACTTTATGACGAATTCCGTGCCAGATCTAGCACTGGAGATGATTGTGGCAGCTGCATTTGAGCATCCTGTTTTGCCGCCACCCAGGTAAGGGAAGCAATGAATTCACCGATGTTTATCAGAAGTCTAGAGGATTACGTACCCGTTCACCGTTCCATTTGTTTCGTCTCATTGAGCCATATCAGTCAACGCAGTCGGTACTGTTATGTTTACAACTGCAGTTTTCTGCAGTTTTAGAATAAACAGATCTGCGTCATTCAAAAGGTTCCCTAGCTAGTGCCAGATCAGTATTTTTACGTTCTTGAACATAGTTGAAGTTAGCAGAATGAAATAAATAACTGTGCTCACCAGTGGAACCGCTGCCCTTGGGGTCAAGCTTTTCTTGTGAGTACCTGAAATAGAAGTGGCTGCCATTTCAAAAACTTACTTCCCCAATCTGTGCAGTTAACTATCAGTGTGAGAGAGATCAGAATCAGAGAAAAACGATCGAACCAATAGTTTTTCTTCGCATGCAGAGTATTTCAGGCAAACCCGTCAAAAACTGGCTTTGTCGTTCTTTCTAACAATAAGCTAGTTTCAAGTTGGTCAGCAATTTTTTGACTAAATTTCATTAAACAACGTTTGGGTGCAGTTCCTGCCATTCTTTTTGTGTATTGCGTACTTGCAGGACAACCTTGTCAGCTTTTCGTCGAGTGTTACAACTGATTGTCAAGCACAACTGGACAGCTAGACCACTCTTTGTTGATTTTGACAATGCGTGGAATGGTATGAGTTTCATCAGCTCTTTGTTTACGTCTTTCTTCTTCGTTTAGCGTTTCTTTGTGTTTGCATTGGTGCCACTTTCTTAAAAGCGTTGAACATTTAGAAGAAGAAGTCGCTAAGCTGGAGTCGAACTTTGTGAAAATGCGCCCAATTTTGCCACCGATGGTGATCATAACGAACGAGGATCCTGTTGGATCAAGGTATGTATGTGGCATGAGTAATTAGTAAAGTAAGTAAAGTAAAATTAGTATCGAAACCCAGTGAACGGCGAGAAGGAAAGGGAGTACTGCTTCATTGAACCTAAACGGTAAAGTTAACGGTGTGGCGTTGATCAATCACCTATGGACGGGCAGCCACATTCGTGTTCTATTCATTTTGTAGAAGCACGGTGGATGTGTATTTGGCCTACACAGTGACTTGCGGGGCCAGCCGCTACACCACATCAGTGCCTTTACCTTCTCGGACAAGTTTGGTACAAATTTAGTCGATCCCAGAGGGGTGGAAGAATTGGTCAGGCGCGGGGATCGATCACTCGACCGTGCAGGTGTCAATAGCGATTCTTACCACTGTTCCACGCACACTCTTCATTAAACTTGCCCTAGTAATCTTTGCCCAACATTTGCAATAGGAGGCTCTCTTTGTCATCCATCGATCCTGACAAGGACTTACCAAGCTTTCCATCCCTCCCAGGTACGACAGTTCGTTATCAGAGTGGAGACACTGACCTGAACAATAGATGGACTTCCCGAGTCATTTTAAATCTCGAAAGTCTCATGTATCGACTATTCTGAGTGGAACACGAATACGTGAGTGGCGTCCTTATGGAACTGATCACTGTCAACCACTTCACTTTTACCTCAAGGCGTTTTTGATTCAATCTAAAGGTGTCGTCTATTCCATGTTCATTATCGACAATCCTAGGTGGACACGAGATGGGCCCACTCCGCTGGCCCTGAAGAGGATCATTGCTCTTGCGGCGTCGTCATTGAAGGTCTTTGATCTGAACTTCGAGAACTCTAAACGGATTGATGTGAAGGTGAGAATCCTGTTCGTGTTCTGTTCGAGAAAGGAAAATACATTAGCTGGCTCTAAGGAGTTCTAGATATTCGTTCATATCCACACCTTCACGGATGATAGCACGATAACGTGAAGGCTCCAGTAGCGATTTTATTGGCATTTCGATCAGCAAGTTGACCACTGTCGCTTCGTCTTGAAGCTAACGAATTCCCTTTCAGTCGGTTTTCTCAACAGTGGATTTGTCTATCTTCGACGCCGTGATTGAGGTTTTCCCGAAGATGGTGGTTCGAAAGACACTGGGCGATGCAATAGATGTGAAGGGCGAAGAGGTAATTTTAATGCAATTGTTTGCTCTCTAGGTACACGAATCTCCACTGAACCAGCTGTTGGTAAACAGACTGAAGGTTGTGCTGTTAACGGGATGCTAGAGTGTCCAAAGCTATTGATATAGTACATTAACCCATTGATGACCGCGCCATTTTTACGTGTCTGGCGCGTGGGATCAATCGATTTCTCGCCGCGCTCAGGGCGTGGTAAAACTGAAAAGAAAAAGCAAAAAAGCGAGAAATCGGGATCATTAGTCTTAACGATATCCTTATGTAATAGCACCTTTCTCAATTACAGAATTTTCTCAGAATTCTTCCAAATTTTGCTAGAAGGTCACCTTTTTTGAAATGGTTTCGATTGTTCCTTTTCTAAACACAGAAAATGTTTCGAGTGACCCATATTTTAGTAGTATCGTTGATATCTGCGGTTCATTTGTGTCTAATGTCATCTTTGGAAACACCAAAAAACGTTTCTTTCGATCAACATTCCTTTAGAGTATCGAAGAAGACCTGTACATATTTTGATCTACTTGCAGCAGCTGATAACTGTTTTTATGGACCACTCCTTCCTAAGCAATGTTCAAAGGTGAACAATATATCGCATAGGTTCCAAAGCAATGTTCAAAGGTGAACAATATATCGCATAGGAAAGATTGCCCGAACCTTTCGACACCATCTAGAAAATTGAAATATTAAGCTGTGGCTTGACATCAAGCCACACGGTCCCACGCGGTCAACAGGGCGTGGCTTGCCATCAAGCCGCGCGGTCGTCAATGAGTTAAAATTTATATCGCTAATAAAACATGGGAATGTATTTTGTGCTCAGGCTCTGCCAGTGGTAAACTTGGATCCGGTCGAGGAGCTCGTGTTTGCGTTAAACTCGCACTTTCACCAAGTCGCGTTGTTCTTCTGGAATCGATATGGAGGCGATCGGATTGGAATTAAGTGGAAGCCGCATGAGTTGGAAGTACCCTCGAAGGTGAGCTCCATCGCGTCTGTGTGCCTTGAGACCGTCACAACATGAGCACTTCTTCCTTGTGAATAAAAGACCTAGCTCGAAATTTCCATTATTTATAGTGGATATTACCCTCATGGCGCAAAGTTTCACTGCAAAAATCTCGACTCAAGCGGAATTCGAACCCACATTTTAAGCCTATCCGGCAGCTCACAGATGCCGCAACTTTAATGCATCACAGAGTCACGGATGGACTGGGACATGCTCTAAACCCCGTCTGAGTAGCGGATTTCGCGGTGAACCTCCCAAAAAGTAGGGTATGGTAAAATGCGATAGTGAAGGTGGAATATCACGTTGATGTTTTCCATGTTACAAAACCATTTCAGTAAATAAAAATCTAGTGTTCTGAGCAATCGCACACATGCAATGGTGGCTAGGTGCGGCAAAAATGTTTAACGTGAGGTACTTTTATCAGTTCAGATTTCTCGTTGTTCTCTTCACTGTGCCCCCAGTTCTGCGGCCGGATGTTTGCGTCTCAATAAAGAAGAAATACTGGAAGGAATTCGAATATTGGGTAGAGGCATTGTCAAAGATATTCAGTGCAGCACTTAATTGGTAACCTTTGAACTGTACCCGTATTGTTCCATCTGTAGACACTTACCTCATTCATATGCGTGCCTTTTAGAGTTTTGCTGTACGTCCTCATCAGGATTCTATTTCTATACTATTGAGCCCCCTTCACTCTGGTGATGTAACGAGTTAGGTTCTTAGCATAGTCTCAACAATTCTCTTCCAAGGAGAGGATTTTCAAACAGCTTGTTTTTAAGTTTTCCACTACTGGAGCCGTGACGCTGTAGATTTGTTGTTGTTGTTTTTTGTTTGCATTGTTATCAGGTTGTCGTTGATTTATCGCCACTTGTTGTTTGATGAGTTGTTGTTGTTGCTGGGTTGCAAGGATGTGTCAGAGTTGAGGAAATGTACGATTATGTTCATATGCGTATTTGAATGGTGTTGTGGTATACCCATTTGATATTTTTTCATCAAGTTAAGTTTCTAGTGAGCGGGAACTCTGATACGCCTGCCAGCTGCAAAATTATCTTCACCATATGAATTATAACACGAATTCTCCTTTGTTTCGTTTCTCCGTTTGTTCACTGTAGACGGAGTTTCTGAAATGACAGTATTGTGCAAACTAAAATCTTAATGCAAAGATCTCTTTTAGTTAGTATTTCTCATACATAACCTCCAAAGCCAAAGTACGCACTGTGATGGATGATGTTGATGCTCTTGTTGGGCAGCTGACCGAGACGCAGGTGGATCCTACCGCGCTGGGTACGGTATGGTTTTCATGGTACCTACTTTCTTTACACTAACCCGAATTTGTTTCCAACCAAGTTCTTCTCGTTGGTGTAAACCATCCAGAGTTCACCGATAGTCACCTAAGGACTTGCCGTGAGAGTTTAGCAGTGTTGCCATTGCGTTCATCCAAGCTGCAAGAAAATTATATGAATAAATCTTATATGACAAACTCACGAAAATTATGTAACAACTTATATGGGTAGTTATGTGAATTTATATGAATTATATTAGTTTGCCTGTCTTCTCGTTTCCTAGGATTCCTTACAAAACCCATTCTGTGTAGGACGAATTCAGCGGATGCTTGATTAAATCTACTTCATCTTCACCTAATGTGTTTTTAATATTCCATTTCAAAGAGTTTTTTATGTAAAAAGCTGTTCCAATGTTTAGGACTGCTGAAAAGAAGTACATATGACATAAACCGGAAGCGAAAAGAATTTAATCTTTTGCAGGAGAACATCCACGGTTCAGCAAGTTCAAGAATGCAGGAAGAGCAGCGGAACAACAAGCGCGGCGAAGAGAGGATGTCAGTCTAATGGAATTTCTCCCTCTTACTAGTTCTCGCCTTAGTCCAATTGCTCCTAAATTGAAGGCTATGGAAAGGCAGCGAAACAGTCGCTTCGATCACTTCAATCATACAAGAAAACTGGCTGAGAATGAAGTTGATGAGGAAGACGAAATTGTCGAGTTGGAACCGCAACCGAGTGATGACGACCAGCCGACGGATCTTAGGAAAAAGCGTTACAAGTCGAGGTATGATTGTGCAGAGTAACGATTGGAAAACGTTTTACTGAACCAGAAAGGATTTCTAATTCCATTATTTCTCCATTCGGTTGTTCTTCTGTGCCCAATCCAAGTCTACGCCGTTTTGAACAATATTTACTTCACAATACATCCGATTGAATCTTTCAGTCGGTCTAGCATGTCGGTGAGGTCAGCTTCACAAATTACACCGTTCTTATTTCCAAACGGTCGCTCTCGACCTATTATTTAGTCCAATTATGGTTTGATGTGGATCATAAAAACAATACGTGGGAGATTGTATGGGCGACTGTACTGAATAGTTCGACAATCTGTGACTTTCTAAGGGACTTTATTTTTACACTAGAAGGACAAAGATCATTCTTGCCTAGTTGGTTAAAAACCATTAACTTGTAAAAATCATGAAATATGGTATTGTCTTTTGCGAAATTTCCACCACTTAAATGAATGGAAATGTATTTCTGTTGTCATGCGAAAAAACTGTTTCAGATATGCTGATGAACTCATGCTCAGCGAGTGGCTGGTGGATATACCTGAGCAGCTGTCGTCTGAGTGGATGATGGTCCCATCACCGGTCGGAAAGAGAGTACTGGTTGTAGCTGCCAAGGTGTGCGTATAATTAGTGAAACCCGATACGTATATTTTCTGTAAAGTTTAAACGTAGAGGAAAGGAAATATACGAAATGGCAGAGCACGACATTTTTCTTGTTTCTGTATCAGAGCTTGAGAACTGAATTCGCGATTTTTAGTGGAAAACTGCGAACTGTGCACCTATACCTAGTGGGAGTTGAATTATATCTTATTGTTCTGTTGGGTTGAGTAACGAAATAGTAATCAGTGCGCAGTATACGTAGTCTGATCACTGCGGTCCACCTTTGTTTGTGATGCGTGTGCATGGAACGAATTGTTTCTTGGATGCTCATCTAATTATTGCTTGAAAGGATAATGATACAAAAGGATGAGCGTGGTACAGAGGTAAGAGGTGCTGCTGATACCCACTCGGTTGAGCGATTGAATATTAAATACAACCAATCTCTGTATTGTCTCAAAGTGGCAGAAAACGTACAACCCTGGCAGGCATCGCTTTTCAGGGTGCAACGACGGCGTACAACAAGGCTGGTAAAACCGTCACGCAATTTCGGTCTCGGCTGCCCGGTGGTTCAGGGAAAACACGTAAGTCGCTCATGGTATTTATTTATTTATTTAAGCCTATCCTAGACGTTCTTAAACATCACAGATCGTCATGATATATGTATTGTTTCATCTAATTCACATCCAGGTCAAATTGTATACATGTGGTGACTGTGGAAAGTTGTGAGCCTCCTCAGTGAGATTTTCAATGAGGATGCTCTGGTTTTCTGTGGAGTTCATTCGAGGTTGAAAGTGCAGCGTCTTTAAAAATGTGACAAACCGCCAAACAAAGTAGTTGAACATATCTGAACGTTGTAAAATATTAAGATCGCGACTTATCAGGTAGCAAGGCTGCGTCAATGTCGTGGATTTGACTTTTCGAAGTTCAGTGCCTTTCGTGCTTTTATCGTCATAAATAGCGTTCGAGTAGCCGGTCTCTTTTTCGTACTGCCAATCTCAGGTGGTCTGGTGCCCACCTAGACTGATCTCCATACTGTTGGTTGTTCCGTTCTTGACAGCTATCTTCCCAATGATTGGATGATAGTGCTTGATCAGGTCCTCCTGCTGCGAACATCTACCGAAGATATCGTAGTGTCTTTATTTATGGCGATAAAAAACACTATTTTTTCAGCGTTCCATGGTTTCAGTGCTGTAGTTGAAATCAACTAGTTGTTCACTACAGCAGAGAGAACAAGTGATGGTGCTGCTAGAAGCACGTTAAGAGTTGAGGAGGGAATTAGGACGTGCATAATGCCCTTGAACTCATACTTCCTCGCTATGGTTTTCCTGCTAGTCGTGATCAGCTGTGTTGTGCTTTCAGACACTTATACTATATTGGACTGCATTATGGACTCACGGAAAACATTCTACTGTCTGGATGTGCTAGCTTGGAACGGGATCGACATGAGCGCGAATCCGTTCGATTTCCGACAGTTCATGCTCTCCTCAAAGCTACAGGAATGCTCCGAAGTCTCGCAGGCTTCAAAGCAGTATCCGTTGGTCTTTATTCATTTTGTTTTTTTTTTCTAGACGACAGAAAGTCATTCTTTCAAAATGCCATGTTGCACGGAAATTATTGTCTTTAGTCAGAAATTCCATTTTTTTACTTACGACGTCAATTTTCCGTCTCGTTCAGATATCGGTTTCTACCGCTGCCGTGTTGTAAGTGTGAACGTGCTCTTATGGAGGAGATGATGAGAAATGGATTTGAGTAAGTTGTCACTTCGTTTATACCCTTTACAGCAATTTTCATCGTATCATAGACTTTAACTAAAAATCCACCTAAAAATGGGTTCTTTCAGCTTTGAATTGGACGGTTTGTTGTATTACCATAGCGGAGTGGTCTATGAAGCTGGTCAGAGTCCCCTAGTCGGCTGGCTGAAACCATGGATGCTGCCCGAGATTTTGAACGTCACTGTTCCCCAGAAGTCTGTGTTTTCACGCGACCATTTTTCTTTATTTTCTTGTTTTGTTTTAATGTTGTTTATTATTCATCATCTGTAGCAATTTTTTTTTGGTTGTGCTCCTCGTTCTTTTGTAATTTCTTTAGGCAAAATCAGGGCTCAATATGCTTTTAGGTAGCGTGGTGAATAGCACTAAGTTCATTATTTATTATTCAGACGGATGGATTCACCAATTCGCCAGTGTTTTTGAAGGGGATCTTTTTCAGGTTTTTGAACGAGAATCTCCTACAACAGTCATCACAGCAGTTCATCGACGCGTTCAATGTACAACATAACCATGTTTCAAAAATCAACAGGGCGATGGAAGCGGACTGATGGAGATATCAGCTGTGTCACATTAAGTTGACGATGACGATTGGTCCTTAAGCTGAAACTTAGTCTAGTTTGTATGTGTGCTTACGTAGCACAATGTAACCATTTTTGACTTTTCCTTGGCGAGGGAAATTGCATTGAATTTTTTTCTTGACAAGATTGGTGTACATGTTGTGATGTTGCATTTGTTGATTTTTTAAGTTTTTGTTGTTTTCTAAATGCTAAGTTGCTAATGCCAAGTTGATTGAAATTGCAGTTTGCTAATTTATAACCTTGAACGTGGATAACCGCGCGATGCAACGGCTTATGCTCTGATCGCTCTCGCTCAACGTTTTAAAGTTCTCCTAATAACTTTTCTGTCTTCCGAAAAAAATCAGTTTAGCTTTGAAGCTATATAAGACCCTGTAGCGTTGAAAATCCGCTTAGTTTTGTTTAACTAAGATCGTCGTTACCTTGTTGTATCATACGGAGATAGAATTTCACTCCCTCTCTCGAATGCAGCAGGAGCCTGGTTGGAGTTGGCGTTGTGTACAATCCATTGAATCCTAATCCGTTGAAGTGTGTAAAGTGTTCTCCTTTGAATCCATTCACAGATATAATGTTCAGGCCAATTTGTAAGCTTTGGCTAACTTGTACTGGTTGCTATACAGCTATGGGTTTCGGAGTACAATAAAACATCAGAGAGAGATTTTCTGTCCTCTTCTACCAGCTATCGTATCCTTCTTGTCATTCCAATTGCTCAGGGTACGCAGTACAGTGGTGAGAGGTGCTACTGGCACTCACACGGTCGAGCGATTGGTCTGCGCCCGAAATCAACAACCCCTCAGCCCCTCAGGGATGGGATAAATTGGTACCAGCGTTGTCCGCGAAGGTGAAAACACTGAGTTGGAACAGCGGATGGCGTCGACAGGTCTGTACTTGCACCTGCCAGATATAGAACTCGATATGGGCTTGCACCGAACTCTTGCCACGCGCGACCTCAAACTTGGGTAATTAAACCTTTAATGAAATTCGCAAATAAGCAACATACACGATTTCAATATACAAACTCTTACAGTTAAATTCCTACAAACTTCCTATATTCCTATATGAGTTGATGTTACATAAAATTTAGAACAAATACGATAATAACAAATCTTTGCACCCAGCTGCACGCACGAAGAGAAATAGCTTCTTCTGAAGCCCTTTCTCACCTATTTATACAGGTGATGCAGCTATCTACTAGAAGATCTAAGAATGCGCAGCAAGCCCTATCTTTTTCTCAAAGATTGCAACTTTTCCTTATTTTTCAGCTTTAATCACGATCCTCGCGAAAAGTTTATTGTATAAGCAAAATATGCATTCACCATGCCTCTACGATTCTGCGTGGAATACGAATGTAGCGGAGCGTCCTTAAGGGATCACAGCCAAGGCCTTCACCCTTTTATACTTTTTTCGATCAACCGTCGTATTTTTCGACCAACCTGCTTGCAATAAGATGGCAGCTGTCACTTCATTTCCAGTAAACGCAAGGGCTGTAGGGACACAGCACCTTTGCACTTATTCACATTCACTCCAGCTCTTAGTGCAGATTTCTCGACGATAAGCTTCGCGAAGTTTTGAAGGCCACCAGACAGGTTCTAGATAGGATTGAACTTATGAAGCAGTGACTGCCATTAACGGTGCTACGGGTGTGCCTAGTGAGCGGTCATCGGAGAGGCCACGATCTCACGTGCCAGGCACGGAATTCGCACCGTTTAAGTAGTAATTTGCCGCGAAACACTTCATAAAATAAGAAGTTATTTTTCTACCACTTTTGAGTTGGATATCTTTCTAGAAATATTGGAGTTTCTTGAATCAAAATGGACACTCTTCGGAGCCAATTGGTCGATTCAAATTGCAGATGGAACGAAGTAAACGTCCAATTCGACGGGCGAAATATCCCATTTAAATTTCAAGAAAGGTGTAATATGATTGCGACTACTACTTGAGTAGTAGTTTTGGATTGGACAATCGGTCCATACTAAAGGTCTACTGGTAGTCGTTGCAGGCAAAATAATAGTCCACGTCCGTTTTGTCATGTCTCCAAACCACTTATCGGTTGCAGATCTGGAACGGGCGAATTGGAGCCTGCGTCTCTTGGAAAGGTAAAGGTAAATGTCAGGCGTTGATCAGTCCCATAAAGACGCGCCACGCATTCGTGTTCTATTCGGAATCATAGAGGCATTGTGAATGCGTATTTGGCCTATACAATGACTCACGGGGGCCAGCCGCTATACCAACAAAAGTAGGGTGAGACGAGCATACGGCCCCAAGTCAGTGTCTTTACCTTCACAGCCGAGTTTGGTAGCAATTTACCCGACCTGGGAGGGATGGAAGGCTTGGTTATTCCGGGCGGGGATCGATCACTGGACTGTTCGATCCATCCTCGCCTGGACCACTGACCGACGCGCGCCCTTGAAATGAGAAAATACAAGGAAATAAAATTGAGCTTTACACATGAGTACGGTATCCGCCTTTGAAATGACGTCTGTTGTGGTGAGGAAGGTGAGCATAATCCGATAATGCATTGCATTTGACACGTCGTCACAAATAAGCCGCTTTACCCGCCGAAATCCGAAGGCGGAAATTGGATTGGCGCGCTGGCGTGAGTGTGGTGGTTGGTAGCAAGCGGTAGGGTAGCGTTGGTAGCGGCGCAGGTCCAGTCCAGGTGATCAACGCCAAATCCGGTCGTGACGTATCGATGACAGATCGTCGTGACGCGCACCGCTCAGGTATAGCTGGAACTGGCGCTCTCACTCACGTATCATTGGCCAACCTATCCCCCACGGTCGTACACTCGCCATTTACTCACTGTTACTTGTTCTTCAATTCAGTTCAATTTAGTGTCTCACCGGTGCTTGTCTCGATTTTTAAATTTGGCGGTTGTCCTTCCGTTAACTGAATGTGCCGTTGAATACGTTCCGTATGTTTTTACGGAGTACCCGCTTCTCTGTGCACCGATAAGGTCAAGTGATTGTATTTTCCTATTTTCCGCCAGGCCTAGGTTGACAAGCCGGCTGATGGACAAACCTGTCACAAAACTCTGATCAAAGTCGCAATAAGAAGTAGAGGTAGTGCTTCGTATTGCGACTTTGATCATAGTTTGTGACCCGAAAGTAGAGCTCAAGAACGCCGTCCGAGTCCTCTGATCAGTATGGGTGGGCTGCCGAGAAACGTGCGACCTCGGTTAGCGTAACGAAGTGGGCACGCTAAAAGAGGGAAGTGAAGAGATGTGGGCGATCTCATGAAGAAGAATATCCAAATCATGTGTCGGCAGAACGAAGGAAGAAAAGGTCAAGGAGATTGCGGATGGTGTTAGGCTCCTCTTAAGGGGCGACGAAGAGAAGAGGAGCAGAGTAATAGTACTGGTCTCAAAAGCTCTAAAGAACTCTGTGTCTGCTATACGAAGGATCAATGATATAGGATAATATTTGTAAGAGCAGACATGAAGGATGGATGCTGGACCATAATATCGGTCTACGTACCACATACCGGATACTCCCAGGTTCACAAAGATGAGCTCTACATGACCTTGGATGTCGTCATCGGAACTGTCCTTGAAGGTGACTTCTTCACTGTAGCGCGATATCTGAATGTTTGTGTAGGAACTGGCATACGAGGGTCAGAAAGAGGTACAACAGTCATGCGAAGGCAGCCGTGGCTAAATGGGGGCTGTCTTCGCACGCCCAACGTAAGATTGCTGAGATGGTACGAGGAGCTGGAGGACTCACATGCAGAAAAGCTCGCTTTTTGCCTGGTTAAAACTCGACACCTGGCTAGTCTAGACGTGAGAGTGGTCGAGACTGTGAATAATGCCGTAGGATCTTTGCTGAGAACGGCAGCAGGAAGACGTAAGGCGGAAGACAGAATACGTAGTGATTTAGCCTTATCTGCGCTATTCTTATAGTGCCACTGAGTGTAGGATAGTTGCTAGCATGTGACGAATGTTTTGCAGTGCTCGAGGTTTTCTACTGATTTGTGTAGTTTGCGCCAGTTGGGTTAACGGCTATTTTGAAGCGATTGAAATGAAATTCATAATGTTTATTACTTTAGACATTGTACACATAAAAACATACATAAACTTCGAAACAGCCTCATTTAGCACGAACACAGGCCTTAAGTCTCTTAGGGAACCCATCTACAGCGGCACGCAGGACTTCTTCATCGATTTCTTTCCAGGCTTTCTTCAAAGCTCGTTTGGGCGACTCAATGTCCGTGTGTGGTGTTGAGCAGGCTTTGCTCTTTAATATAGACCAAGTTGTCGTACACCGTGAACTTTGGGATACCTAAAGTTCTGGCAATGCACGCGCCTGACACTCCATCCTTGTGCATTTTCGCCATAGCAGTGCGCAAACCTTTTACTCCAAACATTGCAAACAGGCCAACGATCAGCAAGGAAAATTTACTACACTGTAGGGCAAGATTAGTATAATAGTTACGCATAAAAGTTTGGATGGCTGCAGGGCGCTCTCCATGTACTATTATATAATGATCCTCAAACAGCGAGTCCAAAAACTTTTTACGCACCCTGTATTTGCTTTCTTTCCTATTTAATGAAAAGTAAGGAAGTAGTGAGAGGATTAGAGCATATGAAATGTGTACCGCATAAGTGTGTTCCCAATACCACCCATTACTGATCTTTTTGTACAACATGCCTCTACGGTACGTCATCTATTGTAGATGATGAAGTAACTTTGAGTTGACGTAAGCGGGACTCATTGCATCAACGAGCCTTTTCCTATCCATTCTCTTGAAGCGAAATCGTGAAACAGAGAACATCGCCTGAACAGAAGTGGAATACCTGCACGGATGGTTTGATGTATGAAGAGAAATGGTTTTTTGAATCTGCAAAAAAAAAGATTAGCAGCGATGGTATGACGCTTAGTCGTGCGCGGCTATCATCTTTCGAATTTTGTACGTCGAAATCGATTTCAACTTTCCCTTCACGTAGAGCATGTCCTTCAGATGCTACTAAAATCAAGAGGTTGTGGGTATACGGTGGCTCCAACGGAATCCCGGACTGAACTAATAAATTCAGTCGTAGAATAGTGTTCGTAGAATATCTGCATATGTTCCAAGAGCTATGTACATCAAATTGTTAACCCGCGTGATTTCGTAGAGAACGAAAATTCTATAGTTTTTCGAAAACCGAAAAGCAAACAGTGGACCTGAATGTAAATCTAAGCTGTAAGTAATGACACCGTCCACCTCCCTTATCGAATTGGACGATACTCATATCTTTCTACACAATATCTCTTCACCCTCAGTGCAGAAGGGCAACCATTGTCTGCTACTTGTAAAGGCATTGCAAAATTTGATGGTGCTTTATCGCTGTCACACAAAGGAAGGGTGTGCGAGACTAGCAGCGGAGAAAGAAAAAAGGAAATAAAAAACACCGGCAACGTATCGTATGTCTCCTCACTGCGCTTGGATCCACGATACCTTACTTAAAATGGAAATTCTGAACGGTTGAAGCTGATATATGGTTGCTACGATGTTTTGACTGGGTTACAGACGCCTATGCGTCTACATTTGTGTCTCTTCCAGAGCAGCGTATAAAAATACCTAGTTTAGCAATGGCCGACTGCTTGAAGTGAATTTTGTAGAGCATAGGGCAAATTGGTGGTAAATGGCGATGCAGACACCGACTTTGCACAGCGCGCAAGTCATTGTACAGGCTAGCTTTTATTCACCATGCATCCGTTACTATAAATGGAAGACGAATGCGCTGCGCGGCCAGTAGCTGCCTTCAGTGCTTTTCAACGCTTGTGTCGCTACTCGACTCGTACTCAACTATTCCTAATTTGTTTCCGAAATAATAACAACACCGAACAACCTCGCTCACTCAGCGCCTTACCTGACAACACGGGCCGGGCCACTTCAGCGCCCATACTCGACGCAACAACTGCGAGTTCAGCACTGAAGCGAAGACGGCGCTTTTTCTCGGCTGCCGTCGCGAAGACCGGTTTCGGCCGCGGCCACCGCCGCATCGCAGGCATCGCCAAATCGCCGCCATCCTCTGCGCGACCGTCGACTGCCTCGTTGGGGGTGTGCGGTTCGGAAAACAACTTAGCACAATTCTAGCGAAGCTCTTGAATTTTGCCCTTCAGAGTCATCATCTCCCATTCCCCAAGCTCCTGTATCATGAATAGTTGCTTTGCGATTCTTCTCAAATTGCGCCGTGCTTTGGCGTGTTAACCAATTGCGGATGTTTTCTATGCGTTGCGACATGTATTTATTGTTGCTTACACTTTAGAATATCCATCAACAATATCCATCCTATTTATTCACATAGCTGTGTTCTTAGCCACCGAATATTCCCACTGCCATACGTCTAAGATCCAATGGGTAAATTTTCAGACAGCGTCGCACCTGAGTGGAGGTACAGATCAGATTCCTGAGTACTCGCAATTTGCCGTTGAGCCGTGCCTAGGGAGCCATCTCGAGAGATACTTGTCTTATACACTCACTCTAACCTGCGGACCCCCAGTGGCTAACTACTTTCTATAGATTTGGTTGTATATCAACAACATGTGCATTCCTGTTCTGGAATCGCTTCCGCTAGCCGACTGTGGAAAAAGATGGTCAAGTAACACCTTGCGTGACCAGCTTTTTAAGCCGACCAGCGGAAACAGTCTTGGAATATCCACCAAGGTCTGCACGTGTACTTGTTCCGATTCTTTCCTGTTCTAGTCGTCGCTCAGTGCACGCAACTACTTATAGGACGCGGTTATCAGTTCGATAAATTTCATCAAAAGACTATTAATCAGAGCTTATGACACTTTTTTGCAGTTCAAATACATTTTTATAAAGCAGAGAGTTTTTCTTTCTCTACAGTACATCTTCTTCCTTGCCTTTTGTGGCACCCTTTCATTCCGTCATTTTCAACAATCAGTACTTGGTAGTTGCTGCTGATACCAGTATAAATTGAGAGAAATTGACACCGAAAGTTGGTTTGCTGGTTTGCTGATTTACTACAGTTCCTCATCATCCGCCTTCGTTCTGGAATGGGGTGGAGAAGCTTCCACTCTCCTGAACTTTTTTATTTTAATCGAAGGTGGAGTGGTTTTCTTTGTTGTTGCGAAACGTCTTTTTTGTTCAGAAAGAAGATAAGAAAGGGGAGAACGTACTGGTTTTTTCTCCTTTTTCTTAAGGCGTCCCCTCTTAACATCTCCAGAGATCGATTTCGGTGCGATACTGAACATAGACTGTAACGCGAGGATAAACATGCTATTTTAGAGCTACTTTCATATAGTTCAGAATAGCAACGATTTTGAATGTCACAAAAATTGCCTCTGTTGGTAAAGGTGAAGGAAGAAGAAAAAGGCAGTTCTTTGAAAACTACTGAAGGCATCCTGTGAGAGAATCTTCACATCATCTATACACGTTTCAATTATGTTAAGTCCCTTTTTTCTTTAATGCTTCCACGTTTTCGAGTGACTCTTCTTCAAATAAGACTTGTTGAGAAGAAAAACTTTAAAGAACCACTCTCTCACCCCGCGAATGTTAAGGAACATGTAAATTTTAGCGCTACATAAGACGTTGTGTCCTGAAGCATATTTGCTAACGAAACCTCCATGTTACTCATTCAGGCAGCATCTAACACATATTTAGTTGATTCTTAATTTTTCTGAGCTGAAGGTGTTTTCCCTAAACTTGGTCCAACATTTCGCTAAGAAAATTTATGAGAATCACACTGATGGAGAGGACTGATACATTTCTTACACTTCTTCCTTGTTCGTTTTTTTCTTCACAAAGACACAACGGCACTGTCACCGGTCATCGTTCATTCATCGTTCATTTGCACCATTACCATCGAGTTACCTCTCGGTGCGAAATATCTGACTGTGTAATACAATGTCAATACTTCCGCGCAAAACTTGTTCTACAAGTTTTCGTGGTGCTGGCTATTTTATGATATCGATTAAAGGCATAGTTTATATCACTATAGTAAACTTAACTTAGCACGGTTTCACAAAAAAGTCTCAGCTTAACGATCAGCACACCGAGTAGCACTGTTCCCGCTTCTGAACAAGATTTCGCTGGATTTTACAGCGATTTTGAATCCGATTGCTATCAGAACACCATCTTTTCCGGTCGATCAAGTGGAGTATTCAGCAGCGTAAAAATCAAAGGGCGCCGATTTTTTTTCGATTTTTTCGATGAGCAGGCATTTCTGTGTGACACAGCTCCATTCGTCAAGCGGTGTTATTCTTTAGACATACGAAATTGTTTCGCTACTATTTCGTCTTGTGATTCTTTCTTTCATCAATTCTGAACGGGTACCAAAATCTGTACCACAGCAAAATTATCCATCCTTTATTAAATAGATGTACCATGTTATGCCAATTCAAGCGGTTCCGGATCTTCAATTAAATTTGCCTTCATCCCTTTCGATCCGCCTTATGTGAGCTACTCCATGTTTAATTAGGAGATCACTAGTGAGTAATTCGTCACTGATACCGCAGACTCACACTCATGTTTTCGTCGCTGACGCTCCAACATTTCTGCTTTGTAGCCGGGCTACAATGCTACTGCATAATGTGCTTTCGTCTAAACACGAGTGTTTAACATGACCTTGTGGTGTAGAGTATAAGGCGACGGAGGGGAAGCCCTGCCTACAAACTGCACCCAAGTGCACTTCGTCTGCACGTGTAGGTACCAACCCATTTAACCAATTGAACTCAATCACCATGACTTTCTACGGATCACGACATCAAATAACACCTAATAAAATTCATTGTCGATTTGTGCCATGAAGTTGATGCGACATCTAAATGTGGTAAGTTTGATGCGATGTTGTTGCGATATTTAAAGATTCTTGAAGTCGGAAAAACAATATCGTTTTTAAAGGTAAAGTTTCTACAAAAGAAGAGTATCACCACTCTAAAAATATGATTATCTGTTACCATTACGGGGATTTTGCCAACATCGTAGCAGGGAGCAGAAGTGTTTACATAAAGCTTCCATTGAGTGGGACTCGAAGTAGTGTGCACCCAGTTTCTCGCATCCCCACGATTTTTGAAAAATTTCTCTGCGGATACTCCACTTCATCGACCGGAAAGGATGGTATTCAGATAACTTGTAATCTGGATTTTGAGGCGTCTGATCTAGAAGTTTTCAGCCTGTTTCCTCAATTTTTGTAGCGAGAAGTGAAGAGCGGTCGAGCGCATTTGTGGTGGTTTTTCACATGTTCTGTTCACTCTTCACAACCCACGCGGCTCATGTGGTCTTTGCAGAGGCCACACGAACAACAAATGAGCCTGGAACCGTTGTCTCAAGAAACAACCAATCTCTGCTGCACCTGGGTGCAATCATTTCACAAATAATTTTACATTCCACAGAAGCTCGGACTAGAGCTGAGTTTTGCTACAATGTGGCCGCCATGCTTTTTAAGCACCAGTATCCTATGTTTGTAGGCGTTTGTGGAGTGAATCAATAATTTGCTCATATTTTCCTTGACCATAACGTGCTCTCGATCAAACTTTCTTCGGTCGCTTCTTGCAAGTTAACGATCTTTATTTCTTTGTCGCTCGAAAAATTCCAATGCGTAAAACAGAATTCACAACATTTGTGATCGACAACGTGTCTGACAAATGCATGGTGTGACAGAATGATGTCACAAGGCATAAAGTGTTCGCAGCGTAAATGTATGGCTTCAGAACGTTACGTGTATTACCATCTCACAATTTGCGTGACGATTTCTCTGGCGTTAAAAAGTTTACTGATTATAATGCCCTCTCCATGTATACCATTTTCACTTTGATTTGGACGTTTTTCAAACCACGTCGGACGTTTTTCAAGCCAAAGTGGCTTGAAAAGTGTCCAATTTGGTTTGAAAAACGTGCGACGTGATTTGAAAAGTGTCCATTCCAAAGTGAAAATGGTATACATCTACCTGATCAAGGTTTCATTGCAAAACACTCTGGTCAGTGTGCAGCGACTTTTTATTGCCCTAGCGCCTTTCTTAATGTGACTAACGTGAAGTGTTGGATTTCATGTACTAATAAAAAACTAGCTATGCTTGGTGGAGGATGCAGTAGAGGTGGTCAACCCTTTCCGAAGCCCACTCCCTGAAAAGTATACCCGTCGTTAAGAGTTTGAAAGCAGGACCGCAAAACAGAATTGTCACTCCGAAGGGCATCGAAGTATCTAGGAAGCGAAATAAGCTCTAGAGCTCATTAACTGACGTTAAAATTCGCTACTGATTGGAGAAAAGGGTTCAAGGCCATAGACGATGTGAGCGTTGCAGTGTTAGTTTGATCAGATGTAAAATTAACAAATTCAAAGGGATGCCGTATATCAGTCACTTTCTAGTAGTTGCTTTTATAGGTAGGATATTTGAAGGTTCGTGGTTGCTAACTTCAGGTAGAAGGGAGACCCATTCAATGACCAAAACAGAACGCAAGCGTGTTGAAACTCTGCACCAGAAGGCCAGCTAGAGGTTTGTAGTGCTATGAAGGGCATACTATATCTGTCATACATCTGGCGTATATCTGGCGTATGTCATTGAAATCATGACTTTAAAGAAGTTCGACATTAGATTGCATCCTGGGAACTGAGGACAACATTCCGAAAATTTCTTTGGGAACTGGACTGAGCACCACCGGATACTTTGTGTCCAGGTCTTAGAGGCAATCACGGCTATTCACCTTTTATTGAAGGTATGGACCTACGAAGAAGTTGGTATTATTGCAGCGCGGATTTGATCAAAAATGAGCTGAAATGGATGAGAGGAACATGTGAGATCTCTCGCGGCCCTCCGTATAGGGCGAAATGATGATTGCTAACAAGAGGAATTGTACACTAAAGTTCCTGAAATCTTTTCAGCATGTCTAACGGAGGTCCTTTTAAGCTTCTTCCGTTCTTTATATTCGCGTTCTGGTTCCGACTATGTCTATAACATTTATTGATTCGGTGCAATCCTGTTCTCTGTTGAGATATGTATCTCATCGATTCTTATTTCAGATGCGATGGTTGTTAGGCCTATCAGCTTTAATATGTTTTGTACATTGCCAACTGAACTGTGATATATTAGATCCAGAATGTAGAGCACAATATAGGTGAGTTGAACATTATATCAGCTTTTCTGAAGTCGGCTCTGATAACTCATTTCAGAAGTGGATCGAAATTTAATGATTTACGACGAAAGGTCAAAAATCGTTGTAACTATCAGGATGTCTGGTTGATACCGGGTCGAGCTGATGCATCATGCAGTGAGTGATTCAAATTTGTTTCTCGGAATGATGGTGGGCCGGAGAAAAATCACATTGTATTCTATGGACACCCATTTGGTGTTCGCTTTTATGCCATCCGACTCAGCACTCAAAAAAAAAACTGTGTATTATTCAAATACGACAGTTGTGTGCAGTCGAATGGCATTCATTCCTTTTTCCCGGTTACTCAGATCGAACTGTTCGCTCGTTTCAGCTCGACCTGGCGCGAAACGAGTGCTCGACATTAATCCCGGACAGGTTCATATCAAACCAGAAGTGGTTAGAGTGCCTGGCTGCTTTACGCTTGAGATCAAGAACTTGCGCGTGAGTGGAACGATCGACTTCGATACTTTACGCGTCCTTTAGAGACAACTTTAAGAATTACAGGTTAAAGACGATCCAGATGCTATTGGCAACTCGTTCTTTGCCAAGGCCGAATACCAGTGGTGGAATGTGAAGGATTTCTCGAATTTAAAGTGTCAGAACGCCTCGAATAACGGTTGCGGAGGATACGGAAATAACTGGTCGGTGCGCTCGAGTTCATTCATGAACTAGCTATTTTGGGGAAAGGAAAAACCCCGTACATGTTTAATGAATCAACCCATCATCAGTTGCAGTTCCAAAACCTATTGAAGTTAGGAATCTGCTAAGTCTTCAATCACCAGGCAAGGGCTAAAGTTTGAGGTATTAACTACTACCGAATATGGCTGAACATTGATTATGCGGAAAATAGGTCGGACAGCAACAATACCAACCACTTATAAGAAGAACTCATAAAACTCAGAAGAACTGCTGACACCCGCATGATCGAGCGATCGATCCCTGCCCGAGCGAACCGTGCCCTCCATTCCTCCAGGGTTGTGTAAATTGATACCAATGATGTCCGAGATAGGGAAAACTCTGAGGTGGAACAAGGCTTAGTGGCCGCAAGTCACTGCAAAGGCAAAATAAGCCCTCACCTATATCTCTAACAATAAGTCTGTGAATGGAAGTCCAATACGTGGCCCGACCTTTAGGAAATATTCAACGCCGACCAGTTAGGTTAACTTTCTTCTCACTCATCAAGTTTATCAGACTCTCACTTTGATTGATTGATTGATTTATTACACGAACACAGTCGTGCGTATGTTTTGAATAACACATACTTTTTCAGCAGTTTTCCAGCTTTTCCATTTTGTTTGAATAACACATAGTTTTCCAGCTTTTACTGTGACGTTTGCCATGCACTAACTGAGATCGACCACGGTGACACAGACATGTCCGACACGATCGCAAACCAACTGCGAGGCATAAAGTGCCCGAAACGACCGGGTTTCTATACGTTTAGAAAGGTATGTTCATTTCTTAACCGTGACCAGATCCCGATGCATCTTTCTTATTTCGTATTTCAGGAGTTCTGTTTCAACGACTGGTCTGCTTTCGACAGTGACGGTGATTGCGAGATGGATTTCTTACAGGGTGATAAGGGTGACTACAAAGGAGCGCTCGCCAGTCTACAGCAAGTTGGCTACGTGAGTTCATTTTCAGCTAGGTACCACAAAAGTAACACCGACGGTAGACCAATTATTACCAATGGACAATTATTTTACGATTTCTCCAGGCACAGCAGCACACGAAAACTATTTACGATTTCTATTTTCCTAAGCAATTTTTTTCGAGCAATAGACTTGTTAAAATCTTGACAAAACCATGTTGTCCATACAAGCTAAGCGATTTCGAATCCAAATCAAAACCCGACGGCCATTGAGAGCGTTTCAATCTCATGTATAACCTAGATCACTAGCACTCCAGCACCATCATATCCATGGAAGAACAAAATGATCGCAGATTTCTAGGGCTCAGTGATCGCCAAAATTCGACTGGCCTTCAATGCGACTGGTACTATTGCACGAAAGCGGTTACTGAAGGAGGCTCAAATTGAGGAAACAGTTGCCAAGTAAGTTCAGTTCACTTATGATCATGTTGAAGGGTTGTTTTTCTGAATTTGCCTTAAGGAAGGATTGTAAACCTTCCGCACAATTGTTAAACAGAACTATGGGTTGTTGTAAAGTATCGAACAAGTAGCACAGGGACGGGTTTCGTTTTCGCCGAATATGATCGGGTGATTTTAAAATGTCTTGAAAAAATATTACATTTTGAACATACAGCAATTCTTCATGAGAGGAGACTTGTCAGCGACGTTTCTTCCTTCATCGCGCCATATGTAGAAGAAGGCACTTTCGACACATGAACTTGCGCATGCACCACTTTCTTAGTAATGACATATGATCCGTCCTCATGCGAGTAAATACATACGTACAGGGGTTGCACTCTCAATGAATCTCTACTGAAAACATGTGGTCTATATATTAGGTTGTCCAATAAGTTCTTGCGATTTTCGCAACAATTTTCAAAGTTTTACAAATTTTGACTGAACCAACCTTACTCATCGAAGTACCGCCCATCTTTGTCAATGACTGTCCTCCATCGATTCGGTAGGGAATGGATACCGTTGCGGTAGAACTCCGGAGGTTTTGATTCGAAGAAGTGGCGAAGGTCGGTTTCGAGTGCAGCTCGATCATCGTATCGTTTTCCTTCCAGAAAGTGAGCTAGCGAGCGGAACAGATGGTAGTCAGTAGGGGCAAGGTCTGGTGAGTAGGGTGGGTGGGGAATCACTTCCCACCCCAGCATCTGCAGCTTTTGGCGGGTCAACGTGGAAGTGTGCGGTCTAGCATTATCATGGAGAAAATATATTTTGTCGATTTCTGGACGAGTAACACGGACAGCGTCGCTGAGTTTTTGCAGTTGGTTGCAATACACTTCGCTGTTGACGGTACTACCAGAAGGACAGAGCTCCCAGTACACAATCCCGCGAACGTCCCAGAAAACGCTCAGCATCTCCTTCCTCGGGTTCAGACCACCTTTGGGAAGGGCTGGTGGCTTCTCCTCAGCTGGAATCCATGCATGTCTGGCTGTATGTGACACATACAACACCCACTTCTCATCTCCTGTAATGAGCGAGTCCAACCAGTCAAAACGGCGAGAGCGGGACAGGTTGGAAAGACATGCATCAGCTCGTGCGGAGCGCTGGTCAGGTGACAATTCATACGGGATCCATTGCCGAATTTTCCAAGCAAAACCAAGCTCGTGCAATTTATAAGCGATCGCGGATTTGCTGCAGGAGATGCTCTCCGCCAATTCACGAGTGGTTTGGAAAGGATCTGCTTTGATGGCATTCCGTAGTAAGTCATTATCGACCGTAGACTGACGTCCTGACCTGGGCTTGTCAGACAACGAAAAATCGCCTGATTTGAAGCGATTCATCCAATTGTCACAGGTACGTGCACTAGGTGCTTCTTGACCAAAAACATGCACAAGATTGCGATGGGCTTCAGCGGAGGAGTGTCCCAGTTGGAACTCGTAAAGTAGGCAGTGACGAAGATGAATCTTTGATGACTCCATATCGTTGTAGTCAACCGGCTGATAGGAAGCCAAAATGTTGTGCAGGCATAGGCTAACCTTTGGCCACTTATATGACCTACTGCCAAATCGATAACACGTCTCAACCAGGAACGCCAGATCAAAACACAAAATCGCAAGAACTTGTTGGACAACCTAATAATAACTTGCGCGGGCCAGCCCCTATACCAAGTCAATGTTTTTACCTTCCCAGAAAAGTGTGGTACCAACCCTTCCATCCATACGGGGTCGGGTAAATTGGCACCAAACTTGTCTGGGAACGTAAAGGCACTGGACTGGCATAGCGAATGGCCCTGCAAGTTATTGTATAGACCAAATACGCATTCGCCATGCCTCTACGATGTTGAATGGAAAAGGAAGGCGGCGGCGCGTCCTTAGGGGACTGATCAACGCCAAGCCCTTTACCTTCTAATTTCACATCAGCGCATGGAGCGATGCGCAGATGTTGTGCATATGCCTGCCACATAATTTATTTTTTGAGATTTATTTCAACGGAGTCCAACGAGTTTCTTTTGAGTGATTTCTGAACCCTTGTATAGTTTAAACCATTACAAATTTGTTGTTTTTTAGAGAACTTGAAGAACGCCGCCGCACTTGGGACGTGAATAACGGACAATTTGACAAGTTCAGTCAATGGTACATCGAATACCGGAAGAATATTTGGCACAAGTATGTTGTTATTGTATCAGCTGTTGAATCATATTCAGCCAAAGAAATGTGAAGCGTAGTCGTACCTAGTAAAACCCGCATTCAGCTCAATAATCGAAAATGTGAAAGGCGCGAAGGTGGAGTGCCTAGATTTTTAGAAGCTGAGCAATAATTAATCTGGAACGATCAAGTTACTTTATGGTAGTGAGCGACAAATTTACTGAAACAGGAAAACTAACAAGGGAGGTCAGTGAACTTCCCCCGACGATTCTTAACAAGACCTATATGGTCTTATAGTGCTTGAAGCGTAGATCACAGATATGTAATTTATTTTTGCTGAATGGCAGTGGGTGGTCCGAAAATTGCAAAAAAAAAAGTGAGCACTGCTCTGACAACACTGCTGAGGGGCGCTGGATAGCCCCTGAGGTGAGAGGTCCACGCAACTGTGCTTCGGTAGCGCAGCGGTACCGCAGTGGACTGTTGTTCAGAAGACCAAGGGTTTGGATCCTGTGGTTGTGTTTTCGTTTTGCTTCAATCGCATTGATACCAAATGGTGCTCATTTTGCGATTCTGTCATGGGGATTGAAGAAAGTCATGTTTGGAGCACTCTAAACCGAACACATTTTAGTAAATGGCAACATTAATATGGGTAGCCAATATCTACCGTAACTTACCTTAAACAGAGGCAAATTCAGAAACTAATGTTGGATTCGTGATCAGCGACCCAAATAACCCCCACATACGAAGTTAGGACAGAATCGGTTATTTTGACCTTGACACCTTACTTACCCACCCTTGCCATAGCAAGCGCTCACCAGTCAGAAATCCATAAGCAAAAGTAAAATTCGTGATCAGCAATCCAGGTGACGCTCCTAGGCAATTTCTGGAACGAAAATAGTGGATTCTGACGATTTTCTGATAGCTAGAGTCTGAATGGTGCCATAATATTACCAGTAATTCATCAGAGACTGAACCTTGGGCAACTCTACCGACACCTGACATGAGGCTCGAGACGTCATGGTCACCCATTTCGCCCACACTTTGCTAATGAGACTATTTGAGACGCTGGTCACGAATATAGCACTAGTTTTGTGATTTGAAACAAGTGAGGGTATCTAATGACGGGTTTCGTTGTGTGTGGGCTGGTGAGCCCTTAGTAAGGGTGGGTAAGTGAGGTGCCAAGGTCAAAATAACCGATTCTGTCCAAACTTCGTATGTGGGGGTTATTTGGGTCGCTGATCACGAATCCAACATTAGTTTCTGAATTTGCGTCTGTTTAAGGTAAGATACGGTAGATATTGGCTACCCATATTAATGTTGCCATTTACTAAAATGTGTTCGGTTTAGAGTGCTCCAAACATGACTTTCTTCAATCCCCATGACAGAATCGCAAAATGAGCACCATTTAGTATCAATGCGATTGAAGCAAAACGAAAACACAGCCACAGGATCCAAACCCTTGACCTTCTGAACGACAGCCCACTGCGGTACCGCTGCGCTACCGAAGCACACTTGCGCGGACCTCTCACCTCATGGGCTATTCAGCGCCCCTCAGCAGTGTTGTCAGAGCAGTGCTCACTTTTTTTGCAATTTTCGGACCACCCACTGCCATTCAGCAAAAATAAATTACATATCTGTGATCTACGCTTCAAGCTCTATAAGACCATATAGGTCTTGTTAAGAATCGTCGGGGGAAGTTCACTGACCTCCCTTGTAAGTGTGCCAAAAGTAAAGACGTAGAACTCCACTCAAATGGGAAAACACGATATTTCGCTGTTGTCAGAGATGTGGAGTTGGCACATATATATTCACATTCACGCTTATGAAGTCACTCACCTATCTTGCACATTTTATTTACATACCAATAAAGGAGATAATATAAGCACTATAGATTGAATTCTTAGAGATGAGTAGGAATAAGGCAGTGTGAAATCATCCATATTTCTAAATATTATGTCATGAACAGCAAAACAAATCGAAACAGATGAGAGTAATTATTGTTATTTTAGGGATGACTACCTACCATGGCTATTGTACGAGAACGAGATCTCATGCCTTAAAATTACATTCGACGTCTGCGAGAGACCACCACGACGCATCAACTACGGTGGACGAGTAAGATACACATGCGAAAACTAGAAATGTGGGACTCCTTAGGCCTTATTCGAAGCGGCGACATCAGCTAGAGCTCACAGACCTCCACTGCAATATCGCCATCTTTTGATAAGACATAAGAAGCCTCAGAGACGTGCTAACTTTCTATTGAAAAGAATTACTATTGAGCACCAGTAATAGGTCGTTGAAAGTTGTTGCTGCTATGCGATTGATAAGTTTCGTGGAAATTCTAGCGCGACGCTAAAATTTCGCATATTATCTTGTGACCAAAAACAACGGTATTCAGAGTCACCAGCTAAAGTTGGTGCGCTACAAGCGAGGGCGCCATTTCTTGCGCTGACGATTTTGACATCACACTATGCAAAAATTCACCGTATGAAGTGCCAAAACTGTAGAGAAATGTCAAACGAATGAAGGCAACACAACCGTCAACGAAACACTAGAACATTTACAAGTATAAGAACAACAACAATAGTACACGTTCCTTCAAGATAACGGACATACCAGTCGCTTTTACCTGTGTTTAATTTCTATCACGCACGCATTCTTCGTTCTTGATCTCAACGAGTTGTAGGTTTTGCCTGAATATTTCATCCTATTTTATTTGATTCTATGAATAAAGTTTCTTTTTGTCGACTAACATACTTTAACATAACTAACATACTTTATGTAATCATTGGAATCGTCCCAGTGTCATTTCTTTTCTAGATTTGAGAGACTTTGAAATGGAACAAGAAGTAGGAATCCGTGCAATAAGTTCCTGCTCAGCGGATCGACAATATAACATTTAATGAGGTGCTTTTCTAGTGAATTCCGTGGAGAAGATCCTAGCGCATCACTTCGTTGGAAACGAAACTGCATTACGGTAGTTGCTACTCTTTGGTATTATAACTCTCACCTATAAGGCCCCTGCAGACTCGACGACGCGCATTCTCGTCCAACGCGGTGCCGTCGTGCAATGCAGTATGTTGACTGTAGAGTACACGGCACCGCCTTGGACGAGAATGCTCGTCGTCGCGTGTTTTGCTCAAAAGCACTTATAACGGGGAATTCGACGCGCAAACTGCTCGTCGTCGAGTCTGCAGGGGCCTATACTAATTATAACGTCCCGTTGCACATCTGCAACGTTACGTCAACAAGTTAGGCAGAATCTATCTTGCTGGAGTTCATCTGTTTTTATAAGGAGGATCAAAAATGTGAAAGAAAGGTAAAAATGAGACTTGACAAAAAACTCGCCTTGTTGAATCGATTCGCCTCTTCAGCAGCTTCTTTTCTTAACCGCAGTGCCACCTCTTCCTTCTTCTTCTCTGCAATGCGTTCATTACGAAGGCGTTCTTGAGCACGACGACCCCTTTCAAGCGCGCGAATCGCGTCCTCTTTCGTGAAAATATGACGATGACGTCTAGGCGTTCGAGTAGAGGAGCATTTCTGAAATAGCAGTGAAAATGACTCCAGTGTACAGCGTATTAGAGTAGCTTATTCGTAATAGCAGTGTCACTTCTCTAGGGATCACATTTGAATTTTAGGGAGGAAATTTCCCCGAAAGAGTGACGAAGACATTACAGAACTGAGGAGGGGAAGAAACATCTTGACATCATGAAAATAATGTATGTCGACAGCGAGACAGATTTACAACTACAAAAGCGAGTTGGAATGATAACCAGAAGTAGGTGTTGTGATGATGGTGCTAGATTCATCGCAAACATCGCGGCTAGCGTGAAATTCGAACGCGCGTCTCCCGTCTATCTAAAGCTCGTATGCTAACTCCTATGACGACGGCTCTGCTCCCCAACTGTTTCTGTCATTTGCACTGCCCGAGCACCTTCTTTAAGCCGGACGGCGATTACTTCCAGCACTCATTCGTAATAACCGCTTGGGCCCGTATGGTATGCCCGATTCGGCATTGTACCACTTGAGCTAAAAGCAGTTTCATTATTATCGTGACATTCTAGTTTTATTACCGCGTTTTGGCCGGTTACTATTAAGTATGCTAGAAGTAGATGTTGTAATGGTGGCGCTAGAATCATTCCAAAAATCGCGGTTCAGGCGGATTTTTGCGATGAACCTGGCACCACATTTTCTACTCTCTTGGCAAATTCAGGTCACCAAGTGCGCTTAGTTCTTAAAGCGCTGCTAAAAGCTACTTAAAATACATATTACAGGTCTTTCCTCTCGTTAGTTACCTACGCAAAAAAAACAAAACCAATACTTGCTCTAAAAACAAAAGTGTACAGTAGTAGTGGACGAACCTTGCTAGTTGCGCCGTGATCATGATTTGAATGCGAACGAGGTGTTGAACTAATGCTACCCGCTCGTCCTCCACGAACTATGTCGGACGTTAACTCCGAAATCGACCGCCGCAATTCCTTTCTGGAAAGTATGTTTGTTTCAATAGAATGCACAAAGTGAAAAGTCTACGCTAAGTCTCAGTATTTACCTCAGCTCCTCAACCTTCTTCCTCTTCTCATTTCGTAGATTTTCTCGAAGTAGTTGAGCTTGTTCGTCAGCTTGTTGTCGTACCTAGACATATTGAACAAATGGGTAAGGATCACTCAAAGCTTACCCATTAACCGAAACTAAAATTTAACAACAAAATCACATAAGGCGATTTTGGGAAAGTTATGTTGACCGATTTACTAATGGGACGAAGCAGTAAAAAATAATTTGAAGGGCGGTAGTTGATCGCGGAACTATTGTATATGAACAACGCATTTTTGTTGCACCTAGGGATATTGTTGCTTCAGAGGCCATGATCGAACTCTGCAACAAATAGAAGGTTATGAATTCAACAAGGAACGCATGCACCTCGTTTTTGAAATATTTGCTAGACATTTATGAGTATAATCATGATATAAACAAGATACCTGAGCGACGCAACTACATTTTTGAGATAGCCTTATGGTAAGTGTTCTTCCCGAAAAGGTCGCTGTTTTAGATTCCATTGAAGGCTATATTTGTCACTGACCGCAAGGCAAGAGGGGAAAGGAATTATTAGATAGTCTATGATAGAGAAGATCTGCTAGCTGATAAGAGAAGAGCGGGCTAATCAACTAATGACACTCCACTGGTCAGAGAAAATTATTTCACCCAATCTTGCTCATGCAGATTCCGATTCTGTTGTTCGTTTTACGGACTTCGATCACTGGGATGGTCCAATCAAAATTTTCTATTTGACTGAATTCGTCTAGGCGTGTTATTTCTACCCTAATATGTGTTCGTAAAATTTTTACTGTTACGAATAGGTAGGTTTGAGAAAAAACGCCCGACTTGTAACCAACAGCCCAAATACAAACAAATGCGTCTACGAAATTCGAGATAAGTAGGTGCTCGCTCTTGACTGCATCATCTCCGATCGAAATTTGAAAAACGAACACCAATTTGATAATCAACACATCAAATAGCCCATATGGATAAAGTATGAGCAATACTGGAGGAAAAACAATTTCTAAGACTAATGTGGTTCCATAAGCTGAACAGCGCCGAGAAGAGGGAGCTCTCCGGCCACAAATATCACCGGCTTTTACTTCGCAGGGTTGACGTCCTCAAAAGGTGTCCCACTATTATCTCTTTGCGTTGCTGGAATTTGGTCTCGAAAAAATATTTGTAGTGTTGATGACGATTCTGACAAACCCTGTTCGGATTTTTGTTGATCACCACCCTTACTGCTATTTAACATTGTATGATTTTCTTCTGCTTGCAAAAATCGACAGTGTGTGGGGTGGGGGTGCAGCCGTTGAAAAAAATTCCTGACTTTTTTGCTGTTCTTACTAAATTCCTCAAAGCGGGATATTTTGTCTTCGGAGGAGTGTTTTCGAATTTTAATAGAGAAATTAGAGCCCGCTTCTGTGTAAAATAAGGCGGCAAGAAATTTTTTTCCTCGGCTGCACCCTCCAACCCACATAGCACCCAGAAATCATCTGTAATTTGAAAGAAAAAAACGAATTTCAGGTTTGTGATTAGCACTTCAAATAATCCGGTGTTGAAGAAAGGACCGAGGAACCATACAAAGGAAGAGCAAATAATGCTAGCTCACAAAGAACAGACAAGCGCGTAAGCGCGTACCACCATAGGGAATTCAGATAAAAAGCACTAGGCGTTGCAGGAAAATAAATATTGGATAAATAATAATAAATAAATATATGAAAAAAAGTGAAGTATTAAGCTGACGTGTGCCTTCCATCAAACGCCACAGAGTAAAAATCCTACTAAATTTAAAATAATAGTAGCAAATTGTCTTGAGAGGAAAAAATACCTGAAGGATACGAGCCACTCGTCGTCGCTGCCTCTCCTCTCGAATTAGTCGTTCACGCTCACGTGGTGTTATGTGAATATTTATAACCATTAGCAGCAAAAATAATTTGCCGAAATGTTTTCGGCTTTAGGCGTACGCTCAAGTACGCGTGTGTAATTGCACCCTGCATACCGTAATACACGGTACGCACACCTGTTCTATCCGTACGCCCATGCCCCGTGGAATATTCGTTGAATAAACGGATGGCTAAAGATCTGTGGTTAGTACTACTCAACTTATGGTACTCCAGTAGTGGGAGAAAACTTATTCCACCCAATCATACACGAACTACAATTGTGGAGGTAATTGTGGTGTTGATCACGAATGTGGGCGAGTTGGTCGTAGATGAGAGATAGCTGTCATGCTAGTTCCGACAGGAGTAAGACTTTCAATATAATTTATCATAATCTACTAACAAGCATAAAGTAACAACCGTTCAATAACAGTACAGTAAGGAAGACTACTCCCATCAGAGGCAGGCTCAAGCGTGAGTTTCGATTTCGGCCGAAAATTTACGACCCCCCCCCCTCTCAGCAGAAGAGGTTTTCGTACGACCCCTCCTTTATCTCAAAAACTGCGATTACAGCGTTATGACTGGAAAAAAATTGTACGAAATTTGAAAATTCATTAATTGCTCCCCCTCGCTCCCGAAAGAACGCATCTAATTGGAGCGAAACTTCACACAAGGAATATTCCTATCTAGCTCAAACTTTGATGTAAAATTTAGAGTCCAATGAAGCTTCCTTCCTGGTGAACAAAGTAGTTTCGTTTTAGTTTCGATTTCTGGCAGAGGCGGCGCGGCGAAATCCTTCGCGACGCGACGCGCTCCTGCAGGGAAGGCAGTGGTGTTAGTTAAGTGCTTATAATTTCAAAAGTTCAACGGATGTTGGAAATCTAAACACAGCATTGAACAGTCGAGGATTCCAGCTTTCTTCCATAACAGAGTCGCTTTCAGAAGTCACTTCCTTCCTGGTGAACAGGGTAGTTTCGATTTTGTTTCGATTTCTGCCAGAAATCGAAACTAAATCGAAACTACCTAGTTCACCAGGAAGGAAGTTTCATTGGATACTGGATTTTACACCAAAGTTTGGGCTGGATGGGAATATTCCTTGTGTGAAGTTTCGCTCCGATTAGATGCGTTCTTTCGGTAGTGAAAACTATAAGTTGCAGTTACCCTAATGTGGGAAGCACCAAGCTACTATTGTTCTTTTCACGACTGTTGCTATTGCAAAATCGTACCAGGCAACAATAAATTCTTTTACTGCATACATTTTCAAGATCACATGCCGCCTCTTCTTCTTCTTATAGTTCACATGCCTTCCTCTCTTGCCCTTGTTTAAAAACTCCACTCATCTTTCCTCATCGACATTGGCGTACATGATCTCACATAATCAACAGGTTTATTTTATTACATTTTGTATTTCCTTGGATGAGGGAGAGCAATCAATGAATTTTCAAATTTCATACATTTTTTTCCATTCATAACGCTGTATTCGCTGAAAATAGCGCTTTTCCCTCATCTCCACCACAAAAAAACGACCTTTTTATACGAGCCCGTCCCCTCTTCCCATGCAAATACGACCCCCCAGTTTCGATTCTCGAAACTCAAGCTTGAGCCTGATTCAGAGGTCGGAGAGGGGCGTGGTCTTCTGAGGTGGCCACGATACAGTGACTGATACCGTGAGATGCCTCTCCTTCCAAGTTTGTGGGCAGAATTTCATCCTCTATCGAGCTAATAAGAAACGCTCTTTCTGTGACACTAACTGCTGTGGTTCCTACACTTTTCCCTGAATCGTAAACGACTTCCTCATTTTCTAATTTTGAAAAACCAGCGAAAAGGACATTATACAAAGAATAGCTTGTGCTATAAGAAAAGAAGCGAGAATTGGGTTGAAGGGGGAATTCTAAATTAAAGCAATCAAATGAGTCGAGCAATGCACTTCAATGTTCCTACCGCTACTTTGGTTAATAATACTGATGTTCACATAACTAATAATAGTAATAATAGTAATAACAATAATACTAATACCTTGCGAATTCTGGGACTCAACGCTATAGTAGCTCTGAGGAGGACTGTTGGTGTAGTTATTGTTGAATAAGTGCATTGCCGTAGATTATCAGGGTTAGAAAAGCGTCCTTCTATTCTATTTCGTCCTTCGATTCTGTTTTTTTACTCTTGCAGAGGTCTACCCTTATGACCGCAAGTGCTGTTTCGACCTCGCGGCCCCTAGACGGAACATTGATGCCACCAACTGCTGAGGTCACATCTATTGATTAATAGACACGTCCCATCTATGGTTTGATATGGATGGCTACTTCACGCTTTTCATTCCAACTTTCCATAAATCGGGGTTCCGCTCCTTTGCTTCTCAATAAATTATTAGCTTCGTGTTTCTACTTCATCAATTATTAAAAAGTTCCGTTAGTGTTTCTGAAAGAGCGTTCATTCAGCTCATTCGATAGAGGATAAAGTTCTGATTCAGAGAATGTATGGGTTTCCATGGTTTTGAATCTAGTGAGTGCTTATTCGAATCACTTTGTGAGGTGTTCCATTGATCGAGGGCAGACGCCTTCGCATTTGGTCGACATCGGGACCACCGACTACGGTCGAGTCAGCTTACCGTCGCTGTGCGAGTCTTCACTAATTGTATCCACAGGAACTGTCGCGAGCCCTTGGTCGAACCGAAATTGCGAACAAATGTCCCTCACCCCTTTTTTTAGCAATCATGGGAATATTTCTACACGAATGCATGCCGAAATGCCGTTATCTCGGAACTTGTTGTCCTCAACAAGCAATCACAATTTAAGATGAGCAACATCATATAGATCATCGATGACGAACAGCCGTTGAGTTATCCACTTCTGCTTTTGAACAATTGTGCAGGAGATTCTGTTTTATAGAGCCACGTTTCGTTGACTGACGGCTTGAGACTGCATAGGCTCGCACGGTTGCACTGCTTTTCCATCGTGGTGTTCCTCCTGCTTGCCCTAGTTGACGTGGAAAAGTGCTTCGTGACATTGGTGGCCTTCGTTGACGTGATAAATGTTCGGCGTGTGGTCTCCTGTTCACATCCGGCTGTGTCGAATTACAAACCTGGAGTTGCCACGCGGGATCCGAGATTCCTTACATAAACCTGCTTCGACACACAATCGGACTTTGTCTCGCTCTGCTTGACCCCTGTTGTACATTTCCCAACAAGGAGGGTCGTCCAAGTGATATTGGGCTCTAGCGATGCAGTTTCTATGGAATGTAGGGCTCCTTATCTTATATCCAAAAACATGGAAAAAATTTTCGGAATCGCATTGTGTGGTATTGAAAAAGGATTGCGAAAACGAGGGAGGGCTATTCATCAAAGCGCTCATCTCGTTCGTGAGCCGTGGTCGGAGGCGCAGTGGGTAGGTAGTTGGGTTCTCGTTCAGATGGCCGTGGGTTCAGATTCTGTTGATGCAATTTTGTTTTTCTTAAATCGCATTGATACCAAATCGTGCTCATTTTGCGATTTTGTCATGGAGGTGGAAGAAAATCATGTTTGGAGCCGCGGAAAGTGCACAAATTTTGGCAAATGGCAACATTAATAATGGTAACCAATACCCACCGTAACTTACCTTAACTTACTTAGATACTTACTTAGATACTTAGATGGCCCGGCTTCACTGAACGTGCGGGCCCCAACACGAGTTCCATTCGCTTCGTTGTCTCGCGATCGTCATCCAGCTTGTTGGTCGGAGGCGACTGTGACGACAGCGAGAATCAGCCGTTCTGGAACACAGCATAGTCTTAATACGTTCGACGAACACATCAGACCATCTGGCAAGTGGTCTTCCACGAGGCCGCGTGCAATCACGCGGCAGCCATTCCACCGTTCTTCTTGTCCAACGGTCGTCGTCTCTTCTCATTATGTGACCAGCCCATCGATGCTTGGCTTTCGATGTGTAGTCCGCAGGGTCTCGCAGACGGGACATCTGCCTTAGATCGGAGCTGCGAAGTCCGGCTCGGTGTTGGGATAGGTCATTGTCAGTGGAAGGCTCTCAGAATCACGACGACACTGCGCCATTTTATGGGCTTGCACACCACTGAATATTTTTACCTTTTTATCTTTTTGTTTGTTTTGTTTTTGCTTTCTGTTCATATTCATACAACAGACCAGTAGTGTTCGCTTAAATTTTTATCAGCTTATATTCAGCCCTAAAGCCTTCTCCCAAATGCCCTAACGCGCCCTTTGATTCAACTGGCTCAAGTTCGTTTATTCGTATCTGAGATTGGGCGTACTTCTTCCCCACGGCAATTGCAGGGCTCACAGGCTTCATGTCATTTACATACAGTCCGCTTAGATCGCTAGTCTACTCTTTGATATTAAGCCTCGCTCAGGACCCCTCAGGGCATGAAGCTTCGTTGATCTCTACCGTGGTTATAGCTATTGGGATAGGCAGGGTAACGTTCGATTCCAGCTAATATTTTTTTATTCGCTTATAGTACTGTTTCTTTTCTTCGTCCTTAAACTTCTCATTACAGGATTTACCTAGTGTTAATTTTTGCTTGGATATTTAAGCCCTACCCTGCTGAAAAGTATGCAACTGCTGTGTCGTCAGTGATTATGAGAACCTCTCACCTTCCGCTCCTTTCAACTTTCTTGTTAACTTACCTTTAACATCACTTGTGATGGCACGCCGTCTGGCGTATTCAATAAATAAATAAATGCCCTTTTCGTCCCAGTCGAGCGACTTCATCACCCACTGCAATGCGGCAGTAAACAGCTTGGGCGACATAGTATCGCCTTGCCTGACGCCCTTTTCGATGGGGATGTTGATTGGGCGCCGGAAAAGCTGCACTGTCGTAGAACAGTGGCGGTAGCAGTCGGCCAGCGTTCTTATGTAGGACGAGTCCACTCCTTGATCGACTAACGCAGACAGGATAGCATTCGTTTCGACGCTGTCGAAGGCCTTTTCGTAGTCGACGAAGGTTAAGACGAGGGGCAGATGGTACTCCCGACAAACCTCGATGACCATCGCGACACTTTGGATGTGGTCGACGCAACTGAATCCCTGACGGAACCCAGCTTGCTCAGGCGGTTGTGCTTCATCCAATGTTCGCGATATCCGCGTCAGGATGATCTTCGTGAAAAGCTTGTAGAGCACGCTCAACAAGCTAATCGGGCGGTAGTTGCGAAGATCATCCCTGTCACCTTTTTTGTGCAAGATGACTGTACGCGAATTCCTCCACTGATCCGGGATTCGTTCCTTCCGAAGGTAGGATGTCATGTGCGCCGCAAGAAGGGTGTGCAGAGTATGGTTTCCTGCACGGAGAAGATCGGCAGAGATCTTGTCCGGCCCTGGAGCCGTGCCGCTCTTCATACTCCTAATCGCGACTCGTACCTCAGATGGTAGAATCCTTCGTGGTGTTTCACCAGCGGGGATATCGGGGTCTGGTACAGGTTGTGTAGAACGGAACAGATTGGTGTAAAACCTCTCTGTAATCGATTCCATCTCGAAACGGGAAGTGGTGACAGTCCCGTCTTCACGTTTCAATGCCGATAGCGGAATACTGAAGTCGTTGAGTTCCCGTCGAGACTTCTTCAGACTTCGTCTTTCTTGTGCCGCTTCCAGAATTTTCTTCCTCCTGTGCTGAATGAGATCCTCCTGCAAAGCCTTTCTGCAACTGGTATTGGCCACCAGTCGCTCCAGGTGGGTTGCATTCGGATCCATCCTCAAACTTCTCCTCTTCTCAAGCAGCGCCTTGGTGTTCGAAGAGATGCGGGCATTTCTGCTTGATAGTGAAAGAGAAGCAGCGTACGTTCGTAGTCCTTTTAGAAGCAGCTCGTAGTCTTCGGTCGGGTCCTCAGCGACTCGCCAGTCATAAAGGGATAGGGCATCGTTCAGAAGGTCTTCGTCGAACACGGCTTGCTTCCTTCCCTTCGGTCTATGACAGGTGTTCTTCTCCAGGTGGTGATCGAACCTGATCTTAGGCCGAAGGAGGCGGTGATCGGATCCACTGCAAAAAGATGGTACCACGGAAGTGTCGTAAAGGCACCATCTTCTGTTGGTCATGATGTGGTCGATCTCAGCATGAGTCGTGCCATTAGGTGATTCCCATTACTACCTTTAACTTACCTTAAACAGAAGCAAATTCAGAAACCAATGTTAGATTCGTGATCAGCAACCAAAATAACCCCCACAAACGAAGTTTGGACGAAATCGGGTATTTTGACCCAGGCACCTCACTTACCCACCCGTACCATATCTAACGCTCATCAGTCGGAATTTCAGAAGCAAAAGTAAAATTCGTGGTCAACAGTTCAAGTAAGACTCCCATGCAATTTCTGGATCGAAGGTATTTCTGGAAGGTAGTGGATGTTGGAGGTTTTCTGACAGCTAGAGTCTAAATGGAGGCATAATATTACCAGTAATTCATCAGAGACTGAACCTTGGGCAACTCTACCGACACTTGACATGAGGTTCGAGATGTCGTGGTCACCCATTTCGCCCAAACCTTGCTGGTGAGACTATCTGAGGCGCTATCCACGAATATAATACTAGCTTCGTGATTTGCAACAAGTGAGGGTATCTAATGGTGGGTTTGGTTGTGTGTGGGCTGGTAAGCGCAAGCTATGGTAAGGGTAAGCAAGTGAGGTGCCTGGGTCAAAATAACCGATTTCGTCCAAACTTCGTATGTGGGGGGTTATTTGGGTTGCTGATCACGAATCTATCACTAGTGTCCGAATGAGCATCCGTTCAAGGTAAGTTACGGGCTCAAGGGCGAGATGAGCGCTTTGATGAGTACCCCCCTCCCTCGTTTTCGCAGGCCTTTTTCGATACCATACAATGCGATTCCGAAAATTTTTTTCATGTTTTTGGATATCCGATGAGGAGCCCTACACCCCATAGAAATTGCATCACCGGAGCTCACCATCACTTCGACGACCCTCCTTGTAAGATGAGTAGAAGTGAAGCATTATATCATTGTATCATTCACGGTATCTCAAACAAGAGCCGGCGAATGATACACCCTATCAAATTCCCTCGTATCATTCAACCTGCATAAATAGCAGGGTCAAGAATGAACGAGGCTGCTGCTGCTGCTACTGCTATTAAGCACTGACACAAAAGTCGAGAATAAATATGTACATTCAACACTTAACTGTCAAACAAGCGCGCCGTACCCTTTATAAAGGGTACATTTTTCTCGCTCTGGGTGACCCCTGTTGTACATTAACTATGATAAGTAGAAGTGAAGCATTATATCATTGTATCATTCACGGTATCTCAAACAAGAGCCGGCGAATGATACATCCTATCAAATTCCCTCGTATCATTCAACCTGCATAAATAGCAGGGTCAAGAATGAACGAGGCTGCTGCTGCTACTGCTATTAAGCACTGACACAAAAGTCGAGAATAGATACATTCAACACTTAACTGTCAAACAAGCGAACCGTACCCCTTGTAAAGGGTACAGAATTAACCTTGACCACGGTATCGCGACTTTGACGCTCGACCAAAATGGGACCACCTCAAACTTGGGTAATTGAACTTTATCAACCTTCTCGTTCAACATAACATTCAACAACATTATGACGAAACAGATGACAAAAATTAATTGCACGCAACATCATTAATAACGGCAACAAAAATGCATGAGAATTCAATAACAACTAATGTGAGCACCAGTTTTTCTTCAGACTTCCTTGAGGTAACAAGTTAATAAAACGACAATGCAAATATAGGAGGAAAACAGGGGAAATGATTATCAATTCAGCGAGCTTGAGACAGCGAATTCGAGATAGCAAAAAAAGGGGAACCCCACTCAAAGGGAGATGGAAGAGCAGGCGGAGGGGACAAGAAGGGGGCGGGCGACGTCGACGGCGGAGAACGCACAGTGACGGAGCGTCGGCGAAACCACTTGGTCCTTCCTCCTTTTGGCGCCCTCCTATTCGTTCCAGGACCCTTTTGCGGTTGCGATCGGGGCGCGATAGCGCTTCTGATCTGCGGTACTACAACGCTAAAGTGGCGCCGTCCTTGGACCGCGTTTTCTTATCCCTTGCTGAGAGTCGGGTGCTGAGAATTCAGCACACTGGGGCCCCCAAAACTCGAAGTTCCGAATTTTCTGCATACACTCGAGTTTCTCCTCTGGTAGAGGGCATAACGCTTTATGATGGTCGCGACGACCACTATAGGAGGCGGGTACGAGCAAAGCTGTAGACACGAGTTACAGAGTGCAGCTTCTATGACAATCTTCAGTCTCTCTTGAACATTCGGGTATAATGCGCACTGATCATGATCGTGCTGCCCGGTGGATCCGCAAAAATTGTATTTTAGCGCTGTGTCCTCCTTCCTGACGATAAGCGTCCTCGAGCGCTTGACAGCTCGAACCGGTACCTCGTCTAAGGCTTTCAGTCGTTCTCGTGCCTCACGAATCTCTATCGGCTCGTTATCCATCTCCTCATCCATAGAATCAGCCGTATCCTTTTCAGATGAATCCCACATGGGCTTCGATGTTGCATTTCCTTGTAAGTCGTCCAACTTCTTTTCAATCCGGGCGTTCAATATTTGAAGCATGGAGTTGATTTGTGCATTTGTGAGCGTCTCTATGTCTTCATGGCGTGCCTTCTGCAGACGCTGGAGTTCGTTCTCCACCGTTTCGTTGAGGTTCTTGATGCTCTCTTGCATTTTCTCGAGTCTGTTCTCCAACTCGACTTTGTCGAGGGTGGGGGCCGGCGATTGAAGCGATTTTTCGATGTCGTTCAATTTTTTCATCAAGCTGTCGGGCTTCGGTACTTCGACGAAATAATTGCGTTTGAGGGCTGATACTGTTTCGAGCAGATCGTCGGCAAGTTCAATTTCTTTGAGGATGATCGTGTTGTTGGTGAACGGGTCGTTGGGACGTTTTGCCTTTCTCTGTTTCGAGGCGTATGCGTCTTTGCTACTGTTTGTCGCCATCTCTCCTCTTATCATCAGGCGGTAGAGCCCCCATAAGACATTGCTCAAACGGTAATCCGTCGTAAACTTCTGCTTCGTCGTGTGTAGCTTAGTAATCGTGTCACAGACGTCATCGTACACGGAGTAGCTGTAATCTGAACCCTCTTTCGAACGCTGTAATGACTGGACCTTTTTTTGGAGGGAGTCAAGGGTCGCAATGTAACAAGTGATATCATCATGCACATAATCTAATCTTCTTTGTAATTCTTTCTCGTCGAGTAATGGAATCGATTGGTCATTAAGTGCCAGCAATAACTTCACAGCGGCTTCTGTCGCGTCCATCCTGAACGAGAAAGGTTTTTGTGGTAAAACTTCATGTGTGATCGTGTTAATCTCATACTCGGATTCGTCATAAGGGCAGTAGGGCTTAATGGGCTTATGTCGAGATTATACACCGTGGTGGCCCTTGGCTCCTGCGGTGGGACGTTTACCGTTTGGAAGTTATTCGGGTTTTGTGTTGTTCCCTCTAGTAGCTGTACAAGGAGGTTTACTGGTCTCTTAACAATGTTTCCGTTCGACATTCGAACTAGAACTTGCCTTATTTCTTCGCCACCTGGGTTTAGGGTATCGGTAACTCTACCCATTTTCCAGCAATTCCTGCTTAGTAGTGCGTCTTTGAGCAAAACTACTCCCCCTACCCTAGGCGTTTTGGGTGCGCTTCTGCCTTGTTGTAAGTATTTTTTATGCTGTTCTCTGAGGGAGGTTAGGTAGGTGTGGTTCCATATGTTCCAGAATTTGTTAACCATCTCACATGACCTCTTTAGCGCAAAGACTGCATCGTCTCTTGTTTTTAACTGAGCTTTTTCTTTACCCGAGCGGTGGTCTGGGTTTTCGAGATCTATTGCAGTTGGTTCTATATCCTGTGTGATCGTGAGGTGATTTTGTATGAAGTCAATCGGTCTCAACGGCACGATGTCTTCTAACTCCGTTTCTTGGTGTGTGAGCGGTCTCGAATTGAGACACGCCTCAATTTCACTCAGTACTGTACGGATCGTATCTTCGTTTACGATTTGTCTTCCTAATATTTTGAACAGGGATTGCTTAACGTCTTTTATTAATCTCTCATAAAATCCGCCCTACCATGGGGCATAAGGCGTTATTCTTCTCCACTGTATGTTTGAGTTAGCCATGAACGTTTGTAGTTGGTCATCTGGGTCAAGCGTATTTTCGTCTATTATGTTTGCCGCGAGGATGAACGTCGGTGCATTATCACAGGTTATCGATTTTGGCACGCCTCTGCGCGCTATTAACCTGCGTATGGCGTTCAGGAAAGAGTTGACCGATGTGTCTGTCATGAGTTCAATGTGTAATAGTCCTGTTACCATTCAGGTAAATATACCGCCATATGTTTTGAGTTGTATGCCCTCCAAGTTTCTGGTTTTTATCGGGCCGAACAGGTCTAAACCAATGTTACGGAAGGGTCTAGTTTTTACTACCCTGGTATGTGGTAGGTCTGAAACTTGTGGGTATCGATATGGCAACCCGCTAAATCGTTGACAAGGCACGCATTTTTTTCAGGAGTGTTTTAACCTGTTGTCCTAGCCTTGGAATCCGATATTTTCTTCGCACTTCTGCCATCGTGCTTGCTGTTGACCTATGTAGGTGACCATGCGCTTGTAGAGTTATCAGATGTGACAAATCGGAGTTTGGCGCAATGAATATCGGGTTTTTGGTGCCCTCTGGGAGATTACTCTTACCCAATCATCCCCAACATCTCCATACTCCGTGATTGTCTTTCGCTACGTTTAGGTTTCTGTAAGTGGCTGCTTGTATCATTTCCTCGTTTTGATTCTGATGCATGAGTACGATACTAGCAACGCATTGCGGATGTCTAAAGCGGAGAGTACTATTCCCTCTGGTTCACCAAATCTAGTGATTTTATGGCGGATTCGCTGTTTGATATCTGCTGGCAATGGGCTTATCACTTTGTTCAAAAACCTCAATACCCAAGCCATCGCTCGTTGCGCCGCCCTTAGCGAACTGAACTTTTGTAATTGTAAGGTTGAAAGTTGTACCACATTAATTTGATGTTGTTCCTCATTTTCGCTTCCTAACTCAAATGGTTGAGCTTGTTTAGGCCATTTTTCCTGTGGCTCCGTAATAATGCTTGCGACTTTCCACCAAGGATGGTCTTGAAGTTCTCGTGCAGTCAGACCCCTCGTCGCACAGTCGGCTGGGTTGTCCGATGTGTTTTCGTAAGCTGCTGAGACCATCACACCTTTCTCTGCTAGGTGCTTTGCAATGTTCTGAATCTCTGAGACTCTGTTTCGTATCAGCACTCCTGTGGGTTTCGTTGTTCTGTTGTATTTAAACCAGCTGAGTGCTATTTCGGAGTCCGAGAAAAGCCATGTTTTGCTGATGGTCACGGTATGTTTGAGCTCTTGGTACAGCTTGATGTCCAATCTGGCTGCTATCGTTATTGCATTGAGCTCAATTTTCGGTATTGTTGCCTCATCGTGCAGTGCGAGAAGCTTGGTCTTGCTATTAGCAAATGTCGACTATTCCCATCAGTAATGTAGACGCAAGCTGCCATGGCCGTGTTGCTTGCATCACTAAAGGCATAGAGTGTGTGTATGCCGTTTCGCTGCTACCTTTCGAGGAAATGTGGTTTGGAAACCGTCGATTGCCGTACAGAGCCTCTTCCATGCTTGCTGGTCCTCCTCATTCAAAACATCATCCCAGCCGTAGGGTTTTTTCACACAGATTTTGGAAGAATAGCTTGTTCTTCATCATAAGCGGTGCAAACCACCCGAGAGGATCAGACACCGAAGCGTTCTTCTGGAGAACATGTCTCTTCGTTACTGAATGATCTGGTGGTAACTGGATCTTGACAACTAGTGTGTCCGTGTTAGTTCTCCAAAGAATGCGCAGGACCTTCTGTTCTTCCTCATCTCCTTTGTCCTTCTGATGTATGCGGTTTCTCAAGTCTTCGTTGTTTGTGGTGTAACCTCTCATGTTCATTCGAAGATCATCAAAGATGTCTTTGGATACCTTATATTGTTGCAGCGCTTCTTCTGCCGACTCTGATGTCATCAAGAGGTTGTCCACGTACATATTCTTCCGTATCTGTTTGGTTATTGAAGGGTCGTATCGGTTTTAATCCAAATGGAAATCAATCGTAGCCGCCAACAGGAACGGGGAGGAGGTCAGACCAAATGTGACTCTGGTAAATCTGTACGTTATGAGATTATCATCATCCATTGGTCCCTGTATGTCACGTAGCCAGAAGAATCTGATGACGTCCCTATCATCGTGCAACCTGACCTGCAGAAATGCTTTCTCGATATCTGCAGTGAAGGCTATCTCTCCGGTTCTGAATCTCATCAGGATTCCAGCTATGTTTGGTGCCAATACAGGGCCTTGATGGATTAAGTCGTTCAGAGATGGCTTTCCTATTGGGTGAGCTGATGCATCAAAAACGAGTCTCTTAGGCGTGGTTTTCTTTTCCGGAGTATCCACAACCTGGTATGCTAGGTAGTGTATCTTGTTATTGCGGTACGACTTTGTGGTTCTCTCCTCAACGGGCTCAATGGTGCCTTGTGATAGTTGATCTTGCAAGATTTGATTGATCTGTTCAAGGCTGTTCGGGTGTTTCGCACAACTTCGGATTAGGCTTCTTAGTCGTGCAAGCGCCGTGTTTTTATTCTCAGCTAGTTCCTGGTGATTATCCTTCCATGGCAATTTCACGTAATATCCGTCTGGTCTACGGTCCACGGATAGTTTGAATTGCTCTAGGCCCTTATCGTTCACAATTTGCTTCTCTGTTTTTTCAGATCCTGTGAATTCATTGGTCTTTGACTCCATTGACCAGTATGAGTCGAACGTCTCGATTTCTTGCTGGTTCAGCATGACCTGTGGGCTCGTATCTTGTACAACTCCTTTGCCCGACAACATGTGTCCAAACTTTGTAGCGATTAGGTGCAGTCCCGACGGGAGCTTGCACATCTTTCCGTCCACAAATTCCCATAGGTGGTCACATCCAATAAGAAGTTGTGTTTCTTTGTTGTCCGCTGGAGGTATGGACACTCTGATGTTTCTTTCATCGATATAGTCCCAGTTTGACTGTAATAGTACTGGCCTTGCCGTATTGCTCGTTATGACTGGACTGTCGAACATTTCCAGGGTGTAGGTTTTTCCTCGTGCGTCTTTTAAATTGACTCGTACTCTTAAGTTGACTCGTACTCTTCTGTGGTCTGCTTGTCGGAGAGTATCTGTCCCGAATGTTCGTAACCGGAGGGATTCACTTTGTACGACTTCGAGGGACAACTCTTCTACCAGCTTCGAGTCAACGAAGGACAGTTCCGAGCCTGTATCCATCAGGACTTTGACTTGTTTAGATTTGTGTGATCCTATTATGGTTGCAACACCCGTGAGCAATAAAGCCTTGGAGTTTTGGCCGTTCTGGTACTGTGTTACGTGATGCGTATTCCTTTCCGCAGATGAATCCTCATTTTTATGCTCTACCGTAATGACGTTTTGATTGATGGAACGTGAGGATGGCACAGCAGCTCGTTGCGTGTAGCTTTGTCTCGGATTCTGTACCGTTATGCTGTTCTGAGCCGTTCTCGTTTTTTGCCTCATTGTCCACTGACTACTAGGGCATGGGTACGACGAGTGGTGTTTTCCCAAGCATCTGTAACAGCCTGGCTTCTGCAGTCGCTGTCGTTGTGATTTGGTTTTCCACAATTTTTACACAGCTTATTCCTTGCTAGGAATGCCTCTCGCTCTTGTAGTGGAACTGTCCTGCATTCTTGTGAGCGATGATTCGAGCGTCTGCAATAGATGCTCGGCGTTTGTGTGTTTCTCGCCACACTTCTAATCAGAATAACTGGCTGAGTTCTACTTTGCTGTCTGTTTTGATCACTCAGCAGTTTTTGGGATTGTTCAACCTTCTGTTTCAGTTCGAGTATGCCCGATAGATGGTCGTATAGTACGTTCCATGTCCTCTGTGAGCCGTTTTCTAACTGTTCCTTTTTTTCCAACGCTTTGATTTGAATGTGTGACGCTGCCACGCGGGACTTGTACCAAGATATGCTTGGTCCGTGACCACACTCCACCACAAAAACACCAGATACCCCAAACTTGGGTAATTAAACCAGCCGTACACGCCGACAGGTTTACCGCCCCCGTCGGTTTATCAAAATACGAACAATAACTAACGACAAGGAAAATAACGCTTCAATTAATACACACATAAACTACACAACACACAAAAACATAAACTACAACTACATTTGGGGAACGGATGAGCGCTCTTACTTAAGGTTTAACCTATAACAAACTACAACATAACTCATGACGCTCATCCGTGCTCTGAAAAGGGGCCTAAGAAACAACATGCCCGAGCGCGCTCAGAATAAGGGACCTACGAGTAAGAAGAGGAACAAATAGCGCTCGGGCTCTCGTTATATATACAACGAAAGTTGGCTGGCCTTACCAACGAAAGGAAAGCAAAAAGGAAACAAACACAACACAAGTGGCGGCCAACCAACAAGAAATAAAACATCAACAATAAAGACTAAAGTAAAAAACCTATCTACGTCGTGCCATTGTGGCGATCCATCCATCCCATTGCGTCCATTCCCGCTCGATCGCCACCATGGGTCTGAATTGATCCATCGACCATAGCCTTGATCCCATCACCAGCCATCACTCACCACGCTCGGCTCCATAACTTCTTCTTCTCCTAAGCGTTTAGTCCCGCACCGTCGCGGGGTCCGCTGTTCTTGTTAAGAGTCGCCATCTACTTCTGTCTAGGGCGTCTTGGAGCGTAGCTCTGACTTCCTTAAAGTCGTTCTTGATCACGTCGCTCCACCTCTTCTTAGGGGCGCCGCGTGGCCGCTTACCAGGAGCTTGAAACTCCAGTGCTTTTCGTATTGGATGGTCATCAGATCTTCTCATAATATGACCATACCACCTCAGCCTCTGCTCTCGAATCTTAAGGTGCACTGGAGCTGCTCCCATAATCGCTCTCACGTCCTCGTTCCGTACCCTATCCAGCCTTGTCCATCCGCATGCCCACCTAAGCATTCTCATGTCTGCAGAATGTACTTGCCTCTCGTGGGCCTTCGTCACGGGCCAACACTCACTGCTGTAGAAAAGCGCAGGTCTTACAACTGCCCGGTATATTTTCCCTTTGAGCACCCTCGAGCGCCTTCTGTCACAGAGAATTCCAGTGGTTTCTCTCCACTTTACCCAGGCTGCATTTATCCTTTCTTTCACTGCATGATCTAAGGTACCATCCTTTGAAAGCTCAGTCCCGAGGTAGCGGAAGTGGTCCATTCTCTCTATGGCTTATCGATAGCAGTGGACCATTGGTTCTGAGCCTCCCTCCGAGCTGAGAAATTTGGTCTTCCTGACGTTCAGCCGGAGTCCATTTTTGGCTAAGGCCTTCTGCCATTCTTGAACGCTACCCTGCAAATCTTCTCTACTATCCGCTATCAGGGCTATGTCATCCGCATAGAGGATGGTCTTGAGTGGATCTTTCACCAGGTGACTGACCATGCCATCGAGCGTCAGGATGAAGAGGAACGGGCTCAGTGCTGAGCCTTGGTGCACACCGACCGCGATATCTATCTTCTTTGTGTTTCCGTGCGGGGTGCGTACTCTTGCTCTAGATCCGGCATACATATCCCTTATTATTTTTATCAAGTACTCAGGCACCTCTCGTTACCGCAGGGATCTCCAAAGCACTTCTCGAGGTAACCTGTCGTACGCCTTCTCCAGGTCTAGGAATGCCAAGTAGCAGGTTTTGCGTTTCTCTCGGTATTTCTCCATTACCTGCCTGGCAATGAAGATCGCATCCACAGTAGATCTACCCGGCATAAAACCGAATTGCTCCTGTGAGATAGAGACCATTTTTTTAAGCCTGCAATCCACCATCCTCTCGAAAACCTTCATGGTATGGGATATTAATTTGATTCCCCTGTAGTTCGAGCATTCCATCACATCGCCCTTCTGCTTGAAGATCGGTACAATGGTGCTGTCCCTCCAAGCCTCAGGCATCTTACCCTCAGCTGTGACCTTGTTCAGGAATCTCGTTAGCCAACTTATCCCATACCCTTCTAGCACCTTCCATATCTCTACAGGCACTCCGTCTGGTCCAACTGCCTTGCCAACCTTCATGTTCTTTAGAGCACTCTGCACCTCTTCCTCCATCCAAAGCTCTATAGGCCCTTCCACGGGCTCCGTTTCAAGGACACTTTCTCGAGGAAACTCTTCATTCAAAAGGCCTTCGAAATACTCCTCCCACCTGGCCTTAACTTCTGCTGGCGCTCTTAGCACGGTTCCTTCAGCGCTCTTCACGGCCCTCGCTACTCTAACATCCAATCCTGCCCGATGTCGTGCTTTTGCTAAGCGGATGGCGAATTTCTCAGCCTGTGGTTGTTCCAGTTTCTCGTACAGGCTGTCCATCTCTGCATTTTTCGCCTACGACACCGCCGCCTTCGCACTTCTTTTATTCTTCCTGTATTTGGCAAGATCTTCCGATGATCTAGACGTCTGCCACTTTTTGAACGCTTTCTTCTTTTCTCTCACAGCCTTCTGAACTTAGTCATTCCAGAACCGGGCAGTCTTGTCTCCTTTCTGTCCGCCCTTGGTTTTACCAAGTACAGGGTGTGCAAAAATTACCCGGAAAAATACATCGCAGGCCACAACTACTGTAAGAACTGGATTCTGAATTTCGTATTGGAATATGTTATACATCTATACAACATGCAAACGCTGTCCAAGTTTGAGCTCTTGAATGCTTGCACAGCGGTAATAGCAAAACAGAATCTGAAACTATCGGTCATCATCAGTCCACACCTCTCTGGTCGCACTTGTCATATTAAAGGTTCATGACGCCTTTATATGAAGCACTACTAAGGGAGTTCTTCTACTTCTGTACTTCTGTCTATACATAATAGTGTTTATTCGCGTACGCATGATCATGAGAATAAAGGAGGAGGACGAGGTGGTGCTCCCATCGCGGGAGAGACGGCCGGACTGCCCAACCGTTGAGCTTGCTCGTTGGACGGCCCTTCCTTATCAGGAGAGCACGACGGCAAGCTTGTGTATTCAAGTCGGGAAGAATACACGACATCTCCCTTCCTTTAATAAAGCTCGTCCTCGAGCTTTGAGTCAGGATCGATTCATGGTGTCGTAGGTGATTGTCGTTGCGTCCATTAGTCGCCAATCCCGACCCATTTTGAAGAATGCCATGAAGTTGGAGTGTTGGCAGGGTCCTTGCTGTCAGCTTATCAATGAACTAGATTTCCTAGTTACGACTGATACTACTGACTGCTTGCGGAAAATAGTGAAAACGAGAGAATGGACGAAATTATGATGTAGGCATGACCTACGACTGAATGTTCTGATAGATGTTGATGGGCAGAGAGAGAGAGCTGTTGATATGCTGGTATCATACCCACACAAAAAAGAGCTCGTCCTCGAGCGATAATGAATCATGATTGATCATGCATGAAAATCAGTTTCGTTAAACACAGATGACACCATTTACAATCGTGAGGAATCGCTAAGTTATCTCATGAACAATTATATAAAATATCGAAATTATTATTTGTAAGGCTGCTACTGAAAAAAAACTATTCCTAGTAAAGATTAGAGATTATCATTATGAGGGTGTCAACAAAGTTCGGCATGAGAAAAGAACTTATGGTTTTAGTCAGCTCACACATTGTATTCCTATGGTATCTTTAAACGAAACGGATATTGATCTGGAAAGTTATCGCAAAGCGATCAATATGCGAGCGTGCTTAGAATGAAAAATCTGTTTTGTTAATTGCAAAAGTGCGTTTTCAATGCTATGCCCTAGATTTCTTTGAACCGCCAACTCAAAGAAATTTGTTTTGGTTTCTTTTTTACAAGATGCGCTATGCGGCTAAAGTAATCCAATCCTATCAATCAGATTCGCTCTGATCCGAACAAACTGATTCTGTTCTCCTTCTGAAATTATATTTATCCTGCAAACGGCGTGACCGCCTAATTGGTTGTTCAACGACTTCCGATGTTTCCAAACTCGTTGGAAGTGATGTAGTGTTTGGTAGAGAAACATTGGCCGTCGCTGAACGCGGAGAATATAACTTAAATCGGTTCATAAGCACAGTTTGTCGCTTATGGCGATCCGAAAGTGTAACTATTGTTACGTTAGGACGGTTTAATTCTACTACTTGGAACGGACCCTTCCACTGGGCAGAAAGTTTTGGACGAACAGTGTCGTCATGGAGAAGCACTAAATCTCCAATGGAAATTTCCGTTCGGAATACCTTATGAAGTAGATCGTATCCAGCCTCGTATTTGGATGTTTTGTCAGCTATCGCATGTCCCACACTGACGATGGTGTTCTTCAATCCAGCGGCAAACTGATCTGCGAAGCTGTCGGTGGCAAATACAAGAGTGGATGGGAGTCCATGCAATACGTCACTCCATGTGATAGGATGACGTCCACGGACAAGGTAGAACGGACCTATTGCTCGGGCTTCTTTCCCGGTCTGTACTCTATAGCGATATCTTGTACCAACAAGATCTTGATCGATGCATTAGTGACTTTAATGAAGCATGATCAGTAACTACCGTAATTTTAGCATTAGCTACATACGGGTTAAAAATTTGAGTGCGAATACTATCGCTAAAGCTTCTAATTCAATGCCAGCATATCGCTGCTTCTCATGGGTACTGAGAGAACGGCTGCCGTAAGCTATAGGATGGTCTTCGCCTGTAGTGGTTTTGGTCTGCAGTAAACAACAGCTAGCCTTTTAGTAAAGCGTCGGCGTGTATAATATATTGCAAACCAAAAGCAGGGGTACCAATATCGGTGGATGAACTAGTTCCTGTTTTAATGCATTGAGAGCCTTTTTCACATGGTGGTGACCAAACAAAAGAAACATTTTTTGACAAGCAATTCATTGAGAGGAGCTGCCACTTCAGCAAATCGTTGGGTAAAACGACGAGAATAAAAGGCGGCTCCTGAAAATGACTTGACAGATTTGGTGTCAGTTGGTCGAGGAATGTTCGAGATGCTCGAAACCTTTCCTGGATTAGGTCGAGACCCATACCTACTGATCAAAACACCAAGATGTTTAACTTCAGTCTGGAAGAAGGGGCATTTTTCCAGGAGTAAGTTTCACACCGAAATTGAGAATGCGTTCAAGAACTTCTTGTAAATTTCATAAATGGTCATCAATGGACATACTAGCGACAATTTCTTTTTTTCGTCTATGTAACCAAAACAACAAGCTTTGAACTCGCGAATCAAAACATTAGCTACTCTTTAAAATGTAGCTGGTGCACCTTTTAATCCTTGGACCATTACTGTGAACTGATACAAACCAAGAAATGATGAAAACACTGTTCGTTCTTTGTGTCTTTTCTTTGAATGGTGTTTGAAAAAAATCGATCTTCAAATCAAGAACAAAATGCATAAAAATTTTTTTCCACCTTCCAACAAAACAATAATATCTTGAATATGTGGAATGTTTTATTCTCGGTAATAGCATTAATTTTATGGTAATCTACCGTGAAACGCCATTGATCTTCAATTGTGCCTTTTTTTCACGCAAAATTATTGGAGAAGCAAATTTACTAGTGCTAGGTTCAATCAAGCGAGAACGAAGCATTTGTTCAATTTGACGTTGAATTGTTTGATACGAAAAAAGTTTCCGAGACGGAGGAAAAGGAGTTTGAATTTTGCTAAAAATAGCGTTGTCTGTTAGAGGTTTTATTACAAGATTCGTATTCAGAGCAAGTGGAGAAACAAATTTATTGTTATCCCGAAAAGAAGGTTCGATTATAGGAATCGTGATATTATCGAAAGAAACTTTTTCGTGAGGTTATTAGTTACCTTGGAGTAAAACATTTGGAGCTGACGGTTGTTTGTTCGAATGCCGACGTTTTGCGAGATAAGATGTAAGAAATGAGGTTAGAATTGCTATTGGCCGCAAAATAAATATTCAAAATTTTCGAAGGTAGGATGACATAATCAGATTAATAGGAACCGAGAAATTGAGAATAGAGTGGAAAAATAATAATCACCACAATTTCCTCTGATTTGTGTAAAGTAACTGAGCTGAGGATCCGAACTTTTTTGAGATTGCAAAATTTCAGCTGCATTTCCCCCAATGGGCCAATCGTGTTAGTCAAACTGTTCTTAATATCATCGGAGACAAAATTTCAACTTTGTTATTCAGAACAGAAGAAAATTGATTGAGTTATTTTTTTTAATAAACGAATTTCTGTGGTAATCGTTGCCAATCTGAATAAAATTTCGTGGAGTATTTAAAACAAAATTTTCTTGTTTGAATGTTGTGGGAAGGTTTACATGTATCTGAGACACAAGGACATTTCCTGCTGCGTACTTAGTAATTTGAACCATCATTGTAGGCATCCTGAGGCAAATTCCCACAGTCCGCTTCCGGACTATAAGTAATTAAGTCTCTACTACCTGATTGGACGAAATAAATTGTCTTAGCTACACGAACGGGCGTGTATAAAAAAACATTATTTATTATTCTATGGTCCAGTAGTATTTCATCCACTATTACTGACTTACATCTGGGCACCACCAAAACATCACCCGCCGATGAAGCAAAAATATCTTCACGACCAAGTAAAATTCGAGTGGGAGATATTGCTGCCATGTTTTTAATCGTTTGAATCTTGAAATTTATCAAAGTACAGATACGGTCAAATACAAACTGAAAGTCGTTCTTGATAAGCTCATCCATTTTAAGTTTGAGAAATTGCAGCTTGGAATTGAACTCGAAATGCTGTTGGTTGTGTCGATCTTCATGTGACAAAGACATGTCATTTCCCATAGTAGTGAAATCAGACTGATTTTGTAAAGAAATGTGAGGTGCTAGCATAGCAGATTTATCCGTGAGTAATCTATGGAGAGGGTGTTTAATGGTTTATATGCAAAATCGGCAACAGCACGGAAGCTATTCTTACTTATGGAGTCGGTATGGCGTTTTTTTTTGCCTAGATGGAAAATGGGGAATGCTTTTTGTTGCGTTATATCCAAAAGGTGAAACTTAATTTGTATAAAATCATCTTTATGGTTTTGTTGAGGTGCTTTACTCTTCAAAACTTCAAAAAAATTGCTTTGGAAAGATGGCGTATATTGCTTAAATAAAGTTGAGTGTCTTAGAATGGTAACGATGTCTCTTACTTATTTCCTATACCAAAGTAGGTTGTTGGGAAAATATTTACTCTGGGATCGTAAGAACTTATTTATAATGAAAAACAAACACCCCATTATTCATCGCAACTGCGGTATTGTTAAGGCACCATGACCTCGTTTGATTTGCTGAATATGCTCTTCGTTTTGTTCACACGGGAAAATTCCTTCGAGAAAAGAGAAAAAATATGGTACACCAGAAGTTTTATCTTTATAATGTTTGATTCGCCGCTACCACTACTGCTGTTTGTTTGTAGCACAAAAATTATTGACCGTTGATAAGACTTATCAGTGGTCCCTTGGTTTCGGAAACGGTCAGGCTTGTTTGCTTGCCTAGGTTAGTTTGCGCCATGCATGGAGAACGCGTTCCTATCAGAATACGCCTACGGTATCTGCTTCTAATTACTCACTATCACTACGAACGGGCCATCTTGAGTAAATACGGGTGGATTTTTACTATTAGCGGGTATCCGTTTCAAAAGGAGCAGTTCTTTTTATCAATTCAAAAAAAAACCTTACTTGCCAGTAGTTTCAAAAAACTTTTCTTCACCCGGGCGGTTTATGGATTTTTAACCACCACTCCTCGGTGGTCTAATTCTTAGAAACACCACACGCTCTGATAGCTGTAACTAGGAATAAAATTTACATTACCTCGAGGATTTTTTTAAATTGCGCGACTTATCATTACATCAGCTTCCATCGCTGGCATCAGCTTCTATCGCTGGCATCAGCCTTCTTTTACGGCTGGAATTTTTTTTTACGCGCAGCTACCATCAGCTCTTATTTCAGCTGGAATTTTATGCGCGATTACCATCAGCTCTTATTTCAGCTGGAATTTTTCTTATGCGCTCTATTCTTCTCGACTCCACGTTTTCGGAGGAGGTATTTTCATTACTTGCTCTACTCCAAATATGGCGCGGGAGGAATTTTCTTTTAGTATTTCCTTACTCCAAATTTACGTAGAGGTTAAACGAATAAGAAAATTTTTTTAAAAAAAAGTATTAACTACTCCCAATTCGCGAAGGAACTACTTCCTCTCCTATTTTACGGAGGAGTTATCTCTACTCCATTTTCTACGCGCAAAGTATATCTATTTTTAATAGTTCCTCTACTCCAAATTTGCGGAAAAAGTAATTTTTTGTTTTAACCCTAATTTGCGGAGGAACTACTTCTGCTACAAGTTACGGGAGGAGCTATCTCAACTCCGATTTCTACGGAGGAGCTATGGTTCACCGGTTCAGTATCGCACGCCTTGCTCTGAACAATCGCAACGACTGTGTGCCCCTCTCCGGAGAATGTGGGGAGCTTTTACTGATTCGATTCTGCCCCAATGGTGTGAAAAGATATTGGGAATACTTGTAAAAGAATCAGCAAAAGGCTTCAAAAACAGCGACCTATTAGAGAATCCACCCACGGCATCGTGATTCTTACTGCCCCGACTAGTTTCGGCAAAATTACGGGATACAGTTTCGTAGAATCGCGTGCATATCTCACTGGTTTAAAAACATCTACCCTAGCACACTTCCAGTATAGATGCGGGAAACATCCCCTCTTTTAAATCAGCGAGTAGGAAAAAAAACGGTAATGTGAAGGAATTTCGTTTCTCTTTTTTTTTTCGAGACAACCGTACCGCAGAAAAGGAATTTAATTATTCTGCCCAGTAGAACGAAAAGAAAAAAATATGCAAAGTAATTACTCACGTTCGAGATAGTTCCTTTCCACTACCGGAGGCACAGCTTCCTCCGACGAAAATGTTTCGGCTTGTATACGAGGCCACAAACACTTCATCCGACGATTGGGAAAACGAGATTAGACGACAAAACAGAATAGTGCGCACTACTCAGCATGGGCCAGTTTTCCCGTTTTTTTTTCCTCCTTTTTATATTTTCATGGTCATTAAGAATTGAGAAATCAATTATCCGGGAGAAGAAAAAAATAGCCCGAAAGAGAAAAAAACTAGTTTATTGTGAAAAAAAATACTTCAGACAGGAATACGAAAAAAATCTATCTTAGAAATCTCCCCGGGATCTCCATGTCATATTAAAGGTTCATGACGCCTTTATATGATGCACTACTAAGGGAGTTCTTCTACTTCTGTACTTCTTTCTATACATAATAGTGTTTATTCGCGTACGCATGATCATGAGAATAAAGGAGGAGGACGAGGTGGTGCTCCCATCGCGGGAGAGACGGCCGGACTGCCCAACCGTTGAGCTTGCTCGTTGGACGGCCCTTCCTTATCAGGAGAGCACGACGGCAAGCTTGTGTATTCAAGTCGGGAAGAATACACGACACACTGCTACTTTTACCTCAATTTTCTTTAATGTTTCTGAGCAAGCCGATTTTCTAGTCTGGTAGGTTTTTGTGAAAAAAGTGTGCTCTATCTGATGTGCAACTTTGCTGCCTCTGATAGCACCGTTAACAATCACATGGAATGATTTCGATGAGGACTACCTGCGTGCCACGAGATATTCGTTTGGCGCAACCGATAACAACTTTTAGAACTAAGCTTTCAACCTAATATTGAAGTATTGGGTACGTATACACTAAACTCAAATGTATTCCAAGCCTGAGTTCATTTGAGTTCACAATGTGCGAGTGGGAAAGCCAAATCGAGAATGATCAGCAATCATCGACTCACAATTTTGCTGTCCCACGCCGCACAGCACAAGATGGCTGACCTGTGAACTCACGAGACTTGAACCGCCTTAGTTTCTTTTCTGGTTAGTTACTGGGAGCGAGAATTCCTCCGCACAACACAAAAATTTGGCTCCACTGGAAGCTCCCCTAGCTGAGATAAAGAACGATATAGTAGAAGACTACCTCAGTGCCATGAGTTATGGGTTCGCTACTCGTCTGAGGACATGGGTCCGGTAAGATAGGGGGCCACATTGAACGAACTTGATACTTTCTATTAGTAAGAGAATAGCGAAACTGTATATTCAGTTTCATTGTCAGATCTACATTTTTGTTGGAGTTACAGCGGGTTATTTTATTCCGGGTAATTTTTGCGCACCCTGTATTTCGCTAGCACACTGCAGGATGGTTTGTGCCGCCTGTCGCCATGTCTCGTTAACTGGCCCATCCGGGTTCGGAAGACCAGCGGCTAACACTTTCCTCTTGAGCTCGCTCTTCACAGGACCTTTCAGTTTCCACCAACGGATTTTGAGCTCAACCCTCTCCTTCATCTTAGGAGGTAGCAGAACACTCAGGTCTGCAACCAGCGGCCTATGTTGCGTTGCGACATCTTCGCCGGGGAGCACCTTTACGTCCTTTACTGCTTTCAGATCCTGCCTTCGCACCAAGATGTGGTCAACTTCCGTTCTACGACCTCCGCTGCAGTAGGTCATCTTCTGGCTCTCTCTCTTGGCGAAGAACGTGCTGCAGATTGCCAGGTCGTGGACGACAGCCAAGTCCAGAATTCGTTCACCCTCTTCATTTTTGGCACCAACTCCTCTTCCTCCATGTACCCTCTCCAGTCCTCTACGGTCGGTCCCTACATAACCATTCAGATCACCCGCAATGGTGAGGAAATCGTCATAAGGGACAGATCTGATAACGTCATCCAGTGCCACGTAGAACTCATCTTTATCCTTCTCAGGGCAGCCGGTCTGAGGTGCGTAAATTGATATTATTTTCCATCACCCCTCCTTCGTTTCCATCCTCAAGGACATAATCCTATTGCTGACCCTACGAACAGCGGACACCGAATCTTTGATAGACTCCGAGACCGCTATGCCTACGCCGCTCTTTCTACTGTCTTCACCCTTGTAGAAGAGTTTGACTCTATCTCCAATCTCCTTGGCCTTCTCTCCCTTCCATCGAGTTCCTTGCAGGCACATGATATGGATGCTCTTTCTTTTCATCAGATCAGCAAGCTCTCTGGACTTTCCACTCAGCGTCCCTACGTTGAGCGTCCCTACTCGAACTAGCTTCTTTAGCCGAGGTCGTCCGTTCCTCGGTAGCCCGCGCTTACTGTCCACAGGATTCGGGCGGGGATCCTGCGCGCCACTTCCGGGTGACGTCCTAGCATTCACTCTATTACCTTGGCAACTTTCAATCATATTTCTGTGACAGGGTTTGACCATCAGCCGGCCTGTCAACCTGGGCCTGACGCTGGAATCGTTGCCATTTTTCCTGTTCTTGCACGGCATGGCTTTTTGCCTCAGTGTGTCACACAGACCCACTTCGCGATGCTCCAGAGCGCCAGCACACTCGCTCGAGCAACCTGACAACATGCCGACACCTGGCATCTTCAGACTAGCCTGCCTACCTCTCGATGTTTCCTTCCTGCATCGAGCAGGCTATGCCCTCACCGTCTAGGGCCTGTGTCCATCGGCGGGTTCCTCAAGACGGGCCTCTCGCCGGAACTTGGTCTGCGATCAGCTCACCCCAGACCAGCTGGGGAGTTTCCAGTGGCACCAACTAGGAGGAGCGGACCTCGCCACCCTCGGCTCCATAACACCACATCGATTCCATAGCGCTCTTGATCTGTGCTCGCATCGCGTCGTCTCGATTGCTCAGCCATTTGAAATCGTCGCTCGACGCTCATACTATTTTCCGCCAACCGCTAAACGTATTTGTATTAGAGCGCTCTAACCGCTACTACGTGAGAAACGATAGAAAGGGGCAAAAAGAGTGTAAGAATGGAGTCGGCATTTGCCGACACTCCCGCCCACCTTAAGGTTGGATAGCCCTCAGCTCTTCCTCGTAGCGCTCTATTTGACCGTTGAGTTCTTGAACTTCGGTACGGTCTCGCTCCTTGTAATCGATCAGCAAACATAACGCCGTGTGGTGCGGCACATCTAGCTCCAGGGAGGGGCAATAAATTGCGCCTAAGGCTTTCGTGCAGTAGTAGCATGCCTTACGCTCGAAGGCACAATATCCTCGACATTGGCATTCTTCCAGGCATCTATAGCAACGGTTCAGCGCTCTGATGATCTGTCTACGCTCCGTTGCCGTCGGATAGCGCATACAAGCTTGGGAATAATGGCTATCCCACTGCCAACAGAAAATGCATTTCATGCGGGGCATTCCCCACGACTTCTCCTCCAATTTTCGGTCGGGAATCCGAGCGATCGCTACCTCGAGCTCAGCTTTCCACGTCTTGCATCGTTCGATCTTTCTCTTCAAGTTTCGTTTGTGACGCTCTTCTTGCCGTTTCACCTCTTCTTCCTCTTCTGAGTGGGTCTCTGATCTTTCTTCCAGCTCGTCGGGAACCTGTTCTTCCTCGGTTCCTTCCTCTTCGGGCTCGTGGCGCTCAGGTTGGGATGGGTCGTTGGCTTCTTGAACCATTCTTTCAAAGTAGCTCTGGTCGTCGATCACAATCTCCTCTTGCCCTTGCTCTTTTCTCGCACGCACGAGCTCCAATTCCTGACGGGCTTGATCCCGCTGACGGATTGCGCTCTCGTAGTTGGCCTCCATATTTGCGAATTTGCGCTTCAGCGCTTCACAGTAGGCCTTGTCGTCCTCTCCTCCAGCAATGCCTTCAGCTCCTCTTTCTCGGTGAGTACCTTACTCATCAGCTTGTTTTGCTGACTCTAGAAATAAAATCGAACGCTGCGAATAAATGTCGAGACGAAGTACAATTAATTAGTACAAGGTGAAACTGTGCGCCAAATGTCATGAATTCTTCGGGCTCTTACTGGTAATTCGCACAGTTCAGTTGTCTATGAAGCTTCCGATTTCAATGTTTCTAGACCTACTAACTGAACTCTGTTTCAACTTGTACTCACAGAACTCAGTTTCATCATTAGCTTCATTTCTTATGACAAGAAATTGCACTTTTATGTTTGTTCTGATCACGTACCGGTTACGTTTATCGGAAAGAGCATAAAATTGCGACCCAGAAACATATGGGGTTCACTGCCCTAGAAGTTCTCTGAAGTATTCTCAGAAGCCGTCGAAGTCGGCTGTTGTGAACTCTAATTGCAAACGTGCACCTTGCGCTGATCAGTCTGGTTTCTTGGGTCACTAGCGGCTCAGTTGAGTACTCTGGTTTCTCGGGTCACCGTCGTCACCATGCGTCCATGCTTAGCGCAGCCTTCCGCGTCCGGCGAGGTGACGTGGCGGGTGCGCCGGCTCGAGCTGATACGGTAAGCCACGGCTCCGTATCCGTAGGTAAGGTCACCCGGTCAGGCGTTGGACCGCTAACTGCCAACCGGTCCAAACGTCACTCACCCGGAGTTTTAGGGTCGGGATCACCGATTTGGCAGAAGCTTCGGCACTATTCAACCTATGGCGCTCTAGTGGTTGGAGGATTTTTTTTGATTTTGACTTAAACTTCGCACTTAGGGTTTTCGCTGTGCTGATGACGAATCTGACATCCGCTTTCCGAATTTCGACCGGAGACAACCCATATCGCTTATAGGGGCTATCCGGGTGGCTCAAGTAGGAGCACCGATTTGATTAATACATTCTCTAGAGCTGCGTTGCATGTTGGTGACGATTCTGACGTTTATTTGTGGAATTTCGTCCGAGGACCACCCATGGCGCAAAATTGGGTGGTCGGGTCAAAATCACCGATTTGGCTGAAACTTCGGCTAGCTTAGGTGATTTGGGACGATGATCACGAATCTGATGTCTTTTTTTTTGCAGATTTCAATTCAGCGAAATCACCAAAATTTCGTTAGGTACACCTCAACGCTACCGTTCTTGCTCAGCCCGTTGCCTTTGTTGCTTACCTATACTTGCTTGCTGCAGTCGAAAGCAGCTAAAATTCAAAAGATCAACATTATATTCGTGTTCAGAATCCGAAATGACCTAGCTAGCCGAAGTGTTAGCCAAATCGATGATCCTGACCAGACCCCCTAGACGACGATTAGGGTGGTTTTCAGCCACAATCCGAAAAATGAACGACAGACCCATGACAAGCACCACAAACTATGCCTATTTGTGAAGTCAGTGTAAGATTGATCTGCGACTAGCGGAGGACCCATGAATTGAATAGTGCTGAAACATCGTCTGGAGAGGTTATTTTGTGGTGCTGATCATGAAGCTGGGGGGGGGGAGTGTCATTTGTTCGCAATGTCGGCTCGACAAGGGCGCGCGACAGTTCCTGTGGATACAATTAGCGACGACTCGCGCAGCGACTCATCCACCGCAGTTGCCGCGTGGGCGGCGACGGTAAGCTGACTACGGCGACTCGACCGTAGTCGATGGTCTCGATGTCGACCAAATTCGAAGGCGCCTGCCCTCGATTAATGAAACGCCTCACAAAAGGATTCGAAGAAGCACTCACTGCATCCAAAACCATGGAAATCCATACATTTTCTGGATCAGAATTTCATCCTCTGTCGAATGAGCTAAGAAGGAACGCTCTTTCAATTACACTAACGGCTGTGGTTCCTACACTTTTCTCTGAATCGTAAACCACTTCCTCATTTTCTAATTTTGAAAAAAACCAGCGAAAGAGACATTATATGTACAAAGGATATCCTGTGCTATAAGAAAAGAAGCGAAAATTGGGTTGAAGGGAGAATTCTGAATTAAAGCAATCAAATAGGTCGAGCAATGCACTTCAATGTTCCTACCGCTACTTTGGTTAATAATACTGATGTTCACATAAATAATAATAGTAATAATAGTAACAATAACAATAATATCACTACCTTGCGAATTCTGCGATTCGGCGGCATAGTAACTCTGAGGAGGACTATTGGTGTAGTTATTGTTGAATAAGTACATTGCCGTAGATTATCAAGGTTAGAAGAGAGTCCTTCTATTACCCGTCCTTTTATTCTGTTTTTTACCCTTGTAGAGGTGACTGCAAGTGCTGTTTCGACCTCCCCGCCCCTAGTCGGAACGTTGATGTCACCAACTGCTGGGGCCACATCTATTGGTTAATAGGCACGTCCTATCTATGGTCCGATTCGGAAGGTTACTCCACACTTTTTATCCCAACTTTTCATAAACCGGAGTTCCGCTCTTTTGCTTCTCATGAAATTATTAGCTTCGTGTTTCTCTTTCATCAAATATCAAAAAGCTCCGTTGTAACCACAGGAACTTTCGCGAGCCCTTGGTCGAGCCGACATTGCGAACAAACGTCCCTCACCCCTTTTTTTAGCAATCATGGCAATACTTCTACACGAATGCATGCCGAAAATGCATGCCGAAATGCCGTTCACTCGGAACTTGTTGTCCTCAACAAGCAATCACAATTTAAGATGAGCAACATCATATAGATTTCGACCGTTGCAGGCAGGCAAAGGTGAACAACCACGGCGGGGTTTTAGCCCTTCATGTAACGGAGGCATGAAGGTGACGCTGCAGAGGAGTGCCTACCTGAATCTGCCGAATTCGATCGAAAACTGAGGAAAGGACATCAGCATCCCGTATAACCTAATGAGACGGAGTTTTAGCCAAATCGGTGATTTTGATCCTATCACCCATTTTGACGGTATGAATGGTCTTCGGCCGAATTCCGAAAAATGGACGACTAATTCGCTTATTACGAATCTGTTGTCCGATTTTTCGAATTCGACCGAGGACTACCAATAGTGTTGATTTGGGTGATCATGTCAAAATTTTAGATTTGGCGCAAATCAAGAAAGGTGAGGAGTATGGTAGGAGTGGTGTTGCTCTCTAGCCCTACTGAGACGAAGTTTTAGCCAAATCGGCGATTTTGACCCTGTCTTTCATGACGGATGGTCTTCGGCCGGAGATCACCAATATCTTCGGCCCAGTTTGGGTCTTTATTGCCACAGAAGCATTACAAAGTAAGAATGACACTATGCCGAGATCTCAGAAAGATGGAACACGGACAATCACTAGTTTAACCCATAACGTACCGAGGCCGTTTCGCGATGGCTGGCCACTCGGACCGCACGCGTAGGTCACGCGTACGCCACGTGGTGGCGCACGCGGTCCCTAGGACAAGTCTTGTTATCGATTGATGGCATTACCAGTGTATCGACAACCACAACTTTGGCGAAAGTGAACCGATCGAAACGAATGAAAGCTGGACGAAAGCTAAGAAAAAGGAAAATTCTCCGGCATGTGTTTGCGCCATGTGAGGATTGCGCCATGTACTCGACCACGGCCACGGATTTTGGACCTGATTGATACTGCATGGGTTATATGCTTGCTCTACCAAGGTCGTAAACAGGTGCGCTAGCATAAATTCAAATGTAGCCTAATCAGGGTCTCGTTATGCATCACAAATGGCTCTACACAATAAAACTTCTGGAGGACCCCTCTCGAATTCGGCGCATTCAGAGAACGTGCGAACAGCGTATACCGGACCGCTTCCAGACCCAAAAAAGGAAATGTTTGTGAGATTTCGAATCATTTAACTGGTGAAATGGTAGGCGTCGATCAGTTTACAGGGGACGCACCAACCACTCATAAACTACATCGAATCATGGAGACATTGCAGAACCAGAACCTCCTAGGAAACGTTTTAGTGAGATTGGTGATCCTGGATGGAGTTTCCAGGGTGGTGGCCATGTGCTAGACTTGCTCCAAATACGGTAAATAAACATCAAATTCGTGATCATCAACCAAAAGGGCCCAATAGGTAAAGTTTCAGCGGAATTGCTGGCCCTGGATGGGGCTTCCAGGGTGGTGGCCAAGTGCCACACTTGTACCAAAGCTTGCACCGGACCAAGGTATGTATCGTGTACTCCGTGGCTGGTCGGTCACATTCCCATTTAAAAACAACCTATGAAAAATATTTTGTTGCTATTTTGTTGCACCATGTGGCGCACATGGGCCTTATGGCCAGACAACGTGTGCGCCACCGTGTGGCGCACGTGGTACGTTATGGGTTAATTTTCGACTGAAAATTTTTTTCCTGACGACGACAAAGTGTTCGAAACGTTGGTCCATAGTAAAATCTGATCCAACCATTAGCTTCTTTCGGCACAACTGCACTACAATATAAGAGAAACAACATATGATATTTACTATGAAAAGTACGGATGAGCATCTAGTTTCGTATTTGTTTGCTGGCAAATGCAACAGAAAATCAGGACATCTCATCTTTATTCCGATCATGGTAACTTTTACCCTTCAAACGTCATAACTTCCACCAAACTCGCTGCTCGAATAAATCGCTATGTGGTTTTTAACAAAGGAACAGTACAGAAGATCAAATTTTTTAGTCGATCGCGAAGTTGATGTGCCAGTGCACCTAAAAACATACGCTGAGGAGAGCACTATCGATGGCTAAGTGACTTGTTCTCGTTAGTTAGATTAGATTTTTCTGGTAAGATCAGTATTGCGCATGGTGCGGTATGGAACGAAACTGACACCCATGCGATCGAGCGACCGATTCCCTTCACGGTTCAGCATTTCCCTGGGAATGTGCGTCTTTCGATTTGGTGCTGCGGCTTACCTCCATAAGGCTTTGCTTACACCGAATACGCCATTAACATGATTATAATTCTGAACTAAAGACGAATGCGATGGAGCATCCTCAAGGAGCCTGTCAAAGGAAAGCTCAAAATCATTCTGCTCTTGCGATACTCAGAGTGGGCGCTCGTCATCCAGCTGTCGCAAATTTGCCATCGTCCAGAGACTTGAGAATAGCACAAATCTCACTTTCCAACCTTCTTCCGAAAATTGTAGGATGCAAAAGACGCGAGAAGAATGAGTCGAACCAACCTGCATTTGTAGGAGCATTGGTTAGATTGCACAGATTTCATGCACTCGCCATCGGTTCTTCCGAGGCACCTGGTGCAAGCCGATGCACATGTTATCGGTGACATACTTACACCATCTCCGAGCTAAAAACGTAGCGCTTGGACGAAAATTTCAACTTTATCTAAGGAGTTATCAAGGAAAGCAATGAGGACGAACTCTAGTTTCTCAGATTTGCAGTTAACTCTTGGAATTCGAAATGTGAAATGCAAACGATGGATGGTGAGCAGATGTTCGCGATTTCAGTTCTTCGATACATCTCCAAGTGACACTTTCAACTGATTCGAATGATAATGTATGTCTTCAAGAACAGTGCAATTCGTTTCGAGCTAACGAACACAAGCTGGAAGTTTATCGTAGCGATAAGTAAGAGTTAAGTATACGAAAATAATGTATAGTTAGTGAATTCCTTTGCAATCATTCTCCTGTTGTTTTCCGTTCTCAGTGCTTCTCAACCGTTCTTAAAGTTCCACCTACCGACATTTCCGGTAGGCATTTTTCCGATGTGAAACATTGCTCCGAAGAAGCTAACGCCAGGTAGAATATTACCAAGGAACATATTACCAGCGTTCTCATGACTTCTGCAATTGAGCGTATTTAACTTGCATAAAGTTGTGGACAGGTGATGCAGTCGATACTACGAGACAAATCCAAAGGAATGCTAAACAGAGGAAATGACCAGTCTTAGAAATTTGACGAAGTCAATCATTCTGTGACGATACAAATCGACACTTTGTGTCCTTTGTTAGTTCGCATTATTTCTAAAGATTTGCTGATTATAGATTTCTCGGATAAGATAGTAAGAGGAGCCTGTTGTGCTTCATAACAAGCAAATGAAGCACTGTTGAAGCAGTGTATATGGACAACGACCCATCATCGCTTATAAATGTTCCGATTGTTAACATGCAGTGTGTCGTAACAGTACAGGCCAGACATTGTAGGCGTAGTAATATTTGGAAGGAATGCTTTATTATTTGTACAACCATTCCTGCCTGTGAAACATAATCTAGTCTATGTGAATGCATCTCTACTTTCTCTCACAAACTATTCGCGTTCCTATCCAACCTCCATGGAGTAGGCGTTGCCCTTTTCCAAACAGATATTTTGCAGACACATTTGAGTTTCCCTGTCAGAGAGATTAACTCAAGCTGTGGGTATAAAGCGGTTTAAATTTTTTCTTACCAGGATAAGTAGCCCTTCACTACCTCAATTTCACAAAAACACACTGAAGAGCATAGAAGTGGAGTGGAAACAGAAGCTGCTTTCGCAGGCATGTCAAGCGATCGGTACTCAACCACGCAAAGTGTTCTATTTACATGTCCGAAATTCTACCAGACTTGTCTCAGAAGATGAAACATCTATAAAATTTTCGTGGGAGAAGAGCCGATTTCGGTCACAAGAAGCGCAGTTTTACTTTGGCTCCATGAAGCGAAGCGCGACTCCGCTGAAGGGATTATTCGGCATGTTTCTGTTTCCCTAGCAAGCCAAACAAAGCCCTAAACAACTTAGAGACCACAGCTGTAGCTTTATTAGCGATGATCTCACAGTGCTTATCGAAACATAGATTCCTTGTCACTAAAAAGCCTAGGTCCATTACCTCGTCCGTTTTAGCAATTGGAGATCTGACCGAATAATAATAGTAAGTAGGATTCTTTCCCCCTAAATGGAGTGCTAGGTTTTTTCCTTGGAAACTGATAGTTTCCATTCAATGGACCAATCATGCAGAGCATCTATTGATTTCTGTGAAACTCCAGTGTCTTTTGTGGATTCGATGATCCGAAAAATCTTGTCAATCATTCAGCAAATGCGCTAAACTCAACTCCACCCACTCCAAGTAGGTCGGCCAGTTCGAGTGCGTATATTAAACAAAATCAGTGATAGAACACCACTCAGCGGAACACCGCTACTTGCAAGCATAGCACCAGAGAGAGCGCTATTTAAGCGAACAGAAGCTTCGCCATGTTTTAGAACAGTATCGGTGCTTTCTACAGAACTGTCTTGATTTTGTCGATAAAAAAAGATATTAAATCATGCTAAGCTCTATCAGCATTATTTTCCCAGGGAAGCTCAGCGAACAGCTAGGGAAACAGAAACATGCCGAATGATCCCTTCAGCGGAGTCGCGCTTCGCTTCATGGAGCCAAAGTAAAACTGCGCTTCTTGTGACCGAAATCGGCTCTTCTCCCACGAAAATTTTATAGATGTTTCATCTTCTGAGACAGGTCTGGTAGAATTTCGGACATGTAAATAGAACACTTGGTGTGGTTGAGTACCGATCGCTTGACATGCCTGCGAAAGTAGCTTCTGTTTCCACTCCACTTCTATGCTCTTCAGTGTGTTTTTGTGAAATTGAGGTAGTGAAGGGCTACTTATCCTGGTAAGAAAAAATTTAAACCGCTTTATACCCACAGCTTGAGTTAATCTCTCTGACAGGGAAACTCAAATGTGTCTGCAAAATATCTGTTTGGAAAAGGGCAACGCCTACTCCATGGAGGTTGGATAGGAACGCGAATAGTTTGTGAGAGAAAGTAGAGATGCATTCACATAGACTAGATTATGTTTCACAGGCAGGAATGGTTGTACAAATAATAAAGCATTCCTTCCAAATATTACTACGCCTACAATGTCTGGCCTGTACTGTTACGACACACTGCATGTTAACAATCGGAACATTTATAAGCGATGATGGGTCGTTGTCCATATACACTGCTTCAACAGTGCTTCATTTGCTTGTTATGAAGCACAACAGGCTCCTCTTACTATCTTATCCGAGAAATCTATAATCAGCAAATCTTTAGAAATAATGCGAACTAACAAAGGACACAAAGTGTCGATTTGTATCGTCACAGAATGATTGACTTCGTCAAATTTCTAAGACTGGTCATTTCCTCTGTTTAGCATTCCTTTGGATTTGTCTCGTAGTATCGACTGCATCACCTGTCCACAACTTTATGCAAGTTAAATACGCTCAATTGCAGAAGTCATGAGAACGCTGGTAATATGTTCCTTGGTAATATTCTACCTGGCGTTAGCTTCTTCGGAGCAATGTTTCACATCGGAAAAATGCCTACCGGAAATGTCGGTAGGTGGAACTTTAAGAACGGTTGAGAAGCACTGAGAACGGAAAACAACAGGAGAATGATTGCAAAGGAATTCACTAACTATACATTATTTTCGTATACTTAACTCTTACTTATCGCTACGATAAACTTCCAGCTTGTGTTCGTTAGCTCGAAACGAATTGCACTGTTCTTGAAGACATACATTATCATTCGAATCAGTTGAAAGTGTCACTTGGAGATGTATCGAAGAACTGAAATCGCGAACATCTGCTCACCATCCATCGTTTGCATTTCACATTTCGAATTCCAAGAGTTAACTGCAAATCTGAGAAACTAGAGTTCGTCCTCATTGCTTTCCTTGATAACTCCTTAGATAAAGTTGAAATTTTCGTCCAAGCGCTACGTTTTTAGCTCGGAGATGGTGTAAGTATGTCACCGATAACATGTGCATCGGCTTGCACCAGGTGCCTCGGAAGAACCGATGGCGAGTGCATGAAATCTGTGCAATCTAACCAATGCTCCTACAAATGCAGGTTGGTTCGACTCATTCTTTTCGCGTCTTTTGCATCCTACAATTTTCGGAAGAAGGTTGGAAAGTGAGATTTGTGCTATTCTCAAGTCTCTGGACGATGGCAAATTTGCGACAGCTGGATGACGAGCGCCCACTCTGAGTATCGCAAGAGCAGAATGATTTTGAGCTTTCCTTTGACAGGCTCCTTGAGGATGCTCCATCGCATTCGTCTTTAGTTCAGAATTATAATCATGTTAATGGCGTATTCGGTGTAAGCAAAGCCTTATGGAGGTAAGCCGCAGCACCAAATCGAAAGACGCACATTCCCAGGGAAATGCTGAACCGTGAAGGGAATCGGTCGCTCGATCGCATGGGTGTCAGTTTCGTTCCATACCGCACCATGCGCAATACTGATCTTACCAGAAAAATCTAATCTAACTAACGAGAACAAGTCACTTAGCCATCGATAGTGCTCTCCTCAGCGTATGTTTTTAGGTGCACTGGCACATCAACTTCGCGATCGACTAAAAAATTTGATCTTCTGTACTGTTCCTTTGTTAAAAACCACATAGCGATTTATTCGAGCAGCGAGTTTGGTGGAAGTTATGACGTTTGAAGGGTAAAAGTTACCATGATCGGAATAAAGATGAGATGTCCTGACCAGGGGTGTGCATTTCACGATTTACGATTTTACGATTTTTACGATATTTCTCGTAAAAAATGGTTTTACGATTTCACGACAAATTTTGGGAATTTTACGAAATTTTTTACGGCTCCAATTTCAAGCTGAAGAAGCGCCAACACGGAGCTCTAACACAACGCTATGGAGTTTGTTATGTATAGTTCTTTTTAAACTGATTTTGATAACTATTCATGCTTTCATAAAATGTGTTTTTGTTTACAGAGTTGGTGGTTTCGCTTATTTATTAGTAGGATAGGTTGTTGGCTCAATCGGAAGAAGACACGGTTCATGAAGAACTCTTGGTGTGATGGGTGGCACATCGAACGGTACTATGCAACATCGTGGACAAGCGCCCGCCCCTGCTGCCAACCGGTCAATAGCGTCGGCTGGGCGGTCCATAGACGCATGGGGCGCCCCGGTAGCCTTAGCCACGCTGACTAGTTACAACGCCTAACCCGACTTACTATATTGAAACCGCGTGGCTTCGCCACGCGGTCAGGCTAGGGGAGGAACTCCGGGGCGGGTGAGTCATCCTAAGCATTGTTGGATAGTTCACGGTTCGGATCCTTTCGTAGCCCTCGGTTTTGCAATGCTTAGGGTGACTCACCCGCCTCGCAGTTCCTCCCCTAGCCTGACCGCGTGGCGAAGCCACGCGTTTTCAATTTAATAGGTCGGGATAGGCGTTGTAACTATAAATAACATCGGACTATTGATGGGGGTAGGAGGGAGAGGGGCGACGCTATTGACCGGTTGGCAGCAGGGGCGGGCGCCTGTCCACGATGTTGCACAGTACCCATCGAACTCGATGGATCCCCCATCGCCGAAACGAAGTCCTACGTTTACCTGGGGCGCTCCATGAACATGGACAACGACATGAAGGAAGAACTCATCAGAAGAAGGAGAGCCGCGTGGTCAGCCTACGGGTCTCTCAGAGAGGTCATCGACCAACTCTATGATGCTGACCTCCGTGCTCATTTGTTCGACTCGGCAGTTCTTCGTGCTCTGTGCTACGCGGCTGAGACGTGGCCTGATACGTCAGCCACGGCGAAGTCCCTGCAAGTCACACACAGAGCGTTGGAAAGGTGTCTTCTGAAGTTCACCCGGCTATCCCAACACCGAGCCGGGCTTCGCAGCTCCGATCTAAGGCAGATGTCCCGTCTGCGAGACCCTGCGGACTACACATCGAAAGCCAAGCATCGATGGGCTGGTCACATAATGAGAAGAGACGACGACCGTTGGACAAGAAGAACGGTGGAATGGCTGCCGCGCGATTGCACGCGGCCTCGTGGAAGATCACCTGACAGATGGTCTGATGTGTTCGTCGAACGTATTAAGACTATGCTGTGTTCCAGAACGGCTGATTCTCGCTGTCGTCACAGTCGCCTCCGACCAACAAGCTGGATGACGATCGCGAGACAACGAAGCGAATGGAAGTCGTGTTGGGGCACGCACATTCAGTGAAGCCGGGCCATCTGAGTATTTGAGTAAGTATACCTTGGTTTTAAATATTGGATATCTTTCAACAATTTTATTTCGCGCATGTAACAAGTTGAAAGAGTGCAAAGAGAGGCAAGCAAACGATGCAGTGGTTAGCCCCTGTCTATAGGCCTTGTATTCTCAAGTACATCTCTTTTTGGACAATTCCTGTCGTACCAACAGCGAAACTGTCTATCCTATTCATTGAAAGATTTATACACTCTAATACAATAAATATTCCTCGAGTCACGCACCGCCTTTGATGTTCATGTCATTGCCACGCTCGCCGAAGGTGACCAAAGTAGTGCTCAGTCGTACCACGAGGATCGTGCTCATCTACAGTATCTTTCCGCTTTGTAATGTCTAAGCAGCTGAAGATAGTGGAGCAAGACATCGAGTTGTGGCCACATTCCGTCAAAATTTTTCCCCAAAATCCGAACAGCACCAGAAACGAGAAAAATCCCACGGCAGTTGACCTGAAAATGTTTCAAAGCAATTAGAGAACCGGAAGCCCTTCTCGAAATTTTCTTCTTCAACCACCAAACTACAACGAATACCTTTTCTTTTCATATTAACAGCGTAGCATCTCGTGATGCTTTCTCTATTTAGTGGTAGAGCCGGCATTAGTCTGGTTCAGAACGCCTATCCAGCTTCTTGATCAAGGTTTAAAATAGGTCACGACCTTCGATAATGTAACATAATGAATGACCCGCATCGCGTGAAAACAAATTTAAAATATTTTTTCCCAAAATTCCATTTCCGCTTGATGGAAAACGGCACTTTTGGATGTCGGAGTATACGTGAAGTTCCTTAAGTCCGTCAGTATTTCCATTTTCCCAGTTTCTCTAGAAAACACAAAACGCGATGCAGTGGTCTTTCTGTAGAGGTCAAGGTAATCATAAAGGAAACCATCTGCCAATCAGGAAGAGCACCAAAAGCGGCTAAGCAAAAAATTGAAATGAGGTGGTCAATCAAATAAGTTTATCAAAATTAACGGTACAGAAAGGATAGACAGCAAAAGAAAAGTAGAACCATTACCGTGTCCTTAAATGTTTCGGTTGTGACACTATTTTTATTTCCTGGTGAGACTCTTGTAAACAAGAAAACCTGCACTATGGGATCAACTTCAAATTAAGAGCCGCTATCTATTTACCGATGTTCTCAAATTTTTAGGGCTTTTCAATTTCTGGCATGTTTTGAAAAAATTGTAGAAAAATGTCTCTTTTTAATCTTTTCTATAACGCTTCTGTGACCGAAAACACTTACAGCGCAACTAGGAGATCGAACAGCGCGTAACATAGGCGACCTTTCTCTCGTTGGTCACCATAAACGTAAACTCCAAGAAAAAGCAGCAATACGCCCAACATAATGAGTACGCTTGCTACGACGAACACCAACATGATGAGCTGAAAAAGTATTTTGGGAATGAAGTGGTGCTATTGCAGCCAATACACCGATTGAAAAAGTTTCCAGTCATTCGACTCTGAAAAAAATCCGTCTTAGCATTCCAGTTAGACGACATTCTATTAAATCTTGTGCTCCTGAATTTGCATTTTCTTTTCCTTTCACCCGTCACGTTGCATAGCTTAGCTAACTATTCCAGCTATTTGTGTACGAAGATGTTGAAAATTACTTTAACAATTTCCAAATTCTTTCTTCGTCACTTTGTCGATATAGATGACCACCTACTAACCTCTGCAAAAGCATTCTAACATGACAACCTAGGAATTATACATATATCGTCCTTTAATCTTCAAAGTCAGTCTAGCCTTGACGCTTATCAAATGTTATATCGAATGTGCAGAGAGTAGGTTGTATGGAGTTCCAAATTACAAGTTAAGCGTTGCGAATAGTACCGTAAGGCCCTCGTTATAGGTTCGCTCGCACCCCGCGTAACTCGTCCATTCAGCATCAGACAGCGTGGGGCCAGACACGTTTGTACAAGTCGCGTCGACGGGATAACTCGTACAAACGTGTCTGGCCCCACGCTGTCTGATGCTGAATGGACGAGTTACGCGGGGTGCGAGCGAACCTATAACGAGGGCCTAAGGCCATTGTCATGCCACATCGCTAGCGTCAGCGACCGAGTTGGCACGAGTGAACTGAGCGCCAGTCGCTGCCAATACGCCGCGCGCTCGTTCCGCAAATACGTGGCTCCTACAGTGCGCTTGGGTCACCCTTCAGCTCTCTTTGATGTGCTTAGCCTACCTAACCCACTAATATATATATATATATATATATATATATATATATATATATATATATATATATATATATATATATATATATATATATATGTATATATATATATATATATATATATATATATTTATTTATTTATTTATTTGAAATGCACTTATCGTGCGCCAGAGAAAACTCGATTTAAATAAGACAGTAAAAGTAAACAATGGTAGAAATCAAAACAAATACCAGTTGAACAGTAATTCGTAAAACTAAAACTAAAGCCTCACTGTTTCAATTGCAACAAGACGTAAGCAATCAGAGCCTAAAGCAACACGCGACCCTCTATCTGATCTATCTATCAAAAACTACGAAGTGATTGACCAAATATCAATTAGGCCATCCAACAAAGCGAGTTGGTTACCGGATACAACAACACAATTCCGCCAGGGTCATCAGAACACCCCAGCTCCATAGCGATTAAAAGAACAGGAGCAGTGCGTACTAATACAGAGAGCTCAAGCTGAGAAAGAAACTAAAAAAAAAAATAAAATTAGGAGCAGCATAGCATTTAGGGACCTGTTGGCAAAGGTAATTTCTTCACCTGCTCTACCCCCGAAACACCAACGCAACTGACTGAAACTCGTCATTCCGGCGCGGGTGTATGTTGGCACCTCTTTAAGCTAAATACACACGCCAGGCGATGGTTATGGGGGGGGGGGCAGGGGTAGGTGGTCCCGAATAGGCGTAGCCCTTGACATTATAAAAGCCAACACTAGTTCGAAAAAGAAGAATTCCGGTAGTACGGCTCTGTGAATAGCAGCCACAAAAAAAAACTGTTGAGCCTAGGTGCCCTAGAATTACCCCGGCGGACCTGCTTGAAGGAACCGGCTCTTAAGAGTAGTAAATATATATATATATATATATATATATATATATATATATATATATATATATATATATATATATATATATATATATATATATATATATATATATATATATATATATATATATATATATATATATATATATATATATACAGGGTGTCCCAAAAAGATGTATACACTGTTTGAAATGCCATAACTTTGACGAAAGTGAAGCAATCAAAACGAGCCATAGCTTGGATTGAAGCTGAGGAAAATGGAAATTTCCCGCTTTGTGTTTGGTGAGGATTGCGCCATGTACTCGAACGTGGACTCGGATTTTGTACCTGATTGATAGTGCATGGGTTATATGCTTACTCTATTTTGGTCGTAAACAGGTGATATCGCTACTATGAGTTACTTGTGAGGCAGTAAACATATCGACTTGCTGCAGTTTTTGATTAAGCGTGGAACAACATCAATATCGATCAATAATTGTAGCCACTGTTTGAGAAGCTAAAACTCCTCCAGCAACGATGCAATTATAAGAATAGAATGTAGAGGAATGAAAAATGTATAAACCGTAAAGATTGCGCCATGCACCTGTCCGAATCGTCGGATTCTAGACTTGATAGGAACTTCACGGGTAACATGCTTGTTCTACTTTACTCGCCAACAAGTGATATCGCTGATACGCGTCTCTCTCGATGTAGTAAACATAGAAGCATCAAAGGGTAACAAGTTTAACATGCACTTTAAAATGCTTTTGCACAATACTGCTTACTCTGTTCAAAAACCCAGGACTATTGTAATGAGCATGTAATAGCGAATGTTATGTTGTTAAACTTGTTATGTTTTGATGTTTTTATGTTTACTGAATAAAGAGAAACGCGTAACAGCGATATCACCTGTTGGCGACCAAAGTAGAACAAGCATGTTACCCGTGAAGTTCAAATCAGGTCTAGAATCCGACGATTCGGACAGGTGCATGGCGCAATCTTTGTGGTTTACACATTTTGCATTCCTCTAAATTCGTTTCTTATAATTGCATCGTTGCTGGAGGAGTTTTAGCTTCTCAAACAGTGGCTACAATTATTGATCGATATTGATGTTGTTCCACGCTTAATCAAAAACTGCAGCAAGTCGATATGTTTACTGCCTCACAAGTAACTCATAGTAGCGATATCACCTGTTTACGACCAAAATAGAGTAAGCATATAACCCATGCACTATCAATCAGGTACAAAATCCGAGTCCACGTTCGAGTACATGGCGCAATCCTCACCAAACACAAAGCGGGAAATTTCCATTTTCCTCAGCTTCAATCCAAGCTATGGCTCGTTTTGATTGCTTCACTTTCGTCAAAGTTATGGCATTTCAAACAGTGTATACATCTTTTTGGGACATATATATATATATATATATATATATATATATATATATATATATATATATATATATATGTATATATATACATATATATATATATATATATATATATATATATATATATATATATATATATATATATATATGTATAATGGGATAGGGAAAGAAGTGCCTCACACGAGCGAACTGCCGAATCGCAGTGCAATGCGCTGCGACGAGCGAGCGGGGTGCGCGATCGTTGCGAAATCGCGCCCACGCAACGGCATGACACCCCGCCAGCGAGCCCTCGCACGCGCGCGCGCGACAACTGACAGAGACACGTCTGCTACCACGTGTCTGATACTGGGTAGTGTCAGTGGCGCAGCCGAGCGTCGAGCGAAATTGCTGGCATGACAATGGCCTAAGAGGTGCAAAAGAAGACGACAGGTACAACAATTACAGTAGTGCAGCATTAGGTTGGAGAGCAGATCGATTCCACCGATTTTGTCACGGTATCGTGGTCACCTCAGGGGGCCGCGCCCATCTTCGACCTCTGATGGATCTAGTGCTCCTTACTGTACTGTTATTGAACGGTTGTGCTTTATGCTTGTTTGTTAGATTAGAAAAAAATATATCTAAACACTCTTCCGGGACAACATGACGTGGAGGTCCCAGGAAGATCTTTCTTTTGGATTTTCGCTTTTCTAGTCCAAAGAAAGTCAACAGTAAGGAAGATTCCGTTTTGACGGGCATCAAACCGTAGTAATATCTCGAGATATTAACAACTGAGCACGTTCCAATACCAGAAAATGGTCAGAGAGGGCGTGGCCTTCTAAGGTGACCACGATACCGTGACAATTTCCTTTGGGAATCTTTACGTGCGCCAACGTCAAATATCAGGGCTTGCAATTTACATGGAAAAACATTGTTGCATCAACGAAATTTTCTTTCGAAGCTGTCAACTACGAAACAGCGGGAGACTGGCTAAGATGTTAGTGACTCACCCGCATTACTCTCACATTCTCCTTCAATTGAAATTTGATGCTCAGAGTGTTCATCGTTCTCGCATTGATGACCCCGCTTCGCAATTCTCGGAGTCTAACGAGATTCGTCCGATATAGTGTTATCATAACGGAAGCGAATATCGCAACGCATACAGTTGAGCCAATCATAATAATCAGCTGAGAATAAAGACCTGAAAACAGCAGCATTGGAGTCTTTTAGACCACCATTCTCAATTTTCTTCAGATTAGAGGTGAGGAAAAGTTGACTGACAACGGATTGAAGGAGAGAAAGAGAAACGGATATTCAGCGCGAAGCGGGAGCTGGTGCCATTGACTTCGTTTGGGTTTCTTTGAAAACGGTAAGCTAGTGAAGTCATTTTCTCGATTCTCCGTTGCTTTGCTAACAAAAAATACTTCCCTAATAAAACGATCATTGCTGATGTGTATGGTTTCTTTAATTGTGAGCTACTGGAGCACGGCACTCAAATGGTGAATTTGGAAAGGTAGAAAGAAGGTAATAACTCACGCATCAGCGTCGTCACTGTAAAGAGTAAATTCGTCGGCAAACTGACAGCGATTATGGTTGTTGATATCCAAAGACGAGGATTTGTCTCGTAGTCGGCGAGCAAATAAAAAGCGAATATCCGCTCAATGAGCGCTTCACCCAAAACCGTTAGGGTCGACATGAAGAACCATATTCGCACCACTGACGCAACATACAGTGGACCTTTTGAGGACCAACTTCTCTCTGAAAATTCTTCCTAGCTACGTCTGTGTCCTTATCAAGAAACATAATCTCGATTGATTTGACATTAAGGGACATACGATCCAAAATGGACTTTCTTTTCCTTGCTCTGACACCGACCAATCGCTGGCAAAATTTTCACTGAATTGAATTTCAGACAGATCTTACCATCTTATCACATTAAGAGTTATTTCCGCTGCTTCTACAAATTTAAATCAAAGTCAACATCTCAAAAAGAATTCAGTGTTACAGTAAGCACTGACGAGACTGATGAAGTCGTGCAGACATCAGCTTTCTCGGCGGAACTGAGAAAAGCGGATGAAGAAAAGCTTGAAAATGAAGGTATACTCACCATCGAAGTGGAAAACATCTACCTGATAAAGGTATATTATTATTCGTGCGATCACCGCGAAGTAGTACCCGCTCAAGTAGACCTGAAACTATACTCGGTGAAGAGGTGAAGGATTCTCCAATGCTTATCAGTGGAGGTTGTTGAGGGAACTTGATTACTAGGTGGATTCATTGGTAATCGGAGATTTGCATGTGTTCGGATTCAGGAATCAATTCCCTGTCAATGAGGGCGCCTATCAAAGCGTAAAGAGTACCAATCGGTGTAGGGAGAATTGGAACCTATTCATCTCCAATTACCCAACTTCAGGGAGTAGAAGGAATAAGATAAGAGCCACCCATCGAATCGACTTAAAAAAAGCATGCAAGATAATTTTGCACCCAAAATAGTCATCCTAGGTGAAGTTTCAACAAAAATGAATTTATAAATTGAAATTTTTGTCCTATGTGGTCCGAACAGTGCAAAAGTGGGAAAAGTGGCGTTTACGGCGTTTCAAAATTCGTCAAGCTAATCCTAGCCTAGTTGAGCTCGCAAAGTCAGAATCACCGATTTCGCTGTCACTTTTTCTACGGTGTCCACTTGGGATGCCGATTCGAAATTCTACATTTGTTTCTGGAGTTGGGATCGATTTGGATAGTTCACGGTGGGTATGAATAACATAGATAAATATTAGTAGTAGAATGCCCTTGGTGATTTCTCTAATGGCAGTGCTCGTTTGGAGTGTGATTCCGAACAACGAGTGCCACACAACGGCGAAATGACGCGATTTGGGATCAAGGTGATAGAAGTAAATGAATTGCGCGACAAAGGCATCAAAAACCTCCGACGACCACACTACCAATCCTCCACTGTGCCATATAGACACTGCCGAGGGCGTCTTACGATCTAGTCGCCCCTTCTTGACAGCTTTGGAGCGTTGGTTTTTTAATGTAATAATCGTAGACGCGTAGATGATGTGTATTTTGCCAATACAACTACTTGCGATATGGAGAGCAGTTCCACCAAGTCAGTATGTTCACCTTCCCAGATATATCTGATACCAATTTACCGAGCACCCTAAAAACGAAGCCTCGGTTAACCTGGACGAGGGTCGATTGCTCGACCGTCCTTGCGTAACTAACGCCTGTTGCCTTTGCACACGCGCGCCGTCACCAAGTTTGAGAATCCTGGCGCAGTGCTATTCATTGTCGTCCCATAAGCCGAAGGAAAAAGATCCAAGTAACGCGACCGTTGAATGAGAAAGACGGTGATATACCCGACAAACCGAAGAATAAATTACATTAGTCAGCTGGAAAAGGATGCATTTATTAAGAAACAATAAATATTTCTCGTTACCTGTGCTATTCTCACAAGATTTTGATGAAACAGCGTGGTCCCTTGTAGGAAATAAATGTGTAGAAATGTTGTCGGCAACGAAAATGCAACAGCAATGAATTCGATAACGTAGATGGTTCGGAGCAGACAACAATCGGAAACGCTCGGAGATTCGCTGGTAGGCAGTATAGCCGGTACGAAAATGAAGAAATCGTCGAATAGGTGATACATCATCTTGTCCATAAAGTCTGGTTTAGAGTTTGTGTTGTTCAAACGACTCTGAAAGACGATGAAATCAAGTCAACCTATCTCTGACAAGTAGTTATCAAAGTACAAGTTGCTCATTTGTTTATTTACCTATTACGTCAAAGGCTATCGATCAAAAGTGATTGTGTAGCAGAACAAATGGGTTCGTTAAAGCTGTTGGGAGTACGTAAAACTAAGAACGCATGAAGTTAGTTATGCACATTCAAGCTGACCTATTAAAATAATATCACTCTTTACTTACGGGTGAAATATCGATATAATATTTTAGCAGCTAAGAAGAAAAATACTTGTCCAGCTGGATACTTATCACTACATTGTCTTCCCACCCATGCAGTGCGCGTGACAACGCAAATGAGAGTAACGAACTGAGATTTCTATCGAGAAAAAATTTTGTGCAACCGCAGAAAATGATTACAATGATAAAGTTAACTATGGTACGAAGGTTTTTTATGATGTCAATAAACTCAACGATGCTTTTTCGTTGAGATATGGCTAGACACCCTGTTTGTTCCGTACCGATTGCATTTCAAAACAGGAAATTGCGACTGCGCCAGCTCAACGTGTTTGTAGTACAGCTGCTCCGCTGTTTTTTCTAACAGCTGAATCGTGACTAACAACTTCACCTTTTAGCGCGCCAATGTGCATTGTGAAATAAATAAATGAATAATATTGGATTTGAAAAGCGATGTCTTCTAGAAGCATAGGCTTTGTTGTATAATAGTTGATGTTTGTGTGTGTTTGTGGAATAAAAAATAAAAGGAGAACCTTCACCTACAAAATACTCAAGTTTCACGCAACTGCGCTGTAGTGATGGCGTAGAGATACGAAATTTTGTTTGAAACATGGTCCAAAATTCGACAGACTTTTGACCACCAAAATGTTTGCTCAGAAAAAAAAAACTATAGTTTATTGGCAGTCTAAATTAAAAGTTTTTAGAATTTCATAATAACTAGATTATGCTCTATTAGAATATCATTTCAGATCAAGCCTAACATAAATTCACCGGTTTTCAGGTACTTTCGTTTGAAATAGCCTGTGAAAACCACTATGAAAAAGTTCAAAAATACGGAATTTGTAACAAGGCTATTTTCGGTGTACTTTGGGTGGAGTTGTCAGAACTATCATTTGAATTTAGACTCTTTTCGATTTGAGCTATTCGTGCTTTAGAACGTGGTGTAAGATATCTTTCGGACCGGTACGACGTTCAACGGAAACCCTCTGCTACATATGTATCTAGCCAACGTCTCGGTGTACGAATGTAGGAGGCACGGCAACGATGTGAAGTCGTAGAAATTAAGAAAATGAAAAGAAGGAGCAAAACGGCGGCAAAACAGGTATTTCACTGGTAAAAGTGTGAGCGAATGGGTACGTGAAGAGTGTAGATTTTCATAGAAACAAAAAGTCAGGTTAAGAATTCAATAGCGGCAGGAGGAATACGAGAACGAACTTGAGAGGAAAGTGAGTATGATGCCTGTGAGATAGGTAGATAATTAAAAAAAAGGAGAAAAGTGTGTCACCGGAACATGGGAGTGATTAGCTAAATAGAAGGGAATACACGTTAAAGTAAAGGTCTGACTCTAGAAATACTGCTTGGTTTTGCATGTAATTCAACGGAAACCCTCTGCTAATCTGCCGCTAGCCAATAAATAATTAGTAGATTCTCTAGAGAAATAATTGAACGACAGGCGTAGCCAACAACACTCCTAGTATTAAAATGCAGTATTTAACTTTTCAAAGAACAAAAGAAAAATGTCGTCTGATAATGCTTTTGGCTCGATATGTTAGCTAATTCACAATCCACCTCCAAAAGTGATGAGCAAATATACATGAACTGAAAAGCATTCTCCTTCCTTCAATCCAATTGCTGGTATCTCAAAAGCTATAGGAAATTAGGAAATATGCTACGTGACAGTTAAAGAGAGCTCTTTCAATGCATAATGTGTCTGTGAGTATTACCGATGCAAACTGCTGAAGCAAAAAATTATGCTGCTGACAGATGTAAACAGAAAATTGTAGCATAAAATACAGCTCCTTGTTTACTCAAACAATGATCACGGTCTGGGAACGAACCAATTGATGCGTGAATTCACAACTGGATAGCTATGAAAACAATTTTTCTGTGCCACGTTCAAATTTCGGGATGAAACACATTCCCGTTTGCTCTTTCAGTCGACTAACCGATAGAGCTGATGGTCAAGAAAGCTGAAAAAATTGTTGAAGGGAGAACTTACCCAGTCATCATCTGGAAATCAGATCCCCGAAATTTACTCCGAACAGTTCAATGACGTCAGGCTGGTGGACATTAACGGAGAAGAACGAAAAGAAATTCCATTCAGATCGGTGGGCTGTATAGTCCACAGAAAGTTCGGCAGTTCGCTCAGTTCTCTAAGAACGCGTGTTCTTTTGATGAGTGATGAATTACTAGCAATGATGAAAAAGCGATGTTTGTCACACTATTGTAGGTTAATTATCCAGGTGAAATACATGATTCGATTAGAAGGTGAATCTCTGCACCTGTCCATTGCCTTCGTTCTTTGATCTTTACTAAATCAGCTAATAGTTCTTTTGCTCAGCTCTGGCTGATCATAAGAATTTGCAAAATTCGAAGCGCCGCGAATCAGATGGTGACGGTAACCATCACAACACGATCTTGCGCCAACTTGTTGGGGGAAGCGCTCACCTTCAGACCAGAGATCTACCGATTTATTGATTAAACCGCTTGGGCTGAGGTATGGAAAGATTGCGCGAAAAGTTTGGACGACCGCACAAACAGGACCTGATTCAGCGGCTGGTCCCCGCAAGTCATTGAATAGGCCAAACGTGCATACACCAGGACTCTACGATTCTGAATTGTACGCGCGTCCTTCAGGGACTGATCAACGCCGACATTTTCAAGTCATACAAATGAACGCGGGTCTTCTCAGTTCCGATCTAAGGTCTTGTTACTTGTCTTGTTACTTTCTCGAATGGCCCGACTTCACTGAACTCGCACGTTTAGTGAAGCCGAGCATGTACATTGCAACTCTTGGCATATAGAGAAAATCTTACTTTTTCAGCAACGCAGCTCCTACCGGGACAAGGAGTGATGTTCAAGTTCGAAACGCATCGTACGGCTAGAAGCGTAAGTGTTGCATTTGTACTAAAACACAGGCGGAATCAGTGACTAGCTAACAGCTAATCTATTTATTTATTTATTCATTTATATATATTTATTTATTTATTTATTAAAAAAAGCAATGGCAACTGATAGCATGTTGGTGTCGCGAAGCAAAAAAAATGGATATTGTACATGATATGCATTTAAGATTGAGGAACTGAAGTCAACAATTCTAACTCAACTAAATCAAATAACTATAAAACTAATCCTACCGTGCAGTTCATAGAAGCCGGAACAAGTAACAAGGTACATGGTAGAACAAGGTATAACCAGCTTCTTCGCCAAACCATTATACGACATCCCCAGAAGAAGCAGGAACCGTAAATATAGATTCGTGACGGAACCAACGCGCAATACCAGTGGAGTAAATAGTGCATATTAATATTCAGAATGCTGGCAAACCAAAAGAGCGACTATGATACTGAGTCAGTGGGAAGACACCAGTACTACTACTGCAAAATGTTGTGTGATACGAATTGAGTGAGGTCTCACGAAACTGCGCCGTTTTCAATATACTCCAGAACTGTTGTGCATTTGAGATAAAACTGTTTATGTCTACAACAAATCTCCAATTTCCGTTTCGAACGATTGTCTACGAAAGCCGATTCGTTCAGTAAGTGATATGTGGGACACACTTTGTCTGCCTTCTCAGTACGGTGAGAGGAGTCCATTGTTCTTCGAAATGACCGCAAAAAATGATCGATCATTTTTTGAAGCCAATGCAGAAACAGCGGTAGTGACAAACAGTCAGAGGCCGTATGCTCGTCTAACCCCGACCGGGGTTGAGCCACGTCATCCCCGACCGGGCACATCCCTGCTGCAGGGTAGGTTGGGGTTGGTCGTATGCTCGTCAGCGGGGCTTGCCTCGGGGACACGTGGCAGTGTTGGCAGCATGATATAAGGGCCGGTTCAGAGTGTTGCTGCATGATTCTGCAGCATCAGAGGGGCGGAGCGTCGTTCCGTTCGGGACCACCGCGTTGCTGCAGTTTTCTGCAGCAACGCACAGCAGCAGCTCGGTCGGTTTTGACATGTTTGACATGTAAACTCTTCAGAATCGACCGATAGCGTGGCGTCGATGCAGCAGCTGCAGCAGAGAATTCCCACCGGAATTCTCTGCAGCACTCTGAACACCCCCCCTTGCTGCAAAGTGCTGCATGCAGCTGCTGCAGCGCTGCATTTCCTATGCTTCATCATTGCTGCAGCTGCATGCAGCAACACTCTGAACCGGCCTTAAGAGCTGAGATATCATTTCATTTTCGACTACGCTCTAGCTCTTAGCGTTTTACTCGAGGTTTCACTGTACTTCCTTCAATACCATTCCCACTTATCATAGGAATTGTGAATTGAATAGAAGTGAAAACACAACTACTTCATGTGAAAGCAGGAGATCTAGGCTTCTTCCATACCGTTGTCCTTCGTCACCTTAAGCCGCCTAAGAGGGTGAGAAAAACTCGACAGTTAATGGCTCACAATTTCACCGAGGCACGCAGCTGGAGCGAGTTGCGGTTGCAAATTCATTCAATTAGGGCGACTTTTACGGATCGATTTTTGATACATTTCGAGCATGCGATTAAAAATGGATATATACTACGAGAAGAGACACTTTGCACAGTTTTTCACATCAACTGGTCCTCCAATATCTTTCCGAAGACGGATCTCCACTGTAAGATGGTAGTGGCCTACATCTTGTCAACTGCAACTTTATTAGACTTGCTTTTTCTTCCTTCCTGGCCAAACGATAAGGAAACGAAGGAAAAATGCGGATCTTCAGATTTTTTCGCTAGTGGTACGAATGACTAACAGTCCTCTAGTGAATGACATGCTCATTCAAACGGTGTTTAGATTAGCAAAAAGGGTTAGCCCTGTGCTGAGTTATGACGTTTTGAAATAAGGTGCAAAAAAGGACAGGCTTTCGTTTTTAACCTAATACATTACTCGAAAAATTTTGTGCTATACTCAACGTCTCTACAAAAAAATGTCATTAAACTCTGTGCTATCGCTTAACTTCACTCCTCTCTAGTACTAATGGAATTCGATGACTGAGATTGAAATTACGATAATTGATTGCTAATACAATCTATTTTGGTGTTTTGAGCACTAATCAAACGAAAAAATAGGAAAAAAATTGAAAAAGAAGGCAGAGAATCCTCAGCTTGTAAGGAGCTTTAATAAGCTCCAATGCTAAAATGCCGCTTTATCACGGCTTTCCTCTACAAAATGGTAGAGGGACTTATCATTGGTCGGGTATGACGTGGCTTGAGGATCATATCATCCACGTCATCCCCGGGGTTAGACGAGCATACGCCTTATCATTCATATCATCCACGTCATCCCCGGGGTTAGGGCCGATTCAGAGTGTTGCTGCATGATTCTGCAGCAACAGGGGGGCGAAGCGTCGTTCCGTTCGGGACCACCGCGTTGCTGCAGTGCGTTGCTGCAGTTTTCTGCAGCAAACACAGCAGCAGCTCGGTCGGTTTTGACATGTTCGACATGTAAATTCTTCAGAATCGATCGATGGCGTGGCGTCGATGCAGCAGCTGCAGCAGAGAATTCCGGTGGGAATTCTCTGCTGCAGCTGCTGCAGAGTGCTGCATGAAGCTGCAGCACTCTGCAGCACTCTGAACATCCCCCCTTGCTGCAGAGTGCTGCATGCAGCTGCTGCAGTGCTGCATTTCCTATTCTTCAGCATTGCTGCAGCTGCATGCAGCAACACTCTGAATCGGCCTTTAGACGAGCATACGGCCTCAGATGTGTTGTTGCACCTCAAAAATATCGTAGGTTTCTGTGGTATACTCAACAGCGAACCTTCCATTTGACAAAGTTGAGGCTCGCGAAGGAAGCGAGGTTTCGACATGTTACACTCACCTCACGCACTTCTGCACAGACTCACAGTCTTTGTTCTTTAAGTAGCAACCAATGAGAGGTTAAAAATGGAGAATATAATTTGCACATATTTATGCGAGATTATGTCTTTTACGCTACACGTTATTAATGTTCTATCAGCCTTCGGACTACGAAATCGAGCATCCGGACACACATTGGTGACAAAATGGTTCGGCGAGCCGTCGACAATACACGTAACCCGTTTCCTGCACACCGTTGATCGTATAGTACCTGGAATAGCAAGCTCAGTTCAGCAATATCTTTGCACCCTCACGCTGCGGACCTTCGAAAAGCAATATATTAAATGCTGACGGAGAAGGCTCGGAGAGCGATGATACTGGAGTGGAATGAAACCTTGGACAATGATCGTTTCTGTTTTTTATCATACCTCATAATATATTTGTCAGAATAGTTTCAACCGTGTGGCAGCTGCATAACACTTTATGCAACCGTTTTCTGCTGGTATTCCTTCCATAATGGTTGATAGCCGTCTCAGAGGGTCATTATGGAAGGAACAACAACAAATATCGGTTTTCATATCGATTCATTATAACAGTGCACTACGCCTATGTTCTACAACTGTATATTTGGTGTAAAACGTATTCGTCTGTATTCTTCTATTGTATATTTGGTGTAAAAAAGTGAAAACATGTCACTATTTCCCTTCGTCTAGATCTTAACACTAGGTGTTGCACTCCTCTTTGGTTTGTCACAATTGTACCAGCACACTATCCGAAACGCTGAACGTACCCTGGAATTTCGCAGAATTTCTGATACCCCATCTTTTCATAGAGACGGATTGCTGGGTAATTGGAATGTAGCACATGTAGATATATCTGGAATTTGAGGAATTTCGCAAGTATAATACAACATTCACAAAATGCGCTGGGTATGTGGGTTGGGCGGGGGGGGGGGTGCAGCGTGCTGGTCTGTAATATTGCGTCGACTCTATGCTGCTTAACATGTTAAGGTGTGAACAATTCTGAAGAGTTTACATGTCAAAACCGACCGAGTTGATCGTAAACAATTGCAGATATAACCATGCTAACACGTTAAAGTCGACGTAAAGTTGCAGACCACCACCCTGCACCCCCCAACTCATATAGCGCCAATGCGCTGCTAACAAGGAGGGTCGTTCAGGTGATGGTGAGCTCTAGCGATGCAATTCTTATGGGATGTAGGGCTCCTCATCGGATATCCAAAAACATGAAAAAAATTTTCGGAATCGCATTGTATGGTACTGAAAAAGGCCTGCAAAGACAAGGAAGGGCTACTCATCAAGGCGTTCATCTCGCCCTTGAACGGATCCAAATTTAGAAACTAATGTTAGATTCGTGATCAGCACCCCAAATAACCCCCACAGACGAAGTTTGGAGAAAATCGGTTATTTTGACCTTGGCACCTCACTTACCCGCCCTTACCATAGCTAACGCTCACCAGCCCAAACACAACCAAAACCACCATTAGATACTGTCACTTGTTGCAAATCACGAAACTAGTGCTATAATCATGACCAGCGTCTCAAATAGTCTCATTAGCAAAGTTTGGACGAAAGGGTTCATCATGATGTATCGAGCCTCATGTCAGGTGTCAGCAGAGTTGCCAAGGTTCAGTCTCTGATGAATTACTGGTAATATTATGCCTCCATTCAGACTCTAGCTGTCAGAAGATCTTCAGCATCCACTACCTTCAATCCAGAAATTACATGGGAGTCTCACTTGAACTGCTGACCAATTCTACTCTTTCTACTTTTGCTTCTAGAATTCCGACTGATGAGCGTTAGCTATGGTACGGGTGGGTAAGTGAGGTGCCAAGGTCAAAATAACCGATTTCCTCCAAACTTCGTCTGTGGGGGTTATTTGGGGCGCTGATCACGAATCTAACATTAGTTTCTGAATTTGGATCCGTTTAAGGTAAGTTACGGTGGATATTGGCTACCCGTATTAACGGCGCCATTTACTAAAATTAGTGGGATTTTAGCTGCTCTAAACATGATTTTCTTCCACCTCAATGACAAAATTGCAAAATGAGCACGATTTGGTATCAATGCGATTGAAGCAAAACAAAATTGCACCAACAGGATCCGAACCCATGAGCACCTGAACGAGAGTCCAACTGCTTGCCCACTGCGCCTCCAACCACATTTCACGGGTGAGATGAGCGCTCTGATGAGTAGCCCTCCCTAGTTTTCGCAGGCCTTTTTCAGTACCACACAATGCGATTCCGAAAAAATTTTTCATGTTTTTGGATATCCGATAAGGAGCCCTACATCCCATAGAAATTGCATCGCTAGAGCTCACCATCACTTCGACGACCCTCCTCGTAAGTGGGTTTGGGGTGCAGAGTGTTGGTCTGCATCGAGTCTGTGTTGGTGGACATGTTATCAGTGTCATATCTGTCGTTGTTTCATGGTGGTGTGAACAATTGTGTAGAGTTCACAAGTCAAACGTGACCAAGTTGATCGCAAGCAATGAAAGATATGGCAATGATAACACGTATAAGTCGACGTAATGTTGCGGATCAAATCCACATAGCACCAAACATGCTACAGGGCTAGCCAAGTGCAAATTATTAGCTCTCTGGCGACTTCAGAAACCTTTTATCAGGAAATCCTACCACCACGAACAATTGCTGGTCGAAATGGGAATAAATTATAGCGTAATCATTTCGTTTGTGTAGAAATCCCCGAATTTGATCTAACTTGTGAACCTGTGTTGACTTCCTCACGAAGGCGGTCACATTTACAAGTGCTTTTTCCTCTGTGATGCTATTGAGGATTACACTCAAAGAAACGGAAAAGGAAAGAAAAAGTTGATTGAATGCAAATATTCCCTACGAAATGACAGTTGTAACTCACAAGATGACTCCCTTCTTGTAATAATACTGTACTGGCACGTTGTAGTAACTGGGTTGCAATGCCGATTTTGCGGTACTCCGCCGCAACAATCAGTGTTGTAATATAGCATGTCTAAAACATAAATCACCACATTATCGACCGGACATTACAAAGATAAAGGGTTCAAGGTGGATCAGTTTCCTAAGAACGCGCCGCTGTATTCGTGTTCCATTTAGAATCACAGAATAATGGCGAATCCGTATTTGGCCTATTCAGTGACCTGTGGGAGCAGCCGCTATACTAAATCTGTGAGTTACCTTCCCGGACAAGGCTGGTGCCAATTTACTCGACTTCGAAGGAATAGAAGGCTTGGTTGGCCCAGGCGGGGATCAATCGCCCAGCTGTGTCGGTTTCAGTATCGCCTCTGACCACAGCACTACCCAGTATTGAAGTTCATATCGATAAACGCGACTCACGCGAAACTCGATCTCGTGTGTCGGGCTGTCGTGGTTACCGTGCTTATAGGGTGAGGTTGCTAACTACACTAGTGATACCGCCGCTATTACCGTATCCTGCGTGATCTCCGCGCTCGGCGTACTACCGTATCGCAACTTGCTGGGTGGTCGAACGAGGCGTGACAGAGTGTATCTGCGTGAGAGGTGGCGGAGTGGAAAGTCGATAAATGTCAATTGCTCGCCAGCAGTGATCCCTATCATCAAAATCGCTACCAATCAAGGAGACAATGTTATCTTGACTAGTGCTCAGGCATTGAAGCTAAGTCTAAGCATAGGATGAACGCCCAAAACCTACGCGCTCCCCCCCCCATGAAAAGTAGATGCACAGCTAAGCTAAGGTACGTGGTTCGTGGCCCCACCCTTGCTAATAGGTTGGAAAGTTATGAATTTCCGCTGCGTTTTTTGACATGTATCTATCCTGTAAGAAACGAGTTGTCACTTTGGCTTAACTCATTTTGAAGCCGGAATCGTCCCGCATCGGGAAGCACACATACTGTCCCAAATTTTGAATTTTTTGTAGAAAGAACATATTCAGAAAATGGACAGTGAGAAACTGCGAGTGCGCATCTGCATGTGGTACGAGTTCAAATTCGGGAAAACGGCAGCAAAATCACATCGGGCCTTATGCATTGTTTTTGGTGAGCAGGTTCTATCAGAGCGTCAGGTTAGAAATTGGTTTTCGCCTTTTTCGTGATGGATACGACAGCCTTGAAGACGAGGGCCATGAGCGTCGACCAGTGTCAGTGAACAGTAGTGTCCTCAATGAAGCCATCGAACTGGATCCGTGTCAAATCACAAGAGAACTGGCAGCACAGTTCGTGTGCAGCCACACAACAATTAGAACCCACCTAAAAGCGATTGGAAAAGAGAGCAGGTGCGGTAGATGGGTGCCGCACTTACTCAGTGAGTCGAACAAACAGTTGCAGGAATTCTCCTCAATATGGCCAAGAGGAGCAATTTTTGACCCCATTTCGATGTCGGATGAAAAACGGATCTATTTCGAAAACGCAAGCAAAAAAGGTCAATGGTTAAGCAAGGGTGAGCAGCCAATCCCGACTCCTAAACCTGACCAACACTTCCAGAAAGCCATGCTGTGTATTTGGTGGAATACAAAAGGCGTGGTGTACCAGGAAGTGCTGAACCTTGGTCAAGAGGTTACGGCAGACATGTACTGTCAGCAGCTGTGCAGAGTCGAACATGCGCTGCGTCGCCAAGGAGTGGAGACATCAACGATTAAAGCCCTGCACGACAATGCTTCACCACACACCGCAGAAATCACCACCTGGGAGAAACTTCAGGAGCTAGGCTGGCAGGTTCTGCCCCATGCGCCTTACAGCCCAGACCTTGCTCCATCCGACTACCATTTATTTCGGTCGATGCAGCACTCATTGGATGACAAGAGACAAGAGATTCCGAAATGTCACTGAAGTGCGGATGTGGGTGTCGAGTTTTGTCGATGACCGGAGCAGCCAGTTTTACTCGGATGGGATTCGTTCCTTGCGTCGGAGGTGGAGGAAGGTCATAGACAGTGACGGAGAATAACTCTTAGATTGAGGTGCAGATTTAAGGATTTTGCAATAAACTTTCTTTTTCACTCAAACGGCAATCCATAACTTTCCAACCTCATATTGACTAGAGGGACAAGCGGCCGATGTGGATCGCCGTCGAACGGCCCCAGTACCATTTTCTTCCTTGTCTTGTCTCACCCATCGGGCGACTGGTTCTGCGGACCACAAAAAAAGCATGGCGTGCATCAGTGCTCAGGGCCATGCCAACACACTGACGGCAGATGCGGTGCACGTGTAGTTCTTCAGCTGCACAGGGAGAGTTGAACAGGTAACAAGCGTGGCTCTTCTCATAGGTGTGTTAGTACTTGCAGGCATGCTTACAATGTTGTTGTTGTAGCCGCACGGGTCACCGCTATGTTTTACTATTCTAGTTGCTAAACTGGGGTGAGATCGAAGTCTATATTTCTTCAGTTGATATAAGCACACTAACAGACTTCATCACCTTATACCTACGGGTCGTGGCAGCAAGGGAATGTGAGACATCGCGATCTCCAGAGGCACTGTAATGCTGAACAGCCACACTACCGAGTTGCGACCTGTCGTCCCCAAGTGGGCTGATCATCCACACCCCACTAGCAGCTCTTTTGAACCAGTTGAAGCATTTGATAGAGATTCAAACAAACCTTTTTATAGTTATAAACAAGTTTCCTCTCCTCTGGATGCATATAATTCATAGCGAAATAATCCTTTACATTCCGTACTACACCGATGGCACCGACAAGCTTGTTATCTTGGTTATAGGCGCCTGACATCGAATACAGGTTATTTATTAGTAGCCACCAACAACTTCAGATGTCGCAAGATTCCTTCTTTATTTCGGTTCGATTTCTCTGTTTGTTCCTTACACCTCCTTCCACTATTTGCTCACCAGGGAGGGAGAAATTTTGACCGAAACCCGGCGCTAGATCTACCTGCACAGGGGAATATTCACGGCGTTGGATCGAGTGGCTGCCGAACATCTTGAGCTAGTCATGCTTTGGTTATTTTCGAGTCTGACGTCGAAGTGGCTCCTCGATGGAATATTGCGCCCAATTCTCTGCCCTCCAACGTCAGCACAAACCACCTTCAGATTCGCATGCATTGGGTTTTCATGATAAAGGTAAGGTAAAAGTGTCGGCGTTGATCAGTCCCCGAAGAATGCGCCGCTGGATTCGTACTCAGTTCAGAGTCGTAGAGGCTTGGTGAATGTGTGTTTGGCGTATAAAATGACTTGCGGGGGCCAACCGCTATACCAAATCAGTGTTTTTACGTTCCCAGGAAAGTCTGCTACTAATTTACCGACCCAGGATGGATGGAAGGCTCGGTTGGCCCTGGCGAGGATCGATCGACCGTGCCAGAGTCAGTAGCGCCTCTTATCACTGCACCGCGCCCTCTGATTTTCATGACATATTTTTATTCTTGCAGGACATGGGAGGCTTGAAGCGAGATCGATTGTGAATTAATTTTCACAGGAACTATACATTGTTTTGCTTGGTTCGAGGACACATCAATTTCACACGTGCGGTGACAGCACTGAACTTTCGACAAGTAACAGTTCTCCCACGAGTAGCGCGTTGCTCTAAATTGTTGACTCTATTGGTGAACTGTTGACGCTAACCCAATCTACTGCAATTCTCAAAGGAAAGGACTGATTTTGAATTGTGCTCACCACTCAACATCAAGAAGAACCGTCCGTTACAATTACGGATTATATTTGCGAAAGTTAATTTACCGAGAGAATAATGATTGTCGCTGTCGGTAGCTATATTCAGCCAGTAAGTGTCAGGATACGGTAGTGGAAGACACTGTGACCCAAGTCTAAACAGATTTAAGTGTTGAGAATTTATCCACCTGAGTACGTCGTTCAGAGCTGCATTCAGCGTTCAGCACCAGTGAATTGCACGAAAAGTGATGCAATTTCTAGTAAACACAATCACTTGGGTATGTTTCACCCTAATAACTTACATCCTTAAGGTCCCATAGTCATGAATTGTCAGTTCTCGATAGGATATGTTCGGCGGAAACGCGCTCATCAACGAGCACGCACCACTTGACGAGTAGACCAGCGCACTAGCAAGTGAACCTCACCGTGTTCCTCAGCTCACAGAAAAGCTCCGGTTAAAATGCGAATTCTCATGCGATAATGATATCCATCTGTAGAGAACGTTTTTGAAACCTGTGAATGATAGCGACAAACTCAGGACAAAGAGTGCCGTTTTGGCCAAAATATCAGAAAGCGGCGATGAAATTCGCCGTTGGCTCCTCAAATAACCGCTATACACAAAGTTTCGGCAAACGATTACGATCCTGAATTGAACACAAATGCGGGGTCGCGCCCTTCGCGGACTGATCAACGCCGACACCTTTACTTTTACCTTTATAACCAGCAAAAGCACATATTGTGCAGTGGTAAGAGGCGCAGCTGACAACCGCACGGTCGAGCGATCGATTTTGCCTGAGGCTGACTAAGCCTTTAATCACTTCTGGGGTGGGTTAATTGGTGCCAGACTTATCTCGAAAAGTGATGACAGCGAATTGAACAACGGCTGCCCCCACAATACCATAACCTTCTAACTACACTTTTGTTAGCTTCAGCGATGAGATCTTTGTGTAGGTGCTTATGTTTGATGGTTTTTTGGTCCGTGTTAAAACCACTATTTGATATTGATCGTTGGTACAATGGTTAATTTCCCATCATAAGTGCCATACATACGTGCACCACATACGTTGATAAAGAGGCAAAGACGTCGGCGTTAATCAGTCCCTTAGGAACGTGCCGCCACATTCCTGTTCCATTCAAATTACAACGGTATTGTGTGTATTTGACTTATACAATGACTTGCGTGGCCAGCCGTTGCACAGAGTCAGTATCATTGCCTTCCCAGACAGGTCCGGTACCAACTTACCCGTTCCCGTATTGATGGAAAGCTTGATTAACCCGAGCCGGGATCGATCGCTCGATCGTGAGGTCAACAAAAAAAACGAAGGCGTTCCACATACATATCTTCGCTGAGCTCCACAGTTCCAATGCTCGCGAGGGCCAAACGGTCCTTCTGTTTCCGTGAACAAGTGATCCTCCACTAAACACGTTGCTCATGACCGAAGCCGACCTCTACAGCGACGGCATGTATCCACAAGAAAAGGCCCTCACTCTGATAAATGTTTACTTCAGCGAAATTCGTCACCTTCATACATTAGTCAACTACGAAGAGAAGCGTACCTAAATGCACCAAAAGCGGCTACACAGCCTGCAGTGACTAAGCAGCTTCGCTCCGAAAAGTCCGCATTTACCTTAACCTACCATCACAATAACAGTTCTTACAAAATATGGAGAAGAATAATGAAATTTGAGGTTAACAAAGAAGAGAAAAGAGATAACCAATAGATAGGTATATCACATCAACAGCCGCGACTAGAGCGAATCCAATTTCACTGAGAACGTCATTAATAATGTTCGCAAATTATCCTATGATTTACTACAAAAGCACTTAATTCAAGAAATACTGCACTTTTTCGAGAGAATACTCCATATGCGCAACCTTTCCAAAGAGTACGCAACTTTACAGTTACTGTACACGTGGTATCAGATAATGTCAATAGAGGCAATTTCAACATCAACAATAAAGCGCATCATACACAAATTATGCAGTGATTGTCTCCTGAAGCTCTTCTTTCAGATCCTTATATAAATGTCGTACATGGTCAAAAACAATCACGATAGCTTAGATAAACAAGGAATTATTTTCACACCCGACGAACAACCTTCACGAAGATAAGGAATGGCAACGGTCAGAAATTAATGTGTTCAACCTGAAAACACGGAAATTAAACGAAGTTGTAACAAAAACACTAGCGAATTTTAACGTCTAGAGGAATCCTAGTTGGAAGTTCAGTAACAGAAGAAAGCATTCACGAAACGACAGAAGCCAACCCACGGATAATCAACCACGGAACCATTCCTTAACGGACCTAGTTGTACGGAAATGAGCGAGGTCGGAACACACATCGAGCGACTTACCGGATCTTAATAGAAAATATTTCTCCTATTTCGATTATTAGAAGAAAAAGGGATTCGATCTAAAACTGAGTAGAGCACCTAAGAGGATTACTTCTCAGGTTACTACACACATTGCTTCAGGTACAGTCCCGCCGGTAAACGTTGGCCAAAACGCGGTCGGCGGCACTAGACGCTGCCGCAAGTGCCGCTTCGTCATAACTCTCGCCAATTTTACTTATTTTGAATAAAAAACATGGTTGGAATCAGAATAGCGTGATCCATCTTATGGTTTAGAAATCGCTTGAAAATTTTGAAGTTTTCAAGGTGTGAAGTGAACGGTCGCTGACCTCGCGATAGCGGCGAATCAATGAGGTCGACCTCATTATACCGTCCTCCGTAATTACAGCCTGTGGCTTTTTTTTATTCCACAACGTTTTCTCCCGATCAGTTACGGGGTACGTCTTTCATGATGGTCGCTCCGACTTTTTTCCTTGGTGCTGCTCCCGCGTTTTGTTGAGGTGCCACACTGCCATCCTGTCTCTGTCTTGAGCTCCTTGTGGGGTGGCCATATCGTCCTCGATCGCAGGTTCTTGAGCGCCGCTTCCTTACATGCGACCATCGATCCGTCTTGTGATTGTGACAGTTTTCCTCCATCAGCCGACCTGTCACACGGGCCTGATGCTGGTACCGACACCCTTTTCAGCTATTTCCAAGCTAGGCAAGGGTTTCTGCCTGGGACGGGATTGAACCCTGATCATAGAGATCTTGAGCCTAAGCTCTTAATTACAGCCTGTGGGTACACATAGCTGAATCACAACAGAAATTAAACAATTCTTCAGCGGAATCAAATTTCATCTACATATTCGAAGAGAGAGTGTCAAGCCGAGCATTTTTATATGTAACACAGCAGCAATATGTTTCAGATGAAATTGACGGTCACGAAAAATTTGGTAGATTTAGACTTTTCACTATACGTTGAAATAGAACATATTGGGACTGCGCATTGCAGCATAGTGCCATAAGAGAATTCGATAAAAGTGCTTTAATAGTTTGCATCAAATATAGGCTTGTTCCAACTACTATGTCGGTTTTTTGTTGCACGAAAACGCAACTTTTGACATTTTTACACAGAAAAGTGACGGATTCAGAGTTTCGAGAGCGAGAAATCGGAGAATTTGATGAGAAGAAAGAAAGATCATGACTAGAGCAGCTTGAGCCTGATCCATGATTTATGATTTCCGTCGATTGGCCGAAGGAAACGGCCTCTAACGCGAGGAATTCCAGTTGAAAATCCAAATAAAAATCTATTAATATTGTGTATAGTTACAAATTTGGATACTAAAGACAACTTTCAGCTTTCGTGATATCTTATTATTCATTTGAATTAGGAGCATGGGAAGGCGAAGGTTTGCTCTCCGGCAGATTTTAGCCACCTCACACGTTAATTGAGTGCGTTCTTCGCTGACCTCCAAATACCGTCTCTCGCCTCGGTTAAGATGAAGTAATATTTAAATATGCACTGCACTACCAAAATGTTATATACAATATAAATAAATTGTTATTTGCATCATTCTGATCGCATGTATCTAATAAATTTGTTTGTAATCAGAGGTGCACTAAACACTACTATATGAGGTGTGAAGGTCATCATTAGGGCGCCCCACCATACGCAGCGAGCCCTCGCTAGGTCCGTGAGGGCTGCATGGCCTCATAATTATTGCTGCTCCAAGCATACGAAGAAACTGCGGCAGACTCGCCACTGGGGTCATTTGGACATTTTTTCGCCACAGGCGGTTTACCGACATTGGCCAGGACCTGAAAACCGAAACGGAATAAGATTGGTCTCTTTTCATTTTCAGAGAAAAATGCAAGAAAACCGCTTTTCAAACTAGAATTCCTCGCGTTAAAGGCCATTTCCTTCGGTCAATCGACGGAAATCATAAATCATGGATCAGGCTCAAGCTGCTCTAGTCATAATTTTCCGATTCCTCGCTCTCGAAACTTTGAATCCGTCACCTTTCTGTGTAAAAATGTCAAATGTTGCGTTTTCGTGCAACAAAAAACCGACATAATTGTTGGAACAAGGCTATATTTGATGCGGACTATTAAAGCATTTCTATGGAATTCTCTTATGGCACAACCCTGCAATGCGCAGTCCCAATATGCTCTATTTCAACGTATCCTGAAAAGACCACATCTACCAAATTTTTCATGACCGTCAATTTCATCTGAAACATTTTTCTGTTGTGCTAGATATAGAAATAATCGGCTTGACACTCTCTCTTCGAATATGTAGATGAAATTTGATTCCGTGGAAGTATTGTTTAATTTCGGTTGTGATTCAGCTATACCCACAGGTTTGTACCCACAGGCTGTAATTACGGAGGACGGTATAATGAGGTCGACCTCATTAACTCGCTGCTATCGCGAGGTCAAAGACCGTTCACTTCACACCTTGAAAACTTCAAAATTTTCAAACGATCGCTAAACCGTAAGATGGATCACGCTATTCTGATGCCAACCATGTGTTTTTTATTCAAAATAAGTAAAATTCGCGAGAGTTATGACGAAGCGGCACTTGCAGCAGCGTCTAGTGCCGACGACCGCGTTTTGGCCAACGTTTACCGGCGGGACTGTAATTACCCTGTGGGTCACTCACTGTCAGTTCACCGACCGTTTTCAACTAGACGGCTCACAACACACAGCACAACAAAAGCACAGTGAACCTAGGATAAACCCCATTTCTAACATACCTAGTGGGTTATTTAGATCATTCTACACAGCCTCCACATTCTTACATCATAAGTCATTACATAGAAAAGATCTACTATGCGTCATACCAACTCAACAAGCAGTTCCTAGTGGTGACATCATTTCCCAGTAAATAATACTGTAGAACAAGCAGCTGTTTCACATATACTCAACGCTGTCCCCGATAGAGAGTGTGGTTTCTGACTCAGACGAGGGTTGGCTAACGTGGTTACGCATCAGGCAATTGGGCGACATTTCATGACGATGCCCGCTCGACATTTCCTTCTCCGACCCGAGATGAACCCCTCACGCAAGCCCGAACAACGTTTCATTCCACGATAAATGTCACTTCGGTAAGGGTGACCCTGACGAGAATGGCAAACTAAAATACCACACACAGAGAGTGTTTAGCGCTTTTCTTACCCAGGACAGGTCTAGCTGTTGATAAAACGTTTTCCTCATGAACATGAAACCTAAATTCCCTTAAACATTCACTTTCACTCTCACTTATAGCAGCTGTATTAGAAATAAAGTCCTAAATTTGGATAGTCTCCATTTTAGGAGGGAAAAGATCGATTCGATGACGGCGCATAATACAATGGAAAGAATGATAGGACTAAATCCTCAAAAGTTCGTTTCCTTTGCATATTCACGGACCAGAGGTGCTCAGAGAAAGCTGATACTCATGAAGCTCGAAACCAGTCTCAGACGAAATTCCTTTTCGGTCAGAACGGGGGTGGAGAATTCTAAACTGAGCAAAAAATTACAAGGTCCTCACAGTGCGAAAGCATTTTGAAACTCGCATATGGTTACCTAGAAAAGTGACACACAGGTTATCATCTCTTTCACGTCAAATGCTGATGTGAGAGCTGTCTTAATGTTGTTTTGCTTCTTTAACGATCTCGCAAACTTGTTCAATTTGGTTTTGTCTTTATGTTTGAGTTTTATGTTGTCAGTCACTGTACTTTTCAACACCACACGGTATTACCGCATGTAATAAATTTTCATTTGAATTTAAACATGAGCGAGCAAGTCTTAAATAATTCCAGCTGTTGTAAAATCATATCCTTTCACGTCCTACAGTGCAATTATATTTTCAAATCCTTACAAAGAACTTGTTCCCACTCTTTAACTTTGATATTCATCACGCGGGCGCGACTCAGCAAGATTCGAACCCATATCCTACTTATAAAGGTGAAAGTAAAGGTGGTGGTATTGATCAGTCCCCTAAGGACGTGCCGCACAATCGTCTTCCACTTAAAATCGTAGTGACCTGATGAAGGTGAATTTGGCCTATACAGTGACTTTCGCAGGCTACCAGAAAAACCAAATCAGAAGGAAAGAAACCAAATCAGACGAGAGCATTTTCATCACCAGCGAGCTATTTTACTTTTGTTGAGCCAGCCAGTCAAAATCTTGCCTGCCTACTGTACAATTGTGCAGAACAACGCAATTACGTGTACTTCGGCTACGAGCTGTTCACAAGGGTGGCAGTTTCTCACAAGAAACTGTGCAATTCCGTTCAAGTTACATGATGAGACCGGCAAGACAAACCTGCGCTAACAATTGGAGAACTAAGTTAATCCTTCTTCTACCGTCCAGGTACCTTGTAATCCTTCTCGTTCAGATCAGGCACTTCATTCACATAATTATCTGAAATACGGTATCTATAATATGTTAGAAATCATTTAGTCCACATCACAATTCCAAAATAGAAAACCAATGTGAAGAACCCAAAATCAAGTACGTTCATTAAAAAAAACGCACGCTTCGTAGCTCCTATACTTGTACGAATGTCGGTTTCTGAGAGACACAAGGGAACATCTACCAGCTACCTTTTGTTCATAAGTTTATACTTCAACAATAAAATCAAAACGTAGCTCTAACTGATGGAGAGGCATTACGCTTGAAAGCGATAATTTTTGCGGGGACAGCCGTCAGATTTACTAAACAATTTTTTTTTTAACCTGTAAAGAATCGGTAGCAAGGTAAACAGGAGTGTGAAGTACCGCCATGGAGAATCGATCGCTCACCATTATTATCCCGATCATCTGGATGCTTATCTGCATCATCCTCTCCTCTTCTAGGATTGCGAGCTTTCTCAGCAAGTTTCGCAACTAGCTCCTTACCAGGAAGAAGCTTCGGCGGTTGGAAGGCATCTGGTTCACGATTGAACGCTAACGCAGAATCCGCCTAAAAACGAACTGTGAGTAAAACACCAGTCACGCCCATATTGACTCCTCCAAAACTTTGCCACTATTGTAGGATCTTCCGAATTGTATAAGTGAATAAAATAATTACGTCTCCGTCCTCTGAAATAGAAGCAAAGCTGCAAAATACCACCGAATTCCCGCAGCGGTTTGTTAGCTCTTCTAAACCAAAAGGCATTGCGTGAGCCTGACGACTATAATTTTTGCGGCGTCTGTTGATTACCATTCATACTTTACAACAAAACAGCTGAATAATTGATCAGCATAAAGCAGAAACCCAAAGAATACGACATAACGCTGCGTACAACTTTTTCAACACTCTTCAACAACGGTACACATGATAGCACTCTAGGGATGAGATCGTCCCGGTTGTAGTTCCAGTAGTTCCAATAGAAGATCCCCTCGAGTGAGTATAAATGGGCCTTTAATATGGGAAATGCTGCACAAATAGTTGAAACGAAAAATGTCTGCAAATAAACGACACAATTTTTGAGCCTTAAGTCTCGGATCTGCTCTTGTTAAGGTATCTGAGAGAGCGGTGAGAGGAGAGGTAAGAAGAGGTAGGAGAGAGAGAGAGGTAAGAGGTGAAGAGCGTGATGCAGCTTTTTATCGTTGTTGCTACAATAGGGCAATAAAAGATTTCACTCAGGTCCAGCGTGGTACATTGGTTAGAGGCGAGCGACCGATCCCCGCTCGTGCCAACCAAGCCTTCCACCCTTCTGGGGTCGGGTAAATAGGTACCAGATGTGCGCGGTAAGGTAACGATGGTTACTTGATACTATAGTTCGGACCGAATCGAATAATTTCGAGTTCATTATTCGGATATTCGGAATTTTGGAAAATCGAATTTATTCGTTCATTCGAAATTTTAAAAAATCGAATATATTCGTTCATTCGTTCATTCGAAATCTCAAGATTCGAATTTGTTCGAATGAATTCTTCAAATGCATACACCCCGTATAGACTGCTAATGTTTGGAGTAGACTCAAGAAAAATAGGGAGCAGTCGTTCCATAGTTATTCTGTTGCGTTCCTGCTCTTTCATAGTCACCTGAATTTACGTTTTCTAGATATGAAACATCATTATCAAATAGAACAATGAGCAAATGAACACTTTTCTGGGATAAAAAAAACAAGCTTATAGTGTACAGTATAATGACTATAATAAAATGAATCAGCAATTACGTAGAAGTGCTTGAATAGACGAAAAATAATCGTAACTGATCCACCAATTTCTTCTTTGAATGTATTCTAACGTGACTCCTAACAAGGGCATCAGTTTCCCAATGACAGTCTTGCTTTGAAAATTCATACCACACAATCCTTTCAACAGACTTGTGTTGGAAACATGTTTGTTTGGAACCGAAAGAATTTAAATGTTGGATGTTATGTGAACATATTGGAAAATAGCAGGTCTCAAAAATTGATCTACTAGACAGTCTTTGTGATTCGAGCGGATAACTCTTTTCGTTCTAAATTGCTCTTGACACTCTCCTATAATTATATCGATCACATACTGCAACCTACTTATTCGACTATTCGTTCATTCGAAACTTTCAAAATCGAATATATTCGTTTATTCGTTCATTCGAAAAAATTTCCCAAGGACAAGACTATACCTGATACAGCCACTTAACCCCTCAAATCATTATATGAGCCAAATACGCGTTCACATTGTGGCAGCGCGTGTTCAGGGAAGTGGTTAACGCCGGCACCTTTCCTTCACCTTCAGCCAAAAACTTGGGACTGGAGCAAAAATTAATTATTTTCTAAACTTGACGTTTTGACATTACAATGAAATGCTGGTGTATTGAGGAGCAAGAGATATGAGACGCGCTGAATGAAGTTAGTTTCAGTCAGATAAAAGCAATACCTTATGTTTTCGCTCGAAGAACGCCGTCTCATTTCCTGTGTAGTGTGCAACCGGTAGAACCTAAATGGAACTTTTATAATTTTCAGAACCTAATAGACAAACAGAAGGTTGTACTTATTCATAGAGCATTGTTTCTTGCACTGTAAGAGACTCCTTTGGAAAAAAAATCGCCAAGAAACACCGTGTTCCATGTAGATCACATTCGTCCCAGCTAAATAAAAAAGCTGACGAGATAGCTCGAGATATCACCTTTGGGTTCGACCACAAACTAACGCATAGCCCAACGATAGTACGACTGGTTCAACAGTGATGACGAGAGTCTCGAAGGAAAAGAAGCCCCCTATCTGAGATGAATAGCCAAAGTTTAGATCGACGCTCGTATTTGATTTACTGCAGGAGACTTTGATAAAGATGTGAACTTCAATATCGGACTGTGGTTAACTATATAAAGCAAAAAAAGCAATTAAGGACGACAAAAGGCTCTACAAGCAGTTTCATATAAATCGTTCTTGGATATCTTGCGCATCTCTTGTGCAGAACGAAAAGTGACCGTTTTTCAAACATATTTCTACATAAACGTAAGATGGACTCTGACGACATACGGCCCAGTGGTTCAACGTCGGTGAAGCTCCATAACCGGTGTCCTACCATAAGCCAGAACTGCGTCATACCAAAGTTAAGAAGACTGTTGGGTGACCAGCAACCGGTTATGTCCACTAGAGTTCCGTGGGATCTGACCGAACAATGATGACGAATAAGCACAGCTCGACATTTCACTCCAGAAGCATGAAGGTATGTGAGCGAGGTTAGTAGACATGATAGGACCGGCGAGCACGCTGGGAACTGCGAGTGTGTTTCAATTATGACCTGTTGGAAGCTGTATGAGTTCGGCTTTGACTACCTGCCGTACTCGGCAGACCTTCTGCATTTAGACCATCTCTAGATACAAGAGGGTGAGATAGTCGTCAAAACTGAAAAAGATGCGAAAATGATTCGCCAACCCCTCTAGAAGCTCGGATTTTTGAGTCGCTGTAAAATTAGATAATGTGCCTTGTTGGCAAACATCTGCATAAGAACCCTCGCCACAACTAACAAAATTGGCTAAAAAGACAGTAGTGATTCTTCGGAGTTGGAGGTCAAGAAACCACATGATTTTCGTGTCAACCTGATGCATAATACTTGGAGCTTTACACAAATAGTCGATGTCGGAACTTTGTTGATTAGTACCACAAGACCACTAACCAGAGGTAACTCACTGAAAAGAGCCTACATTGGTGCAAGTCAAATTGCCAACTTCACAGGAAGTAAGTGCAAATTTTTAGTACCTGCGCTGTTTAGATCAAATCTTGGAAAGTATTTTCGAGTCCAAAAGGGAAGCTCAGCTTTTGCTTCATATCAACGTAGGTGTGCTTGAAAACATTTTGTGACGGTATTCAAAAAGAAATAGCCATTCGCATACGAAGGTAATGTTGGAGGCGAATACTGTAAAGCTCAGAGCAAAGAGTCGAGAGCAGAAGCCGTTATCAGTGGGTGAACAAGCTGAGACGAAGGCAGTGGAGACGGCAGAGATGCGCGACGGTCGTCGAGACTGTAGTCGACGGATCGTCGTCATTCGCGAGCATGAGCGCTTCACGATTGCCGTCCACCGCAGGCGCTCCGGCTTCGAACGGACTGCATTTCCCGGTTAGGTACGTTCCATGGACATCCAGGATCAGTATCCCCATTAGGACTCTCACTCACTCCCCACTCTGTATAGATGTGGCACGCTTTTGTTGAAAAATATTGAACAGCTTTCAAAATATATCGCGATGTTGAACAATATGCGGAGCTGCGGATAAATATTTTGCCGGGGATGGGCAACAAACACAAATGCCATCAAACACGCACGTACTACGCTACTCGCTCCACGTTCAGATTGAGCGATTTCACTCTGGAAAAAGTCGAAGCTCGCACCTATCGATCGTAGCTAAATGAACACTACCACCTACTGTTTTTTTTTTGGTGGGGGGGGGGGAGTAAAGCAACAATGAACATCTTCACTTCATCAAACAAATTTTACAAACTCTTCGGAGCAGACAATAGCTATCGGAAATCAACAAGCCGTAGCATTTGAAACCCCAGGGTTTTCTTTACCAGCGATTCCAACAGCAATGAAGAACATTTCGTTAGAAACTTATCTTCCACCGCGTTCGAAAATGTCACGCATTCGAGTGCCCTTTCGAATCACTTTTTCCTGATCGGTAATTTCAAACAGCGGAGATAAGGGAAGAAGCTCGTTCCAAAACTGAGCAGGGTTGGAGCAGTCCTTCACTAGAAGATAGTTCATGAACTTCATATCTTGGTAAAGCGCATTATTCGCGAAAAAAGCACCACCTCACACAATTTAAAACTTTTTACATCATCTTCTTTCTACCTGTAGAAGTGATCTTTGGAACAATTATAACCCTAATCTCAACATGCCCCTCTTGTTTCTTTATCATGCAAAATTTGCACTTTTTTTTACAATTATATTACTAATTCTGATCACCTTGAATTTAGAGATGAAGAAATGATCGAAAAAATACGTTCACTTGTCCCGCATCCGAATGGCGTGTCTCTAGTGATGTTATTTCGTTGCTGCCATTAAATCATCGTCACTGTATGATTTTTGCAAAAAAAGAGTACCAAGAATCAAGTATCTCAGACGGAGGCGAATGTGACTAATGCTACGATATTTTAGGGAAGAAGGAACCGAAAACGAAAAGCCACCCTACAGCTACGTAGCTCTAATTGCGATGGCCATCGAGGCGTCACCTGAGAAGCGCCTTACGCTCAATCAGATCTACAAGGTAATTCTTAAAACTCAAGATCCTCACTTTTCCCGTATAGCTCCGTACATGATAGACAATGAGGCTTAGGCAAAAGTTCAAAAGAAATGGTGGAACAGGAGAACTCAATTGAGGAATCGCTAGCTCCGATCAGAGTTTGAAATAGTCTACTCCTGGTTTGGAAGATGCCACTTTTCATATATAAGCTCCTTTTCCTGTTTTAGTGAAAGTATTCCTACTACTTTGTTCTGAACCAGAAAACATTGCGTGAGCTCAGCGATTATGATTTCTCGCAGCTTTTCTTGATGCCCACACAAACAGTCTCTCCGTATTATGACTGATAGGATTTCAATTATTACCCCTTTTCGGTAAGAGATCTCGAATCACAGTTCCCTGCCCTGTAAGTCCATCTTCTGAACATATGTAATGGCGCCAACTACCACCTCCAAATCGGACGGCTCTAGCATTTGTCTAACGTTTGTTTTTCTAACCTGAGAAACGGAAGGGTGAGGAAGACGATCATGTTACAGGCAGCTACTAGGCCAGAATTTTTACTATATTTGCCATGAAAGTGGGTTAAGAAAAGCAATATATTATAGTTGATTTTCGAATTCACAAGTATACTGACTGCCTTACCAGATGACACTTAAACTTTCGTTTTCGAAGAAATAGAAGTGAACGATTTCGTTCAGTCAGCTCGGTTCCGATGATTTTTTTGTGATGCAATCAAAGCGACCGTACACCGCTTGACATTCGCGGCGCCGTTTCGCTATCGTATCCCTCATCAAAACATCGCCCGCGCACCTCGCCAAACACTCACTCAAACGTCCATCGTCTCATCGCCCGACGATTGCAGTCAGCTTATGGATGGAGAATCTCGAAAAAACTAGTCAGCAGTTAGTTTCCAAAGAAAATAGTCTGTCTTTAAAATCAGGAATAAAAAGACAGAAAAATAGGAAGTAAGAAATAGGAGGTAGAAATAGGTATCGCTTATGGTTACTGGCTTTTATATCATATATACAAAATAGTTTCTCAACGAAAGAATAGGAAAAATCATCATCCTGCTCACTTGCCGAATCTGAAGCTGGAACTCCTCCACCTATCAGAACAAGTCGATCGTACGAGGCGTAAAACGATAGGTACCAGAACTGTTACTCGAAAAGAGAATGGCTTTGATTATACGGTGCGGTTCTCAGATAAACGCCAACCCTGATTTTACAGTCTCTATTTCGGTGGAGGTTTTTCCCTGACGGCTTCTATTCAGCCCTGACCGACATCCAATGGAGATCCTTTCGGGCGACTTTTACCGACGTGAGACTGTGTTTTGTTCTCAATAGCCATGACTCGTGAGCTCAAAAAACAAGACTGAACCAGAATTCTGGGATTGATGTGAACAGTTCCTTGAGTTCTTGTTCCGTTCAAGATGAATATTCTACCTAGTTGTCTCGCAAGGCATAAAAACAAAGCAAAATAACTGCAGTTAAAGTGAACATCGACCCTCAAACTCTCTATAAAATCACGAAGCGTTCAAAACCTAAGAATAAAGGGCAGGGTTTCCTCTGTTGACCATAAGTTCAATACTTCTTCTTACATGCTTCTTACATGCATAAAATGGCGGCGACCCCTCCGTAGTCTTTGAAACAAACCAATGACAGATGTCGAGGAACCAAGCGAGAGTGGTCAAAATTGTCTACCATTGATTTTTTATTATCAGTCTTCAAGCAGGCTATAGATTCCCTATGTGCAATTCCTTGATATCATGTCTTTTGCTTGTTTTATTACAGTTCATCGACGCGAAATTCCCTTACTATCGATCGGCAGACCCAAAACGTCGACAGGGCTGGCAGAATAGCATTCGTCACAACCTCTCCCTCAACGACTGCTTTTTGAAGCGGGTGAGTGGTGTTTACAACTTAGAATTGTTGAACTCTTCTTGCTACTTTTACCCTTTAGTGTTTAATTGGGGCCCATTCTGACATCTGGAATCTCTCCTTACCTCCACAAAGAAGAATTTATGCTCTGGCCTACAAGTAGGATGAATTCCCTTGAAGAGTAAGAATTCAGATGATGTACAGCTAAAGTTACAAACAACAGGCGCGCGATGGAATGAGCCATCCCAGCGAACGAAAGGGAAACTATTGGACGGTTGCTGCTGACTGCACGCCAATGTTTGACAACGGTAATTACAAACGAAGGTTGGTAAAATCAACGGCTTACAAATGAATCGCATAATTTCGCCGATCCGATATAGTAGTTATACTTATCCAATTCTTCGAATCATCCTATAATTGATACAACACTGATTGACCTTCATTAGCACTTTTACCGTTAATGTCAAGACGATATAAGTTTGCATTTCGTTCCCAATGCGGTATACACAAGCAGGAAATTTTGAATGTTAGTAAGAACACTAGAATAACGCATTTTTCTGAACCCGTTGCTGAACACTTTACAAAATTTCGAAAAGATGTACGTAGCAGAGAAGGCCTAGCAGTACGCGGAAACTTTACTCAACAAACAGGTTAAGGTAAAGGTGCCGGCGTCAGTTCCCTAAGGACGCATTCGTGTTTCATTCAGAATTGTAGCGACATGATGAATGCATTTTTGGCCTATACAACCGAGCTATACCTAACCAATGTCGTTACCTTCTCAGACAACTTTGCCCGACACCGGAGCGACGGAAGGCTTACTTAGCCAGAGCGGGAATCGATCGCTCTATCGTGCGGCTGTCAGTAGCGCCTCTTACTACTGTATCACGCGCGCCCTGACTGAAAAAATGATTATCCTTCTCCCTAACCTACAGCATGAGTTAACAGCGTTTCATGTCGAATTTACAATAGCTGTGAAGTCTTCCTCAAGACAAAATAAGTATTGGTTCCGCAAAAATGAGCATTTTAATGTTTTCCACGAAAAACGACAGAACAAAAATAACAGGTAAACAGGCAGGAAAACTTAAACAAGGACATTATGGACAAGGACTTTTCGCTCCTTCTCAGAATAACTGCAGTTGGGAAGCCGTTCAAATAGAATTGAAATCGTACTTGCACTTGAAATTTTTAAAAAGAGATTTCCGATGGATTCCCTGAGTAGGGGATGGTTAGAGAACTCTAAACCTTCGCTTTTGCAAAGTATAAGGCCATTGTCATGCCACATCGCTAGCGTCAGCGACCGAGTTGGCACGAGCGAACTGAGCGCCAGTCGCTGCCAATACGCCGCGCGCACGCGCGCTCGTTCCGCAAATACGTGGCTCCTACAGTGCGCTTGGGTCATCCTTTCAGCTCTCTTTGATGTGGTTAGCCTACCTAACCCACCCTATATATGTGTATATATATACACATATATACACGTATATATGTGTATATATATTCACATATGTGTACACATATATACGTGTATATATACACATATATATGTGTACACATATGTGTATATATATACACATATATACATGTATATATACATATGTATACATGTATATACACATATATACATGTATATATGTGTATATACATGTATACATATGTATATATACATGTATGTGTATATATACACATGTGTACACATATGTATATATATATATACACGTATATATGTGTATATATACACATATGCGTACACATATATGTGTATATATATATGTACACATATATACACATATATACATGTGTATATATGTGTATATATATGTATCATGGGATGGGGAAAACGTGCCTCACACGAGCGAACTGCCGAATCGCAGTGCAATGCGCTGCGACGAGCGAGGGGGGTGCGCGATCGTTGCGAAATCGCGCCCGCGCAACGGCATGACACCCCGCCAGCGAGCCCTCGCACGCGCGCGTGCGACAACTGACACAGACACGTCTGCTACCACGTGTCTGATACTGGGTAGTGTCAGTGGCGCAGCCGAGCGTCGAGCGAAATTGCTGGCATGACAATGGCCTAAGGCCTCTCTGGGAAAATTCTAGTGGAAAACTACAAATGCAGTTCTTAGGAGAATTAAACGCACTCCTCCTTATGCCTCTCGATTTTCGTCGGTCGTTGAAAACAATCAGCTCTCGGTGCTTCGACAATGGCAACTTTCACGGATGCACGGCGCTGCTGGACTGGACCCAATGCATATGATGCTGATGGGAGGGGTGAGCAGTGAATTTACCAGTTTTTCTACTTAACATTTACAGATATAATAGGTAAGCACAAGCTAAATTATGTAGTATTACAGTATGTAACCCTTCGTACGCGTACGTTTTTCCATTCATTTCGCATAGGCGCATAGCGTGTATAGCAAAGCTATACAGCAAAGACCGAACACCGAATTTCGGTAAGCCAAGCCCTCTGCAATACTTTGACAGCGGTTCTCGAGCTACAAATAACTATATTTCGGTAAGCCAAGCCCTCTGCAATACTTTGACAGCGGTTCTCGAGCTACAAATAACTATCTCCTAATCTAAGTTTTCTTTCATTATAGTCTCAAAGCGTGTTCTAAAGCTAGATTAAAACACTGAAACTTGAAAGGAGCTCCTTAACCCATTGACGACCGCACGCTCCCTGCGTGTCTGGCGCGGGGGACCGCGCGCAGAGAGTGCCTCAGAGGCATTAATTGTTTTCAAAATGATCATAAGAATAATTTTTCTGTATATATTGTTGACTCTGAAACTTCCTTACGTAATCATTAGTTGACGATTTTCAGACCCTTTTTTGAGCTTGTTGAAGGGTCGTTCACTTGATGAATTCTTGAAGCTTTGATAAAACGGAAAATATATTAGGTCATTTCATAAGTCCTTGCCGTTTTTTTTTTCAACGTCCTTCTGTGAGATTAATAGGAAAGCTCTGGCAAAGAGCTATACACCGTTCGATAGAGAATTGTTTGTAGTTTTACAATATGTGTTTCGTTTTGATGGTTAATCGAAATGTTGCTAATTTTTTACCAGTAAAACGGAAAATGAAATTTTGCAAAAATAGCCCTTTGCGGCATGGAATTTTCTCCAGAAAAAGCGAAACTTTTCGAAACTGTGTTCACCCATTTGAAAGAAAAAATCTTCTTCTATAAAGTGTTATATCGCGTTTTTTATTGCTTTTGTTTTGTGATAACTTTAAGGTCCTCAAGTCGAGTGACCCAAAAGTCGTTAATTATTTTTGGACTCAACGCTAGCTCTTTGTGTGAAAGTTTTTGCAACTCTTTCTATATGTCTTATGCCAGAATTTCTTGCTCTATCAGAAGATATGTTTAGTTTTTCACGACGCGCAATTTTAAGCAAAATTTAGCAACAACGACTACCACTTAGACGCAGCATCATTAGTCTTTTTGTTGGCATAGTTTTGCCGAACAACATCTACTATTTATAGAGGAGGACTTGCACTATAAGATAGCATATTAGACGATTTTATACATATCGCATTTCATACGTTTTCAGCCTGTTGAATGTGGCCAGAAACGAGCCCTCTCGGCGGCCCGATGCCGCGCAGCTCGTCTACTGGGACCGCCGCGCCAGTACGTAGGTCAACGTGCGGCCGTCGCGTTGGACGAGCTGCGCGGCATCGGGCCGCCGAGAGGGCTCGTTTCTGGCCACTTTCAAAAGGCTGAAAACGTATGAAATGCGATAAGTATAAAATCGTCCAATATGCTATCTTATAGTGCAAGTCTTCCTCTATAAATAGTAGATGTCACACAAAGAGCTAGCGTTGAGTCCAAAAATAATTAACGACTTTTGGGTCACTCGACTTGAGGACCTTAAAGTTATCACAAAACAAAAGCAATAAAAAACGCGATATAACACTTTATAGAAGAAGATTTTCTCTTTCAAATGGAGTGAAAATAGTTTCGAAAAGTTTCACTTTGTCTGGAGAAAATTCCATGCCGCAAAGGGCTATTTTTGCCAAATTTCATTTTCCGTTTTACTGGTAAAAAAATAGCAACATTTCGAATAACCATCAAAACGAAACACATATTCTAAAACTACAAACAATTCTCTATCGAACAATATACAGCTCTTCGCCAGAGCTTTCCTACTATACTTACAGAAGGACGTTGAAAAAAACGGCAAGGACTTATGAAATGACCTAATAGAATGGGTAGTAACTTTGCCTAAATGGACACTCCTATTCTCAGTGTCTCTCAAGAGGGAGGAAGCGTAGCCCACTGCTGGGGTACAAGTCCCACGGCACCCAGAAGTGTAGCCCGCAGCTAGGCTACATGTCCCACGCAACCCTAAAGTGTGGCCCGCCTACCTGGGTAGCAACATAGCCCACATGGCCCATTGCCAGCCCGCAAGGGATCTCACGAACAACGAAATTATACAAAATAGGCGGATTATACAAAAAATTACAGGTCCACGCGGTGCAAAAAGTGTGTCCCACCGGCGGGACACGCGGTACACTGCGGACCACAAGGTGTGTCCGGCCGGTGGGACACACGGTCGTCAATGGGTTAACAGCATTTAAAATAGTGTCCGAAGTTAGTTACAGTTGTAGAAAGAAGCTTTCTCGCGTGCAATCCATCTGGATGATAGCACATTGTGTTCCCACAGAACGAGTATATTGTGTTCGATCAGTATTCTTAATAGGATAACTGCTGCGAAAGTATTGCAAGTGGACCTACTCAAATTCTACCTGCGAACTATCCTATAGCTACATGGTTAACCACAACCATACCATATTTTCTCATTCAAAACAAATGGGAGAGCTCACGCAAAGTGTGAAATTCTGAAGCCAAAGCACATCTATTCGTGCTTCAATCTAGGCTGACCTTTTGAAAAAAAAGTTTCAAGTTTCCTATTTCGTTATATTACCAAAAATTGATGGCGGCCAACTTTTGATTGAACTGATTGATGATTGCAAAACTAGATGTATTAGTACACCGTAATGCTTTGATTCTGCCTTTCTGAGATCTTTCCGAAGAGAGTGCTACGTTCGATTTCCAGAGGAAACGATTAACCACTCCTACGGCATTTGCACTCATTTCTATTCCTTGCATTAACATGTCCCTATTCCTCCCAGAACCTACCTAAATTCAAGATTATTCCTATCACTTTTATTTGCAGTCATTCCAATGCCTTGCAGAGCCTACCCTATCAAATGTCGTCAGATTTGTCAGCAGTTGGCATGCCAGCATTCGACCAAGCTGGTCCGTCCTTGGCCACCCAACCTCTATCCTCCTACAACAGCGCCTTCTTTCCAGCGGCGCCAAACGGAATAGTAACAACGGTGAAATAACCATCAATAGTATTTACTACGAAAATTCAAGCCTGCCCTAAGACCTCGAAATTTAGGAAACAAGGCCGACCATCGACATCAAGCCTTCAATAAGCAACAGTGAGCCTGATGTATCAACAGTAGAGCAGCATTATATGGGAACTACCGCCAAAAGCCTGGACGCCGTGAGTTTTAAAATAATGCGTTCATTTAATACACCTATAAAACTCCTAGGTGAGCGTGGTGCAGTAATAAGAGGGACGACTGACACTCACACAGCCGAGCGGCTACTGACACTCACACAGTCGATGCTTGCCGAACTAACCAAGCCTTCCAACCTTCCGTAGTTGGAAAAATTGTTAACAGACGTGTCTGGGAGAGTAATGCCACTGACTCTGTATAGCGACTGGCCCGCGAAAGTCATTGTTGTATAGGGGTAACACACAATCACAATGTCTCTTCCATTCTGAATGGGACACGAATGTGGCAGCGAACTGCTGAGGTGACAGATCAGCGTCGCTACATTTGTCTTCTATCCTTATAAAACTCGTCGTGTTGAACTTTCGCGATAAAAAAATACATAGGGAATAAAAAAGAAATCATGAGAAAGCTTTCATAAGAACAGTTTGCATCTCATTATTTCCCACATTCTCAGATTTCTGCGGTCATAGTCAAAAAGGACATCAAGATTACACACTTATAAGTGTTTCTCAACCTTATCCATCGAGGCTCTTGCATCAATTACCTTCACATCGCTTACTATGTTCAACAGGGCATCTCACATGAAACTATGAATTGCGAGATGTCGGGTACCTCAGCCCAAAAACATGGAAACTATTCGTTAATCCAATTCTACTACACTACGTTCGTCGGAAAAGTGTTGTAGACCCCTTGGAACTTTGGAGTTGTCACCAGACGAATGAAGTAAATAGAGGCATCGATACATTTCAGAGCCTTTACGCCAACGCAGGCCCGTCAACGATGGCAGCGCTGATGCCTGGCTATAATAACGCCGCTCCGTGGTCGCTTCCAGCAATCAACTCATTTTCGGACCAAGACACTACCTCTCTATACACGTATAATGGGGCCGTATGATTCGCCTATCGTCCCAACAAAGCGGACAGGAACACCTACGTCCAGGCATTTCGAAACTTTGTGAATTAAGCAAGTGTTATCGAACAATTATCGCACATGCTGCACTGATGAGTGTTTTCCCTGATACAATTGCAGAAATAAAATCCTTCTTTTTTTCTGAAAAAATGAATAGGTAACACTCACTCCTGCGTACTTCTCGACCATTTCATTGCATACAGAGAGGGAGCTCTAAACATATATTTCTCGAAAAAGAAAGGCGAGCAGGTACGAACATTAATGCTTCACCTTTGCTTTCGATAACTCTTCGTCGCACGTCCGCAACGATTCTTCTCTCTTCAACAACGCTTCCTAAGTATATGAAAAGGTAACTTGGAACGGCCAATGCAAGCGACAAATTAAGGCAATCTAACCAGCAGTCGCAATGCTGTTACACGTATCTTAATGAGCTACAAAAAAACCGAAAACGTCAGCTTTGAAAAAGTACTCACGTTCAGGCTCAAGTTTGTTGTCTTCAGCGTTCTCACCTCTTCTGAAATCAGAAAGTTAAAAATCAATTTTTTCAATATCAAAGACACGGTGCCGAGTGCCATCTAACCGTTCTGGGTCCTAAACATTGATTCTTTACCACTTTCATTTCTGACTAATCAGCATAACGAGTAAGACGATCACTGGAATAACACTGATAGAAATGGCAACATCTTCAAAATTAAAGTACTGCGGTCTGAAGTAGCACGCGTTTGTTTTCATTCAGCAGTAGACTTTTTTAGCGTTAGAAAGCGAATGCGCTGAGTTACCGTGTGCGTCAACTCATCTCCTGAGGGTCACTTATTTGTGGTTTTGTTCAGATAGGCTGCCTGCTCATTGTAGGAAATGAGTACGAAAATGTACCAAGTTAGACGAACAGGCCTCTAACTAGGTACACAAGATAAGGAAAAGGGAAAAGAAAAATACTAGCAACTGCGACAGGGACAGGAGGGCGGCAGCTAAAATAAGTAAGCAAACAAGGGAGGATGTGTAAGTGAAATGAATACCAGTGCAGAGATAAAAAAATGAGCTTTCCACTGGAAGAATTGAGCTAAAGACTGTGTTCGGATTTTCCGCAGAGAATTGCTCCCGGGACATTAGCCATGTTCGTGCCAATCTGAGGCGGTTCACTTCTTCAGTTCCTTCGTAATGAAAATACTCCATGGATTTTGCTTGGCATGTCCTATCATAAACGGAGGAGACGAATGCTGCGAGATTATAGGAAGACCATCTTTGATCTGATTACAAATGATGATCGAATATGCTACAAAAACGGTTTCACTGCAGAATTGATCGCCTTGTCTCAAATGCGCGCAGCTCAGCAACTTGGACGAAAGCTGGGAGACGAAGATGGGTGCCGGGAGCAGAAACAAGCTATGGAGAAGAAACATGGAGTAATCATAGCTCACCAACAAATGAAATGGAGGCACAAGTAGAACGAAGAAAGTATTCCAATCAAAGGGTCAACTGAAACCTACCCTGAAGCTGAGCTAATTGCACTTTCTCAGGCGACTGCGGCAGCGGAATTTGATCGCGCCTACCAGATTTACACTTCTCCAGATCTTCCTAAAATGAAAGTAAAAGCACATTAAAGTATTCGGCACCACAGTAGTACTAGAAATTGGATTCAGTTGAGTTCCCTTCTATAAAATTGTTGAACGCGAGGGAAACTCACTCCGGCAGCCAGTAGACTCTCTTCGCAGTTCTGCCGTTGCCGGTTAATAGCTGGAACAAAATGAAACATCTGATATATTCGTAAAACATGTACGTGAGACCCATTACCAAATGCGTAAAAGAGAAGCCTATGCTTGATAGCGAAAACAAAACGGAACTTACATGCGTATTTCAACTGCCAGTTTTCTCGCTTTGTGTTGAACATTTTTTCCATTTTCGTTTTGTAGTCATAAATAACTGAAAACAGCAAAACATTCAATACAACAGCATTACCTTTCAGCACAAAATAAACAATTTTCAGACAGTGCAAATACTGACATCGAAGTGGTCCCAAATGAGTCTTCAATATCTGACTTTTGAAAAGAGACCCACAGTCCTGACTGACAATAACAAACTCCTACGCTCAACAATTGTGTATAAAAAGGTAGGTATGAACAGGATTTAAGTAGCATTCAGTTCTTGCATTAAGGTCGTGAACTACAAAACATTCATGAATTGAATTAGAAAATTCAGAAGACGAGTTTTCAAACCTCGTAGTTTCGCTACCAGACTTTCCGCGTGGTATTGACACGAGGTCAAATCCTTCTCTGAAAACGAGCTCCTTATCGAATGAAGACAAAATAATGAGATACGAAAATTGGGGATTCCAAGCAGATCTGCAATTTCCATCCAACCTCGCCGAGAAAGTTTATTGGCGGGATTCACGAACCCTTTGAGGACAATTCTGATTCCAACAACTCAAATTTTTCTTGAAAATCTTCAAGCGAATATTTAGACAGATGTTTTTAAGAGCGAATATTTAGACAGATTACATCCATTAGGAAACTTGTATAAATTAACAACTCAATGAATGAACACCATAGAACCTGATGACTATGCGCTGGCTCCCACGATACGAACCAACACCTTTGCTTTTCAGTTGAAAAGGCGACCACTGGTTCCTACTCCTACCAACAACATATCAGCAGCCTCAAGCATTTTCACCACACTTTAGGCATGAGGTTATTTGACCACTTATCATGGATAAGAAATGCCGGTTTTATTGTTTCCAGCGGTTATACCAAACTGGTCGTGGGTCGCGTTTTTAGCGTTCCCTAATCGATCGTGGTTTCATGGAATGATAACAGGATTTGAAATTAATACCCAAAATGACCCGAGTGAAACTTGAATCCTTCGACTAGACCGTTAACGGTGTCCGTTGCAACAAGTGAAATAAATACATTCCGTGATCAGCGCGCCAAATATGCCTTTCATGCACTCTTCGCCAGAGAAATGTTTGATCTTTGGATTCGTAAAAGTAGGTGAGAGTGTGGAACAACCAAACCAGTTCAGAAATCAATAAACCTTTAGAAAATAACGATATGAATTCAAGTGTCATGTCTGATTTGATCATGCTTGAACAGAAAACCACAACTATACCACAAAAATGATGTGCGATACTCACCTGCTTTTTCTATGACAGAAAATAAATCATTGTTGTAACTCCAGTGTGAATATAGTATGTACATTAGCAACACGGCAATAATAAATCGGTATTTGACAGCTGCTGACACAATAATACCATTGTGCAGCGGCATGTCGTCAGCAGAGATGCATCGACCAGCGACGATAACCTGTGAATGATGATCACTTCGAGTTAGCCTTCACAATAGCCGGCGACCGATCAAACTAGAACACGACATTAAAACAAAGGCCAAGGCCACAACACGCGATTCCGCAATAACAATTTGGATGACTTTAGGAATGAGAACTGCGTATTCATAGGATAGATTCAACCTATATTAGAAGGTTAAACATTCAAGCAGCAGGCACTATCCCGTACAAGGTCTCGTTCGAAATAGTGAATGCTAGAGTATCAGAAATACCGAATGACGGAGCAGCGTGGACTTGAAGCTGTTCTTTCATCTGAGATCATTAGATGTTAACCGTGACAATTTCTTGATTAGCATCTGTTGATGGTCATTCGAGTGAAGCTTTCTGCGGTATGCCCTACAATCTGTCAGTAATTTCTTCACTTATTCGAGACGTCGTCCGAGACCATACGTGTGACACAACATACAAATCGCATCAGTCACTTAGAATAAAATAACGTTAGGTCCATTGGGAAAACTATGGGAAATTCATAGTGAACCTGATAGCGGGATGTGAAAACTATGCACAGAAAAACCTGACACCTCTTAATTTGAGCCCAGAAATGAAATTTCCTCCTAACAACTTGAAAAGGGCAGGTAGAACAACCACATTTTACAACGAACACGAAAGATTAAGTTATGAAATATGAAGTTTTGAGTTTGACTATGATTGCGATACACGGAGAGACCCAGCGAAGATCTCCCTCTACGCATTCAATACTACCTATAACACTGGCACATTGGATTCGGGACCAGTACCCCGAATAACAACTAAAGCGACGATCATGCAAAATCAGTGATCATGATCAGCGTCATAGAATTACTCACTTGATAAATAATGAAACACATCGAAGCATTAACACAAATGTCAAATCCATGCCCCACATATCGAACAACATCTTTAGGCACTCATTCTCCGTTAGCACTGCAGCTCTGAAAATTGACACCCAAACCTCGAATAACCTCCATAAGCCCGAGCTCCGCTTATGGAGGTTATTCGAGGTCCTAATTATGGAACTGAGGTGCGATTCTCAAACTTTTCCCGATACAGGCAAGCAAACCCATCCTGATTAACTACATGAGTGATCTCCGGCAAAAATTTAATAAGCGAAATGTCGCACCGTTTCGGCCAAGTCGGTGATCTCGACTCCGTTCACCTATGGAGTCGAGATCGTCGATTTGGCCGAAAGATTCCGACGATCCCTTGCTTACGCAAAATTCCGGCAAAATCTGCGGTCCCGACCAGCAATTTGGCTGAAGCTATCGACATTACATGCAACTGCGCATATCCACAGAAATAACAGTAGTCAGAATCATGATCAGCACTACAATCACCCTTAGCGAAGTCTGGATGAGAATGGAAAGAAGGAACTGTCTAGAGCGCTGGAGTTCCGGAGAGTCGTAACCGTGCATACTTTTGCGCGGAAAATTCCATTTTGGCCCTTCAAATTCGGAAGAGCTGTTGGTCTTCTCCTAACAATAAGTTCTTTTGAGGAGGTAAAAGACCAAGGTTCCATCTACAAATAAATACAGCGTCCAACAAAACCCAATTCTAGTGGGAAAAGTTGCGAGCGAATAAAGGAGCCCCAAACTTCGATATCAAGGACCAATCGTTGAAGTTAGGCTAAATACCAGCTACAGAACTGGCCATTTATTCGATACCAAATCCGCTTCATCGGCTTCGCTGAGCCAGTCGACGGCAAAAAGCGGACTCTGTGTGCACAGCACGTACCTCGCAGCGAACACGACGGCCTAAATTCTCACGGCTTTTAGGCTGAGGAACCGTGCCAAGACTAACGACACTTGTTACGGGGAATTTGTAAATGTTTTACATGAGAGCCCACGTAATAAAGGATTCGACTACAACTCCATCATTTAAAAAATCCACCAAAGTAATTAAAATGAAGGAAACCTAGCAAATAAAAGCAAAATTATTAGGAAAGTCGACATAGTAATAACATGGAACGAATCAAACAGGGTCATGAAAGGGTTGATACAAATTGAATAGACAGTGCGCTACCAAGACGAATACAGATACCTGTCGATAATTTTTTTTGAATTGGGGACACTGAGCGCGGTGGACTGCAGTTTTTAATAAATTTGATATAACCAGCGGTTGCCCTATTGATGAAAAAATTTGAGTTTCAACCTGGCTTGCAAACAGCTAGTTTAGATCGACCTCCCCTTGTAATGGACGGCGCCGTGCCTAATCGCCTTAAGAACAATGTTCTTGTGAAGCCATCTTGGACATCGAAACCTCGTGTGTCCGTATTATTTTGGGCGCTGATCACGGATCTAGAATTCGTTTCCTGAACCACCATGATGCGCTTGCGCTTACCACCATGATCGACATGGTAAATAATTTGCCGAAACAAATTTTGAGCCAAATCTGGAAATTTAACCCAACGCCGTAGTCGACAATATGGATGGTCTCCCATCGAAATTCGGAAGAGATCCCACAACCGTGATCAGCACATCAAATAGCCCTGGTCAAGTTTGGGAAAGATTGGTTGTAAATAAAAAATCGTTGACCACTAGAGTGCAATAAGTGGAATAGTGCCGGCATATTTAATAACCGCTCTCCAACTGCCCATTTGATTTAATTACTTTTTGTGCTATGGCATGCTATTTTTGTTTTCCTAATGTCTGCATTTATGATTGGCGCATCATTATGCGGCGTAACAAATAAATAAATAAATATTTAATGCGGCGGTCACAATACTGACATTCATTTTATTGTTGCAATGGATACCGCTAATGGTGCTGAAGAGATCAAACTGCACGCGGGACTATTTTGCGTATAAATTTCGAGTCCTGTCACCATTTCCTGAAAATGTGACCGATTAGGTAACGCTTTAAATGCGACCTATGTCCAATTTAGTAAGTCGTAACCGGTCGAAACAAGTCCATTATAAGTAAGCAGATAATGGCATATCGATGGTTTAATGAAAATGCTCCTTTTGATAGGAAAGTTACAACAAAAACTGAAGTTTTTGGCCCAGACCAGCTAGGTGGAGTCGAAACGTTCATTTTAACAAGTGCTTTTGAAAGTTCCCACTCCCGTATCGGGCTCAGGTCAAAATTTGTTTGTTATACACCGAAAACTTGAGAAGAAATCAACTCCGCTTTTTCTCAGCACATAACAAATTTGTGGCCCTCTTTATACTAAACATGCGCAATAAATGCAACTCCTTCATTAAAAAGGTATCGCTTTGATTATTGTGCGCTGTATGCTGCGTGCAATCCTTTACACACTGTGCGGATAGTGACCGCGTGTGGCGGCCCATACAGAGTGTGTTTTTCTAGTCGGTACTTCTTTATGAAAGAGATGAAATTGTTTCAGCGTATGTTTAGTGTGAAAAGAACTATAAATCTATTATGCCCTGAGTAAAAAACGGAGTTGATCCGTGCTTGTTTTTTTTGGAATATAACAGTTTATGTAATCTCAACTTAAAAAGTATTTTCCCAGAAATTGTGAAGCTAGCCTTCGGAATGAAGCATGTACTACAAGGAAAATATCTTTCCCTACTCGATTCCCAACCTTTATTTATTTTCGTTTGAGTGTTACAGAGATATGGAATTTCATTTGAAACATATACCTAAAAAGTCGACCAGTTTTCGAGCACCAGAATGTTTGCTCAGAAAGAACTATACGTTTGTAGCCTATTATAATAACTTGGTCACGCTCCATTAGAATATTATTTGAAATCGAGTCTACACTTTCTTAAGATATTTTCGTTCAAAATAACATATGAAAATCGCTATAAAATATTTTCAGAAAATCTAAAATTTGTAACGAGTCATTCCACACTCTTCATCAACACATACCACGACTCCTTCTCTTTCTCTGTTGGAAGATATGTTGATATATTGCATACACTTTTGACTTCCCCTTTAACTATGTCTTACAGGATTCTTTTGCAACGACACTAGTACTCCTAGTGTTTTCCACGTCATATTTACTTACAGGTTAGTCTCTTTCTTAAGTTTATTTATGCTCTTACCTATATAGTTATAGAGCCATTTCTTCATGCTGATGTGTCCCGGGAATGGCTTTATAATGTACTAGCTCGTTCATGGTAGGGACGAAACGAGCTTTAACTTTTCTTCTTTGTTTACTTCTGTTTAGTTGTTTTGCTTATTGTAACGAGGGCGTATTTCGACGTATTTTAGTAAAGTTGTCGGAACTATCGATTGGGCTAAAATTCGTTTTGATTCAAGCTGCCTGTACTTCAAAATGTAAGGTGGCATACCTCTTGGCCGCTACTGTACATAACTGCCCTTGGCGGTGATATCCCTCATCATCCTTCCTCCGTTAGAGCTAAACCACCTTCACTTACCTTTGAATCATTTCTTTTCAGCTTTTCTATGTGAAATAAGAGCTAAGTGTCCGTGTTGCTAGAAAATGACACCACTGATCGCACCCCGCTACTGTGATCGTGATAGTGCAGCTGGAAAAGCTGATAAGACCTAAATAGAATAGAAACAGTTGACAAAAAGAGTTGCATAGCACCAGTCTGGTGTATGATTTCTTAATCATCTTTTCGGATTTTTCTCGATCGAGTTGAAAGTTCTGTGGATCAACAATTCAAAGAGCTCTATGTATTTTCAGTAATTTGTCTGTGTTTTGATATTTATTTATTTATTTATTTGATACACGAGTGGGCTCGTGTGGGTTACAACACTGGGACCTATGAAACCAAAAAATGAACACGATGTAGTACAAATATCGACAACGCTAAAAATATCTGAATTATGTTGAACAATTAATGAAAGTCGTACACAGTGGCGAAAATGAGCCAGATAAACAGCTAACAAAACCCGGAAAACATTTGAGATTACAACTTAAAGGTTGGAGCAGCGACTAAGAAATGATCTGAAAGATGGTAACCTAGGTGGGATGGCACTTTTTTTGCTGAGGTTGCCGTAAGCTAAGCAGGCCCTATGGGTGAAAAAGTTCCGTCTGCAAGTAAGCTTGGCTCTACCAGGATCATATCTCACACATCCTCTCCTCGTGGTTGCTGTCCTCAATTTCAATAAGTCTGAGGCCTTGATACCGCAACTATGATGAATAATTTTGTGGAAAAGTATCAAATCGTTTCTTTTCCTTCTATGCTCCAGTGTTTTCAAGCCAAGATTAAAATTCCTTTCGATACTGTGGGGTATTCGATCATATGAAAACCCCAATCCTCGTAACATTAGTTTCCTAGTGAAGTTATTTTGAACTCTTTCTAGTGCCAAGATACTCTTTTTCTTATAAGGATTAAACACAGGCGTTCCGTATTCCAAAATAGGCCTCACGTAGACCTTGTAAGCTCGAAGCAGTACAACAGGGTCGTTGATTGTGAGAGCCCTAAACATGTTGTACATTGCCTGAGTTCCTTTTTTTGTAATCATTTCGCAGTGCTTATCAAACGTAAGATCACGGGAGACGAGGAACCCTAGATCTAATACTTCTTCAACAGCTTCCATGACCTCGCCACCAATCGTATAAGGATGACAACTATTTTTCTTGCCCAAGTGCAGCACTCTACATTTCTCCTTTGACAGCGGTAAGTTCCACTGTACCGACCACCTATGAACAATTTCTATTGCCGATTGAAGGGCACTAGTTTGCATAGCACTATCCGCTAACCCATAGATCTTGAGATCGTCCGCAAACGCACAAAATTCAACCTGATGCGTGGAAAGCATATTGAGAAGATCCGTTGTATAAAGAATAAAAAGAATCGGTGATAAGACCCCTCCTTGGGGAACGCCACAGCTTATATATTTATCATCAGAAAAGCAGTTGTTGACACGCACCTTAAAACTACGATTGTTCAAAAAGGATCTAACCCAACTAATTATTTGGGGATGGATCCCCACTGAAGACATTTTGTAAAACAGTTTTTCATGGCAGACTCTATCGAATGCTCTGCTAAAGTCGAAGTACACTACGTCCACATTACTGCCTTGATCGATGGCCTTAGTCCAAAAATCGAGAGATTGGATCATTGCGGTAACCGTGGACTTGTTACTCTGGAAGCCGTGTTGCTTGGGCGAAATAACACGGTGCTGAGTGAGGTGCTCCAATATATGCTCCTTCACAATTTTCTCAAACAACCTTGCGAAAACCGAAGTTATACTGATGGGTCTAAAATTGGAGGGATCAGAAAACGGAGGTTTTTTAGGCACAGGTGTTACTATCGATTGAGTCCAACGAACCGGAACTTCAGCAGTCATAAGAGATAGATTAAAAATAAACTTTAGTGGACTCACTATAACATGGGCCACTTTTTTGATGAAGTCCAAAGTTATGCCATCCGGTGTCTCACTACCAGAGCGCGGCCATTTCAGCAGCATGGAGAGCATTTTGTCATTATGAAACCAAACTGAGTCACTCATTACTGTAATATTAGCAGATGGGGTTTCAAAATCATCTGCACTCGGGGTATCGAAGTTCTTCAAAAATGCATTAGCCAACAACTCCGCCTTCTCCTTATCATCAGTTATAAAGCTACCACAAGGGGACACTAGCGGCCCAATGGTACGCTTCCCTTTGAGGCGTAAGTTCATCAGTTTGAAAAACTTATTCCTATCACCTGAGTCTACAACACGCTTTTCCACACAAAGGTTGAACTTTTTCAGCTTTTTATCAAAAGTGCGAGCAATTTTGTGGTAGTTGTTCCAGTCCTTGGTAGTAGTGGTTTGTCTAGCTAAAAACCAAGCTCGATTCTTTTTAACTAAGAGCCTGTGGAGGTAAGGTGGAAGTACAGTCTTGCTCCGGTTCACCTTCTTGGAGGGTACAAACAGATCGATGACGTGCTCTAGAATCGCAATGAACAGTTCATATTTATCGTTGACACTCTGGACATTACTTAAGGAGCCAAACCAGTCGACGTTGCTGAGATAACTCAGAATATCATCGTAGTTTGCGGCAGAAAAATCTCTTCTAAGAATCGTTGTAGGACGCGGAATATGAGATCTTATTTTAAACATTACCGTGGAATGGTCGCTAGAGCCGAGAGGCGCTTGAACAACCAAATCAAAAATAAGAATATTAAAAATTAAAAGAAAAAAGGCGAACAAAGTCACATCTGAGATGGGTTTTTATTCGTTGTTTTAAACAAAATGAAATAAATAAGAAGAAGCCGAGATGAAGATGAGTAGCGCATTCTCAGATGATTGTGCAAGCACTTAACCAAGCTCCTAGATTTGCAGCATTGATGACTTTTGAAGAAATACAGAGAAGCACCCGCATTTAAGCTTCTTGCGCTTACCACCCGATCGTCGAGACAGTCTCTGCTGTCATCGATCCAACCATATCGAGCGATACGGAAGAACGCGGCATCAAAATTTCTGCTTTCTAAACATCGTTGTGAGACTTTTTCCGAACACTTCTGTCATTATTACACTCTTTGCTCTAGCAATCTGTCATCGCATGCGAACGATGACAGCTACACTTTTAAACTTATCCCTGTCACTTAAATTTTGTTCTCTCCTCTTCCAGTCTCTTTTCTCTACTTGACATCGTTCGTTGATAGTTACTTTCCATGTACGCGCCACTTTTCCACTTTTTGAGTACATTAGGTGGGACTTTATTAAACCGCCTATCGCTTCGACATGGTCGTCAAAGACCTTCGTTTCCAGCGCCAGGGCCAGCCGATCGAGTTAGTCCTCAGCGCAACCTTTAGAGCACTTCGAAAACTTGGGAGTTGATCAGTGAATGTGTTTATGCATTCATTTTTACTCGTACACGCAAAACGTGCGATGCGATTTCCGCCATAACCATCGCACAACCAATCAATAATTCTATCGTCTTGTACCAATCCTACTGACGAACGGATACGGCTATTATTGTAGAACTAGTAAATTGACGCTAGTTCTAGTTCACAGTGTTCAGCAAGCAGAATCGTTCAACTGTTCGACGTTCATCCACACCGTTTCTTTTGCCATCACCAACCACGACCGCCTGACAGTATTTGGTCATCAGCCTAGCGAGAAAGTAAAGCTAAGCTTTTTTGTGCAAACTTCTAAACCGTTTGCAGTTTCATAAGGGTTTTCCTGACCAAAATCACCATTGCAGGACAGTACTTGCAATCACTTGTCTATTTTAGCCTTACAATTAGGATTAGAAGGGACCCAAAGTGAAAAATGAAAACCACGACTCTGGTGGGGTTTCAAGCACAAGATGTTCTTTTGCTGAATGCTGGATGGTTTTACGTGCGTTCTTCTTAACAACGCCTCTCTACTATAATTTGACTCTTTACATTTAGTGCCCGCCACAGGCAGACCTGCAAATAACTAACCGATGCAGTAACCACGGTCTCTTTGAGACTCACGTTCATTGTTCATGCGGTATCTGTGTAGTTCATCGGTGAAAGACCCTAATTTTTACATTAAGACCATAACGTGAAAATTAGGGTCTTTTATGTAGATGGTGACCTTCAAAGATACAAAACATTCATTAATATTACCGTGTACTGTTACTACTGGGCACAGTGCAGTGGTAAGAGGCGCTACTGGCGCTCTCATGGTCGAGCAATCGATCCCCACCCGAGCTAACCAAGCCTTCTATCCCTCCGCGGTCGGGTGAATTGGTACCAGACTTATCTAGGAAGGTGAAGACACTGCGCTGGCACAGCGCCTGTCCCCAAAGGATATATGCCAGATAGGCCTTCATTATGCTTTTATGATTTGAGAGGTACATACATAATTGGAGAGGCGCATCCTTAGGGGACTGATCAACGCCGACAAATAGCAGCTATACGCATTCATTTTACTTAGTCAATACACAGACTAATGTCACGGATGCGTTACTGAAGCGAAGGGCCAAAAACATGTTGACTTCAATTCACCCAGGAATCTGCAGGTGAAGAAAGTAATTCTCATTCGCAATTTCGACTCGTAAACGTAGAGATAAGCTTGTCCACTTCTTATTCTCGTCAGTGAAGGGCCAAAAAACTGTATGGGCTTCTAGGAACCCTGTCACTCGCGTCATCTGTGAGTCTGACACAAAGTTGGCTAATTTTACTGCGCGCACTCTGCAGCCGAGTATGGATGGGTGTCTGGGAATAAACTGTGAGGGCGCAGTTATTCATTGCTCACTGCTGTGAGCCAGAGGATAGAGGATTTTGGGTGTTGCTCGCCAGGTGGTATAGCCAGCCACCTGGCAAGGAACGACAGCTTTTTATACGGCGACGTGACGGCCGTTGGCGAGTCAGCTCTGTGGCTGGGAAACACGTTCCTCGTCGACGACGTTGGCGATGGACAAGGATGTGTGGTCCAGGAACAGGCGACGAGCGCGACGCGCCTCGTGGGGTAAGAAGCGATGCGTGTGAGTGTTGGGGGCGAGATGGGGCCCGAAAGGCCGCGGAAACGGAGAGGAGCGCGACATGGGAGCTGGACGAGAGTGCGTCAGTGAGCACGACCGTCGACAGAGACGGCAGGCGCGCCCCACACACAAGAACCCCGTCACCACGACGTACAAGCTCCCCGTTTCACCCATCCCATCTTGAACTGGCCTCGGTCAGCCGAATCTGTCTCTGGCACCAGATCCACTGCTCGATGTGGTCGATCGTTGCCGGCACGGTGAACTACTCCTACATTCGAACTACGAATCGATTATCGTGCGCTACACACACGCAGCACACTCAACTCCAGTCACCCCCGTGGCACGTGACGTCCTCTCATCTCATCAGCTTCTGAATCCTCGTCAACTGTCTCCTCTACCTAAAACGCGTCCCTTTCGACTGGTTTCTCTATTCTGCAACTGTTACGACAACTCATCTTTCCGGCACATAGTTCCGTCTTTCCTTCGATTTGTTTTGCTTCTCATTTTTTTTTTGCCGTCGATTCGCAATTGTTTACGTTTCTTTTTCATATTTAAAGCAAACTGCTGCCTTAAGAAATTCATCAATAGTCCTGGAAAACTTTAGCAACAGCAGAAATTTACTTTCTCTTACCATCTTTTATAGTTTTCTGCTAACTTCAAACTATTCATTTTTTGTGGCAACGCCAATTAACTGCACTGCCTTCTGGCTTGTCGATCGATATACAGCTCGGTATTCTCTTGTCTTCGTAGGAAACGAGAATTCGTATTTGCGCAACGCGTAGCTTTCGGTCACTTGATAGAAATTTATTTATATTACGTAGCAGCGGGAAGGTGTCATCTGTAACTGAATATTTATGGCGAATTGATTTCTAAAAAAACTATAATTCTGTCATAATCGTGCGCTTCACATTCCGTCAAGTTTTCTCTGGGGGACCTTGGCCGGACCGATCGGCTGCAATAATTGCTAGCTCCGCGAGAAAGTCAATAGATGCAAATCAATAACTGTGCATTATGGCCGTAACCATACCGCATTTACAAAACAGCTACGTCACATCATTACGTACAGCATGCAAATGATGTTTTCATATCATCTTTGAGTATCCTTTCATCACTGCTTATTTAATAATACTATGCTAACATCTACGTTATGTTAATACTAATGATATCCGAACAAAAGCCCTAAACAACTGTTTCACAGTTTCTTAGGCAAACGCTTGATCAGAACTCCGTATTTCCACGTATTTCTTTCTTCGCTCATAGCTGTTCTGGAATAATGCGAAGAAGCCTAAATTTGCTCTTATTGTAGTGTTTTGAGTCACTTATGACTTAATATTAGCCTATCTGTAACGTTTCCCTGCGAGAAAACAGAATCGAAAGGTTGTTGGCGACTTTCAGGAAATATATTCCACTTGACAACCGTATTTAGAATACCGACACTACTATGAAATGTCATTCATTCTGCGAATGCTGTGAAAACAAAGGTAAGGGTACTATTTATACAATCTGTTATGTTTGTGCATATATCCACGAAACAATTTCACGCTTGGAAAAGGCGGTCTTCATAAATGAAGTTGGATGTGATTTTGGAAATTGTCAGAAAACTATGTGTGCTACTCAAACCGTAGTGTAAAGTGACAGTTGGGAAGAGTGTGGGTACTGACAAATGGCGATTGCTGCTAATTTAGATTCGAAGTGTAAATTATAAGAACAACGGTTCAATTCTTTACTAGGTATATTGTGGTCAAGTTCTTCTGTGGGCTGATGAACTGCTGAACTTAGTTAGTCCTTCAGCCAAGTTACGTGAATTCTGCTTTTGCTCAAGTCCTCGTAAGTCTTAACATTCATAGTCCGCGCAAGCAGCGAAAAATGTTAGGGATGGTTTTAGGATCGAATCATTTTTGGTGAAGGGCTCACCTGCTGTGAGCATTTAACAACCCTGCTTCTTATAAATTGGTACTGCGCTTGTAACAAGTACTACTTGTTAAACTGGGTCTAATAGTCAGTCCGAATATAAAAAAACGTTTACCTTCGAGTCTATATCCAGGACTTCATGAAAATGAAAATGCCAAATCACATCACCGTATGGCAGTTCGTCGTCATCTGATGGTACCAAAAAGGTCGTGCTCTTGGAGAAAACTTTTCAGCACTATTGTTGCACGAAAGAAGAAGAGAAGCACAATACTCGTGGATGGCGCATTCTCGTTTTAGTTCGCTCTTCTCTGGTCTTTTTGGAGTAGGACCGAAGATCTAACAATTAGTGATACTGTTTCGAAAATCATCACCAACTCACCAGCCATATCTGCTCACAAAGATCATCAGGAAAGTTAGTGGCTCTTTGCCACTGCTACCACGAAGTTCTGAAAACGAAAGTGACCGAACTAGAACAAGCACGCATAGCCAAGAACAAACCGTGGATCTGCGTGGAGGTTTTTTTATCATTCTTATAGGTTCTCTGTTACCCATTCTGATGCTAATAGTACAGAAGGAATTCGCACAAAACTATCCAGAGCCTTCTTGCACGCCAGTTCTTGCTAGGAGCCTTGACAGTTACTCATTCTAAAATACTTCAATCTGTCCATAGCTCACTGGTGAAGCCGCTGGGTGAAAAAGGAGGTCACGGCGATTAACTATTCATTGACGAATATCAAAGGAGCGAACGGAAGCGCGGATTTTTGAAGGATCTATTGATTTCATTCCCTTCTATTTCGGTCTACATCCTGATTCAACTGCAAAATTCCACATTTTCTCACATCCGAGCTTTTCCAAACCCGCGATTCAAATGTATCGAATTTGGCTTCTATTACTTCTGTTTGTTGTGTATTCACTTTGTATCATTATTGAACGGCGACAAATGATTTGCTATAATAACGAATTCGTTCGGATCTGCTCGCTCGGCATTCGCGATCATTTCGTGCCTTGTTTAAAGCTGTTTACTTCAGTTGATGAACAGCTGACCTACGACTATCGTCTCGTATGAATTCTGTAGGAGGTGGTGTAGCAACAGATAGAAGATCAGCGTCACAGATCAACTTCGCACTGCCTGGCTCACAGTCACACTCAACCATTATCAACGAAACGGAGTTTCCATCGCTGGGGGCGAGAAGTGAGCGAAATAATGATTTTCTTACTTTAGTGTTGCTCAGAGATTCGATGATCTGGATTAGATTATCCATTCTCAAGAAGATGAAACATTGGTCACGGTTCGTTCACAACGAGTTGGATGAAAGCCAATGCTGTTACGTTGTTTTTGGTTAAAAACTGGCCAACTTAGAACATACATGGCAAGAAAACGTTGGATATGATCGAAACTTTCGTAAGCTGTGCGTAGGAACAAAAGCCTACGGATGATGAACTTAAATGCATCAAACGTAGGGTTGCACTGATAATGATTATGATAATGATCAGTCGATCAATCGATCAATAGTGTATCACTCTACTTCTAAATACATGAAAAATGAAGTAAATAAAACTCTGTAATCTATACGTTGCAGGCACCCCGTCCGGAGGCGGATTTTCTCCGTTGCCGACGACGAGTGGCAGCACGTTCTCGGCGAACCAATCACCGTTACCTTACAAGGACCAAATAAACCATCGAGCGAATTATGGCAAGTTACCTATCACCCTTTTATCATCAATTACCCGTCACCTGTTCAACTTCTCTTAAACTCCTAGTATTGGGATATTTGGCAGCAGGTATGCGCACAGAAGTCCGCTACGGGTTTCGACGGGATATTGTGACGGGTAGATAACCACAAAACGCTATGTCCCAAATGAAGTTTTCACCTAATAGCATCGGAAGGTAAAAGGTGAAAAGATCTGTTTACAGTCTGCGATATTTGTTAAAACTGAGGCAAGGGTTGGAGTGCACGAGTATTATTTTGCGGTATGGACGTAGCTCTGAGACCGAATATGTGTTCATGCTGGGGTCCCCACTACAATCACCTAATCCTCAGTAAAATATTCGGTAAAGGGTGGGCTTCTACCAGACAATTATCAATGAATGTAGCCGCAGTGTGGTTGCAAATAGCGCGTTTCACGATGGAAAAATTCTAAACGTAGTTATCGGCCCTATGGGTAAAACGTATCCCAACAGTGCTGCTCAGGTCGTCTATTTTGTCGAATAAATGATAATAAGACGAAATCCACACAATCATGATAAAGGCAATGACAGGAAATCGACAGTAGATCGATCCGCCGCGCTTTGTCACCGAAACGGCGCCAGTAGGTCATGAACGCGTACGACGTCAGTCAGCCTCATCTGCGGCGCACTTTCCGTGTCCTTCCACGCTCGCTTTTCACCTTCGCCTTTGTTCAAAGATTGTTGTGACATTGGGTACTGACGCGAGTCTGAATTACGGTAGGGTTCGTCCATTCTTCGAGTACCGATAATCGAGTCGATTCACTAGGTTCTGTTCGATACGCTTGTGCAATCTTCGTTAAAAATTTTTCATCTACCGTGAGAGTCTTTGAACTAGCCGGAGGTTCGATAAATTAAGCTGACTTTGATTGTTTGGTAGCTGTCTCACTCGCGGCATCCAGAATCTTTGCATTTTAGTTTGCGGCATTAGGTCGAAGTTTCGAATCCACAGTGCCGACTTGGGCAAGCAGTTGCTCGTCGAAATTGTGGTGGTTTTTGTGGTACTTCGAATCGTCCCCGTTTTTCCAATTTGTAGGTGGACTATTGATACTGATAATATTGCTAATTAGTGTGATCCGGTTAGGAGAACAGAATTCGCTGAAACTTCATCTGGGGTATCCACTTTGCATGCTGATCACTTATTTGATGCTCGTTTTAAGAAATTCGAGTGAAATTACGAACTGTCGGCACTGAAAAATCGTTGACCAGGTCGACTCTGGTTGTTTGGATTGCGTTTTACTGAGTATCCATTCGGAATTGGGGGAGATAAAGGGTACTGGTGAATGCGGATCAAGTTGGGAGCATAGTTGAGCAAGTTGTAATTTCATCAAAAATGCGGGAAAAGAACAAGTTTCAGATGCCACCTAGAGCTATATCAATCCCGCTGTAAACCCCTGCGGTTCCCATTCTGCTGTAGCAGTCTGAGTTTTCAAAATATCTTAAACATAATTTAAGATCCTTTCTGAATGCTCTGTGGTTCACTGTGATGTTCGTCTCTTGTGCATATATTGCTTCACATTTCATCAAATCAATGTCGTTGGTGATATGATGGTAAAGTCTGAAAACAACAAGAGTTTCACATAAAAGGGTACATCTGACTGCCAGAGATACAGGTGTGCGCTCCGTATTCAGAATGAACGGGAGTAGTCCTTGTGAAGTAAAGTTCAAGGAGTTTCCACCGGGATAGAAGGAGGACCGCAGAAAAAAATGTGCTTGAATGTCAGCTGAGGAGGGAAAGCACACAAACCTGCGAAATTGTTTATAAATAGCTCACCTCAATTTGAAATGTAATTCAAATAAAAACACATTCAATAAGCAGCTATGTAGTGGTAATGTAAAAGTTGTTTTGTTTGTAAAGCGAGCACAAGCTAAGAAGTCCCCTGGTCGTGTCATCACATTTTTCTTCATGCTACGTTCGATGACGCGTGCGCTTCTGATGGTCGATGTTTATACATGCATAGATTCGCTGGTCACACTTTAGTAGTTTTTTACCTGTTACAGCCTGTTATTGTTGTTATAGCGGTGGTTTTTGTTCACGGATGAGGGGAAACTGTATCTTATTGCGTTGTTGGTCTTTGTTGTGTCAAAATATGACTCAATCTTGCGTAATGGTGCGAAATTGAGTTATATTTAGGCAGAAAACCAGTGAGATGTTTGCCACTATATTGTGATAAAAAGAGAATTATGGCTTTTTCCTGTGAATCGTTAAATCGATCACTTTTGTACACGATCGTTGTGTTTTCTGGTGATTTTTTCTCACCTCCCTTTATCATTTCGACTCGTTGCAGATTTAGATCTCCATTTTTCGATTTCCAATCCATTTCCAAATGAATACGTGTAGAATGTCAATTCTAACTAATTTCAGCGACATTGATGCGAGGCGTGGACGCCTCTCTGAATAATCCCGAGTTCCAAATTCAAAACGAGGATTTTCCGGCGTTACCAGGTGCTTCGCCCGGTGAACATCCAAATCAAACACCCGCATCATTGGTGAGCTTTCCCTAGATTCTCGTTTTTGTACGTTTTGAAGTGTTTCAGTGTTACGAGCAATTATTCATTGCGCATGTAGGTGTTTTTGGACAGTGTATTTTGTTGGCTTATTCATGCCATGATTTAACGAGAGCCGGACGTGGAAAGTGTACTTCTGTGTTTCCTTTCAAAATGACAGGGCATAGTGGCTCAGAATTTATAATAGCTCTTAGGGACAGCTCCGTATCTGCGCTGCTATTCTACTTTCCGGGATTAGACGAGCTAGCAGGATCGAAACATCTGCCGAATAATTCGTACAGCGTTCGGTCTTGCTTAGTCATTCTAATACAGATCGCACTATTCGCAATCAGGATTTGTGGAAAGTGGAGCATGGGGGGTTACTTTTTTCATCATAGAATGCATTCTTTTCCATAGTCTGCGCTTAATTAAAGCTTTGTTTATCGTACATGACCATGAATACTAATCTTCTCAGAACTGTATGTTTTGACTGTCGTCAGTTCTTCTCCTTGCAGATGACGGCTGCGAACGATATCCCCGCGTCATCAGCAGCGGCTGCTAGTGATCCGTTTGGTGTTCGTCCAGCTGGAGAACCTGTACGAGGCATCATCACGCATCCTGATGGTGAGCTTCAATGCTTTGTTCAACGCGAACACGTAGAAATACCCGAGGAAGTGAAAAGGAGTTGTGTTGTGTGTGTTCTCTGACGCTATGAAGCAAAAAATATTCTATGTTAGTGAGTGAGACGAGCTCCGAAGTGGCAAACGTGATTCAGGCTGTATCCGAACGCTCACGCCTGAGTTCATATACAGCTTGAGTCACGATATTTGTGACATGTTCGGAAGCATTGAAACTACATCTGCTAGAACTGATGTCTAAACTGACATTTTGGAAGGTTATCTCCATAGAATTCAGGTCGTCAGGCTATGTGACTATGTGTCGATATCATATAATAGAAGTTATAAACAGGTCCAATTAGCAGTGTCAGCGTTTTCTAATTTCGCTCTTCACTTCATTTTCGTTTTCCGTTCAAACGCCACAACTGTACCAGATATTATTTCATTTGTATCAAATTGTTGATGTTGAGAGCAGAAGTTAGTTGAAGCACCCTGTAATGATTTTTCGGTGGAAATCGATACCTCAGTATCACTTTGTCTTACGGTCAACGCAGTGAATTTTTTGCATTCAAATCCTATTAGAAGGTACGTTCACGTGGAGAAGAATTGATTTCTATGAGATGCCCATGAGTGTGTGACGTCTCTATTAACGGAAGCAATATGTTGATAACGGCCGTTGATTTAGAGTGTGCTATCAAAAAAGTGGCATTTCAATTTTGTGTCGCTTCCTCTTCAGTAGTTCTTTTGCCTATTCAATATATACATGTGCTTGTCACGTTTCACGCATGAACGTCAAGTGTCGTCAGTTTTTCAGCGCTATCAATCCGTAATCAATGCTTTGAAAAAGTTGAAGCTCAGCAGCTCGATCTGTATTTCTTCGCAGCTTTTTAATATCTCAGTGGCCTACGCTCTGGTCTGCTGAAGTTTCTGGTCATTAGGAGTTGGGTGCGAAGTGTAAACTTCTATATTGTTTTGAAACACAAGTTTTTTTTAATATTTTTCACTAGTGAAAGCTTTCCGAAGAAGTTGAAAATGTCGTTCTCATTATAATAGCTATACATCTTGTGACATCAGTACCTAAAAGTTGCAGCTTTAATCCTTATTATCTATTGTCTTCTTATAACAGAACCAAATTTTCGTGTTCGGACTTTGGTATGTCCGACAGTAGAGACAGATACTCGTAACATTTTAGTGCTTTGTAGTTGGAGTTCGTACTGAGACTTATAGAGCATTTACGTTATTTTTTTTTCTAGGAGAAGTGTCTAACATTCCTCCAACGATGTTGGCTGACCAATTCGGAATGGCTGGTCTCGTTACATATCTGCGCACCGTCGATAATCCGTCCATAGTGTCACTAGCTCTCGGCTACGATCTCACTACTCTTGGACTGAACCTGAATCTGTCGGAGTAAGGCCACTCACAGTCTCTAACTTTATCCTATTTTTTACTTTTTTGATATTGCTTTTATCACCGATTATTTCTCTGATCTTTTTCAGACGGCATTTGTATACATCCTTTGGTGGTCCTTGGGCTGACAGTCCAATTCGACCGCATGAGTTGGATGTAAAGGTGAGCTCAGGTGCCTCATGCTTTTGTTGGTTGACAGTTATTGAACATTTTTTCTTGTAATGGAGAACCCAGAACAGAAACACCTGTTCTTGTCGCATCTAAAACGTTTTATATATTGTTTTATTTTATTCACCAATTCTACTTTTCTTTATATCCCTTAACAGCGTCTGCCTCCCATATTGAGTTTTCAGGTTCCGGACGATTACTTGACGAACGCTCAAATTCGGGAAAAACTGCCACCGGTGAAGCTAAACAAGTTGTCAGAGGATGTACTCTTTTACCTGTTCTACAACTGTCCTGGAGAAGTCTACCAGTTAGCGGCTGCTTGCGAATTGTAAGTTTTTGTGTTGAGATTGACTGTTTGATTTTTATTTTTTTTGTGATGTGGGGCCCTACTTTTTATCAGGTTCCTGTTTTGCGGTGTTGTTTTCTTTCGAAATTGGTGTTGTGAGAGATGATGTAGCTACGGCGGTAAACTGTAACCGATGGTTTGTAGAAGTGGATATTAGTGAAATATTTTGAGCCCAGTGAATGATACGGTGTTTCCATAAAAAGTGCACAGATAATCCAAGGCTTCGAAGCTTTGTTCCTATGAAAACTGATAGCTTACATGAGATCGTTGCCTAGAGGAAATAGGAGGAAATTGCAAATATCTTGTAAGTCTATCTGTAATTCGGATATAATGCTATTAGGCTCTTCTTTTACTTTTGTTTTCGCCGTTGATATAGGAACTGTCATTTTGCTGTCAGTATTTCAGTAATCATAGTTACTAGTTCTCATTATCAAGCTCTTTATTGTCTTTTGGGTCTACTGCCTTCTCTATTGTTGGATAATCGAGTTCGTTCCTTTATCTATCAATCACTCAGGTACCAGCGGGATTGGCGATTTCACAAGGGTGACGGTAACTGGTTGACTCGATCCCAATACGGCGGTGTAAAGGAGCAGACAGGATCGTACGAAAAGGGCCAATACAACGTCTTTGATCCGTTGCAGTGGCGAAAGGTAATTCTTTAATGCTGTAATTCACGACCTTATGGCATTAGGCTGGCATCTGTCCGTGCCGTCTTCTTCAATCCCCGAAATTTTCACAGTTGTTTATTAGCTTATCTTGTGTAATATGATATGTGTGTTTTCACCTATCGAAGGCGCTTATGTATTCTTTGATCCGTTGCAGTGATTTTCGTGGAAATTTTGAACGTGTTCGAACAGCTTATTTCTAGCGAAACGAATGTGCCGTTGGGATGAGCCGTTTTATTGAAGATCTGTTTGGAAGAACTGATTACAGAAATTTGACACAATGTGAGATTTGGAACGTGCAACGTTTTAGTTGCAGGAATACTTATCTCCTTTGGCTTTCATTTTCGTGATTTCTGACCTCCATAAGTGTCGAGAATAGAAATGCCTCTATTCAACTTCTGTTCGTGTTTGAGTGGGATTGCGAACAAGATCGCAAAAGCTGCTCGCTAAATTTATTCGGCGTGTGGGAGGGAAGCATAGATGAAAGACACACAGGACCAGAAGAAGAGGGACTAAGAAATTTCAAAGTTTTTCGAGCATTTTTCTTCCCGAAATCCCAAAATGTTTTCCGAACCTTTGTCATACCGTTTTGCCGAGCATGCTCGGTTGATTGATTAATTTTATTCCGGCCTGAAGTATCGATCTCTCTGCCGTCTCCAGGGGACCAAAATGAATCAAAATTCGTATCCTACGCTCCAATCAACCCAGATCCTGTGGAGAAATTTAAAGAGTAAGAAATACTCGAGAGGGTGCGATGTTTGCCAGGGGCCGTATGCTCGTCTTTCCCCGCAACGAGTGGGGGAGTCCCCGCCGGTGCCCTCCACCCGAGATAGTACGCAAACGCAGGAGGAGGAGGCGGCGCGCGGGGAGCCCCTCCCCATCCCCAGCTATCTCGGGTGAGACGAGCATACGGCCCCAGATAGGACGAAAGTCACCAACCAATTCGGAGCCACGTTCAGGTCCCTGCAGGTGTTGGAAGAGAAGAAACGTCAGCCCAGAATAAAATGTAATGCATTCACTACCATCATTAGGCAAGCAGTATGAATATTTTGCCATATTTGCTTTACAATAGGCATTCTTTGATTATCTGCACCGTTTTACTTCTAAATAATCCGGATTCTATGTTCCATATCTGTTATATCTTAGAATATTCTTTCGCATTTCTCCATTCACTCTCGCAGTTTCTTCGTGATTGGGACTTGCTCTGTTGATATTCATCAGGAAGGAAAAGAGGGAAACATGATTCTGAAATTTCAGTCGAACGATGTATAGCTGTATGTCAAAGCCGTTATGACTGGCACTGTAAACGCGCCACCTAGACGCACATCACTACTTCCATTCGTATCTCGCGATCGCCGTCCTGCTTATGATACATGCTATCGATATTTACAGCATAGAAACCCCTCTCGCCTTCTGCTTGGGTATGAATGCGGTTTGAAAGGACTATTGTTGCAGATTCCAAAGGAGCTCAAGTTGGAGTACAAGGAGTTGGAGGAGCGGCCGAAGCTGCCAGCGATGTTCGGAGGTGGCAGTGCAGCAGCAGCCCCGTCGGCGATGGGCGCTTCGGCGCCTCGTCCGGCGTCGTAGAAGGTCGGCACGGAGCGGAGCGGTCGCCCACACGTTGTCGTGGGGGTGCGTCGCACGTGCTGCTCGATCAGTCAGGCTCTGTATGTGTGTGTATGTCAACCGTTCGTGTTCACATCCAATCACCTCCCCTCATCCTCCTCCACCATCACCATCACCACCGTACACATTCATCGCATTGTATTTACAGCGCTTCTCCCGATTTCCAGGGAAGTGTGGCTCGTGACGATGGTCTTTCAGGCAACGCTACGAGCTCGCCACCATATGTTTATAGCCCGTCTCTCCTCAGCCAGAGTCCGTCGTGCATTGTCTCTGATCTTCCGTGTCGGGTACAAACGGCCGCGGCGGCCCTCCTTTCCTACAATACCGTGTTTTACCTACCAAAATTTCTTTCCGTATTATTACGCGTTACAAGTATTGAGAGCGATAGGCTTCGGTTCCTTGAGATCTACTTTGCCCAAATCATCATCACATCATAATTCCTGTCTGATCATGGCACGCACATTTCTGTAACATCTAGTCTCCATGCGTGCACGTATGATCCACCCCCGGTCGGGCGCCGCCCTTGTCCGTATAAATGGTTCTTTTGTTACAATTGTAATAAAGCATTCAACTTCAGACTTTGCAAATACAGTATAACAACAGCACAACTGATACCAACAAAAAATTGAACAACGGGGCGCTGTTTACATGCACCAGCTTACAAATACTTTCATTATCCATATGGGACTGAAGAAACGCATATTCCCATGAATAAACACAATCTTAACGCCAAGGACATAAGGGTTCAATCTAGGGCTGGCTTCGGTCCTTCGCTGACATGCAGATTCAAAGCACCATGTTGCATGAGTTTCTCCTTTCCCATTTCCGCACAATTTTTTGAAGCCAATGTGTTTGAAGCCTCCCATGATGGTAAATACAGAATAGTCGACAGTAGTTAGTCCCATTAATGCCAGAATGCCAGCACATTCGCATTTCATTCGGATACATAATGCGAAGCAAACTAGGCGACTACGGTTATATGGAGAGGTTGGACGGTCCCGGGCGAAAAGGTAGGTCGTTCGACTAATAGGTGTTATTGTTCCTCTTACCCCTTCACGATTACACCATAATCCTTTGAAACAGACACAATATAATTTAATACAAGGAACGCCCACTATTTCGTTACACAGGAGTGCAAGATTGAACACTCAGTGCCACACTTCCTGTGGGTTGAGTTACCATACTGCTGTAATTGAGACACTACATTTGTGTTCTCTGATGAATTACCATCACATATCACTAGCGGCAAGCATCACTTATGTGAAATCCGTCGAAAAACTCGACGTTTGAGAGTTCGAGCTTATTAAGTGGACTAGTTTTAAGAGAGTCAGGCCATGAGACGAATTGTTTGTGAGAACGAAAAGCGAAAAAGTGACTGTAATAAAATTACATGAAACATGTTATTCTTCACCCAATAGGCATAACAGACAACAGGAAGAATGTTCAGTGACGTTGTGTACATGGCGCTTCAGTCGACTTTCCTTTAGCGGGCATCATATACCATCACTAAAATTGATATTTTGAGTAATCACACGGAATATCTTAGAAATTTAATAATTTTTTGAATACTAGACGAAAATGCAAATTGCTCTCTCGTCAGCATATATACAGTGAACATTCAAACGAATGTGTATTCGGTTCATGATGGGACCTAAAGACAGTGGAACTGAACGCCAACATTTCAGATGGTATAACTATACCACAACATAATGAATACCAATTCGAACTACGAGCATCACTATTGGAAGCATTACATCATAAGAGAACTTCCAACGCCACGTTTGAATGAAATGAAATCAGATTATAGACCTGAAACTTCGTGTATGGCTGAAGCTACCCGGAAGGCAAATTCACGACGCCGCACACTACTCGATGATTGGCACCACTGCTCCTCTTGACACAAAGCACAATTAGATGTCTGGCGCTAGGTAAAAATTTTTATGATGGCGGTCTTCTGGGGCGCACTTTTACCGTCGTTAAACATTTACGGAGTTATCCTTGCACGGCGACAATTTGTTTTCGTAACGAAAGGGATATAGTGCCCGATTCAAGAATCTCACAATACCAACTCGTAGCAAAAAATTTTGATATGTGGATCACTACCATTTCACAAACGCTGGAAGGGTAGAATAAACGTCATTGGAGAGGATCGTGAAGTGCTAAAATAGTGTTTGCGGAAATTAAGCGTCTCTACTATTACTACTGTGTTCTTCACAGTTCGTTCTGGTGATGAAGCTTAGCGGGCGGTAACTACAGGCCGATACCTCACTAGACTACTCGAGACAAATTTCTAAATCACCCACGAAGTTATAAAAAGGCTCCGCTTTGACATCCTCATTCATTGAAGCATATTTCACCGTTACCTCCTGACAGCAATTGTCATTTAAATAATCGGTACTGATAGTCAGATAATAAACAGTGAGTCTTAATAATCAATGATGTAGTCAAAAAATAAACAAGCACCGCTACGCACTGGCACCATTACGTAACAGGGTGAACACATCATCTTGAAAACCCAAACACCACTTACATTTCCTGCTCCTTTTCTTGTATAGGATTCGATAACCACATTCGCGACAACGTATAGCATCTTTCGGGCGGATTTCGTTTTCGTAGTGGCATTCTAAAATATCATTTGACGCAAGTGTTAACTTTAACTTGACTCCAATAAATTATTGACGTCGAATAACATGTGTGCGATTGCATTTGTATAGATATGAAGTATTAAACTGAGTGAACAAAAATGTGTGTATTCCCATGAATGCTGATAGATGATACACTACGATGAAAAAAATTAGTACTATTTTTTGAACGATTTCATTAGACTATCGGCATCATAGCAGACCAGAAGGGTGATAGTTTTCATCCAATTGTACCTATATTGTCCATTCGTTTCTTTCATCGAGAATTGGTTCGCTTGAAGACACGGGAACGTCTCATGTGCGATACTGGATTGAGAAATGCACATAAGTTCGATTGACGCCACGTTTTTCACATGTGTGAGGCGTTCGTCACGAGTCTAATTAAATACAGTCACAAGGGAGGTCGATGGAACAGAGAAAACCTCAGAATTTCAGAGAGTGAAAACCTCAGTGAGCACCCAAAGAATGCAATCGCTATATTTAAAAACCCACCTTCGAACACCTAGAACAGTAAACTGACTGCCCGCAAGACACGTGGTGAGAAAGAAGGAGAATTTACAGAAAAAAAGAGTGAGCAAGAATGTACCTCCACATATGTAGATCATGCTGGTCGATTTGGGAGGTCCATTTGCTCCACCTAGCATTGGCGTTGCACCACCATCCATGAGGATATCGGAAACTGAAACGAACAAGGATTGGACAATGTTAAACAGCCCATACAAACGACTTTACGTATATAACCACTAGAAGCCACTAATTCATCCATAAATAAATATCATAGTGTGATTTGCACTATCGCCCACTAGCTCTTCACATAATTGCATTTCACAACTAATTTAAGTTGTTACGTTTTTGGGGCATGATATATATCAGTGATGTTCGGTGATGGTGACAGGTTGAAGACAATGATTGCTGAACGTTGTTGTTTGTGCAACACTCAAATTATTCCCATAATGATATAATTTTCTTATGACAATATTACCCTTGCACTTCATCTCGTGGCAAATCGGAAGCCAAGAAAGGCTTCAAAATTTCCGATTTAAAAAGAAAGAGAACACACTTTCACGTCAAGCACACTAGTCTTGATCTAAAGAAGATCAGTTGGAGAAATCTATGTGAAATCGAGTTGACGTTACACCATCAGCGCACCGCAACTGATAAACGGAACTACTCCACGGACTCCACTGGCACGAGAAACCACTTTTTCACCCAATCCTACCCAAAATTCACCTATAGGGGTAACATGTGGTGCTGTTCACGACTCTAGCATCCCTTTTTCAAATTTCAGTCGGAGGTCACCCATATAATTCATTAGGATGGTCTAATCAGAATTTCAGATTAAGCTCAAAGCTTGTCTAGCGAGGTTATCTTACATACAGATCACGATTATGATGTTGGTTTTTTGAATTTCGCCCGATTTGGGCGGCTATGGAGGGATTTAGGTAAGCCATGAAGGCGTGGGGGATCTGAGAAAAGGACGTCACAATCGTAATCAGCATAGCAAATAACCTATCTAGACAATGCTTCAGCCAAATCGGCTATTTTGACCCGACCGCCCACTTTAACGATATGTGTGGTCCTCGGAAATTCGAAAAGCAAAGTCAGGATCGTTATCAGCATGCAAAATAAACACTCTAGACAAAATTTTAACCAAATCAGTGCTCCTACCTGTACCACTCAGCTAGCACCTGCAAGCGACACGGGTGGTCTCCGGCCGTGCTTCGGAAAACGGATGTCAGATTTTTGATAAGCACCCCCGAAAATCATCGGCGGCGAAGTTTGAGCCAAATTTAAAAAAATTTCATCCGGCAGTGGAGTCCGTAAAGTGGAATAGTGCCCAAAAAACTAACTGCACCACAACCCCACTTCGTTCACTTTTACGGGCTGCAGTAAGACCTTAATCGTAGTTCTCTATAAAGAAACTGATCTACGGGTAATATACCGATCCCAGGTCACATCCCCTCAATCAGAATTTTTGGTGGCACTATTCAACTTAACGGACTTCAGTCCTCGATTTTTTGGGCTAGTGGAAACCCGCTGAAACTTTGCACAGGGGGCACTTGAGGACGCTGATCACGAATCTGCTCTCCGTTTTTCACGTGGGTGGTCTCGGACCACTCAAATCGCTACCTGCGTGATCCGGTCAGCATCAGCGATTTCGCTGACTTTGCCTATGGGGGTTCTCTCGCGTCGTGAACACGATGGTGAAGTCCGTTTTCTAAATGACGGCCAAATACGGTAGTTATGGGAGAGTCTCACCAGGTAAGGTCGGTAGGTACCCACCCATAACTACCGCATTCGGCCGCCATTTCGAAAACGGACTTCACCTTCATGTTCAGGACACCAGAGAACCCCCATAGTGAAAGTTCGGCGAAATCGATGACTCTGATTGGAAGTAGCGATTTGGGTGGCCCGGGAACACCGACGTAAAAAACGGTCGGCAGATTCGTGATCAGCGCCCTCAATGAACCCCTTGTGCAAGGTTTCAGCGAATTTCGAATTTTGAAAAAAATCGAGGACTGGAGTCCGTTAAGTTCAATAGTGCCTTTTTGGTTATACACTACAGAACATGGCTACAAGATAAGAGCCACAGGAGTAATCTCAAAATAAATGCTGAGGCGCAAAGGACAATGGGGCACGTTAATCGCCCAAGGTAAACTATTTAGAGGGAAGAGAAGATTTCCACGGCGAGCGTCGCGCTGATTGGCCGTGGGGCAGCCCAGCCATTGTCTGGAATCCCTGTGAATCCATTGCAGTCCATATTTGTCAAGAAATAAGTTGGAACGAAAAGTCGAAAAATGATAACTAAGAGATAGCAAATCCGATTTCTTAGAGTGTGGGCATGCAGAGCTCTTGAACAATGTTGTAAGTGCTTTGTAGCACGCGCCCTAATCAGAACCAGTGCTCCAATCGAGCGCTGCCGGGCTTGTTAGATAGATAAACTCGTACTTCTTCAGCAAGGAACAACAGCAACATCCGGTTCTTTTTGCCCACCGTGGACGATCCAGTTACCCACAGTTAAGTTGTGAGGTTGGTTTCGGTTTTTATTTAGCTCCAGTATTTCCCTTGACACTATCCCACCTTTTGTAATCAGACGCTAAAGAAACTTGTCGTTTTCATTTTGTGCGAACTTTGCTTGTAGGTAGAGGTTATTTGAGGTGCTAGTCACAAATACGAGGTTTAGTTTTGAAATCGCGCCCTGCTTCAGGAGAATTGCGCAGGTATGCCCAACTTGCTTGACGACATGGCTGGTATTCGGCAAAAAGTCGAAAAAAAAAGCGGAATTCGGAGTCGTGATGGTGCTTATAAGTTTACTCCACTGTGGCACATTTTATTTTGCGTGATGGTCCTCATGAGCACACCCCGTAGGACGCATTTTGCAACTAGTTCAGAAAACTAAATTTGTAGAACATTCTTATGTATGGGTTTTTTTGTATGGGTTTTTTTGGGTTTTTTTTTGGTTTTTTTTCAAGTACTTATAGCTGGGCTTCACACAATGTGTTCAGTGGACTAAAGGTCCTGTCGCTTTTTCATACTCCAACATCACCTTTCATATCCAAGGAACAACAAACCATGGAACTCTTAGCGTATTTCGGTCTTATTCTCTGGTTCGAGTACATTTTTAGCAATACATTTGCCGGTACCGACATTATTGCTTGTTTGTGGGCGCCAAATACAGGAGATACTCGTTCTTGACATCCTCCTTCTGTCAAGACAGTGTTCACCATGGGAAACGCGATAAGGTTCACGAAGCGATGTTCGGGTGACGCAAGATTTGAACTATGTAATTCGTTTAGAAGTAGTTCAGTAGATGTGAATATCGTCGATTTCTTCAACGATTTGGTTGGCAAAGGTGTTTTTGCACTGCATCATTAAAGGAGTCAACACCTATGGTTAAATTAGTCGTGCTGTTTATTGTCTCCAGAAGAGCGCAGAAATCGGGCAGCTGGCTTTTGAGTACTTTGGAGTTTGGGCGACTATAAGCAAGTAGCTATTGCAGGATTTGTTGGATTGTGATCACAAGCCGGTTCTAATGTGACTTAGATTCTGCGTCGTTTCTCCACCATCTAATATCTAACAGCGATGGGCTTTTGCAGGTTTTGAAGCAACATCCTCACCTTTCACTTCGCTTATCCTGTTCTCGTTATCTTCTTCTGTATTTGTGATGAAACGCTGTTTCCAGTGACGGCGTAAAGGAATATAAATCGAAACACTCTAACGTTTGAAAAAAAAGCTTAAAAACTAGTTCAATCATGACTTTCCGTAATACTTCTAATAGAGCCATATAAAAGCTCCATAACAGTACAGAATACATCACTAATATACTCACAAAATATACAGTATCACTAATATACATAATATACATCACTGACTTCCTTTCAATGGAAAACTATCTGGACAAAAAGACATTGAAAGGCGGCAGGACTTTCTTCACCGTAATATGTTGGTCGGAAATGGGGGTAAATCGTCGCATGCGTTTCTCGAATGTCTGCTGTTTTCTGCAGATGCATATAGCTATAGATATATGAAGGTGGTAGATTTGCAACAACCGATTTGTTGAGCGCAATTCTGCGATATGGGCGATAAAACCCACACAGGCGAAGTTTGAGCTGAATCGAATCGACAATCAGTGGTCTGCCACAGTTTGAATAGTGTCGGTCATGACACTATGAATAAGCTGTTTTCGCCGTGAATTACCCAGGACGGCGAACTACTAGTCGTAGGATCTCCCACCTGAAATACTTGGGTTCAGGCTTAGGGCTGAGTTTGAGTTTCTGATGTTAATGGTTGTCTCTCTAAGTAAACTTTTTGATGAAAGTCGACAAGAATAGAGGGAAGAACGGTCCTGAGCATTGGAGTGCTAAGAGATAGAATAATGATAATAATTCCTCTTGTCACGTAACTCAAGCTGCTTCAGATTCCGCGACGTCGATGTCTTCGGAGACGTCCGCTACCAACACTCCAGATGTGGAGATGACCTCGTTGAAGTGCCTAGGCTCCGCGAACACGTCCAGTCCAGTTGCTCAACCAACAGAGTCGCGGCCGTTCGTTTTAAAAGTACGCTTTTCTTTCAAAATTGGAAGCAACTGAGCACTGATCCGATATTTGGACGAGTCTACCGGAATTGACGAGTACGTCACAAAGCTCACAAAATAGTAGTAGTATTTGAAGGCATCACCAGCGCTTTTAAAAGGGAGACATTGTGTATTTTAGCAAAGGCAAGAATGCCTGTCGATTTTCTCCCCATATGAGCCTTCCTGCACAGCACTAAGGCTGTCATTCTTTTCGAAACTGTAACTAACCATTTTCTCTCTCACTCTCTGTCTGTCTTCATTCAATTTAATGTAGATTTTTGTTCACCATTTCATTGCTACTCTTTTGGTTTCTGGGATGTGGTCCTATTGATGAATATTAACATGCTGGTTGAGACCAGATAACTTTCCATCGCATGGACGTTGGAAAACGTGCTGAAAGTGCTACAGGCATATGTTGGGCCGCATGGGCTCTCAGGATGTGTCATAGCTCCAGTGCCTTATTTTTCATTTACTACAAAAAAGAACCCATCTCGAAATAGGTGCAACTCCGAACACGTGTCCTTAACACGTTGACGACAGCGCCTTTTTCGCGTGTCTGGCGCGTGCGACCATCGATTTTCTAGCGCGCCGAGGCTTTGCTATGATGCCGGCATACAGCGAATTTTTTTCCTAAATGGAAGAGAATAGTAAATCTCGAAGACTACATATACAGTCCTGTAATATCGGGGATTGTGACCATTCCTTTTTTTTGCAACGAAAATAGAAAAATGACAGCTGGAAGCTCTTAGAATGTCATTTTTCCCTATCCAGGTTAAAAAGAAATTGTTATTTGTTTATTGTTCATTATTTGTTTATTCTAATAATCAATATTTCTTTGTATTCATGTGTTTGTTTCAGTAACCAGTATTTGTTCGCATTTATTTGTTTCTTACAATAACCATTATTTGTTTTTACTTGTAAAGAAAACTAGTGCACAATCAAAAATTCCAGTAAATCAGAAGCTAATTGTAAGAATCATTTTCATGGACCATGCTTCCTATAACAATGCGCAAACGTCTACTAAAAAGTGATACAAAAACATCCTTCGAAATTCTGAAATGTATCGAGAAAAATACGACACAAGACTGTGGCGCAGCATTGCGCCACACGGTCCCACGCGGCCGCTTGAGCGTGGCGCAGCATTGCACCACACTGTCGTCAACGTGTTAAAAATGTTAGAAGTATGCAATCGGGCTTACTCCTTGCCAGGGCCATCAGCTGTAAAAGAAATAGGGGTTGGTGCTTCGAAGGTGTCTCAAATCATCCCTTTGCATCTTTCAGAAGTGGAACGCTCTGGCTACATGGGCATGGGATGTGGACTGTGACACATGTGCAATCTGTCGAGTGCAGTTAATGGAGGAGTGTCTGCGATGTCAAGCGGACGCTTCGACTAAAGACTGTGTGGTGGTGTGGGGTGACTGTAATCATGCTTTTCATAATTGCTGTATGAGTCAGTGGGTGCGACAGAATAATAGGTGTCCTTTGTGCCAACAGGACTGGATCGTACAACGAGTCGGTCGATAATGCTGGCTCCTGTTTGTTTCGGGGTTCTTGAGTTGTATTTTTCTGTATAAATTTTGTATATTGTTCCTGTACAATCGTTCTTTTCAGCTTCGACATGGCCCTGGTTCAGCACCACACTTGTGATGTGAAATTGTTTTCGATCCGATAATCGCGTAGGTTTTGTGGGGTTTCAGACATTACCGAGTCGGGTTAATTCATACTGGGCATGTTTGCAAGGTGCAGACCCTGGCTTATACATTTTCCTGCCCCGCTGAGCTATGTGCAATTAAATGTGTATGCCACTTACATAAAATGTTATTTTGAACTTCAGTGGGTGCAATCAGAGCTATTTGTTCCGAATAGAGTCGGTGCATCAATCAGCTCAACCGCTACTCCATCCATTTCGTTCATCTTGATTTTCTAGCGCCGTTCTCTCGACAAATGCAGCGAAAATGGTCGCGTTCATTTCAGTGGTGAACCGGTTCGGGCAACGCTGCTGATTTCGGTAGTGCTGCAGCTGTGCTGCTGGAGGCACTGAAATAGTGAAGCGCCGCACTATCCTTAGCACGTTGACGTCGAGGCAATTTTTTTTTGATATCCGTCACGGCACGCTACGCGCGAAGGTGACACCCTACCTGGATTATCCCAGAGTACCCATCTAAAGATGAGGTTTCTATACCGATATCTACGATCATCATGATGACTTCGACGGTAGTCAGCAGTGATGCATAAGATGTAGCGTCATATGGTTTTTTTTCGCTGGCCCTCCTTTCTATTGCTGGAGATCGTATCAATATTTGTTTACATGGAAAACAACGTGTACGGGTAACCGCTGACCTGGTGAATCAATAATGTTTTTGGGATTAGAAGGAAATGCTGTGAGGGAGTAAATTCCGTTGTTTGAATAGTCTCCAGACTACCTAACTTGTTAACCGTTCATCAAAAAAGAGCTGGTAAACAATGATGCGTTGAAGTCGGATAAAAGGCTGGTTAGTACCAATCTATTTGTAAGATTCATTCAAATTTGTTTTGATCATTTGGAAAAAGAAAATGGAACAAATCGCGGGCGTTTTGACACAGATAATGAAATGTCGACATCGTCCACGGGGACAGAGTGCACCTTTGAACGACATTGTCGTCATCGTGTTAAGCATGGCTGACCGCCGCCTCTGCTGATCCCACAAATGATCCAAGTGTTCGTGAGACCGCTTAGCCCCACTTACTGCAACGATTTCCCTTGCTCACACTATTCCGTTCTGTTGGTTGTGCAGCAGATTTAATTATTCGGCGTGGCTACTTTCTTTTCTCTTCATTTAGTAGCTCATTAAATGAGAAGAAAAGTAGCTGCCGGGGTTTTCTCGCACGAAATTATTTGTCCGATGTGTGCTCGATTTTTTAGAAATATGACCTGGCTTTCCTTTTCGAGGATCTCTGTTCTTTCCGAAACAATTCCTTTTTCAGTTGGCACATCCTGTACACCCTTGCCAGAACAAGTTCAAGTTATTCTGTAATCGGCTCCTGCCATTATATTCCAGCGACAATTGCGTCCAGTTTGAATTTTATAGCTCTGTCTCCCTCTCCTTGACCGTCGAACGTCTTCGGTGTCAGGACGTTGTCACAATAGCAACTGTAACAACGCACTTCACAACTCTCCATTCGTGGACTGTTATATCCCTGAGCCTAAGTTCCGTGCTTATGTACTCATGTTACAACGGCAATGCAGGGTATTAAGGCCAGCTTACAGATGTCGCGAGGAATCCTTACTATCTAATAAGCGAAACCCAGTTGTTTGTTTGGATGGATGGAAGTATCTTCCGATGGGTGTATGGATGGCACTTCATTTTCAAAGGATTGGCGGTGGTGGCGGTTGGTGGTGGTTTTATCACTGCTTATCACTTGAATCAATTTGAAAATCACATTCTATGATAACGCACTTATACTTCATCTACCCTATATTGTTTGCCGAGGCCAATCTTATTTCATTTGAGATGGATTGAGCCAAAGAGGGCGTGGTATGGGTGAGTGAAAGTGGGATAAGTTGAAAAAAGTGAAAACTCGATGAAGATGTTGAAACTGCGTCGAAACTTGGAACACTGTCGAAATTTCAGCTGATCGATGTGTGGCTTAACTCGGTAAGCAGTATAGATTTATTTATTTATTTTACGAAGCTGGCGAACAGACGTTTGGCGGCCAATAGGCCTATGAACGACTTGTGAAAACATAAGGGAATCAAGGGATTTATTTGGTATGGCTGTCTATCTCATACCTTCACACAAGCTTACTTTTCACGACGCCGGCACAATAAGGAGTCGAAAATTCGGTCTCCTTTTCTTTTTAAGGTCGCGCCGAAAGAACCGAGCACGTTCAAACCAGAGCAGCATCAAAAATGATGTACGTAGACAAACGAAGAAGTGGTAGTGTGGAAGAAAACAATAAGAATAACAGATTGTTTGGCGGAGCTCCTGATTAGAGTCGTGGAGTATCTAGCTGAATCGAACGATATTTATGTCAGTTGTAGTTTCTAATCAAGTAAAAGCGGAACACGTATGCCGCACTTCATTCAGGCCGTAGAATACTAGTCGCGTCGTTTTTCCATGTACTGCAGACGGCGATTATGCACCGTTCGGCAGTTAGCTATGCTGCAAAAAATGCCAGAGCAATACTGTGCGTGGACATGAAAAAGTGGTAAGCTGTCGGCAGAACTCCCGAGGAAACGTTTGAAGTCGTCGATAATGGTACCTGCAACTGCAAAACCGCAAAAACAAACACGACTATAATTGCAGGGCGACTCATATCGGCCACGACGAAATAGTGTGCACAGAGAGGAGTGACCGAGACCGCGTGGCTTCGCCACGCGGTCTCGGGCGGGTGACCGCGTGGCTTCGCCACGCGGTCGGGCAAGGGGAGGAAATCCGGGGTGGGCGAACCAGTAGTGGTGATATGATACGTAGTGGTCACCAGTAGTTGTTTATCATATGATACGCATCATATGATCATATGATCATATGATACGGGATATGATAGTAATATGGGTCGACCTGCAATTATATTCTCTGGAGCATGCTCGTCTAACCCTGGGGATGACGTGGATGATATGATCCCCAAGCCACGTCATCCTCGACGTGCGGTGGCTGATATGAGTCGACCTGCAATTATATTCCTCTCAAAAACAACCGCAGTAATTCTGTTATAGATTTACACCATTCAGTGGTGCACAATTATTTATTTGAATACGTCACGAGACGCGCCTAAAAACAATGAACACCAACAAAGTCAAAAAGGAATTTCTGAAGTGAGCAATTCCAACCACATCAAAATCGTCTGACTCGTTTTATCAGTGAACGCTACAAACGGCCAGATCCCAACCAAGCAGAAGAAATAGTAGGACCTGATAAACACGCCTGAGATGCTATAAGGGCAAGTAAAATTTTGGCTCGGCGAAGCAAGAAAATAATATAAGCATATAATTGGCAAGACCAGATAAGAGTGTTACACGATAGAAGTACACGGTGTTAGGTTCAACCGCTGCAAACAATTGCTCCACGGTAGGGGACAACGAGACTTGATGCCAGATAGCTAGTCCTTTGGAAGAGGCTTCTCCACATTGAAGTAAAACATTCTAAGCGGACTAAAAATGCAGAGGGACATGAAGCTGTGAGGCATTGCGTTCAACTATTGTTATATTTAGTTAATTATTGAACGACTAAAACACAACTCGTTTTGTTGTTACCTAAAGCTTGCTGATGATGGTGCTTCATATTCAATCATTTCATAAAGGTTTCCAACGAAGCGAAAGTGACATTATGAAAAAAAAACTTGGAGCATGTGGGAGTAACAGTACGAAGCGGCCGCGTCGCATCACATTCAGCATCGTCCCATACGGACTCTGTGGAGCCACTAAGTTAACCCTACGGTGCTTTTTTCGCTTCAGCAGTGCCTTGGGAATGGAGAGTTCGTTCACATCTTCACTGCCTCTTCTTCAGCCGGTGGTAATGCGGAAATTGCCCGTTTGCTGAATGACAACGTTCATGTGTATGAACATTGTTCGCTGCCGCTGCCAAAGGTACGGTGGTGAAACCGTTAGCAAAAGAGTTACTGATTGCATTGATCTTTCAACGTGCAATCAGTGACAATGTAGAGTGATCCTTGTTCATACACATTCGCACTAATCATTCGAAGTTTCTGTTCAATTCCACTGCTTCACTACCACTGCCGTATTCTGTTGACATGTGGTAGTGTATCTTGTATAACTAACTTATTCCCGCTACCTCGACTTTACGCCGGTTAACATTCGCATTAGCTCGCAAACGCAGGTCACTCATGCTACAAAACACGGAGAAAACGTCTTTATCATTGTGGCCGAGTAACGAGTGTAATTAGCGCAGTCGCTTCACGATCAGTTCACGACTGTTCTGATAGGTCGATGGTCTTGATGTTATTTCAGCGCTCGACTGCAATGAAGACACAACGAATGGATTTCTCAGTACGCCATACTGCTCAGATTTCCAGCTTCGGTCCTGAAAGAGAAGTTGAAAAGATTGGGATAATAGCACAGTTATGGGGAAGTCTGTGGTGTGAATTATATGAGAACACAACTGTTATACAGTACCGGACGCGCCGCAACGATAAAACGGCGGTAGCGGCGCCCCGGAGCGCAGAAACCCGCCGTTTTCAAATAGCTTCTTTAAAATTGGTTTATTTGCAAAAATAAGTATACATTCGAGCTCAGCAGCTTGAACTCTATCCCTCCACATACACTTTTCCAAAATTCGTAACCTGTTTCCTGTCGATTTTTTTGACCCCTCGATTTTTGGATCCCGTTGCCGCTTCGATTCGTGGCTCGGTGACTCACAACCGGCTAGGCTCCGCCCCCTCCTCACCGCCTATGAATATGCGGTGAGCCTTTCCTAGCGTCCCAAGCTAGCAATAGGAATCCCGACGAGAGACTCGAAGAAGCTACCACGCGGGTCTCCCCCCCCCCCGTTGGGCATGGGGCGCAAATGAAGTGCGGTTGACTCTGCCCGGGTCTCCACGCGTTGACTCCGAAAAGGCGCACTTCGGCGCTCCGGAGCGCCGCTACCGCTGTTTTATCGTTGCGGCAGGTCCGGTAATGTAGTATAGAAATACGGAAGCCGATGATGCGAACTCACCGTTTGATGGATGAGCATTTGACCGGTGTCAAACATAACAACATCGGTGAAATAGTAGTCGTCTACGTTGTAGAGTTCAAGCCATTGCCAAACTGATGTGTCCAATATTCCAATCCTGAACTAACTGCATGAAGCCGATAATCCGATTTGAATCTCGGATTACATCTTGCAGGGTTTCGGGCGACTTTACGTTGGCGATCATTGTAGCCATTGACAGTGTCCAAAGTGAAGGTAACCATAACGTCACTGTATGGGACAGTGAAGCAGATGATAGCGAATGGTACTCCGCGGATTACAAGGGTAAACCTCTATGAGCAGGTTACTTATTTTTCCATGCGCGATAGGATATCATTGATAGCAAGACTCACTCACTTACCGATACAACACTTCGTGAGCTTTACTTTTGAAACACTAATTGGGAACATGCGTTGACGTTTTTCTCAAAAAGCCGAATGTAATCCGAGTCCATCATACAGAGACTTGAATGCAACCGATCGTTTGGTAACTTACTTTGCTGCTGGGTTGTACATCAGCTTACTCCTTACGGATGTAATTCCTAAGGCGATGTGAAGGAACATTGGAGCAAGCCTAAATGAAAAATATGTAAGCGATTGAAGACTTGTATCTCGGTTTGAAATCTAACCATTCGGATAATTTCAGCCGGGTGAGTTGATAGAACGGTTAGAAGTAATGCACATATGATGTTACCAGCCGTTCATCGGCCTATCGGCCGCCAAACGTCTGTTCGTCAGCTTCGTCAGAAAAAAAAATACATAAATCTATATAGGCTGCCGAGTCAAGTCACACTTCGAGCAACTGAAATTTCGGCAGTATTCCGAGTTTTGATGCACTTTCAACGTCTTCGCCGAGTTTTCACTTGCTTCTCTAACTTATCGCCAGGGGTGTGCGGAACTTCCGTTTCCGTGTTCCGAATTCCGGTTTCCGGCCATTTTTGGCCCTTCCGTTCCGTTTCGTGTTCCGCTTTGTTTTTGGGCGGAACACGGAAACGGAAGAAGAAATCGGAGACCTCCACTGAGCAAACTAACAAAAATGAGACTGAAGTTATTGTGCTGACGTCGTTGCGATCCATTCGAATTCTAGTAGAATGAAGCCAATCCACTTCCCCCCCCCCTCCTAAGAAAACTTGCAATGAAGTATTTGTCGGCACCTGCCACATCGTCCGAGTGCGAAAGATTGTTTTCTTCTGCTGGTTCCATTGTTAAGGATCTGAGAAAACCCTCTCTCCCCAAAATTATGAGAAACTGCTGTTTCTCCACCATAACATGCTCGTTTTAGGCTTTCAATTCTATTTTGAAAGCATTCTTGTCTATCGCGCCAAAAAAGTCTGTCTTTCTCTACGTACTTGCCTTCGACTTATAATGAAGTTTATAAAGATGAATTTTCACCGTTTTCTTTGAAACTACCACCAAACGTTGAACACCTTCACCAAAGTAATAGACACATTCTACTGGAAACAAAACGAGCACTCTATGGGTACCTTTTGAAACAGAAATGAAAACTTTTTGTGGTCAAGTTTTGGCTAAATTCCTATAATTTAGTGATTTTTGCACTATTTCCGGCTTCCGTGTTCCGTATTCCGGTTTCCGGCCATTTTTGGGCATTTCCGCTCCGTCTTCCGCCTTCCGCTTTTTTGAAAAAAATTTCCGCACACCCCTGCTTATCGCACTTTCACTCACTCATACCCCGCACCTTTATCTCAATACATTTCAAACGTAATGAGACTGACATCGGCAAACAATACAGATGAAGTGTTGGTGTGTTAACATAGAATGCGATATTCAAAATGATTTTAGTGATAAGCAGTGATAAAACCACCACCAACCGCTACCACCACTAATCATTGAATTGACATCCATCCACCCATCCAAATAAACAACTAGGTTTCGCTTATTATATAGTAAGGATTTTTTGTTCCGGCACAGCTCGCCGTTTAGAGGCATCTTTGAGAGTAGGTCAACTGAGCGTCTAATTCAGCTTCGGTCAGAAGAATAGATGTGGAGTGCTTTGGAGAATTGGAACCTTTATCACATGAGAATAGTGGAATTTGGAAGTCGCAGAACAGGATAAGTATAGGACTCACCAGTTGCAGTTCTCGGCGGTGAAATAAAACGCCTGCCAAACGTGACGACAAAGATGCTGCAGTAGTCGTGCCAAATGCGCCTGGTAGCTCTCAGCTGGACGAGCGTATGTGGTCAGTAGAGTGATCTAAATGTACTGAAGGATCTAAAACAATACTCATGCGGCGAAAGTTTCCGGCCTCTATGAAAATGCGCGTCTTTTCGATCTTTGAGTCAGTTTTCTATTATCTCCTGGTTATCCACGCCAAACGGCTTCCAAAAAAAAAAGAAGCTTCCAAGTGATTAATTAGCCACCTTTTGCTTTACGGCTTCATATCTGTAGAATGAAAGAGTCTCAAAGTTGAATAAAAGTGACGGAGTCACGGTATTATCCGACTATTGAATGGCAACGCCCGCCACGAGATTCTGGAAAACTACTGGACTTTGGGTGAAAAGCCCTACTCGCCATACAGTCCCGATTTTGCTCCTGATTATCACTCCATGTTGTCCCTCTCTGAAGAGTGCAGGGAAAGCATTCACTGATGAAAGTGACGGGTTGCTGATGTAGAAGTTGCTTAAGTCAATGCCAAAGAACTTCTAAGACGAAGGCATGAAATGTCTAGCTGGCAAATGAAAGAGAGTGATAGAATGTGCTGGTGGATATGTCAATCCTTAGCATACTTCCATACGTTTGAAGAACCAATAAAATGTTTTTTCGAAATTGTGGCAACTTTTGCAACAACCTAATACTTTTTGGATTTTTTTCAATTTCCAAAGGCTTTTTTATTGATCCTACCTGATACTTTGCTCAGGAAAATAGAAATGTCCTGACAACCCTATCTAACTAGAGCTAGTCAATGGCAGAAGTTGGGGACATTCATGGATGTTTCATAACTCGAAAAAAAAACAAATACAATACCGCTCATAACTTCTGTCCCAAAAACCGTCCGGAACGTTCCGGAACGTTCCAAAGCGTTCCTCTCTTTCCTAGCCTTTCCTAGTGGGTTATTTAAAATTTTAAACATATCAGTCGATTCGTCTATCAACACTGAGTTCAGAACTGACGTTATTTTCTTATTTCAATTTGAAACAACCCAATTACAGGCCATTATCTTCCGAGTGGCGCTAACCGGCGCTAATTGGTTTACGACCCCTCCGATTGTTGCCATTGGAGTCTCCCCAGGAGATATTGCTATCACGGAGCGAAAAATTTCGGAATCGTAACTTACTCTGGATGAATTCGAATTCAGCTTCCGATTATCATTATTTTGGTACATGATATGCATTTTATTCGTAATTTTGAAAAATTTTTGTGTTTTAGGCAAAAATGAAAAGTTCCTGATTTCAAACACTTTTTTCTGATAAAGCGGATCAGAGAGTATAAAAGCGTCCAATTTTCCGCATTCCGCATGAAGGACACTAGCGCAATCCACCGAAATCCCAGTTGTAAAGGAAAAACTTAGCGAGATTCTGGAGTGCAAAGTTCACCACAAGCGCAGCTTTGTGTGCAACGTATAATTTTGCTCAACTTTGACAGGCAGTGGCGAAGCTGAAATGGCAGAAGAGATCACAGCCTTTTTTCCGACTGTAAAAGTACCCCCTACGCCAAGACACTGATGTTTTAGAATGTCTTTGTCAAATGTCTTTGTTTTCGAATAATGTAGAGCTATTTTAAGGCAAAATTCTCGAAAGAAACTCCAAGGTCGTTTTTCCTCAGTCAAGGAGAAGCACCGAAACCTTGCTTTTGACAGCACTGAACATCAAATTCTTATCTAGATAATAATGTAAATTTGCTGGCCTTCAATAAAATTCAATTTTTCATGTCTATCCGCCAATGGATGACGCAGGTATCGCGACTGTGTGCTTGGCCTCCTCCATCCAATAGGGCGAGCGGGTAACACCGCTCAGATATCCTACGGAGTTAATTAGCGCCTGCCGTTACTGCTTAACGGCCGGTTATGGTTCCGCTGCAATGCTTGCTTGTGACTGTTTTTGAAAAAGTTTAAAGGGCTTGAATTTCTCATTCAGCGTGAAATGCGGTACCACATCTCACAAAAATCTAAATCAAACGTGAAAAATTCGGAGCCCTCCTTGGACAACCTATGCTCCATCACATGATGTATGAGCCCAATCCTCTCTTGGGCCGAATAAGGCCCTGAGCACAAGTTCAGCAATAACTCACTTTCGTTCAGATGATTTAATACTTGTTCTTATATGGTCTATATATCATCAGGTTTTTGTGTCGAATAATATACAAAAAAATTTTTAATATAAAACACAAAAATAACTCATGATATGTATAAAGTTTCGAACTTTTGAGGCTTTTCTTTTTCGTTTCGAATTCTTGATAATGAAACGAATTGAGTACCGCCCTGTAAATGGTCGAGATTTTATGATGGCTAGTTTGAAATATGAATGACCTCTTGGAACCATAAACGAGGCTGAGCAGTCGCGACAAGCGCTAATTACCTCCGCAGGATATTCGAGCGGTGTCACCCCTTCGCCCTAGTGGATGGAGAAGGCCAGCCGCAATGTAACGGCACATGAGTTTTCTTTTAGACGATATGACTTAAGATAAAAAATTGAATTTAACGGATATCTGGTAATTTTACATTGTTGGATAGCTGAGAACAAGCTGTTTAGCGCTGTCAGAAGGGAATCCTTGGTCCATCTCTTCAAGAGGAGAAAAACCGCTCCGAAGATTTTCTCGAAAATTTCGCTCCGAAGTACCTCTTAATAACACGAAAACGAAGGCATTTAGGGTTGGCGGATTAAATGAGCGTCATAGAATAGGAGATACTCTTCCAAATAGGCGAAAAAATGTGGGCTAGACTACCATTTCCACCATGCTACAACTTGGCAAAGCCGGACAACATTACAGAATATGAGCAAAAACGTTGCGTGTAGGGATTTTCGAAACCCAACGCCTCTCGAAATGTTTCTCATTGATTTGATTCATTGTGATATGTGATACTGATTTTCATACGGAATGAGAAAAAAACTAAGTATTTCTATAGCTCCTCATCAGTGCCCCACAGAAAGATGGTTATGTTCCGAATTTTTGTTTTTGCTTGAAACACGAAAATTTTTCGAAATTACGAATAAAGCACATGTCAGGTACCAAAATAATGGTAGTGGGAAGCTGAATTCGAATTCTATTGGAGTAAGTCATGATTCCGGAAATTTTCGTGTCGTGATAACAATATCTCCTGGGGAGACTCCAATGGCAACATTCGGAGGGGTCGTAAACCAATTATCGCCGGGTAGCGCTACTCGAAAGATAATGGCTTGTAACTGGGTTATGTCAAATTGAAATAGGAAAATAACGTCAGTTCTGAACTCAGTGTTGGTAGACGAATCGACTGATATGTTTAAATTTTCAAATAACCAACTAGGAAAGGTTAGGAAAGAAAGGAACGCTTTGGAACGTTCCGGAACGTTCCGGACGGTTTTTGGGACAGAAGTTATGAGCGGTATTGTAAATGACCAATAAGGTTATCATGGTTAAGCACAATTTTTTACAGGCAATCCAGTAAAGAGTTGTACTTAACCATGACACCCTTATTGGTCATTTATTTGTTTTCCCCGGGTTGTGAATAAACGAAAACAGAATCTCAAATGCGCACGAACTTTCGGGTTACCCTATACTACAGAACGGTGATTCTTTTTCTCGCTGACTGCTTACCATATTTAATTATCTGTGTGATTTGTAATATGTTATCTGTTAATAGTAGAGAGAGAAAGATATACATTTACCACTGAGCTAGTGAAGCCCTATCACTCAAATATACCTCGGCAAGTACGCCAAAAAATACATATTAGACACCACCATTTTCGAGCGTTTTCGAGATGGAGAAAAAGGCTCAGAAGCCTTTGGCTGCATACGCGTATGGCTTAAAAATCGTTCTATGATCACATACATAATTTCCATTCAAATTTTGGGTGTTGATATACGGTCCCTCTCTCTCAGCAAACTAAAAGATGTGGGAAGGTGAGAATAGCAGTGAACCACTGAGCTACGATTTACGTCTACGACTCTTTTGTTAAGAAATAGGTAGTGTGCCCGCGTTGAAAAACGCATAGTGAATGCGTATTTGTGCTATACAATGACTTGCAATGACCAGAAACGGAGGGGATCGATCGCTAAACCGTGCGTGTTCAGTGGCGCCTCCTTCCGCTGCACCACGCGCACTCAAAGGGGGAGTAGTGTGGGTGATAATTTGGCAAAATGACATCCGGTTTTCTGGAGGTTGACCATGTATAGTCCTTGAATAATGAGAATTCAGACATGTAAAGCCGAATCGTTTCAAAGAGTTACCTGTCCACTGGGAGTGTGCAGTGCCTTGCTGTCGATGGGCATTTGACAGTAGGCATCCTTCGGGAAACCGGTGCGTGGATCCGGTCTGCACAGAACTGGGCGCCAGTCTCCAGTTCTAACAATTCACGATCGACATTGAGATATTTTCAGTTTCGACTGAATCAAGGAAATCACGTACGTAATGTTGACAATCACTATAGTCAAGGGGTCAGGGCATATTCCTTGGCCACGGTCGAGGAAGAACGCCAATTCCGAGGTGTTGATAAACTGCGGCGATTCCCAACGTGAAATTGCTACTCCTAGTTGCATTTGCACTTGAGCGTTAACCTAAAAGTGCCTTCCGCTTAGTAAGAATTGAATTGAAGGATATTATTGATTCGTTCGTAATCCAGAGAGGGAAATCGGACGAGAATCTTGAAGTGTTCAAAAGAGCAATTTGTGGTGTTTCTCATTATGTGATGATATTTTCCGAGGAATGGACAACCATTCTTGTTCACTATAATTATGGTACATAATTGGGTATAGCTACCGAAATTAACTGATGCGAGAATACTGAAGACAAGTTGAAATGGACTTGGATTGGAAAAATGACGGAAAAGGATGGAATAAGTATGCTGAAACAATTCAGGAAAAAAAAGAACTATGGGTAGAAGGTAATGTCGAAATCTAATGCAATATGTGATTCTTCCTTGCTCTTTGCTCTTCGTTACATCTATCTCATTTGTCGTATAAGGTTCCTGGGTAAATTCTGCCATGATTCTTGATTTCACACATCTCAGCGATTCATCAGGGAAGGTTTTGTTGTGATGGGTCACTCACAATTTGAATAAATGGTGAGATGCTGCGATCAGATCTGGCCGACCAAGGGAATTTTGGAATCAGATGACAGCAGAAGGAAGGCACAACGCCTGAAATGGATCCGTAAATGAATACTCCCAGAATCAATGTTGGAGAAAATTCAAAGTGTATTTTTTCGATACATTTGACATACTTATAAGCAACCCGAACTGACGAAGACGACACTACTGGTGATTACCATTCACTAGATTTCAAATAAAAATTCATTCGGGTAAGAAATCACATGAACATACCATTTATCTGTCTACTGTTATTTGGCGGTGCAAACACAACACATTCAGTTTCGCCTACCACGCAATGCACGAAGAAGAATGCCACGCTAGTCGCTGCACAGTAGGTTCGCTCTATGAAATACTGGCCGGTGTAGGAATCAGAGTCCAGCTGGAAAATGTTCATTCACTGCTGTTCTCACATCCTCAGATCTTTCAGTTTTTGCTGAGAGAGAGAGGGACCGTACATCAACACTCAAAGTTGTATGGAAATTATGTACGTGATCATAGAACGATTTTTAAGCCATACTTTTACGCTGCCAGCGACCCCCAAGACTTTTTCTTCATCTCGAAAATGCCCGAAAATGATAGGGTCTGATATGTATTTGCCGACGTACTTGCCGAGGTATATTTCAGTGACAGGGAGCTTCATTTGCTCAGTGGTAAATGTATATCGATAGGTATCTTTCTCTACGATTAACAGATAACATAATAAAGAACATAGATAGTTAAATACGGTAAGCAGTCAGCAAGAAAAGAATCACCGTTTTGTAGTATAGGGTGAGCCAAAAGTTCGTGCGCATTTGAGATTCTGAATTCGTTTATTCATAACTCGAGGAGAACAAATAAATGACCAATAAGGGTGTCATGGCTAACAAATTCACGACGGCGTCCGCCCATATGGGTGGACAGCAAGGGGGGCGCGTGGGACGATGTCCACCCATATGTGTGGACAGGAGTGTTTCGCCCAGAACTGTCTTTGGCGACGACTTTTATTGATTGATCTTCAGGAATCGTAGACTATATGGTAAAATCAATACTAGGTTTGCGTTGGCACGAAAATGATCGGGTTTATTAAAACTAACTAGAGAACAAGTCTTCGCATTGTTGGAACACAATAAACGCAATAACTTCTAGAACTTCTAGGACAGGAGTGAGTATCAGACATGGAGTAAAACTTTAATGGAACAGTTGAACAAGGCGGAAAAGTACAGTGCAATTATATAAGCGACCAGAAATTCAACAAAAACAGTTCTTATCGTTAAAACACGATAAACAAACATATTTTCGCAACTCGAACAGCGCGTATCGACCCTCCTAACCTTTTTCTTTGCAACATCTCTCCCCAAGCTATCGCTCAGAGCTTTATAACATACTGCACAGTTTTTTGGACTCTGAATATGTTATGCATTGGTTTCCGAGAGAAAAAAGCCAGGCACACTGTGGACACGCGCGCGCGTGCCGAAGAACCACCCGGCCGTCGCGCCCACTGCGCGTGAAAACCCCTTCGTCGTGAATGTGTTAAGTACAACTCCTTACCGGATTGCCTGTAAAGAATTGTGCTTAATCATGATAACCTTACTGGTCATTTATTTATTTTTCTTGAGTTATAAATAAGGGAAGTCAGAATCTGAAATGCATTCGAGCTGTTGGGTCACCCTTGTACATAGAATCATCGAAGGTGATAGAGATGGGAGCTATTAGGAAGTTTATAATGACCTGGTTTATCCTGGTTTTTTATCGTTCGAAACGTAATTCTAAATAACACGATTACAACCCAGCGATCAATCAATATTTTCACCCTGTGTCGGCTTAATTTTTCTCCAAATATTGAGCAAAAAGACCATTGATTGTTTTCAAAGAGAAGTTGACTTCATCACCTTCCTTCGATTGCACGACTTCTTGGAATTATGAGCATTGTTTGCTTTTCAATTAGTGAGTACGACTTCTGAGCACTCTACCATCTTTGGAGTTGATATTTGTTAAATATCCACAATTCCGATGAGCCCTTTCGTTTTCATTTGTTGTAATCTTTTCCCTATTTCATTATTATCCACCAATACTCGTAGAATGAAATAATGTCAGGTATTTCTCGAGCACCTAATGGTAAAGCTCTGCAATATCCTCAATAGGCAAGTCTGCTGAAATTGTTTTCCTATCGGGTAGAAGCGAGTAAAACATGATCCAGCGGCTCACAAACCATAGTGAATCCAAACCCTCTCTTCCATGCCTTGTCGGCTTCGAACTCGGTTCTGGTTGCCTACTTTTCGTCCTATATTCCTGTTGTTGGCCTGTTGTTCTCAGCAATGAAGCCGTTCTTTGGTGGTTGAGATGATTCTGGCACTAACTGTCGCAACCGGGCGTGGTCAGTGCATGCGCGATCCATCCTGACAATGCTGCCCTTCGTCCGCTTTGTTCAGAGAGCGATGAGCAGCGCTACGTGAAATTCAGGTAACCTTCGATTCCCTTGCGTTCTTGGCAGGACCGATCTTTCAATGGGTTTTATTCGTTATGTTGGACATTTCTTTCTCCGAAAGAGGTACACCCATGTTTGGCACGTCGAGTTAAGGCCTATTCAGAGGCCCCGGCGTGGCGGAGCGGTAATGACTAAAGATGGACTCTGCCGCCGCGGCGGCAACGGCGGCAGCGCGAACGAGCGCGATAGGACCATTGTCATTCGTCAACGTGTGTAGCGTCCGCGAATGAGAAGGGTCCCATCGCGAATGCGGCAAACACCCTTGCCGCTGAAATCGGCTGCGCGAACGTTCTTTGATGGTGGAGATGATTCTGGCAAGTGGTACTCTGAATGTGCCTTTGCTGCGGGCATCTGGGTCTAATCGAGCAGTGATAGTGTTGACAGCGACGAACACACAGAAAAGTACAAAAGCTCGAAGTACAAAGATGGGCGGCGCGAGACCCTCGTTTCTGCCTCATTTCCAAGTATTTGCCGAAGTGTGGAGAGTAGTCTAGAAGAGTGAACAGTGTGCTCGTTTGAACCGTCCCCAAAATACGGTCTAGCTTAAATTTTCTATAAAAAGTTATAGAAAGTACAACGTTCAAGATGTAAAAGACCAGCTCCCTATGGAACTAGCTAGGGGTTGACGAGAAGCTCAAGAGGGAGCTACGGTAGGAGCTGCGAGTGGAACTGTGACAGGGACTGCTGATTCCTTGTTCCTATAAGCAAACAACCTTCAGGAGAAACATTACTTACAATGACGGCAGTTTGCTTTACGTTGGTATACGATTCTGTATAATCCACTATAACAACCAGTGTTGGTGATAGTGCATAGAATCCAGTTACGTATCCGATATCCTGAAAGAAAATCCGGAAACGCTAGATCCAAGAGCTTAGATTCCATCGGAATCCAATAAAGTCATAACGCAGGCGTCGTTTACTAGGATGTTTCTTACTTTGAGACGGATAGTTCACAAGAAAACTACCAGGCTTTAAGAATTGTTGCTCAGCATTTTTTGTTGACATCGAGCCACTTATTGCATTCTCGCTTGTTTCGGTGCTCTATTTCTAGATGTTTTTTCTCCTTTTTTACTTCTTTCTTGAACGAAGTACCAAATAAAATCAAATAGTAATGAAAACCTATTGCAGTCTCATAAAGCTCAAATACCATAATTAAGTCTGCAATTCGTTGTTGTCCTTTTGGCGAATTTTCGCCAAGAAACATACTGCGACCTATCCTAATTAACTCTCGGGTCCGATACTCGACAGAGTTTTACTGAGCATTAGCAGACACCGTGGCTTCGCTTGTACTCACGCCATCGTTACAATCGACGAGCTGCGGGCTCTCAACATTATTATCGATGCAGTTTGTGTGCTAGTGAGATCAGTAAGTGCTTGCTACTATCCAATGATACTGCATTGTTGTCACTTGATATTGTCAGAGGTGTTGCTGCTTCTCAAATGGTATGGGTAAATGCATTCTAACGGGTCGGATGTAGTGCACAGCAAATGAAATTGCACCGTTTTCTTTAGAACTGTTTTAGTACGCACTACTACAGGTAAAAGACAAACGAACGGTTGACGTTTATGGTCTAGGCTTGTGTTGAAATTGAGAATTTCCTCACGAACTCTTCAAATTTGTCGAAAATTCATTTCGGAGAAACGAAAACCCTATGATATTGGCAAACCTGCAGTCCTTTTACATTGTAACGGGTTTTCACACTCAAATAGAGATCGACACACTCCAAATCAAATGTTGAGTAGTGAATACGTTCACCGCGATCCGTCTAAAGGTGTTCAATCAGAAATAAGATAAAGATTCAAACAGCTATTTGTTCCCATTTTCAACGACGTTTCAAGAGAACCGACCATATTATTTGGCTGTCAGAAGACTATTCTACTTCACGGATCCGATCATTTACACTAACTCTAGCGTCTTAAACAGGTCGGTCGATTTTCTGGGACTAATTTCTAGTCAACAAAAACACCTATATTTTAGCTTAACGTCGTTACAACGTTGAATCTCAGTAGATCAAGTATGATAACGTGCGTTTCGTAATTGATCTTTCATATCGCGCATCATTCCTAACAGAACGCGATAACACACGTTACGTTAAGTCCGCTTCATTATTTGGAATAAATTTTTATAAAGAAAGCATGACGTCTTAAGCCCCATTCAGAGGCTGCGTCAAATGACGCGAAAATTTGCGTCATTTTGACGCAAATTTCTGCGTCATTTGACGCGCTTGACGCATTCGCGCAAGGACCCTTCTCACGTTTGGACGTTTGCCAAGTGAAGCTATCCGATCGATAGACGCCCGGTCGTAGGTAAGTTGTGGATTTTTCGTTGCGTGCTATGCCGTCCGTGTCGTGCACTGGCTGCAGATGCACCGCGCACAACTCAGTTTACGGTGCCGCCGTTGACGCCGTTGACGCCGCGGAAAATGACGCCAGAGTGGCAGAGTCTGCGTCTCTGCCCTATCCTTAAGCATTGACGCGCCGCAATGCCGCAGCCTCTGAATGGGGCTTTACATCAAAACTAACATGTGTGTCTCAGTGCTATTTCCCAGAATAAGAAGTGAGAAAATTCAACTCACACACGATTTTCAACATCCAAGTTCATTTTTCCTGAACCTCGGCATAGATGTGAGCAATCTTTTCACTTAGCTATTCTGCTTATCAGCATTACAGGTGGAATATTTATAAACAAATTTTCCACGTTATTTTCGTGCTTGTTTCAAATTATCCAGGTAAGTACAACACTTGGACTGATTGCACCCCCATTTCTCCCAGGGTGAAGGACGTTTGGGCCGAACCGTTAAACGACGCCATGCAGGAAACAATACCTGCGGCGCTTCTCCGTCTGCGGACTGTCTGGGCTCGGACTGGCCCGCCCACCATAGCTACACCGAGATGCGGTGGACCACGCCGCACCGATGATCCGACGTCGTGGAGTGAGTGACGAAGGTCGACCAGGCTCGATGCCTTCATTGATTATTAACCTTAGAACAATATCAGAAACTATATGAAGGCTCGAATCAACACAAATGCAACATTATTCTGCAACAAAGTTTCGAGCTCTATTTAATGAGCACATCCGTAGGCTTGCTCAAGGTACAGTTAAGAAGAAAATGTCAGGTTCGGAAAGCAAAAGCAAAGCGTAGGTTTATGTCTTCTTTTCTTGTTTTGTTTTGAAGTTTTGTTCCAAGATGTCGCGGCATATCACAAGGAGGACCGTTCGAAAATGTAAATGTATTCTTGTATAGTGCAAAGCAATGTATATTTTTCATGAAATTCAATCCATAGTCAATTTCACCTGAGGCATTTCATGTTTTGTGAGAATAAAAGATTGTCGTAACAGTAACAGGATGTGAAGTCTACATTGTTAATTTGAGAATCTGAAATATGTCAATTTGAGAATCTGAAATATGGGGGTGATACATGATGGGTATGGTGTCGAAAATAACGGAAGGTTCACCGCTTGATGACAGACTTCCGCAAATATACACTTCTCCTTTCCAAGCCTGGGATTTTCTTCTTAACGATACCTTGAGCGAACCTACGGATCTGCTCATTGAATAGAGCTCGAAATTTTGTTGCAGAATATTGTTGCATTTGTGTTGGTCCGAGCGTTCATATGGTTTTTGTTATTGTTCTAAGGTTAATAATCAATGAAAGCGTCGAGCGTGCTCGACCTTCGTCGCTCACTCCACGACATCGGGGGCCGTATGCTCGTCTCACCCGAGATTGCTGGGGGATGTGGGGAGGGGAGGAGCCAGCTAGTATGATTGGAGTCGACCCGTGTTTCACGTGCTCTTACTGGCTGGCTCCTCCCCTCCCCCCATCCCCCAGCAATCTCGGGTGAGACGAGCATACGGCCCCGGGTCATCGGGGTGGCGTGGTCCGCCGCATCGCGGTGTAGCCATGGTGGACGGGCCAGCCCGAGCCCAGACAGTTCGCAGACGGAGGAGCGGCGCAGGTATTGGCACCTGCATGGCGTCGTTTACGATTCGGCCCGAACGTCCTCCCCCTTCCTCCCAGTATCGAATTGTGCGGTCTTAACGATCATTTCATATTGAATTAAAATGTTCAACTCTTTTTTTGATCTCACTGGTCTCATCCATTCACTCAATGCCACGCTCAATTCTTCTATTTCGTTTTCTCACTCTAACAGGCTGCTATGCGGGTTGGGAAGGGGTGGAGGGGGGGGTAACGTGCTAGTCCGCAATATTGGGGTGGCTCTAACGTGTTATCATTGTTATATCTACCCTTGTTTCATCGTGGTGGTGTTCTGAGTTCACGCAGAACATGTGAAACGGACGGGGTTTATGGTGATCAATGGTAGATATGACAATGATAACGCGTTAGACTCGCAATGTTGCGGACCATCACCCTGCACCCCCCCCCCCCAACTCGCATAGCGCCCTCTAGCTGTTGTAATCCTAGTTCTTTTATTCGTTAGTCCAGTATTATAGCATATTGCAAATTTCATCAAAATCAGACAAGATCAAGCCATCTTGTTACCTTTTTATTGCCGAGGACGAATACGTAACGTCCGTTTCCATAAGTGGCCAATTTATTGCCGCCGATAGGTTGTTGCTCATTGAACGATAACTCCCACTGAAATTACACATTCCTCAACGTTCAGTACACGCTATTGTTGTCGCGTATTCTTCAGAGTTGATGTTTTTCCTTTTTTCGAGTCTTACCGCAACAACACAATAGCAAACCTGTACATACGACGATCCCCCTGCCATGCCTGACCCCTTTGCAGTTAGTATCGAGTAAAAATGGAAGTCTTCCGACTGGAGTATACATTTTCTCTGATACGACTATAGTTGTTTCCGGAAGATCTCATTCGACACTGTCGGAGTAGTAGGTAGAAAGCTGCGTTGAAATATGTATAATGCTACCAGTCACGTTACTCTGCCGTTCTCTATCTGATGAGAGCTCTGTGCTTCTTGCATTGCCTGTTATAGAATCGGTGAACGAACTGGGAATCGAAAGAAAAGGTGAAGAACAGCTGAGCAACAACCGCGAGTATGGCCGCTATCGGTGATATGATCACCAATAGTGGCGAACAATGATCAATTTTGACCTACACGAACGCTACAAAAGAGCCCGCTGCGTCCAAATCTAAAAGTCAACGTCGTCATCTGTCAGCACCGCTTCTACCACCTCCACCGCTTCAACCACCTCCACCGCTTCCACCGCCTCCACCGCTTCTACCGCATCTACGAATCACGTTTTATTGTTCCTGCTTTGTTTCTAATGTCGTTATTGTTCGTGTTTTTTGAATTGTATGATATTTGCGAGGTTTAATTACTCACGTTTGAGGTTGCCTCGAAATAAAAGGCGTCGTCTGTTGATCAATCCCGTGTCTCCACCACTGAACAATTAAATGGTGCATCGGACCGACTAACATAAGAAGCAACGACAGCAACTACGGTACGCCTCCAGTCCTCTTTAGTTTCTGTTGATCTGTGTTCTACTTGCTGCGCTTTCTTTGTCGTTAAGCGCAATTTCCTGCGTACGATTGTCTATTTTTTGGTTCTTCCTTTTTTCCCTGGAGTTATGTGCTACTTATCACCAGTAAAAAAGACTCGTGTTGCAACATTGCAACATTTCGCACTAGAACAAGGGCTCCTGTACGTTATTAGCTGCAGAACGCATCTTATTGACGAAACCCTACCGAAATTCGCTAGTACAGTTGAGTGGAGCAACTGAGCACGGAACAGATGGAGCAAGTCGAGGACTACTTGACTTTGGCCAGGAGAGGACCGAGAAGGCACATGGTACCGCAATAATACTGGAGGCAAGAAAAACATGCGCTTATACCGTTAGAACACGATTCGGTTCAGTGTGTCCAACCCGAATCAAAAGCGTAGACGTGCCGGAACCTAAGCTTCCTGGAAAGGTTTGGGAGTTCTTCAATTTCTGGACGTTGTTTAAGGCTAATGTCCACAGTCAACCCCTTGCTCCACTACAGCAATTCAATTATTCCTGATTAGTGCGCTTAGGGGTGGGGCAAGAGATTCAGCGCGCCGCTTCACAGTGACCGGAACCAATTACGATAAAACGGTCAAATTTTTGCGCTCCAAGTATGGTAGCGAGCAAGGGTGTGCGGTATTTCTATTAACATGATTACAAAACCAAGCTACCTTTTAAACAATTCTAACACAAATGACAATGCAACTTAACTTGGTATGAAAGCAAATAAGTTGCTTGTAGATGAATCTTCTGCCAGATACCTATTACCAAGAGCAAGTCAATAAAAAGGTGCTCCAAGAATACGGTCGAATTGAGGGTCTCAAATTCAAGAACGGTAGTAACTTTGATGTTGTTCTTACGGAACTGGTTGAAAAAATTCTAGAGTAAGTGTTGAACGTTTATGCATGGAGTGATGTAGTTTTTGTATGGGATTTATTAAGATTGAAGTATAACACTCTTCAGATACCCAAAAGAACTTGGCAAGCCATTCTCGTGGCCAACCGCCGCGGGCTATACTACTGACGGTCCGGCGATTCGTGTAGGTTTATTGGTCAGTGCATGACCTAACTTAATAAGTGAGTAATTGTACTCTCTAAGTAATGATGTCATACGAATTTTGGCAGCATTTTGTATGGGTGGGACCATCGTTTAATGGATTATGACAAAAGGGAGAAGACCAATATAAAAATTATTCGAGAAAAAACCAAAACACTTGAGGAAGTTGATTAACTCGGATGAGTATATGAAGGGTAGGTATGAATGTATTAAATATATATAAATAAACAAAGGTCCGGTTATTGTAGTTTAATGTTGTTTATCCGTAAAACTCTGAGGAGTTCGGACTCGCCTCCGGACGTTAAGATTACTAAAGGCCCAAAATGTAAAAATCTGCAATTATGAGGTGACAGCTAATTTTTCGTGTTATTTAAATAGTTCTTACTTAGTCTGAAATTTTCAGGGGCTACGTCCATCCACCACCGCTCGATATAGACTTAAGTAACTGGCAAGGGGCCCCCATAGATGACTTACTGACCAAGCTAGAACTAGATGATCGTAAGATGAACAACATCTTTTATTAGTGAATAGTAGGATGATTATAGGAAGGATTGTATGACTAATGTGATGAACACACTTAAGACTGGAAAGAGCTAAGTGAAAAAAGGTTCGAGGATGTTCCTTTTTTATTTTTGAATTACCTGACCAGTGTTAACCCAGTGTGAAATAATGACGACACCAAATAAATTCGAACGAATGGGAAAGGATTCGGTTCGAGGAATATCAGTGGATGATGTTCACGGAGTAACTCGATACATCCTGAAACCTGCAACAGCAGTAATTGCCGATGATAAGGACCGAGATCTTCCATGAGGTATGAGTGTCATCCACAACAGTTTCTGTCTCGAATTCTAGCCTTTCAGAGAATCTATCAGCGAATCATCGGTCCTGATGCAAAAGTAAGCGATAACTCTCAGAGCTTACGCTAGTTTTTGAACTGTAACTCTCCAGATATCTGCTCACCAAGAAAATCAACATGCTTTTGCACGACGCCTACCCTTCGAGTCAAGCGTTCACACTGCTTATAGATACGGTTTTCAATAGGAGAGTGAACAGGTGTGAACGCATTTTGGTACCCACAAACCCTCCTACACCACCTCATTTAAGGATCATTTTCATTTTCAGCGTCGAGCGAAAAAGCGACCGGGGAACGAAAGTCCGAAACACGATAACGTTTCCAATCTGGACGTGTAAGGAGGAGTACTGCAACGAGGAACGAGGACTACTGCAAAGGAACGAAACACATAAGTGGTCGTCTTTGAAATACTTTTTTCTCATGATTCCTAAGTGGTCGCCTTTGAAATACTTTTTCTCATGATTATGTTGTTTTGTGGTTTTGTTATGTGGGAGGTTTTTTAGGTATTCTTCCTCTTAATGCCCAATTGTCATGTCACATCCAAGCGTATCATATCTTAATGCACATCCTTGAAGCGGTCTTATTATATGATGCTCGAGCCATAATCAATTTATTATCAAGCTGTTGAACAAAATCAACGACTTATCTAGGGTAGAAAGCAGCTTCATACGATAACCTCTGGAACATCTCTCTTTTGGAAAAACTTCTCATTCTTGCGAGAAAAGAACGGCTTTTTCTTCCATATCAGGCAGATCAAACAGGATGCGAAAGAGTATAATATCGAATAGCACGATATGATAAGATTGCTCCAAGGTTATACATTAAGATACGAGCATGATATGATACGGTTGGGCATGATATGGTAATTGGGCATTAAGAGGAAAAGTACCGGTTTATGTACTCAATGTAACTCGCTCATTGAAAGCACACTGTGGTCCAAAAATCCACTCCTAAGCATAAGCCTAAGGTTAGGCATACGGTCATGACATGTAGAGGCGTAAGAAACGATTCTATCGAAGGACGTTCGTTTGTCTATCGTAACCCGTCGTCAGCTCAGTTATTCCAGTTGTTAATTACAAATTTACACACTTGGAATTTTTACCTTTTATATACGTCCTCCTCCAAGAACTATTCAATGGCCACGAAATCTTGTCCATTTCAGCCCTTATACAAACCCGCGGAGGTTGTTTGCTAGGTGCTCTGACCGAGTCTGCATCAAGTTCGCGCCAAGGGGTGCACTGACGCAAAATCGGGGGTGGGGCGCCGGTCGCGTGCTCCGTAACGACGGGTTACGGTAGATAAATGGACGCCCTTCGATAGAATCGTGCTTGTGTAGAGGCGCAGCAGTACTTGAGAGGAATCTTCTGCACTTAATCACTTCAATGTTCGTTATTCTCATGGTAGACCACCCCTCATTGTAGACAATATCAAGCGAGGAACATCAAGTACATAGGTATCATTTGATCACGTGTTATTTCGTCGTTGTTACCTGTTAATTGTTACGCGACGGCCCGCATTGTTGTACCTTTTTAGCCGGCACATCTCTCGCGCTCACGATTTAAGATCTCCTTACGCTACATGACTTCTTTTGAGTGAGATCAATTATCTCTTATGCTCCCGGTTTTCACCTATCTGACCTCTCGTATCTGAACTTAATCATTTGAATATTTTGTATGCATTTTATACTCACATTGTACTTTATATACTCATACGCATGCGTATACGCATACTTTAGATGCGTTGTGCATTATCTAGAAAATAAATTGGTATTTTCTTTGCAATGTGTAATTGTTCACAATGAAATCAGAAGCGGGTAAATGAGGAATCATCAGGGCTGTGTAGGCGAATTGCGGATGTATATATTTATATATTTATTACATAAGTAGGTACTTATGCGAGGTAGAAACAGAAAACAACTTGGGCAAAATGATTGAACATAGCCGATATGCTCTATTACACAATCATAACAAAGAAAAAAGACTCGATGAGATAGCAAGCAGGTTAAAACGGGAAGTAAAACTTTGACAATGCAACCACCAATAAAGGAGGCAAAGAACAGGCGAGGAATGTAAGAAGAGGAAATACAAAGGGAACAGCGTAGTAGGACATCACAGGGGAATTTCATTGAGGATGCGTTTTTTGAGGGAACTGTAGCCAACAACTGGATATTTCCTTGTTAACTTTTCGAATAGGGGTAAGGTTCTATTAACGAAAAAGAAGCGCCGGCAATTGGTCCTAGCAGTGGCAACCCGAACCTTCCTGGCTCCACCTCTAGTCGAAGACTCCCTGACCGAAAGAAGGTCCTCCAGTTTAATACCGCATTTGCCAAAAATAATTTTATGAAAGAGCTTCACGTCATTGATCACTCGTCTTTCAGATAATTTTTGAAGACCAAAGTTGACGTTTCGCTCCACGCTGGAGGGAATTTGATCGTAGATGAAACCTAGGGGTCTTATCATAAGCTTCCTTGTGAAGCTGTTCTGCTTTTTCTCTATTTTATCGCTAATAGAGCGTTTGTATGGAGAAAATACCGGAGTGCCGTACTCGAGAAGTGGTCTAACGTAAGAATTGTAAGCAGACACCAACACGGTAGAGTTCTTCGTAGACAAGGCCCTAAACAACTTAGAGACAACTGCTGTAGCTTTATTAGCTATGATTTCACAATGCTTATCGAAAGATAGATTCCTTGTCACTAGAAAGCCTAGGTCTATTACCTCATCCGTTCTAGCGATTGTAGATCTGTTCAAATATAAAGAGTAAGAGGGATTCTTAGCCCCTAAATGGAGTACTTTGGTTTTTTCCTTGGAAAGTGGTAGTTTCCATTGAATGGACCAATTATGCAGAGCATCTATTGATTCCTGTAAAACTTCGGAGTCCTTTTTGGATTCGATGACCCGAAAAATCTTAATATCATCAGCAAATGCGCTAAACTCGACTCCGCCCACACGTAGTAGCTCGGCCAGCTCATGAGTATATATATTAAACAGAATTGGCGATAGAACACCACCCTGCGGAACACCGCTACTTGCAGGCCTAGCACCAGAGAGAGAACTATTTATGCGAACAGAAAATGTTCGATTTTCCAAAAAGGCAGTAATCCAGGCAACAATACGGGGATGAATGCCAACATCGAACAGCTTTTTCGTCAGTTCTAGGTGAGGAACCCTATCAAACGCTTTTGCGAAGTCGAAATAAATCACGTCCACGTTTTTGCCATTATCTAGAGCAGTAGTCCATTTATTCAAATTTTGAAGAACTGCCGTCACCGTTGATTTGCCTTGTTGAAACCCATGTTGGTTGGTAGGAATAACTGAATGCGCGTCAAGATGAGCAACAATACGTTTCTTCAAAATTTTTTCAAATAGTCGAGCGAAGAGCGAAGTAATACTGACGGGCCTGAAGTTAGCAGGATTTGTATAGGGCGGCTTTTTAGGCACAGGAGTCACAAAAGAGTGTCTCCACCTGCTGGGCACTTCCGCCCTAATAAAGCTAAGATTGAAGAGATACGCTAAAGGTCCTGCAATGATATGCGCCACCTTTTTTATGAAGAGCAGCGGGATTCCATCAGGAGTAACAGAGTACGACTGGGGCCATTTCAGGATAAGATCTAGAATTTCCTCCTTGTGAAACCACACAGAATCTTGCATGATCGGAAACCTTTTCACAGGAGAAGAGCTAGTTGCAGAAGTAGGAGCTGAATTACAAACGAACGAATTAGCAAAAACCTTTGAGAGGAGCTCTACTTTGTCATCGTCAGTCCTAAGAATCCTTCCATCACAGGAGCTAAGTGCCCCAATGGTCACCCTTGCATTAAGCCTAGAATTAAGCAGTTTGTAGAAGGATGCCTTGCTTCCATTTGCAATAACTTTCCTTTCCACGCATGCATGAAATTTCTTCAACTTCTGGGAGAACCTTTTGCTGAGTGCCTTGAACCTGGCCCAGTCTTCTGCACGGCCACTGTATTTAGCCTGGAACCAAGCCTCTGATCGTAGTCGTGATAGAGTTAAGAGATGTGACGGAAGCTTGGACTTGTTCTCTGACATTGGATGGTTGGGTACAAATTGTTCAATACAGTGATTCAATATAGCGATAAGTAGCTCATACTTTTCTTCTACCGACGAAACAGAGTTTAGCGATCCATACCAGTCCACGTCGTTAAGGTAGTCGACTATAGCGCCGTAGTTGGCCGCGTTGAAGTTTCTTCTCATTCTGATTCTATCAGACTGCCTTGGAATTGAAAGGTTGAAGCGAACCACAGAGTGGTCACTTCCACCCAGGGGAGGGTCTACCTTAAGATCTCTGACAATTGACTTGGAATTGGTCAGCACGAGGTCCAAGATGTGGTTCCCGCGTGTTGGAATATGAACACATTGTGAAAGTGAATACGATTTTACCATGGTCAGAAATATTTTGGAAGCTGAGGAAGTAGCAAGAGTAACGGCAGTGGCCCCCATTCAACATCAGGCAGGTTAAAATCACCAGCAATAATACAAGACATGTTGCACGAGTAAAGGTCGCTGATGGCCTTACACATTTGTTCAGTCATTTTGGCTGAACAGCTAGGGATCCTATAGACTGTGATAAACCTAACAATGTCACGACCAACAGTAATGTCTCCGCATAGCAAATCATAAGCTGACGGAACAGATTCCTTGAAGATTGGAACTGGTAGGTACCACTTTCTCACAAATACGGCCACTCCGCCGCCCTTCTTCCGTTGACGCTCACATCGGAGGACCTCAAAGTCAGCAGCCACGTCGCCGAGAAGGGGAGCCAGGTCAGTACCAGGGGTGAGCCACGTTTCAGAAAGAGCAATAACATCTATGTACTGGCTATGAAGTTCAACTAAGAATTCACTGAGATTTTTGGAAAGAGATCGTATGTTGGCTACAGTACAAGAGAGGAGCGACCCATCATTCCGAGGACGGCCTATGCGTTTCCCTGATGCGGAGATGAAGGAGAGTGAGAGGATGACACAGCGTCATTAGAAGACTTTTGCGTTACAACAGAAGGTGATCTATTAGCATCTGAGGTAGCAGAATGCATAGCCATTCTATTCATCCTTAGGGAGTCTCTCTCAGCTTTAGTAAGTGAAGGCCGCACATAAATTCCTTTAACAGAGAAATTCTTAAGCATAGGAGCTCTACCGACAATTAAATTAGCATAAAACGACGTTGGAAACACAATTTTGAGTAAGCGAGTGCGGCCAGGAACAGTACGTCCCATGCGATAAACACACCGGATGGCAGTCTACATGGAGAAAATCAAAAATTTCACGAATTCGAGCGAGATCATGCAACACACGTGAAGATGAAACAGAAGCAAGATTTTCTGGAACTCCGGAAACGACTACAGACCTTTTCCGTTCCACTTCTTCATAGGATAGCGTAGGAGGGATAACATCATTCTTCAAAACAGAATTCGAGGCCTTATTTGATAACTGCGACTTAAGAGCACTAATTTCAGATTGTAAAGATGAATTAACTTTCTGTAATTCGACATCTTTGAGCTGGACAGCTTTGATCTCATCGACAAGTTCCTTATTGCGCTCCAGTAGGCTCGAATACTCCTTCTTTACCTCCAACAAGTAGCAAACGACGACTCTTAAGTGTGGAGGCAGACTGCTGTCGTTGACCAAAAGATCGATCGCCTTATCAGTATCGACATCGGACGTATTTTGCGGAGAAGACGCGAGCGTTTTCTGCCTTTTGGCTCGAGGTGTCTTAATTGAAGGAGAACCAGCAGAGACCTCCATGCAAAATCTAGAGTAGGAAAACGAAACGAATAAACCTAATACGGCGGCGTGGAATAAATAAATGTTTAGCCCCAGCCGCAGGGACGCTCGACTTAGATCGCGATCGACCAAGAAAAAGACGGCAGGCTATGCCTTCGCGAACCAAAAATGGAAAAATAGGCCTTGGACGGTGGCTTTCCGGAGCCAAATTGAATTACACCTCGCCACAAGGTGTTAGCGACTCCACTGTACGGCTTGATGGCAGAGTAGTACCAGGAAGAGCAGATATGTAGCTGATGGAGTTGGTCGGGTACAAGAGCGAATCGAAACCGACCGCACGCGATGGGTGCAGCGCGCGGATGAGCAAATTATGGTCCGAAAGTTCACTGCTTGTTGTCCGCTTTTCGGATCACCCGTGGACGTCAAACCTATCACTAGCGGACCCCATTTTTTGACATCGGCTTTTCCCCCGTGGGTGGTCCGAAACGAGTGTCTGAGTTATTGGAAACGCACATTTGAACACATGTGATGAGCTACAATACCCGCTGTTTGAAACGAGAAATTATCACCGATTATTTATTTATTTATTATATGCATACAAGGACGCGCCATGAACTTGAAACGAACACAACATTGAACGTGAGTCAGTGCCGCATAAAAACATGTGATAATTCAGAGAACAGGAGCTAAAACCTAATGAAAAAGAAGGATACAAGAGAAAAAGCGAAGTGGACCATTCTGGGAGACTCAACAGGCATACTTCTGGAAAGCTCTGGCAGGCAGTTTCGAAGCAGAAAGTACAAAAGAAACGGTGTTTTCTTTAGTAAACTGGAATTTCAAGGCAAACAACCAAATTCCAAGGTAAACAGAAACGTCTCCGGGAAGCCATAGGCCGGGGCATACGAAGAATCATGTTCCGATACAGTCCTACGGGAGAGGCTATGTCATTCAGATGGAAAATAGTTCGAAGCGCGGACTAGTTGAACTTCAGACATGAAACCTGAGGACCCATAGCTAGCCGTATGACTGTGACTACGCCAAGAGCTGCAGGAGCTCTTAATGCTCAAAAAAATTGACAGCCAGAAACAAATCACCCACGGGCGTGGTTGGAGCTACATAGAATATTAAAAAAATAAACGTTATAACAAGCAAGTAACCAAATGAAAGAAAATAAGGTAATGTAAAAAAAATAAAGTGATTGTGGTGCAAAGGCTTTTTTACTTTGCCGGTTATGCTCGATTAGCAGTACGTAGGATTTGTAAAAAGTATATATGTGACGAATCTTGGGGTATTCGCGCACGATTTACAAAATATTATGAAACGTTTACGAAATGAAATGACAAAAGACGAAATGCCACGCAACATTCAGGAAATCATGTGACGAAATACGAAATGGTATGGAAAATATACGAAATGGTGAGGAACATTTTCGAACTGCGGCGGAAAAAGGTGTAAATTCGCGTAGCCTCCGTAAAAAGTCCATCCCTTGCAATTGTTTCTGACTACATATGAACCTGACATCGTCTTCATGAAACTTGGTTGACAATCGATGTCCCTAATTCCGACATTATAGCGAGCCACTCTTACAATCTATTCCGTTTTGATCGCTGTGGACGAAAAGGTGATGAACTTTGCTGCCTCGCAAAGCTAAATGTTTGCATACGTGTGCTTGCTCCGACTTATTCCCTGCGTTCCTTCCTGAGGTCGGATATTTTTCTCTTGAGATCATCGGTACAAATTCGTCTTTAGGCCTTTGCACACTCGGCGACGCCTTGCGCGGCGTCGTCGGCGACGGATGAGGGTAAGATCGGCGCTCCTTCCACCACCCGCCGCTGGCGCCGCGCCGCTCGAAAAATGCCCGGCCCCGTCGCCGTCGCCGCCACCGCCGCCGAGTGTGCAAAGGGCTATAGTTCGGACCGAATCGAATAATTTCGAACGAATGTTCGAATGAAATTCGAAAATTCGAATATTCGTTTTTCGAATGATCGGAATTTTGGAAAATCGAATTTATTCGTTCATTCGTTAATTCGAAATTTTAGAAATCGAATATATTCTTCATTCGTTCATTCGAAATTTAAAAAATCAAATACTCGTAATGTATATTCGATCATTCGTTCATTCGAAATCTCAAAATTCGAATTTGTTCGAATGAATCCTTCAAATACATACACCCCGTATAGTCTTCTCATTTTTGGAGTAGACTCAGGGAAAATAGGGAGCAGTCGTTCCATAGAGCTATTCTGTTGCGTTCCTGCTCCTTCATATTCACCTGAATTTACGTTTTCTCGATATGAAACATCATTGTCAAATAGAATAATGAGCAAATGAACACTGTTCTGGGATAAAAAATAAGCTTATAGTGTACAGTATAATGACTATAATATAATGAATTAGCAATTAGGTAGAAGTGCTTGAATAGACGAAAAATAATCGCAGCTGATCCATCAATTTCTTCTTTGGATGTATTCTAACGTGACTCCTCTACAAGGGCACCAGTTTCCCGATGGCAGCCTGACACCTCTGACCTCTACGTGCTCATGTGCGGCGCCTGCGGGGTTTCCTCCATGAGGTGTCATATGGCCTATCACACCTACTCGGGCATCATTATCGCAGAGGGCGACCTAGCACGTCTTTGTGTGCATACATACAGGGTGCGCCAGCTAAATCTGGACAACCGCTACTTTATTCTTCAAACATCCTCACGGACACAAAATACAACAAAAATCCAGAATCCTTTTGCACATCAGTAGAGGGGTGTATTATTATTATAATTGCTCAATGTAGCCTCTGTCAGCAGCAATAATTGCCTCCGTCCTCGACCTGAAACGCTCGCAAGCCCTCGTCAAAAAAGCTCGGTCCAAACTCGCAAATACTGCTTTACTGGCGGTTCGCAGAAATGTGACGGTAGGGTGCCTCGTTCGTTAGCAACCCTCTCAACAACGCTCCGACCGCAGAGGGCGACCCAGCACGTCTTTGTGTGCATACATACAGGGTGCGCCAGCTAAATCTGGACAACCGCTACTTTATTCTTCAAACATCCTCACGGACACAAAATACAACAAAAATCCAGAATCCTTTTGCACATCAGTAGAGGGGTGTATTATTATTATAATTGCTCAACGTAGCCTCTGTCAGCAGCAATAATTGCCTCCGTCCTCGACCTGAAACGCTCGCAAGCCCTCGTCAGAAAAGCTCGGTCCAAACTCGCAAATACTGCTTTACTGGCGGTTCGCAGAAATGTGACGGTAGGGTGCCTCGTTCGTTAGCAACCCTCTCAACAACGCTCCGACCGCAGAGGGCGACCTAGCACGTCTTTGTGTGCATACATACAGGGTGCGCCAGCTAAATCTGGACAACCGCTACTTTATTCTTCAAACATCCTCACGGACACAAAATACAACAAAAATCCAGAATCCTTTTGCACATCAGTAGAGGGGTGTATTATTATTATAATTGCTCAATGTAGCCTCTGTCAGCAGCAATAATTAGTTCGTGTGGTCCAAATCCGGGTTTTTCTGGGCCCAGAACACCTTGTACCTAAGCATGTCCAAATTATCGGACAGCCAGTTTTGTCTTGTTGAAAGAAATTTGGCCTCCCTGGAGATACAGCCGCTATCCTGGGGTCTACTACAGTCACTGAATTCCAACACTGTCGCCAACCTCCCCAGCGGTTGTGTCGGGTCCTCCAAGATCAGCTCCTGAGCCCGTTCCACGGCTTTTGCGGTTCTTGAAACACGTTCTCGCGAATGGGTTCTCCTCGCCGGAGTTGCAGAACTCTCTCCGGAAGCCTTGTAATTCGCCAGAACATGGTAAACCGTCGATCTCGAGTATCCGAAGAGTCGAATGTTTTCCGCCCCTGTGCGTTCAGCGCGATCACTTTCGATGATTGCGGCTCTTCTGTTGTACTACGCACTAATGGGAAACATTTATGGAGTTATGAGGGTGTCGCTGTAAACTAGAGGGTTTTTACTTACCTATACCAATCGGGACCTCTGACGAAGTCACGGTATGGCGGAAGATTTGAAATGAAATTTGTCCGGATCTAGCTGGCGCACCCTGTATATACATATGTATATATAGTCATTTCCGAGTAGTATGCATAGTATCCTTCATATTCCTCCGGTGCCATATTACAATCTCCCCGTTTTTTCCAGTTTGGCATCCACTTTTAACATTCAACTCCCACAACAAAATTTACTTTCATTCAGCGGGATTGTTCTCGTTTCACTTTTGTTCCGGGATCTCGAAAAAATAGTTTACTGCATTCAGATACATTTCTGATCGCCTTCAATGTCTATTCTGCTATATGTTTCAATGCCATGTGTTGGAAAAGTACGCCAATTGGGTACTTCGTGAACTAAACAATATTCATTAAGGGAGACTGTTGTATTATACAAAGCGCAGCAAAAGTTCTTGGACACAGATTCTTGACCGTCTAAACGGCAGATCTCAGGCAAATGAGATGAAATTTATAACATTTATTGCATTTGACCACACACATATAACAAACATCTAAGTTTCGAAATGACCGCTTTCGCACGAATACAGAACCTCTTGGGGAACGCGTCTACGGCGGCACGCAGGACATCTTCGTCAATTTCCTCCCACGCTTTCTTCAAGGGTTCTTGAAGCGAATCAATGCTCGCAAGGGATGTTGCGCAGGCCTTGCTCTTCAGTATGGATCAGATCGAACAGTCCATCGGATTAAGGTCCGAGCTGTTCGGTGGCCACTTTTTTGATGAGATGAAATCAGGAAAATTGTCGGCGCACCACTTCTGTACGACTTCGGCACAATAGGCAGGTGCGGAGTTCTGCTGATAGGTCCAAGTGGTGTTTTCGAAGTGCTGAGAAGACCACGCAAAAACTTCTTTCCTCAAAACATCTTCCAGGACTTGTGGCTGTCGATTTTCCCGGACGCGTCGGTGAGCCTGCGTGCCGCGGTAGTCGCGTTCCCCAAGAGACTTAGGGCCTGTATTCGTGCGAAAGGAGGTCATTTCGGAACTTAGATGCTTTTTTATATGTGTTGGTCAAAGGCAATAAATGTTATAAATTTCATCTCATTCGCCTGAGATCTGCTGTTTAGACGGCCAAAAATATGTGTCCAAGAACTTTTGTCGCACCCTATAGTTGTCAAATCAGCTGATTTCCCATCTCCGAAGGAAATGCACTGGGATTTTACGGTTGGTGAAGCAACTTGAGGTGAGAGTTCTTTCTGCTTGATTGACCGTCCCCATTGCCTTGTAACTATTCTATTATTACTTAAAATCCTTCCTTTTTGTGGTAAAATGATGATGTTTTAATTCGCTCGAGCAAAGGCCAGCTCTTACTCATTTCGCAACAATACGGAAGCATCCTTAGCAGGAATAGAATGTGTATTGCGAAAGTTCTGAGCGTACTACGGTGGAGGATGATACCCTCATTTCATCCACTTTTCTTACGAAACGGTGGCCGCTCTCTATCTACCATCAATGCTGAAGAACATACTGAGATATGAACCTCAGCGTGGCTATGTGCTTTTATCTTAATAATCTACACCGGTCACTCTCTTCTTCCGTCCATTATCAACAATTCCGTACATTTATCTTACCTTCGTGATTTGCTTAACGGAATCCACCCACATACCACACGTTTTCGTCCTTTTTTCAACGCTTAGTAGTTATCGCAGTAGTAGCTCTATCAAATGAAACATGAATGCTTCAAGTTTGACTAGCCCCGTGAATACTCCCAGTTGTCTTGACTTTAACTTTTGCAAACTCCATCAGAGCTAGTAGCCATTTCGATTTTGCAAACTGTCTAATTTCTGTTCGTCTTCACGATTTACAATTTTTTGAAAATCAACTATTTACCAGTCTTGCTTCTTCTTGAGATTGTCTCCAATTTGTAAATATCCATTTTGTTTGCCTGGGTTTGGAATTCTGTGAAATTCATCCTGTTCAGCATCAGCTTCAATTCCGGAGCAAGATGAGCCTCGTTCGGAACTTTTTCAAAAAAAAACCAGAGGAAATAAAGGAGAAAAACTGGCTGTTTGTTCATTCTGCTCGAGGTCGCTGAAGATTCCGAAGTCTAAGACTACTACGAATCTGCTCTGTCACCTGCGAGAAACCCACAGCGATGAACTGGAAGCGGCAAAATCTACTTCTAGCTCGAAGCACGTGAAATCGTCAGAAAGCCAGCTGAAGCTCGACGACATTGTGAGAAGAAAACTCAGCAGATCCATGAAAGAAGAATTGGATAGGAAGGTTGCTTATTATGTGGCAGAAGCATCGCTTCCTTTCCAGGCCGTTTCTAGAAAGTCCTTTAAGAACTTGTTGTCGACTTTGAATCCAAGCTACAGCGTTCCAGCAAGGAAAAATTTTTTCAGTGTAATGAGAAAAGAGGTGGAGGCTATCGATGGGAAACCGAAAGAACTAGTTCTGAAGAGCGACCATAGAATTGCAATAACTGCGGTTACGTGGACATCTGTGAATGCGAACTGTTCACTGTTAGCCATCACTGCTCATACTGCACAGAGCGGTTTCGAGGAGAGGAGCAATATCGTACTAGACTGCGCGTCTCTTGAACACGGAAGGTGAGGTGAAAAATTTCTCGCACTCAATTTTTAGCATCTCTTGTTTCAGTCATACCGCAGCTGTGATAGAGGAAAAGATACGTCGGAGTCTCAGTCGACTGGAAGTCGACATGCCAAAAGTAAGCCTTTTCGAGGCAGATGGTGCTGCAGTTATGAAATCTACAGCTATGAATCTCAACCTCAAATAGTGAGTTTTCATTAAATGTAGCCTCAAATTTTTAAATGGCTCATGGCTATTTCAGCGTGCAATGCTGTGCTCACGTGATCCTCTTGGCAGCAAAAGCAGCTATCGAATCGGAAAGCGTCAAACAGGCAGTGCAGAAAGTTAGAAAAATTGTTGCGAAGCTGAATCTTTCTCATTCTTCAAAAGGTGCGCTACCATCTATGCTGTTCCTCAATAACTTTTCCTTAAGTGAAGAATGTGTTTACAGGTTTCTGCAAGAGGCGAACTTGCCCAAAGTTTCGCCATATACTGACCGTCCGACCAGGTGGGGCTCCACGTACACAATGATTTGTGATGTTCTGAACTTGGACTCTTCTGAACTCTATGACGAAACAGGTCATTATTTTTTGAGGGTTATTTTGTTCGACTCACTGGGGCGGGATGGCCGAGAGGTTAAGAGCTTAGGCTCAAGATCTCAATGATCAGGGTTCAATCCCGTTTGTAATATTTGATTGGTGGTTCAGTTTGATTGCGTGCTGCCGGCCAACAACTCACTTTTATTCTCTTCGACTCTCCGGACCTCAAACTTGGGTAATTAAACACAGAATAAGTATAATAACAAATACAATTAATACAAACCGAAAACCGACAATACGAACAAAAAACGCGACAGTAACAGAAAACACAACAGTAACTACTAGGATTGTCGAAGGCAACCTAGAAAAAAGGACATTACCTAACGAGGCAGAAAATCCTAAAATAAATGTGAACAACGTCGACGTTGCGGTGGGTCTGGGGCCTTTTATACGCTCCATTGATCACGCGGGAACGGCAGCCTTTGACTGGCGTTGGTCTACTTGGATCGCGGGGAGAGTCGCGATACTCCCCGCCTTATCGTGAATGAGGGCCCTTTAGTGGTTTGGCGGATAAAAGCCCAATTCGTGTTTCAGCTGCTGGATCTTATTAATCCACGCCCACTTCCTGGTTTGCATATATTCAATGTTTTCTTGGGCTTCTTTGCTCCGGTCCGGCAGGCTACACAAGGCGGAGTGATGTCCGCCTTGCTGGCAGTGGAAGCATCTTGCCCTGTATCTCTTGCACCTATCCCCCCGAGGGCAAACAAACTCTAAACAGAGTGTGCACAATTCTTTGTCGGCAGCGATTCGACGGCGAGTACGTGCATCCCTGGTTTCCGTACAGGCATCGGAGTAGTGGTTGCCGATTGCGCTACAAAAAGCACATTTTAAGAAGCGTTCGCTCGCTCGGATCACCCATCCTTGCCCGAACCTTCTGGGAGGGCATTTTGGACGATTTTGCAGTTGCATAATGATGTGATCGAACTCATGAATCGCTTGCTCTAAATAACGAATTTCATCTTCGATATGCCTTCTCTCCTCGTTCCCTTGTGCTGGACACTCTTGCTCTCTAGCTGGTTCCTGTTTCTCTCGATTCTTTTCCTCTCCGTCGTCTACTCTGTTGCCGTCGATGTCTTCGGCTTCTTCCCCGTCATCAGTGTCGATTGCTTCCATATACATCGAGTTGTTCTTAATTATCTCTTCTTCGTGAGTAGTGGCGCTGCTCTTCTCCAATTTCAATTCGGCGAGAGCTTGGTTCGTTTGTCGGGCCCATTCTCGCATCTCCTCTTCAAAACTTCTCCTTTCTGATTCTTCGATGCGCTGCGTTTCCGTCCGTACCTCTTGAACCTTCGCTTTCATGGTTGCAATGTTTTGTAGCTGGTCGCTGATGATGGTCTCCAATGTCGGCAAGTCCATCAATAGTGGAACGCCCTTCTTGACTTCTTGTTTCTGGTTCATCAAGGTACTCCAGAACGCCTTTGACATCCTTTTTCTGGCAATTAGAAGGGGTGGTAGGGTGAACAGGGTTCGCAGATGGGCCCTAGAAAAGAGGAATTGCAGGCGCAAATGTTCTAGTTGCATATCTAAGAGGTCGACATCTTTAGTAGAGATGCTGAGAATTTTTTCTGGACACGATATCTGATGAACATGATCTTCTAAACGTCTTGCCGTTTGGGTGTGTTCGTGGTTGTCCCAGCATTGCTTGACTATACCATCGTATAGTTGTGCCGGGCTTGGCAGTGGTGGTATCGCACTCTTCAGTTGCTGCAGTTCCAGTCGAATTTGACGTAGTTCCTCTCGAGAGTCCATGGTCTGAAAACGGAATTATTCTTCTTCGTAGGTGAATGTTAGGTGGGTTCTTTATGCTTATATAAGTGCTAAAGGGGGGCGCGGAGTAGAACATATTATTACGGCGTTTTTTTTGTGTTTTGTTAGGTTTTTGGCACTATAGTTGTTCTTCTTCTTCTCCGCAACTCAGTTGCGTGTAAGCGCTCTTCCCCCACTCTTAGTTGAACTCGCTGTTGCGGGGTCGTGATTACGGTCTACATGGAAGCGATGCCCTTTTTGCGGTGTTTTTGTGATGATTGGCTTATGTACCTCAGGAGGTGGCTCATGTATCCGGGGGTGGGGGCGCCTGGTCTTTTCTTTGCGTTATCTAGGGTTCGTTGTTTGATACTTTCTATCTGTATGTTTCTCGCGGGTTTTGTAAGCGCTGTTCCCAGCAAAGAAAATATCATGAGGTGAAAAAGGAACCACTTCAGTTTTTTGTTGACATTGGGAGTGCGTTTTTTGCGACGGTGAGTTGGTGATGTTGTTATTCTTTGTACGTAGTTTACTGGTTGCCGGTGGCGCAAGTTGTACTGATGATTTGGGCGCTTCTTTGTTTCTTGAACATTCGGCTCGTTTGTTTCACTGCTAGGAGGTGAGTCGTTTTCTTTTTCTGCCGAGTCTCGGAGTTCGAGTGGTATTAGCAGATTTACGGGGCGCCGTATTTTCCTTTTTGTAGCAGTGATGAGTTCAGCTTCTCGTATTTCGCCATCGGTCCCGTGTCGCAGGTTTGTAATGCGTCCTAGTTTCCATTCATTTCTCGACACAACTGGGTCGTTGACTAGGACTATGTCTCCCACTGATGGTTTTTCTTGGCCTAGCCTTTTCCCCGATGTCTGTGCTTTGTGTGTTTCTCGGAGCGACGTAAGATATTGCCGTTGCCATATTGTCCAGAAGCGCTCCACTTCTTTTTGTGATGATCGCAGTGCTTCTAGCACCTGGTTGCGATGTTGTAGTGATCGTGCTTCCTCTGGTGGTAAGTAGTCGTGGTCATTGCTTTTCGTGTCACCGTTGATGGTTGGGAATGGAATTTGTATGTCGCGCTGCAAGAAATCTATTGGGCGAATTGAGGTTAGCTCTTACTGTTCTGCTCCTTGATACGTGAGCGGTCTTGAGTTCAAGCATGCTTCAACTTCTGTAACGTATGTGTTGATATCATCGAACGAGCGTCGTTGCGTTCCTCTAAGTGCTTTGTATAACGAATGTTTTATCGATTTGATAAGTCGCTCGTAAAACCCTCCTTGCCAGGGGGCATAGGGTGTAATGTGGTTCCATTCGATTTCGTAATCGCTCACTTTGTGCATAATGTCCATACTGATTTGGGTTCGTCCATTTAGTATCTCCGCGCCAAGTAGGAATGTGGGCGCGTTATCGCAAGTGACCGTTTCTGGTACGCCTCTTCGGGCTACGAACCGTCGGAAGGCATTAAGGAATTCTTCAGTCCCCAAAGTTCGCACGACTTCTAGATGGATCAGTCTGGTTACGGCGCACGTGAATATGCAGCCGTATAGTTTGAATTCCTGTTCGTTTTCGTGACAGTGGGGGAGGTCGAAGAAATCTAATCCAATGTGTTGGAATGGTCGACTTCTGGTTACTCGTTGCGGAGGGAGATCAGTCGTATTAGGGTATTTGTAGGGCAGCGCATTGAATCTTCTACATTTAGTGCAACTGCTGACAATTTTCCGAACTTGTTGGCGCAGCTTAGGGATCCAATACTGTTCCCGTATTGCTGCTATCGTGTTCTCCGTACCTCTATGGTATATGCCATGGGTGCTCTGAATTAAGCGCATCGCTAGTGACGTATTTGGGGCGATGAAAATTGGGTTTTTCGTTTCCGTTTCTAATGTTGCTTTCCCTAATCGCCCTCGAGAACGCCATATTCCGTCGTTGTCCTTATAGAGGCGTAATGAGTTGTCCATAGATTTTTTGTATGTCTTAGTTATGTGGAGTAATTGATGATTTCGGATTATCGCTATCCTTGCCGCTTTTATTTCCCTTCCTTTTAAAGGTGTAGGCGTGTCCAATATGTCCTTTAATTCTGGGATATTTCCGAAGAGCCTTTCTTTACAGGACTCGTTTTGGTTGCGCAGCACCTTTTTAATGAATCTAACAAGGGAGGTTGCTCAGCGTGCTCCGAAGATTCACAACAAGACCCATATTGTTTTGTAGAGCATCGAATGACGATTACAACGGTATGGTTTGTTTTTGCTACCTGCAAATTGGTGGCCCAAAAAAGGCAAAAAACCTTGAAAACTAACCAGTGGCAAATGAGATTCTAGATCGCAACCACCAGAGATACCACCAGAATCGACCCAAATTCAAAAACAAATGTCAGATTCGTGATCAGCGCCCCGAATAACCCCCGTAGACAAAGTTTGAGCTAAATCGGTGATTTTGACCTAATCAGTCTTACTAGTGTTGAGTAGTTGTGCGAAGGTTCACTTACCGGGAATATCTTTGTTCCGATTGTTCCACTTTTTGGTCTCAATCAACACAGAGACTCCATTTTGGATGAGTTTCTTTTAATATTCATCAAGATAGATCACTTGGGCTGTTGACAAATCCGCAATTCACAAATCTGACATCGGCTTTTCCCATTGTGTCTGACGTGAGCTTGCTAGGGTCCGTGGTAACAAAGTTGGGTAGTTGGGTCTAAATCACCGATTTAGCCCCAACTTTGTCTACGGGGGTTATTCGGGGCGCTGATCACGAATCGAACATTTGTTTCTGAATTTGGGGTCGATTTGGGTTGGTTACGGTAGATATGGGTCACATACATATGTACTAGAAGACATTGTCGTTTGTGCGTACTTTGTTGGCCACACTCCTCCCAATCGCGAGTCTATCGTGCAACTGCGGCAAAATTCAAAAAGGAGCGTGTTTTGGTATCTAGCGTAGGAAGGGAAAAGAATAGGACAGCAACAGGATCGATCCACCGACCATCAGATTGGGAGTCCTGCATGCTACTCACTGAGCCACCATGATACGTTCTCCAGCAGTTAACACCTAGAAGTGCTCTCGCCACTAGTTTCTCGCCACTAGTTAGTGGTCAAGATTTCTTGCTTTTTTTCGGGCCACTTATTTGCAGGTAGCAAAAACAAACCATACCGTTGTAATCGTCATTCGATGCTCTACAAAACAGTATGGGTCTCGTTGTGAATCTTCGGAGCACGCTGAGCAACCTCCCTCGTAAGGGCTATCGCGATGATTCGTTTTCCGGATGATAGCGAGCCGATACGTCTCCAGTCGAGGAGCTCGGTTATTGGTATGTCGTCGGTGTGAACTGTGTTGATATTTGTGTATCCTTCTACGCCTTCCTCATTTATTGGGATTGTTTCTGGCGACAGTGGGTAGAAGGTGTTTAGCCAATAACGTTTTGGTCTCCTCAGAAATGTAGGGCCTGTCCACCAAACATGGTCGATGATTTGGGATTTCGAAAGACCGCGTGATCCCGCGTCTGCGGGATTTTCGCTAGTATTCACATACGCGAATTTGACAGTTACCCCATTTGCTTCTAATTCCTTTACAATCATACGGATTTCTCGTAGTCTGTTCTCTACCAGTACTCCCAGTCGGGCTCCTCGTGGTGGTGATAACCAGTTAAGTGTTATTTGAGAGTCCGAGAATAGGTACACCGTGGGGAGATAATCGCAAAGTCTGCCTTTCACAGCTATCAATGGTTTCAGGGCTTGCGCAATTGCTAGCGCGAGACGTGAGGCGAGCGTAAGCGCACTCATCTCTAGTTTGGGTATAGTCGTCCTGGTCTTTATGGACGGGAGTTTTCCTTTTGCCATTACGAGTGTTGACGACGTTTCATTGAAAAGGTATGCGCATGCTGCTAACGCGATTTCACTTGCATCCGCGAAAACCGCTAGGTTCGGTGTTTCGGATGTTTCGAAAAATCGCCTGGGTAGTGCCTTCTGAAAGCCATCTATCTCTTTGGCTATTTTGTTCCATTGGTCCTTCATCGGTTTGGGTAGATCGGAGTCCCATTGGAATTGATGTCTCCACAAGTCTTGTTGAAATTTCTTTGCTGGGGTGAGCAAGGGGACCAGTAGTCCCAGAGGGTCGAATATGGATGCGATTTGATGTGCAACTAGGCGCTTGGTCACTATGCCAGACTCGTTCTTTTTTAAATTGCAGCTAATCATCAACTGATCACGTTCTGCGTCCCATGGAATGCCTAACACCTTTTGTGTACTTGAAGCGGCGAGGGCATTTTGAGGTAGGTATTTGCATAAGCCTCGCTGATTAGAGAGGAATTGTCGCAGATTCATTCCTATTTCTGTGAATATTTCTCTCGCCTTTTTCGCTTTTCTTATTGATTCTTCTTCCGTTTCTGCGGAAAGGATTAGGTTGTCAACATAAAGGTTTTCGCACATTTCGTTCGCGAGATCTTTTTCATCTACCAAACTGTTCAAATGGTGGTGAATAGTGCCGCTTAGTAGGTATGGTGAGACATTAAGTCCAAAGGTTACTCTTGTGAACCGAAAGGTGATGAGGTTTTGTTCCACCGGTGGCGCTTCGGTGTCTTTTACCCACAAGAATCTTGTTGCATCTCTATCTTTCTCGTGTAGGCGCACTTGTAAGAAAGCTTTCTCAATGTCTGCGATTACCGCGTATTTCGGTACTCGAAATCTTATTAGCAACGCGTATAGGTCTGGGAGAATGAGTGGACCTTGATATAGGATATCGTTTAAAGATGGGCTCTCTTTGAAGTGGGCTGATGCGTCAAATACGATGCGCAGTTTCGTAGTTTCTTTTGTGGGCGTCACTACTGGTTGGTGTGGTATGTAGTGCAGAATGGGACCATTGCTGCGAGCCGTGTCTGGAACCTTCTCTATTATACCTAGTTTTTCTTGATCTTCAAACGTTCTTTTGTAATCTTGTAATAGCGCAGGGGTTTTTCTTAGTGTTAACAAAAATTTTCACTTGAACCGGTGTGTCCGTAGATGATCTTCATGGGTCTGCCCATGAAGAAGATGTTCTGTAGGAGACTGTCCACGAAGGTCAGTTCGTTGAGCACATCACTTTGGCACTGCTCGCTAAGAAACAAAAATTTTCACTTGAACCGGTGAGTCTGTAGATGATCTTCATGGGTCGGCCCATGAAGAAGATGTTCTGTAGGAGACCACTAAAGAAGCTCGAGGAGTTCACCTATGCTAGTAGCACATCACCTTGGTATGGGTCCCAGGTGCTCGCTAAGAAACAAAAATTTTCACTTGAACCGGTGTGTCCGTAGATGATCTTCATGGGTCTGCCCATGAAGAAGATGTTCTGTAGGAGACCACTAAAGAAGCTCAAGGAGTTCACCTATGCTAGTAGCACATCACCTTGGTATGGGTCCCATGGAAAGCGTCTCAAGGAGTTCACCTATGGGGTCCCAGGGAAAGCGTCCTTTGCGGAGTGCGTCCTATCATTGAGCGTGGGCCGTGGACCGCACACCGGGCGGACGGACGGACAAACAAACAAACAAACAAACATCTCTTGGTTTCGCTTATATATAGTATATAAGGATCTGTAGATGATCTTCATGTTCATGGGTCTGCCCATGGAGGAGATGTTCTGTAGGAGACTGTCCACGAAGTTCAGCTCGTTGAGCACATCACTTTGGCACTGTTCGCTGAGAAACAAAAATTTTCACTTGAACCGGTGTGTCCGTAGATGATCTTCATGGGTCTGCCCATGAAGAAGATGTTCTGTTGGAGACCACTAAAGAAGCTCGAGGAGTTCACCTATGCTAGTAGCACATCACCTTGGTATGGGTCCCAGGTGCTCGCTAAGAAACAAAAATTTTCACTTGAACCGGTGTGTCCGTAGATGATCTTCATGGGTCTGCCCATGAAGAAGATGTTCTGTAGGAGACTGTCCACGAAGGTCAGTTCGTTGAGCACATCACTTTGGCACTGCTCGCTAAGAAACAAAAATTTTCACTTGAACCGGTGAGTCTGTAGATGATCTTCATGGGTCGGCCCATGAAGAAGATGTTCTGTAGGAGACCACTAAAGAAGCTCGAGGAGTTCACCTATGCTAGTAGCACATCACCTTGGTATGGGTCCCAGGTGCTCGCTAAGAAACAAAAATTTTCACTTGAACCGGTGTGTCCGTAGATGATCTTCATGGGTCTGCCCATGAAGAAGATGTTCTGTAGGAGACCACTAAAGAAGCTCAAGGAGTTCACCTATGCTAGTAGCACATCACCTTGGTATGGGTCCCAGGGAAAGCGTCCTTTGCGGAGTGCGTCCTATCATTGAGCGTGGGCCGTGGACCGCACACCGGGCGGACGGACGGACAAACAAACAAACAAACAAACATCTCTTGGTTTCGCTTATATATAGTAAGGATCGTTTAAAGATGGGCTTGTAGCACGGAGCGCAAGCGTGAGAGTGCGATGGGTTTGTTTGTGGGTAAGGTGGGATGATCTTCCTTATATGGTAGTCGCACGTAGTAGCCATCTCTGCGCTTCTCTATCGTGTCTTTGAAGAATTTACTGACTTTTTCATCAATTGCCTTCTTCTCGGCGTTCTTTGTGCCCGTGAATTCGCACGCCCCTGCGGAGTCCATGGTCCAATATTTGTCCCATCGGTTTAATTCCTCTTCGAAATTCGTGAGAGTGTTTATTGAAATGGCTTCAACTTGCTTTTCATTTTGCCACGAATTAGGGTCTTCTTGTTTTCCGGTGATCAAGTATCCTAGTCTGGACGGTACAAGTTGTAACCCCGACGGTAACTTATGCCGTGGATGGGACACATCTAGAAGGGTCCACAATTGGTCGCACCCTAGTAAGATTTGTGGTTTGGACTTTTCCTTCCAATTGGGTTTCGATAAGCGGATCTTTCGTCGTGTAATGTATGTTATGTCATCATTGGTTAGTTGTGCACTTTTGCTTGTCGCTATGAGGTGTCGTGTTGAGTGGAGGCGCAGTTGGTGTTTATCACCCTGCAAATCGCACAGCTCCAATGATGTCGTTCGGCACGTTGAATATGTTGGTTTTTCGTTACCGAACGTGTAGACTTTAATCACCTTTTCCGTGCCATAAACCAGTCCTAGTTCCATGGCTAGTTCTTCAGTTATGAATGATTCGTCGGCTCCTGTATCAAGTAGAATCTCGACATCTTTCCACTGCCGAAGTGCAGGGTCATTTACCTTTGCCACTCCTGTGAGTAGCAATACATTGTTCGTCGTTTGCTCGACCTCTTCCTGTTTGAGTGGATTACTGTTTCTTTTCGTGGCTGACAGGACTATTCCTGAACTCTGTGGTAGGTAATCTTCCTCTGTTTCTGGAAGAATGGGCGTCTCTATAGCGGTGTCCACCGCGTATGTGCGTACCTCATTGCGCTTTTGATTTCCGGGTCTGTGGCTGGTCTTTTCACCCACTGGTCTTGAGGACTCAGCTTTTTCCTTGTCCGTATTTTCGGATCTGTTATGTGTCGCTCTGAGCAGTACTGCTCGAACACGTGTTGGGCACAATGTATGGTGGTGTTTTTTCCCGTCGCATATCTTGCATCCTGCTTTTGTGCACTCTTTTGTGACATGGCCTGGTGCTCCACAGTTCATGCACTTGTTGTGGTCTCTAAAAAATTTCCTCCTGTCCTCTATTGTGGCAACTCTGGCGCACGCAGTTCCCTTATGGTCTGTTGCGTGGCAGAAAATACATGGTGTAAAATCGCGTGGTGCATGCCTATGTTGTGCAAGAGGTTGTGAGGGTTCCGGTTTTAGCGATGGGTTGCTTTTTCGGATCATGTTCCGTATTTGTTCTTCTGTTTCTATTATGTTGTCCAATTCTGTAAGAATATCGCGCATGATCCACCCGTTTTCTGTCATAGGGGACTTGATCCTATTGCGCAATACCTTGCGTTGAATATCAACATCAAATTTTGCCAGAATTTTTTGCACCGTGAACGATCCATTTAATAGTATTCCTTTCTGTTCTAGTTGTGTCACTACTGGCATGATGTTTTCCAGTAACCGGCGCTGACCTTCTAGGGTGGAATTCTCCGCTCTGGCCCTTTCGAGGCGCGTTTGTAAACTGTCGATAAGTCTGGACTCATTCCCGTATTTGGTTCGCAGAAATTCAATGGCAGAATCATAGTTAGCTTCTGTGACTGTGAATCTGCGCATGGCACTCCGTGCTTCCCCATATAAGGAATTGAGTAAGTAATTAAACTTGTGGAGTTTTGAGATTGGTTGACTATGAACATTTGCATCGAAAATTGTCCAGAAGTTTTCGAATTCCCAAATTTTTCCACTGAAGGCAGGGACCGGAATCGGTGGGAGGTTTATCGTGTTCACGCCCACTCGACTTTCCCGAAGGTCCTGGCGGTTTGAGGTGTTTATATTTATATCGTTCGTCGGGTGATTGCGCGTACTTAAATTTCTAGCTTCCAGCTTAATGGCCGACATTTGTGCTATTTCCAGCGCTTCGTGGGTTTTTTCAATGTATTCGTTGACCTGGGTCTCTTGCTCCGTGGACAGTGAATCTGTGAGCGCATCTACCGTGTTTGTAAAATCATATAGTGTTTCGTTTACCAGTTTAATTGTTGCATTGAGTTCAAAAAGTTGTGTCTGCATTTCTTGCTCTACGTTAGGGTGGTATAAGGTATTTTGCCCTGGATCTATTGTGCATTTGTTTACCATCTCGTGTAATTTATTGCAATACCGCGTTAATAGGGCTTTCTGGGATTGAAGGGACGTTCTACCCTTAGTGGTTGAGCTTTTCAGGAATTGCTTCCTACCCCGAATTTCTTTCTGCCTAATTATCATTGCAGTGGGGTGAACCTTTTGGAATCTCGATGCGTGAAACTGATATGGGAACGATTAAGAAGACAATTGGAAAGGGAAGTTTCTAATGTCTCAACGGCGCAGTTGAAGTCAACAATGTCACAATTCCAATAGGTAAAAACTTTCGTACCGCGATCCGATTGATTCGATTCCGTCGAGCAGTCGATGCACCATGTAATATTTGATTGGTGGTTCAGTTTGATTGCGTGCTGCCGGCCAACAACTCACTTTTATTCTCTTCGACTCTCCGGACCTCAAACTTGGGTAATTAAACACAGAATAAGTATAATAACAAATACAATTAATACAAACCGAAAACCGACAATACGAACAAAAAACGCGACAGTAACAGAAAACACAACAGTAACTACTAGGATTGTCGAAGGCAACCTAGAAAAAAGGACATAACCTAACGAGGCAGAAAATCCTAAAATAAATGTGAACAACGTCGACGTTGCGGTGGGTCTGGGGCCTTTTATACGCTCCATTGATCACGCGGGAACGGCAGCCTTTGACTGGCGTTGGTCTACTTGGATCGCGGGAAGAGTCGCGATACCGTTCCAGGCAGAAACCCTTGCCTAGCTTGGAAATTGCTGAAAAGGGTATCGGTACCAGCGTCAGGCCCGTGTGACAGGTCGGCTGATGGAGGAAAACTGTCACAATTACAAGACGGATCGATGGTCGCATGCAAGGAAGTGGCGCTCAAGAACCTGCGATCGAGGGCGATATGACCACCTCACAAGGAGCTCAAGACAGAGACAAGATGGCAGTGTGGCACCTCAACAAATGCGGCAGCTGCACCAAGGAGAAAAGAAGACGGATCGACTATCATGAAAGACGTACCCCGTAACTGATCGGGATAAAAACGTTGTGGAATAAAAAAATAATTTTGTTCGATTAACTAGCTTAGGTATGCAGTCAAGGCTCGTGCGTATCCATGTATATTCCGGTAGGGAAAATCTTGATCGCATCGACGAGGAAGTGAGTTGTTTCTCTTCTATTCTTATTGACAAAAATTTCGCATAACTTTCAGAAACTGTAATTGTGCGAAGCGAGATGCAAGACAATTCGGCGACACTTTGCTCTTAAAACTGCGTCACTATTTCGATGACTGGTTTGAAGACGAAACACTTCAGTTGGCGTCCTTAATGGACCCACGGTTTGCTTTCATGGAGACCGTTCTTCCGTTCGAAACATGGATGAAAACCATTGAAAAGCTGAAGAGATTGAACGGTGAGTAGAGGTTAGATTGTTGCTATGACACTTTCCATGATCAGAACTTTCGTTGTCGACAGCAGTGGAAGAACTCGAAGTTCGATCTTCGCAAGAATGTTTGAGTTTTTGTAAGGAAAAGCCAGTTTGGGCCGTTCCATTGAGGGTCAAGAAACTTTCCATTGAGGGTCAAGAAACGAGTGTTGCGAATCTGACTACTAAGGAAGACGACTTCGAAGTAGGCAGTGCTTATAAAGATAGCTCAAGCTTTCAAAATTGAAAATTTACGTTGCAGATTGAGATGAAGCAGTATGCAATTCTGCTCAAAAGAGCAAGACCCACTTTCGACTCTAAACCGCTCGAGTGGTGGCGTACTCATCACGATGAATTCCCCCAGATCGCTGCCATACTCCCACAATATTTGGTGTGTCCCGCTTCTTCTGTTGATTGCAAGCGGCTGTTCAGGTCAGAACTCGTATTTATTAATAGAACCAAACAGCAGAACTAAAGCATTTCAGCTGACTTTATAATTTTCAGCCTTGCTGGCATAATTTATGGTAACAAGAGAAGGTCTAACTTGAAAGGGGATAATGCCAGACTTCTTCTGATGATCAAAACACTAGGAAATGTGGAAGTTGGAAGGTAAATTTATTTTCTAGTTTTTTTTTTGAGAAGATCATTGAATTATATAGTCAACTTTGTGAATCTTAGTGCTCAATCTCAGTGAATCCCCCAATATGCTAGTGTTTAGCATTATATTTTTTCATCTGAATAACCGCACGAGTTGGAACGTAGCATTTTCAGACCCAGCAAAGCATGGAGACCCGCTTGGAGATCCGCTGAGGCGAGGAGATATGGGAATCCCCCTAAAATGAGTGATGCGTTTGGAAGCGAGGAGGACGCTTCGTCAAGGGAGGACGAGAGAACATACATGCTGTATGCTTCAGGTGAAGATGAAGATGAAGAGGAAGAAAAAGAACCAGCGCATCTTTATTTATTTTTATTTATTGAGACATGCGATATAATCACATGTAAGGCGATAATTGTGACAGTATCACCATCGCACCGAAGGACAAAGCATCCTGGGAGTTCAGACAGATATAAAAATACAATACGAAATCACTGGTTAATGGTAAAACAGTTCAAACTACGAAAAGCAGTAAGCGGCAATATAAGGTCATACTAGCTCCGCCGCACTGGAAAGCAAGGTAAAATAAAAAAAACAAAACGCTTAAAAGAAACCTATAAGTTCATTGGCATTTACCTAAAATCCGTTTGAAAGCCCGTATATTAGCGGGAATGGGAAATCGTTTGCTAAACTTCACATATTCAGCCCCAGCTCTGCAAATGAAGTAGTTGGAACGAGCCGATGTCCTGACTCGAGGGATCCGCAATTTGGTAGCGGTTCCTCTTGTAATGGAATCGCATGTCACGAATAACCTACATCCACTCAGATGGACAAGACCGTGCAGTATTTTATAAACCATGAGAAGATCAAACTTTTTCCGACGGAATGAAAGAGTTTCCAAGCCTAGCTGCTTGTTACGCACACTAGGGCTCGGTATGGACCTGTAGCTTACCTTTTTGGATCTAAGGAATAGTTTCCTAGTAAAGCTGTTCTGAACCTTCTCTAAGACTTCGATATGCTTGATTTTTGTTGGACTGAAAACTGGGGTACCGTATTCAAGTATAGGACGGACGTAAATTTTGTAAGCTTTGAGAAGGGTGAGTTGATCTTTGGAAGATAAGCATCGGAACAAGTTGCAAATCCTTCGAGTGGCCTTTATCGCAATTTCGTTACAGTGTTTACCGAAATCGAGGTTATCAGTGATGACGAATCCGAGATCCCTAACTTCAGAAACGTGAGCAAGTTGATGACCCTCTATGAAATACTGTGTTTTATCATTGTTTTTCCCTAGATGTAGAACTTTGGTTTTACCCTGTGCTAGAGGAAGTTCCCAAGTTTGTGCCCATTTCGCCACTGCGGTAATTGCTTCCCGCAATTTGGAAACACCATCAGATTCCGAGACACAGTGATAAATTTTGAGATCATCAGCAAAAGCTTTACATGACACACCAATGGAACTAATGAGGGAGGGAATTTCCCTAGTATAAATGCTAAATAGAATGGGTGAGAGAACCGAGCCTTGAGGGACACCACTACTAGCACTTCTAACAGAGGATAGATGCCCTTTGTATTTGACCCGAAATGTACGCTGAGATAAAAAGGATCTAAGCCATTCTACAATTTTAAGGTGAAGACCGACCGCCGACAGTTGCTCTAAAAGCTTATCATGTGGTACTTTATCAAACGCTTTCTCGAAGTCGAAATAGATGACGTCAACATCTTTTCCGGCTTCGAGAAAGCTCGTCCAATCGTTGAGAGCTACCAGCATTTGGGCGGTAGTTGATCCTCCTTTTCGGAAACCGAACTGCTCTGGTGGAATTAGTGAATTGCTTTCTAAATGGGAGACGATAACATCTTTCAGCATCTTTTCGAAAAGGCGAGCCAGTACCGACGTAATGCTGATGGGACGATAGTTACTTGGGTGAGAAAAAGGAGGCTTTTTAGGTAACGGAATAACGAAAGCTTCCTTCCATCTAAGGGGAACCTCGCCCCGCATCAAACTCAAATTAAATATAATTTGAAGTGGGCTCACGATCTCGTATGCTACCTTTTGGAAGAAAAACAACGGAATGAAGTCAGGTGTAGTTGAAAAGGACTTGGGCCAAGCTAGAAGGTGCTTCAGAATAGATTCACTATGAAACCAAAACGAGTCTGGCATTAAAGGACATGAGGAGGAGTCTCTCTGCCGGAGCAACCGCTCCGAGTCAACCACAGGCCGCGATGGGAGGAAAACAGTCTCAAACGTTTGAGCTAGTATCTCTGCTTTATCCTGGTCACTATAGAATTTCCTCCCTGCTTCGTCCATGAGAACCGGTATCGATTGTCTACATTTAAGCTTACCGCTCATCATACGGAAAAACTCATTTGGATCCTTTGAGTAACAGGTTTTCCTTTCTTGTGCCGCAGAGAACTTCTGCAACTTTTTACTGAACCTTTTAGAGAGGAGTTTGAAGTATTCCGTAGTTACATTGGACGGGAAGAGGATGGTGTCCCTCCAGGCCAGTTCACGCCTCTTAGCTAGCGAAACAAGGTATTTGGGCCATTTACGCTGAGAAGTCGGCTTCTTGGAACAGGGAACGTACACTTCAATACAGAATTTGAGTACGGCAATGAGCATTTCATACATCTCATTCACTGTGCTAAGGGCCGAAAATGAACCAATCCAGTCGATTTGACGTAGATAAGCTGAGATTTCATCGTAATTGGCTTTACTGAATTCCCTGACTGTACGCACCGGACTGAAGGACCACTTGGTATGAACGGCAAACTCTACCATAGAATGGTCGCTGGTACCAATAGGCGGTTTGACGACGACATTTTTTACCAGAGATTGTTTGTTTGTTAGAACGAGGTCCAGCGTGTTATCCCCTCTCGTCCCAGTAGCAACAAGTTGAGAAAACCCGTGGGCTACGCACATATTAATGAACTCAGTGGACGACTTACAATTAGAATTACTGGTGTAGCTAGACCAATCAACGTCAGGATAATTGAAATCACCTGTCAAAATACAGGCCTCACTTTGCGATGCCAAGTCACTTATAGTGCTCACTAACTCTGAGTTGTGGTGGCTGTTGCAGGAAGGGGTACGATACACTCCAATCAGTCTAAGGTTTTCACGACCTAGCATAATATCACAGCACAAGATTTCATAAGCGTCCAGAACAGCCTCACTAAGAACTATTTCATGAGAAAATGAAGGCTTAATGAGAAAAAGAATTCCACCCCCAGGCTTTTTTGGTCTGTCACATCTGACTAGATCGTAGTTTTCACAACTGAATCCTAAAACCGAAGGTAAGTCCATAGAGGCCTTAAGCCAGGTCTCGGTTAGCACCACGACTTCATAATCAGAGCTGGCGAGAATATATGAAAGCGAATGAATGTTTTTAATTACTGATCGGATGTTGGTAACAAGAAAACGAGAAAACCGAGCTTTCCTTAGCGGCGTTACTAGTTTCCCTTATTGGAAGAATGAAGACACATGGAAGCGCTTAACATAGCATCATCTAGAACGGATGGCGGCGTCGAAGAATGGCTGATCGAGAGCCTTTCAGCCTTAAGTTTTTCGCGAACATCTTTAGGAAGGGATTGCCGAATGTAAACACGACAAAAATTGCGCGTTCTCGCGAGCCTAGGAGCGCGCCTAACAGTCAACTTAGCAAATCGAGATGCGGGAAAAGAGACTTTCAGAATTCTAGGGTTGCCATGACCCATGCGATAGACGGCAGTGGGTTTACATTCCACGCCTAAGTAGTCGAGGATTTGACGAACACAATAGAGATCATGGACAAGACGATCAGATGGCTTAGTGGCAGAAGATTCAACAACTCCACTGATAATGATGTCGCGAGAACAATCAGAACTAACAACTACAGACGACTGTGAGATTTCAGGAGGAGGAACAATTTGCCGAGGCTCACATAATGATTCTGGCTCACGAGGAGGAGAACATGGAACAGCAGAGTTGGAGAGACCTAGTGCCTGTTTAAGAGCGTGATTCTCTGCTCTGAGGGTTTTAATTTCCTCGGAAATATCATTAAAAACAGCTAAAATCGAAGAAATACGCTTACGATCCTCTAGCAGAATAGAGAGAAGAGCTCGAAAATGATGCGGAATAGAATCGTCGTTCAGTAACGCCTCAGCGTGGGCACAAAAATCTGACGGATATCCGGAAATGTCGCCTAGGCTGGAGTTGACGAGTTGAACACCGTTGATTTCCGGCGCCTGAATGATAACGGACGAAGCACGAGTATCCATGTACGAAAGGAGAATGGGAAATCGTCGCCAGATGCAAGTAATCCAAACGGGGTAGTGGGCACGCCGATCGTGATCGATTAACCGACGTCAAACAGCGGCGTAGGACACCTATCACCGAACTGGCAACGAAAGAAACGAAAATAAAAACTGGAAATATAGACCTAATAAGGTGGCTCAACAGTAATCCGAACGAGGTACTCCTAGCCACAAGGAGCGAAGCCAAAGGGTAGGTTTTCTTCCTTCAAGATCGGTCTATGTCACGAGGCTGCTAATCGATCCACACAGCAATGAGAATGGAAAAATGCACCTGATATGGTGGCAAGCTGCTCCGAGGTTAGTTTCGCACTCCGCCACAAGAATGCTCGCAACGACGACTTCAGGAGTTCACGGCAGTGGAGTGAAGGATCCGCGGTTGCATCCAATTGAAGGAATAACTGACGGGATGATGCCAATGAAATATTTGGCAGAGCCGCGGGAAGACCAGCCGCACGCGGTCAGGGCAGGCGCAAGAATAGACCAGCCGCAAGAATAGACCAGCCGCACGCGGTCAGGGCAGGCGCGGATAATGCTTTTCGTTCTAAATTGCTCTTGACACTCTCCTATAATTATATCGATTACATACTGCATTCTACTTATTCTATTATTCGTTCATTCGAAATCTAAACATTCGAATTTATTCATTCATGCGAAATTTTTAAAATCGAATATATTCGTTCATTCGAAATTTTAAGAATCGAATTTATTTGTTCATTCGTTCATTCGAAACTTTCAAAATCGAATATATTCGTTTATTCGTTCATTCGAAAAAACTTCCCAAGGACAAGACTATTTCCCAAGGACAAGACCTTTCAAATGCCCTCCGCCGCCGCCGGAGGGGCCATTGAATAGGGCATTGCACGCTCGGCGACGCCTTGCGCGGCGCCGTCGGCGGCGGGTGGGGTTACAGCATTCTCACAAAATTTTAAAAAATCGGCGGCGGCGTCGCAGGCCGCGACGTCGCCGGCGAAGACGCCTCCGGCGCCGCCGAGGGAATGGCGCCGGGCATTTCTTGCCGGCGGCGGCCGCAAGCGCCGGCAGCGACAGTTGGTGGGCGGAGCGCCGGTCCTACCCTCACCCGCCGTCGACGACGCCGCGCAAGGCGCCGCCCGAGTGTGAGAGGGCTGTTAGGACCGGCCATTCCCTTGCGCGGCGCCCGCGGCGACGTCGCCGAGTGTGCAAATGGCTCTCCGACGGCGGCGACGGCGACGTCGTCGGCGGCGCCGTCGGGCCAGCGCGGCCCTATGTTTCATCATAGCCGTCGCCGGCGCTGCGCAAGGCGTCGCAGAGTGTGCAGAAGCCTTTTTAATTTGCCGGTTATGCTCGTTTATAGACCTCCTGACTCTACCTCTCATGATGATGATCAGTTCCTCGAGTTAATGTTGGACTTTGTACAGGGCATTGCACACTCTGCGATGCCTTGTGTGGCGCCGGCGGCGGCTATGATCACCGCCGCCGTCGGAGGGGTCTTTGCACACTCGGCGGCGGTGGCGGCCACGGCGACGGCGCCGACGACGCTGTCGCCGGCGCCGCACCAGGGAATGGCGCCGGGCATTTTTCGGCAGCGCAGACAGCGGCGTGTGGTGGGAGGAGCGCCGGTCCTACCACCACCCGCCGCCGCCGGCGCCGCACAAGGCATCGCAGAGTGTGCAATGTCCTTATATCACACAAACGTCCACTCTTATTAGGCGACTTCAACATCGAAACCGTTGGGCTCTTAACACGTTGACGACAGCGCCTTTTTCGCGTGTCTGGCGCGTGGGACCAACCGATTTTCTAGCGCGCCGAGGCTGTGCCATGATGCCGGCATACGGCGAATTTTTTTCACAATGGAAGTGAATAGTAAATCTCGAAGACCACATCTACAGTTCTGTGATATCGGGGATTGTGGCTATTCCTTTTTCGCAATGAAAATAGAAAAATAACAGCCGGAAGCTTTCAGAATGTCCATTTTCCCTATCCAGGTCAAAAGAAAGTTTTTATTTGTTTATTGTTCATTATTTGTTTATTCTAATAATCAATATTTGTTTGTATTTATGTGTTCGTTTCAGTGACCGGTATTTGTTTGCATTTATTTGTTTCTTGCAATAACTATTATTTGTTTTTACTTGTAAAGAAAACTGGTGCACAATCAAAAATTCCAGTAGATCAGAAGCTAAGAATCATAAGGTCTACTAAAAAGTGGCACAAAAACATCCTTCAAAATTCTGAAATGTATCGAGAAAAATACGACACAAGACTGTGGCGCAGCATTACGCCACACGGTCCCACGCGACCAATTGAGCGTGGCGCAGCATTGCGCCACACTGTCGTCAACGTGTTAATATACCGCAAAATTGTGCTTCGGTCAATTTTTTGAGTTGCGTACTTATCAAGAACTGCTGTGCCCTCCAGTGGGCGGGGCAAATGGGGCGGTTTCAACCAATGAGCGACTAATAATGCCGAAAGCAACGCCCTGATAATGCCGAAAGCAACGCCACGACGTTGCAACGTCACGACCAGGGTTGTGCGGAAATTTTTTTCAAAAAAGCGGAAGGCAAAAGACGGAACGGAAATGGCCAAAAATGGCCGGAAACCGGAATGCGGAAGCCGGAAATAGTGCAAAAATCACTAAATTATTGGAACTTAGCCAAAACGACCACAAAAAGGTTTCATTTCTGTTTCTAAAGGTACCCATAGAGTGCTCGTTTTGTTTCCACTAGAATGTGCCTATTATTTTGGTGAAGGTGTTCAACGTTTGGTAATATCTTCAAAGTAAACGGTGGGCATTTATCTTTATAAACTTCATTATAAGCCGAAGGCGAGTACATAGAGAAAGACAGACTTTTTCGGCGTGATGGACAAGAATGCTTCAAAATAGATTTAAAAGCCTAAAACGATCATGTTATGGTGGAGAAACAGCAGTTTCATGATTCTGGGAAGTGAGGCTTTTTCTTAGATCGTTTACAATGAAACCAGCAGCAGAAAAAAACAATCTTTCGCACTCGGACGATGTGGCAGATGCCGACAAATACTTCATTGCAAGTTTTCTTAGGAGAGGGGGGGGGGTTGGGTACTTCGCTGCATTGCTTTCATTCTACCACAATTCGAATGGATCGCATCGACTTCAGCACATTAACTTCAGTCCCTATTTTGGTCACCTTGCACAGTGAAGGTCTTCGATTTCTTCTTCCGTTTCCGTGTTCCGCCCAAAAACAAAGCAGAACACGAAACGGAACGGAAGGGCCAAAAACGGCCGGAAACCGGAATTCGAAACACGGAAACGGAAGTTCCGCACACCCCTGGTCACGACGCCGGCAGACGCTTTATTGGGAGGAGGCCAGGGCTCCGTCCCCTTGACTTCGCCCACTGGAGGGCACAGCTCTTCTTGATAGGTACCTTGAGTTGTTTAGGAACTGTGAGTTGACTCAACAGTTCAAGAGTCCCACCACACAATTCTATCCTTGACTTGATACTCACATCTTCGATCACTGTTTGTCGTGACTTTCCGTCACGATTCCGAAGATTCCGCATGAGATGCCGAGAAGAGGCGGAGCGACGATCAGTCAGTCTCGGCCTGTGAAGCTCCGAGAGGAGCCGGCTGAGCTCTTCCGCTCCTCGCTGCCATCGTGACGAGAGTAAGACGCGGACCCGCTCTATGCTACTTCTACCATCCAGCCGCTAGACCTGAGTAGTTCTATAGCTAGATTTTCTGATCTTTCTTTCTTCTATCTTTGAGTAGCGTGCTTCAACTCGACGTTAAGATTGTAGATGCTTATAGAACAATAAACTGTACAGGAAATTGTCTGTGTCGTAAATGAACCACCAAAAATGATATTTGGGGAGTGATGCACCCCAAAACATGGTGCATCGGCCAAATATTACTACTAACTATCCCTTTCACTAACGCGGACAGAGCTACATCATCGCCTCGATCTTCTAGGCAGAACAGTCTTCCTAACGCCACCTAGTCGTTCAGAAAAGCGTCTCCAAAAAAATCTATTTCATTAATGCTAGGTACACTACTGAAAATACCAACAGCAACAAGAATCTACCCAGACATTGTAAGGATTTAGATGCACAGAACTTCACTGGTGATCCATGGCACCAGCCGTAGACAGTCGGCACATCCAGCCGTAGACAATCGGCATATCCAAGCGACAGTACGGAGGCCTCCAGATATCCAAAGAAAACCAGTAGCCGTAGACAATCGGCAGACAACGGAATGCAGTAATAAATCGTAAAAGAAGACAATGCTGGCCAGCACCCCGAGAAGGACACTCACTAAAACCCTGCTTCCGTTCTACAAATAACCAACCGGTACAAAACCAAGAAGAAAAAAGTAAAAAAGAAGAAAGGATTACAATTATACAATATGCGGTTCTAGTGGCAAGAACCGTATATTGACTACATTGAAATTATTCCTAGTTCTAAATCCTTTGGATGTCAATCGATTCTTGCAAGGAAATAACGACAAAGCAATGTTTTATCCTGTCTGTTTTGTTTTATCCTGTCTCCTATTCTCATAATAAAAAATTCCTAGACTAATGAAACAAATGATAAGTCTTCTATTCTCATAATAAAACATTCCTAGCATGATGAAATAGATGATAAGCCTACAGCGATCCCAAAACATCCATTAGCCGATTAGATAATAGCATTCCTAAGCTGATTCATTTCACAATAAAGAATTCAAAACAAAACACCAACGCCTTTATCTGATGAACGAGCCGTTATAAAACGGCCAACATCACACCTCACTCAGTCTGACGACTTCGACTGCTCGTGCCTTTGTACGACTCGACTGTTGGCGCGTCCACGAACATTTCCTACTTCTTACTTCTAGAGCTTGAATGCACATCGCAAGTACCGTGCGTCTATTGCAGATCGGAACGTACACCCAAGAGCAAGTACAGCCACAACAGTGCATTTGCCACTTAACAGATTCCCAAAATGAGCAAATGGAACACTACCACAAGTCCAACAACACTACCAATAATACTACATACTATGCTACATCTATATAAATCACCGTACTCCACTGCTACACACCACAACGTCGTGCACGTCACCAACGCGCTCAACTTCGTTAAATCAACAACATCAACAACCTCCATTGGTGCGACAACGACCAACAACAACCACCAGCAAATTCTCGACGACGTTCAAAGTCCGCGACAACGACGCCTCAACCACGACCTCACCATATTCAACCACACCTGTCAACGCCGCATCGACGACACATCCGTAATCAATGTTGCTTAGTATCTTTATTTTGTCTGTCCTTTGTTCACTATCTGACGTTTTTCACCATTCATAGTGGTTGCTGTTGCCTATTGCTTGTTTCCATTTATCGCTTCTTTTCGTTTATCGCTTGTCGCCATTTATCGCCTGCATCCATTTACTGCTTGTTTCTATTTACTCGCATTTGAAATTTCTTGTTTCATTAATCCTTCACATACTACTATCACGCATTTCATTATTCACGCTTATATCGCTATCATAATCTATCAGTCCTGTTCGCATTTATTGTTTTTTACACGTTATTCTCTTTTCTGTTGTATTGTACTCCACCACTACTATCACACTAAAAAAATACAGCTACAACTATTATCCGCGGGAAGGATGCGCAATCAAAACGAAAAAAACAGCAAATCTGTCCGTGACCGGCCATTCTCCGCGGCTCGGGAGTGTCGTGACTTTCCGTCACGATTCCGAAGATTCCGCATGAGATGCCGAGAAGAGGCGGAGCGACGATCAGTCAGTCTCGGCCTGTGAAGCTCCGAGAGGAGCCGGCTGAGCTCTTCCGCTCCTCGCTGCCATCGTGACGAGAGTAAGACGCGGACCCGCTCTATGCTACTTCTACCATCCAGCCGCTAGACCTGAGTAGTTCTAAAGCTAGATTTTCTGATCTTTCTTTCTTCTATCTTTGAGTAGCGTGCTTCAACTCGACGTTAAGATTGTAGATGCTTATAGAACAATAAACTGTACAGGAAATTGTCTGTGTCGTAAATGAACCACCAAAAATGATATTTGGGGAGTGATGCACCCCAAAACACTGTTGAGGAAGTTATGATCCACCTCCCATTGCGGGATCTAATCATTGCAGTGTTGCTTTCCTTGTTAAACCGTCTTTCTGCTCTCTACCTTCTGCATTGCTGTCTGCAGCTCAACCCAATGTCAGTTGTCTTTCTTCTTCTCCTTTCGACGCCGTGAACTCCCTGAACCTGCCTAGATCAGATTTTCTTCGCATTAATTATAGGGCATTGAATGATTATCTTTCCAACTCTTGACTGGCTGGCGTTGTTTTATTGGCACTCCTCAGTATCCGGTGTTTATTAAAGATCCTGTAAGGTCGTCTATGATGTTTTGGCCAAGTATGGTCCTCTTAGATTCTACTTTCCGCCTCACATGAACTACCCTCCGCACATTTGCATTCTTGAAAAGCAAAAAAGACGTATCATTTTCCGGATGCAAGATAACCCTGGATACGGTCATGATGGGTATGAAAGAGTCTGTGCCGATCTCGACTTCCACCTAAAGAAATTCCAAGCATACCCTGAACGTAAGCTTTTTATTAACGCGTCTTCCAGACCCCTTTACAGGGTGCGCAAAAATTACCCGGAATAAAATATCACATTGTAACTTCAACAAAAACGTAGATCTCGCAATGAAACTTAACATGCAGTTTCCCTATTCCTTTTCTAATGGAAAAATATCAAGTTCGTTCGAAGTAGCCCCCATCTCAGGGACACACGTCCTCAGACGAGTAGCGAACCTATAACTCACAGCTTCTACTACATATATCGTTCTTTGCCTCAGCCAGGGAAGCTTCCAGTGGAGCCAAATTTTTGTGTTGTGCAGAGGAATTCTCGCTCCCAGTAACTGACAATAAAAGAAACTGAGGCGGTTCAAATCCCGTGAGTTCAGAGGTCAGCCATCTTGTGCTGTGCGGCGTGGGACAGCAAAATAATGAGTCGATGATTGCTGATCTTTCTCGATTTGGCTTTGCCATTCGCACATTGTGAACTGAAATGAACTCAGGCTTGGAATTCATCTGAGTTTAGTGTATACGTACCCATTACTCCAATATTAGGCTGAAAACTTATTGTTAGTTCTAAAAGTTGTTATCAATTGTGCCAAACGAATAACTTGTGACACGCAGGTAGTCCTCATCGAAATCACTCCATGTTTTTGTGAATGGTGCTATCACAGGCAGCAAAGCTGCATATAAGATAGAGCACACTTTTTTTCTCAAAAACCTACTAGACTAGAAAATTAGTTTGCTCAGAAACATTGAAGAAAATTGAGGTGAAAATAGCAGTACGACCAGAGAGGTGCAGACTGATGACGGCCAATAGTTTCAGATTTCGTTTTGCTATCACCGCTGTGCAAGCATTCAAGAGCTCAAACTTGGATAGCGTTTGCAAGCAGTATAGATGTATAACATATTTCAATATGAAGCTCAGAATGCAGTTCTGCCAGTAGTTGTGGCCTGTGATGTATTATTCCGGGTAATTTTTGCGCACCCTGTATAAGTATGTTAGAACTAGGATGAGACGAACTCACTCTCTACCTTCTTTACTTGATCAGCGAGGTGTGTGGTGTCACAGCAACGCTGATAAAGCTACAGCTCTTGCTGAACAGCTTGCTAGTGTCTTCTCCTCGGATGAGAATCAGCATATACCATGGATGCCTCAGCTTCCCTTCACGAACCTCTTTGCACATACTTTCATCGTGCAGAAGTCGAATCTGTTTTCAATAGCCTTAGGCCGTCTTCAAGTGAGCTGTATGATAGTATAATGGTATAGAAGAAGTGTCAATCTTCTTTATCCCCTCCTCTCGCACAGATCTTCAATCTTTCCATCATGTTTGGGGAGGTACCGCGGATTTGGAAAGAAGCCACAATCATACCTATTCCCAAAAAGGGTGATAAGAACTTGCTGAGCGAATTTAGGCATATCACCCTTATTTCCACTCCAGCCAAAGTTATGTTATGAAAGGAGGCTACTGAGTAAACTCGTACGAGATGGTATTATTCCCATTGAACAGCACGGATTCTTGCGTGGTGCAGTCTTGCTGACACCTTTCATGACCTCACTAGGGCCCTCAACTGTGAGAAGTCTGTTGGTGCCATTTACATAGATTTGTCAAGAGCTTTTGATAATTTTTCTCACCTGAGGTTACTAGAAAAAGTGAAACAGCTGGGAGTCTATTGCGAGATCTTACAGTGGCTGCGTTCCTATTTGCACAAGAGACATATGACTGTAAAGGTTGATGATGCTTTCTCTGCAAGGCAACACTGCTGCAGTGGTGTGCCTCAAGGGGGAGTGCTTTCTCCTCTCCTTCTTTGATATATACTCTTGAATCGCTATAAATTTTGAAAACGAACCCTGAGATAAAAGCTCAAATGTATGCGTATGACATAGAGCTTTACGGTATTTTTGATGACGCAACCTTCTTGGAGGTTCGATCTGCTCTTGAAGAGACGCTTACTAGGTTATACCTTTGGACTGTGCGTTTTGAAATACCAATTAATCTTGGTAAATGCAAGTTGGTTCATTACGGGCGTGGTGATCCTACTCAATACGAACTGAATGGTAACTTAATAGAAAAATGCCATTCTGTGAATGACCTCGGAGTTATGTTTGAATCTACCTTGTTGTTTTGGTCGCATATTGATCGCATGCGCTCAAAAGCTTACGCTGCACTTTTCTCTTTATTTAAAATCATTGGGTCACACAAACCCCGGACACTCATCAGTCTTTACAGTTCTCATGTTATTCCACATCTTGGGTGGGGAATGGTCTCTTGCCCGGAAGACCGGCATCCACTCAGCCACTGCTCGCTTTTTCGGGCACCCTTTGGAACGACTCATATGATGGTCATTGTTCATGGACTGATGTGGGTGTACAAATCTTCGGTGTCCTGAAAAGAAGAACAGTGATCAAATGTTTGTCAATAGCTGGAGTACGGTAGCATGTGAACATTCTGAGCCGCAGACGATGCTAAAAATCTAGCTGCAAGCCTTTTTCAATGTGCTTGTCCCAGGATTGGATCCATTTAAAACATGTACTCCCTCTGCAATATGATACCTCAATAGGAAACTTTGCATGTTTTATTACTATTGTTGTATTAGGGTGGCGCATAATGGAGACGTAATGAACAGCCTGAATGTTGTACTATGGTAACAGTCTCCGAACGAGACGATCTCTCGACACAACAAAAAAATTGGAGGAAATAACATTCAAGGATATTTCGATATAAAACACTGGTTCAATCCTTTGATCCATTGTCCACTTTTTAGCAGTTTCTTGGAAGTGAAGCAGAAAGCAACATTAGTCGATTTGAATCTTGAACGCTTCCGCTTTGTTCTGCTTGTTTCGCCGCACCACAAAAGTGAAGCCTATTGTGAGTCCGGTCGGAACCGAATAAACGTGAGTCGTTTGCAGCATTTGGGAAGCATTTCGTTCGCCGGTAATGATTTATACCACTCCTCCTACTACTTAACATTTCCCCACTCTTTACTTGTGCAGCATTCATTAATAAAAAATTAAAACTGTCTCTTGAACTGTGATGAAAAACACGAGACTGGAAGATGGAGTGGCCGTATCTCCTCTGATCGCGGTGTATATGAAGTGTTTTGTATTTTGATAATATTACTCGCGAAAATCTTGATACATGTGTGTCTCGAACCCGCGTCCTGTGTGCTTGCGGGACAGTGTTCTAAATCGCTTCACCAACATAGTGACATACAGGGTGGCTGGAAAGTATGGTCCGCTATATTTTTCTTCAAAACAAGTGGAAGACAACAATAATCTTGACGATTCTTTTGTTATAAAACTACAAAACAATAATGGATCATTCACTCGAGGTATTGTTCTGAATGATCCCCTTTTGCTCGAACGCAGACCTCTAGTCGTTCGGTGACTGAACCTACTATGGGCCGCAAGTAGTCGACATCTACCTTCTGTCACTTTCTCACCAGGACCGCTTTCAAAAAGTCCACACTTCGCTGGGAATTCAAGGAAACCTTCTGCTGCAAATAGCCCCAGACCGAGAAGTCCATTGGATTTAGGTTCGGGGAGTTTGACGGCCACATATTTTTGACCAGAAATTCCGGAAGGTGCTCCTCGCAGACGGCAATCGTGGATTTCGACCCATAAGCTGGCGCCTAGTCCTGCTAAAGTATATATCGTTGTCCTCCAAAGTACTCCTCAGCGCATGGAATCAGATTTTCCTCCAAAATGACATTCTGGTAAACATAAGAGTTGATTTCAATGTTTTTGTTGACAAAAACAAGTGGAGTTTTGCCCTGAGATGTTATGCCAGCCCAAACCATCACAGATTTTCGGAACGAGGTTCTTGAATAGACGCCACAGATTCGAGACATTTTTTCTGTTGGCGGCAAGAGTTGGCGATGGTTTCGACTGTTATGAGTGCCCCTCACTGTAAAAATTTTTCATCTGTCCAAATGATGTCAGAAATGCGGCCCGCGCGAATGAAGTCAAGAAGTTTCCGGCACTTCTCGAGCCCATCCCTTTTCGCAGATCACTTGAGGGATTGTCCGCGATAGAGTGAATATCTGCGAAGACCCAGTTGGTTTTTCACAGTGTTTTGAACGCTCCATCGCGAGATATTGCAGTCGGAAGCAATTTTGTTGAGGCTCACCTCGTCCTACCTTTGGATCATTTTCTTGATGATCTTACGGATCCCAGAAGTATTCACGGTTCTCGGTCGACCTGCTTTAGCAAGTGTACTACAGTGTCCTCGCTGCTTGTACTGTGCCACGATTCGTCGCACAGTCCTAGCAGTGATCTTGAGCCTTCTTGATATCTCCGTTGGTCGCAGTCCTTCGTCCACAAGGTGCGCGATTGTGGCTCGATGAGAAGAAGGCTACATATCTTGAGACTTGGTGATCCGATCGATGTACCACTTGAGCAGGAACATAAATCGAGTCGCAACTACCAACCCTATATACAATGCCTTTGAAATGGGAATCTGCTCGAAAGAACCGTTGCTGAGAATTTGTGGACCATACTTTCCAGCCACCCTGTATATTGCCCCATGTTGTGGTTTCGTCATTCCGACGTAGGTGGATCGTTTCGATTCCTGAGCCGACATTTGAAAGCTTTTCGGAGGTACGTGAATCAGAACGAATGGAAGGTGCTTTCCGTGAGCTCCACTAGGAAAGTGACGTCACTTTTCGGCAGCGCAGTCAATTTGCTTTCAGGCAACAACGATGGAGGCAAACCACCTGCAGCTGGCAACGATACAATTGATGTACGGGATGTTGCTCCTCTTTGATACCGCCACTCAGTGCAGTACTAGTGGAGCAACGAACCTTCTCCTCGGTGGTGGTTTACTGCCTGGCTTAATAAACAGATATTATATGTTAAGTAGAAAATTTACGGCTCGTGGGTAATATCATTCGCGCTCACGCCATTACTAATCAGTTGTTTATTGCTTTCAATCGCTTATTCCACGTGCTTTATTTACGTCCTCACGAACCACCCTTATTCCGTTGACTTCCCTTCGTGGGCAATTCATAGATCGCTAAGCCTTGAAACATTCCGACGTGGGGAGTTGGGATCAGCAGCTCCTCACTGGACTGTTTCACTCCACGGTTTTTCCGAGAACGTTAATTTCAATAGTTCGATGAGTACGCTACATTTCGAAATTCTCACGCGGGCTCTGTTGCACTACAGCTGTCTTGCGGACAAAACAGTCGATTGCCAGAAACATCGTCTGAAACAGTTCGCATTGTCGCTTAACCTAGGGCGGACAGTTCGAGAGAGGCACATGTTTCATTCAAACCAGTAACCAGACTCACCAGTAAGTATGGGATGGCTCTAGAAGAATTCAGTGGAATAATAATAGTAGACTTATCGGCCTCTTGCTCGATTGTATTCTGAAATAACGACGGTATATTAATGAATAGTGGATAAACCTTTTTAGTTAGGTGAAATATGATTTCTCCACATTATGACTTGTTCTCGAAGAACAAGTCATAATGTGAAGAACAGTTGGGACTTATTTTTGGTATCGTACTACTTATAATACATTACCTTCTTTGTCATTGTCCGATTTTGCGATTTTCGGAATCCACACCTGAGGTCTGAAATCCGGAGTTAGAACTGTGATGAAATAGGTAACTACAGCTACGGAGTGCCTGCACAGCTACACAGGAACTGTCTTTGCAGCCTTGCAATAAACATTATGCGAAAGATTTGGTCAACGTAATCTAGTCTGTTTGTGCTGACCAGTATTTATATACGTCGAAAGCAATCTAATTGACTTCCACCTGGCAATGCTCTCTACCCTCATCTCTTAGCCTGAGTGTTCAATTTTTTCTCCTATTCTACAGCCTATTTCTATCACTTCGGGCACATACGTACCTTGCTGTGCTTTTCAAAAAGTTTGTTCGAATTGTCTAACTTGCAATCTTTGTAAACTCTTTAATGAGAGAAACTCATGGGTTGAATTAGCTCTGAACGTAATGAAATTGCGTCTGTCGTCAGTAACGCTGAACCCATGGCATTGTACACTGAAAACGAGTTTCGCAAATTTGGGAAAATTGTATATGGAGAGATAGAGCTCAAGCCGCTAAGCTCGACTATATACTTATTTTTGCAAATAAACCAATTTTAAACAAGTTATTTAAAAACGGCGGCAGCGGCGCCTCGGAGCGCCGAAACCCGCCGTTTTTAAATAACTTCTTTAAAATTGGTCTATTTGCAAAAAATAAGTATATAGTCGAGCTTAGCAGCTTGAGCTCTATCTCTCAATATATCCAAGTGTTATCTATTCTCAAGGCCAATATGTCTGACGGCTAGAATCTATGTTCTGTGAACAATATTAACAAATAGCAATACGCAATGTTATTGTGCCGCATCTAACTTCGTCATTTTGGCGGTCCGCTAGTTCGGATCCATTCAGATTCAGATGCAGCTTGCCAGCGGGAGCAGCACTGAGTCCACATCGCTATTCGGCTTATACGTCACTATGAAATGCCTTCAGAATGTTTTGGTGTTAGCAGTAATAGTTCTTTATATCTACGTCGTGACTACATTATGGCGAAAGCAGGTCTGATTTCAGCTTTAGCATCTGAAAAACTGTTTTATAGAACTGAAAGAACAGCAAGAAAAAGGGTTGCTAACACCTCAGGAGAAACAGCTCCCTCGACATAACACTGCCCGGTAGAATGTTTTAAACCATTTCGAGAGCCTACTAATATCGACTTAAGGCAACGGGAAGGGTAAACTAAAGGAGGGCGCGTTCTAGCAGAAGCAACGTATCCGCTAGTAAGGATTTCATTTTCCGATACGAGGTGGCAGTTGGTACTACGAGAAGTTGTTAAACAGTAACACTTGAAGCAGTTCCCTAATACTTTTTCTGCCGTATACGCAGAATGACGTGATCATTTTCGTGCAATTTTCGTATAGTACATGTAGTTTCTCACACAACAAAACCCTATTTGTAACGAAAAAAGGTCACCTTAAAAATTGAAGCAGTCAAACCAAACCTTCCCCGATCAGGTTTATCACTCAAATCTAATTGTGTTACTGATGGCACTTCCGTTTTCGTCTTTATTGGCGGTCACAATGGCGATGGTCCTAGACGTTCTTGGTTGCCTTCATTGGCTGACCAATTCACTTTCCAATGTTGTGGAAATAGTTTCCAAATCCGGTGAGTTTTTCTCTTGGAACCTTCTACCTATACGTGACTGCTAACCATATTCCTCATTTCTGTATCGTTTATTGCCCAAACGGAGAACGATTACAATCAACAGTGAACAACACCGTAGAAGAATTTTAGATCTTTTCCAAAAATTTGTTCACAATTATCTTCCATATTTTGAACATTTGGCGAATCATGTACGTTTACCCCAGTAACTGATTACCGCCAGAGTGGCTGATTCGAATCGTGAAGAATGGTGAGTAGTGTTTGTGGCTCAGTAGCTGATGGCAAACAAACAGCTGATCGGAGAATTATATAGGTACAGTAGCGGCCAAAATTCCTTCTCTTCCTCTTTCTAACAGTTGCAAGAAAATTTCAGATGTGCTGAATCTGAAGAAATATATGAGGTTTTTTGAGACATACATTTTTCTTCACTCTAAAATTCACTTTGGTGACTTGTATTTTTTCCGCAAACAGCTACGCAAAAAACTAAACAAACATTTTGGTAGTGAAAACAATTCTCTTTCGAACGTGTATTTTGTTTTCCACTTCTCTATACAAATCCAGAATTACAGACAATTTCAAAGTGAAAACTCACGAAGAAATGCAACACTACAGGGTGCCTCAAAAAGTTGTCTGTCTGCCCAAGTTTACTGACAGTGATGATCCAAAAATAGGATATAAGCCATACGACAGCACATGAGAAGCAGATCTTATGTCATATTATTGGTGTGGATTGCGCCATGCTCCTCTACGACATACCAATTTCTACACCTGATTGACAGTGCTTAAGATAAATGTCATCGGTAATTCAACAGTAGTGTATTCAATAGTTGTAGAAGATGTTCGCAGACAAGCGATGTGCGAAATAGAGAATGATTAAGAAGTTTCTTCTTTAATAGACCGCGATTCGCGGAAGCTATCATATGCTGTCATCCTCGCCACTTGCTCTTTTTTTTTGAAAATTCATGGCGCCCGGCGCTAACAAGGTATCCTGCTCAAGATTTTTTTGTAAAGGTATTCTGACACGTTGAGGGGCGGGATGGCCGAGAGGTTAAGAGCCTAGGCTCAAGATCTCGATGATTAGGGTTCAATCCCGTCCCAGGCAGAAACCCCCCCTAGCTTAGAAGTAGCTGAAAAGGGTGTCGGTACCAGCATCAGGCCCGTGTGACAGGTCGGCTGATGGAGGAAAACTGTCACGATCACAAGACGGATCGATGGTCGCATGCAAGGAAGTGGCACTCAAGAACCTACGATGGAGGACGATAAGGACACCCCACAAGGAGCTCAAGACTGAGACAAGATGGCAGTATGGAACCTCAACAAAAGCGGGAGCAGCACCAAGGAGAAAGAAGACGGAGCGACTATCATGAAAGACGTACCCCGTAACTGATCGGGATTAAACGTTGTGGAATGAATGATTCTGACATGTTGAATGCTATGGTGTTCTTTTCCACCCTCGAGATCGCGCTGTTGGTGCACTATCAACTAAATTTTGAGCGGGCTTATAGTCTTACAGAACTCCACTAGTTGAAATTTTTAAAAATTCATGGCTTGCGGGGAGACGAGATATCTCGTTCAAATTTTTTTTATGATGGTAGCAAATTATGTGGAACACGAAGAATGTATTCACTGTCTTCAAAAGCGCGCTCTTTGGTGAGCTATCAGGGAAATTTGGGGCGGATCCATAATTTGGTACCACACTGCTTGCTGTGAATTTGTTCGAAAATTCGTGTCATCGTGCGTTCATTAGGTATTTTGCTGAAAGTTATTGCACAAAGGCAATAAGGCGTGGGAAACAGGATGGCTATATTATCTAGCTCACTCAGCGCAGAATTGGTGAAATACCGAATAGTTCACTAAAAAGACTGTAATTCTGAGTTGTGTAGAAAAGTCGAAAACAGAATACACCTTTTGAAAGAGAATTGTTTGCACTACCAAAATGTATGTTTAGTTTTTTTTGAGTAGCTGTTTGCGGAAAAAATACACGTCTCCAAAGTGAATTCTTGAGTGAAGAAAAATGTATGTCTCAAAAACCTCTTATATTTCTTCAGATCCAGCACATCTAAAAATTTCTTGTACAATTTTTGAAAGAGGAAGATTTGCTCTATCAGAAACTGTGCATAGCTTCGTCGGAAGTTTTGAACTGTTTCGTGGGCTGCCGGTCGAAGAAGGGTGGAAAATTCTGCGCGACCGAGTGTTAATAGAATTTTGGCCGCTACTGTATAACTAAACTCACATCTCCATTCAGTTTAATGAGTTCATTGGACCGACGGATATTCGTGGAGACATATGTACCTATGTCTGGGCAGACACACATCGGTCTAGCCTATTATGTGCCGTGATAATAGCTGACTAAAAAGGCACTTGATTGCCATCCGCATTCTTGTCTCGGGACCCTTGTCTGGCTAATTTGATAGGTTACTGGAAGCGGAATTTGATCCTATCAGAGGCACTCCTTCCTTCTGTGGAATCCACCAGAGCATACCTCGGGGCTTCTTGACTCATACAACTGTGTCCCATCGTGGTATTGATGCATTTTCCACCTTCACCGTTGGGAGGGTCAGCTACGTGAAAATCGTTCAGGCGATTCGAAGATGAAGGCCATGTGCGTCAAAGCTGAGCGTTCTGGCGTTTTGATACCACAGGATTTTCGTATTTTTGAAACCGTAATGTTCTAGGACTCAAATAATTAATAGCACCCCTTACTTCTAGAGGCTTGGAGGTGACCAGCTCAGGCCAACATTCTTTTTAATTCTAAGGCAGGAGAGCATAATAAGTGTCATGGCATTCCAGTGCCAACCGTAACATGTGATGATGTCAACATGGAACGATGTTATCATCATGAATCATTGAAGCATTCTAAAGGACATAAGACACACACCGTGTAGAAACGCAGGTGGAAACTGCCTAATGAAAAATATTTTAAAAAAATGAGAAAATATGCATCGAAAGATTGAACGAAAACTTCCCTTGTGGCTCGATGACTCTCGCTTCTCCCTGTTAACTGGAAGTAGCAATTCAGGTATGGTCGGTGGCGTGATGAACCTACCGAATTTCGTAATCGAACGAGTATCGGCAACTTTTCTGGTTGACAAATATGAGAACTGCAACACAAATTTCCCAATCTTCTCGTTGTTGATGGTGCTGTCGCAGGTAGATAAGCTCACTTGTACTCACTTGTTTCTGATTCACTTACGAATTGAATCTGCCTTTCTATGATGATAAAACGCTGCCACTGCGTGGCATTGATAAAGCAGTCAGTGACGTCTTTCAAAACTTCACTCAAAATTTGGTACAAAAAATGCATGACTTCAATTCCCATGGTGGAAAAGTTGAGGAAGCATAAAGTTCCAGATCGTAGTGGTGTCTTTCCTGATTTACGCGAACACAACAGGTGTTATTTCCACGCAGCAAGGTGTAATTATATTTATTATTATTTGCTGCATTGCTGTTGTTGTGAGTTCTTTTTCTTCTATCAATCGCTTCATGGCGTTTCTCTTCAACTGTAGAAGTTACAGCTGAAATCAGATTTTTATAAACTTGTCGTCGAGTCGTCATCAATATCCTTCCTTCCTTTGTGGGAATATCGTTTGTCATTTTGCAACAGTTACAGAATTGTCATTTTTTTCATTTCCTTTTCATTGTGTTCCCTTTCAACGATTCTGCACCTTGCCCTTCAGGTATTTAGTGTTTTACCGCTAGTTAGTCGAAGATCGTATGAAGTCCATTTGCGTCGAGGATCCGGCATTTCGGTAAGTGATGATTTTGTTAACTGAGAGCGACCAATTATGAATATTCAGGAATTGAAAATATTTTTACAACGTAAACGTGTAATTTAGGCCTAAGAGGAGGGAAATCAACTTTCGTCAAACATCCTTCAAATTCTAATAAGAGCAGAATCAGCATAGATAACAACACAGTGTACGTCTTCTTTCAGGTTCGCTACCAAACTTCTGAAAATTTGAGAGCAGCTCGGTTATTGACCAGGCTGATGTTCCTCTACGTATGTTTTTTTCTCGTTGAAAATGCTTACTACTATGTGATAATGTTCGTGTTTGTTTACGACGACAACGCGGTGCAGGAAATCCTCCTCTCCGTCTTCACCATACTGATGGTGCTGGAGGTACGTTCACTACATTTAAGGTTTCAGTCCGTTTAGTACCATTGGCGCGATGTTGGGGTAAGATTAAATATCGTTAGTACCATTGGCGCGATGTTGGGGTAAGATTAAATATCGATGTTTTTGTCAAGTATAGTTGCTCTTGTGCCACTGACAGCCATGGAAGTCAGGATTCTCTGTCTCTGAACACTCTGTAACCTGAATTTTCAAGTTTCGCCTTGAATTTTTTTCTGTTCAGTCAGCCCTGTGCTCTTTCTGTCTCCAGAACCCCGAGATATATCAGATATATCCCAAATGGAGCGAAAACTTCAACTCACCCACCCGCAGCAGTTTATTGAAGGATTTTCAAATCTAATCAGTTCTTTATGTGGTCTTACCATAGCAGGTATAAAGTGCTCTAGAAAATTGCCTTTTATAAGACAAACCTCACAAGGAGCTTTCATGAACTTGATGATATCGTACAATGATATAATAGCACATCCGAAGTGTTGCGTTATGTAGGTTGGAGGGTGTGGCCGAAGAGGGTGTATTTCCTGACAATAAGGTTTTTTCACCAAAACCTGCTATAGTTTGCGTCACAAAGCAAAAAAGCCGGAAATACTGAAAGTGTTCTGTTTTGAGGAATGTTGTAAGTACAACAAAAAGTCTCAGGAAACAATCTCCTTTAACTGCACCTTCAAACCAGCATCGCACTAATTACATCCTCAATTTCGCGAGCTTGTTTTCTTTCTGATAACACTGATGTGATAATTGTTTCTTTAGACTCCAATCGTGTGCACACCAAACAATTTTAACCTCAATCCGCTTCATAGCAACTCTGTATTTCGACTGGCTTTCACAAAATTGTTCAGGAACAGCGATGTTCCTGACCAGACCCTAACATTTTATTTAGCCCTTCATGAATTGTTAGACACGGCACATTTTGTAAATCATGTTCAGCTTTAAATTCTCAAGGACACTTTCCTTGAATTGAGATTTGGTGAATCGTGATTCCCCTGCTTTGAGTGGGATGCCAACTCCCGCTCTTGATATATTTGTATACTGATAAAATGCATGCGCCATTCAATTCATCCCGGCTATTGTGAAGAATGCTATCGATCTGTAGAGCAATACCACTCAAAAAAATGCCCGTTTAGTCATTGTTTTAATGCGCAGTGTTAAGATGCGGTACTATGTATAGTCGAGAAAGCTAATCATTTACTATTATATTTAATGCAGTATTTAGTATCATTTAAGATCTTCGCATCGCTAACGGTGATGGCTACCTCACATCCATCCCTGAGAAAAGCGTTGCATCTGAAGATGTGGGGAGTGGCCGTCGTCCATCCTGCTGGCGCCGTTCCACCGAATCGACCTATCGTGAAGACATACCAACCGAAGGAATATGTACGAGGAGTGGACGGCCGGCAACTACTGTTCACTAATGAGCAGGAGAAAGATATGTATTTCAAAAGATATGAAGAGATGTGGAATAAATGACACGAAGTCACCTCATGTCTCTCAACTCAGTTCTCCGTTGTTGTTGTTATTATGTTCCACGCTCGTGCGGGACGTACCGTATTTTCATCGTCATGGAGGTGTTTCTTCAGAATTGCAAAGGCTTTTGGTATTAGTACCGAATTACTAGAGCATTACGAGAGTTTAAACTCAAATCGAAATACGATGCAAACACGATAGAGTGGAACATCCTTTTACCGGAAACGTAACACAAAAAAATCGACAACGGAAACTATGCGAAGAATGCGAGACCTCTGCAGTACGAGGGCACGCGCCTTTGGCTACATCCGTACCCCAGGGAAGTGTCGTCCCGCCATTAGGGTACCACGTTAATGTGATTCAGTAGAGTTGTCCTCGTTTGCCTCGACATCCTCCTCGTTTTCCTCTGGGGTACTGGGGGAAATGGGACTGTTCTGAACTGTTCCGCCAAAATTCTTCTTTCCATGCTTGTTTTTGTCGACCCTCTCAATGGTTGGCATTTTCAGATCACCTTTCACATGTTCTTGCATCGTATTGATGAAATCCCACGCGAGCGCATCAGCGTATCCTGCCGTTTCTATGTTAGTTTAATACCCACAGCTAGACATTTTACATCGTTCTGACACTGACGGCACCGGTGGAATCTTCGTCACTGTCTTACTTTTCGCTGCATATGATGATTATCCGACTGTATTCATCATTTTAACAATTTTTATTCGTCTTATTTCCCATTCTTTTTGTGCACATGGCCGCGCCAACGCTACAAGTTTCGATCCTCTGACGATGTGTGTGAGGGCCATCGTTACCGTCAATGGTTGCCGGACCCACCAACACTCTCCGATACCCATTTCGATAGCACATTTCGATATCCAGATGCCTGAAGACGATCATGTACCGACAAGTGGTGACACTGGAGCATCTCCGATAATACACGCGTTGTTGCACTGGGCTTCTCCTTCAGAGCTTGCTGTAATTGCTCATCGTCTACGGTGGATGGATGTCAGGAGCGCGGCAGATCTTCGAGTTCACATCTCCTTCCCCAAAGCGGCTGAACCATCTGTGGACAGTCCTGAGTGAGACCGCGTCTTCGCCGAATACAGCACAGATGTTGGCAGCTGCTTGCGTTGCGGAATGCCGTTGGAGGAATTCATAGTATAGAACCGGTCGCAGAATACGTTTGTCAACAGGAGACATAGCTTCGGTTTCAATGGAGTCGCGTACCAAGCACAAGCGATGTATAAGAATGGCTCTGTGCTCAGAATGTTCTAGAATGTTTTGGTCTATTGATCGGTGGTCATGGGTAGGTCATACCTCTTCTCGCTGAATTATACGGATTTTTTGAAAATTTTGTGACAGAACTTTCCCGACAACCCAAGATTATCGAAAAAATGCAGAAGCTTCAGCAGAAGTTCTGCTATGACAAAATATTCAACCGGAAGGTTTGCAACCTAATAGACCTGCTGCAATGACTTCAAAAAGTCTGCCCTTGGTTCCTCCCCGGCTTTAGTAGAGGAACCATACGCTGACGAGGAATAGTTAACAACCACTAAGAACATCCTATCAACCCTTTGTAGACATAACGGCTCATTCCTTCCCAATAAACCTGCTTCTTTAATATAATATGTTCAACATCTTCCTTGCCGAATAGTGAACTGCCAAGGGACCACTGTGGTGATTGTTGAAAACGACTTTCCTATAGGTCTTTGACACCACCAAAGCCGGAGAGCGGTCTTCAAGCGCTTTTTTGAAATCCCTCATCTGAAGCAAAATATGCTACTTTTATTTTTCTGTGACACTGGTAGACCGACGTCTTTGCCCAGGACTTCATTCTCTAGTGAAGTTATTACCGGCCCACAGTTAACATCCATACATAGCTTCATCAACCACTCCGAGCCTTCGCGGGTGCAAACTATTTGCTCGTCGCCTGGGAACGTTTCTTCCGTGACATCAGCACTGACCAAGATGCCTATCGACAAAGCATCTGCTACTGCGTTTGTTTTCCCTTTCACATTTTCAATTTGAAAGTGATACTGTTGCATCTCGAGCGAGGGGGGGGGAGGACCCTACCCGATGCATTAGTCCGTCTAAACTTTTTCTTTTTGACCCTCATTCCATAGACGAAGAAGTGGAACTTATTCAGCGCGGCGACAAAAGCAAACGCCTTCAGGTCCGTCACATAACAGTTCTTTGTGACTTTGATAGACGCTTCGACACGAAATAGGGTTCAAATATCTACCCTTTCCTCGCTGGCATAGAACGGCTCCTATACCTACATATGATGCGTCGGAATAAATAATGTACGGATTCGCTCCCTCAACATTCGGTTGCGCTAGTACCGGTGTAGTTGTCAGAGTTTCCTTGAGTCGTAACAATGCTTCTTCTTGCGCTCGTATCCACTCCCATGCTTTTTTCGAGCAAAAACTTTTCTATCTTGGGGAAGTTCAGTACGAACTTCCTAAAATAACTGCACATCCCAAGAAAGGTATGCAGTTCTGGAAGGTTCGGAGGTCTAGGATATTCCTTGATCGCCGCCACATTTCCGGGATCTACATGTACCCCTCTACTGTCAATCACGTGACCCAGCAATATTACTCAGTTCGAAAAGAGTATACACTTTTGCGGCTGCAGTCACAAATTTGCTTTTAGCAAGGCATCAATAACCCCCTGAGTCATCTCATGGTGTCGTTCCTTCGTTTCGGTTGCGACCAGTATGTCATCTATGTCTATAAACACTTCTTCGTCCTTCAGATCACGCAGTACCGTATCCATGAGCCGTTGGAAAACGACTCGTGAAAGACCTTACTGCCATCTTGATACAGTTCTCCACGACAGTGTCAGTCTGATTTCTACCATCGCTACCTATTCTCAGATGCTTCGATACTTCCATATCGGTCACTATTCTCACTCTTTTTAATTGAGGAGAGGGGGTTTTCGAGTGAAAAGAACAGCCTTTCCTTCTGGAAGTAAAGGTTACGGAGACGTAAAGGTACCTGTTCACCGGCGGAGTTGCTTTTTTAATGGGAACATAACGGTTTACTAAATCATAAATGATGGACAAGAATCGCTCATAAACATCGTCTATGTTGATGTAACGGTCGAAAACTGTTAGCCAATCAATGTTGCTTAATTCCCAATTTATGGCTTCAATATCATCTGAGAGAAAGTCTCTCCACTTTCTTCCAGTGTACATCAGCGGGGGTGTTCAATTGAGAATCGCACGACCTTGTGATCGGAGGAGTTTAAAGGAGCAAGTACGCTGAGACTGGACACCAAACCGCATGGAGCGAACACTAGATCGAGTAAGGATTTGCCACACGTGGGAGTATTAACGTGTTGTGTGAGAGATAAACACGAGAAGAGATTTGCAAACTGCTGTTGAGAAGGCGCGTACCCAGATTCCCAATCAACGTATAGATTGAAATCTCCTACGATACACAGATTAAATGGGCTAGAACTAAGATCAACGAGGCATTGTCGAAGTAATTCATCATTAGCTACGTTCTGGTTCGGAGGCCGGTAAACTAGCACAAAACGAAGCATTCTAGAATCGGGACCACCAATCTCAAAGCACAAAATATCAGTTGTGAGAAATTCAGTATCCAATGTGAGAATTTTACAAGCCAAGCCGTCATGAACGAAAGAACAAACCCCACCTCCACGCTTGCCGGATCGATCTTTTCGAAGAAGGACGTAAGGGAGATCAGCCAGAGTTTCACTATCATCAACTTTTTTGTTGAGCCAAGATTCGGTAATCAAAACAACGTCTGGTTTGAGAATAGACATAAGGTGATGAAGAGCGGGTAATTTATTCAATAAACTTCGTGCGTTCAAGAGAATACAAGAGATGGTTCGATATCCCTGGCTTTTCAAAAAATTTTTGCTGTGTTTTGACCCAGTTTAGAAATATCACACCTTTTAACGATTCGTTCCTTATAAACTACGTAAACACGCTCACCGTTGAACTCTTTTTCATTGAGTTCACGTGCCTTTAATCTCAATTCCCGATTTTCTGTCGCTCGGCAGCCGTCATCGATCGGCGTACATAGATCTGGCGGTAATCAGGCAGATCACTGAGACGGCTAGCCTTCTTCTGTACATCGAAAAAGAATCTATGCGATGAAAAAACACATTTTACCGAGCGAGGAGACTTCTTATCGTTAACCGTTCCCATTCGGAATACTTCAGTAGGCCTAGTTTCTGTATCCAACGCATCGAGGATGTTATTGACGTACCTTTCAGTGGCGGCTTGCCTGAAAGAAGGCGGCGTACCAGCATCGTTTTCCGGAATACCATACATCACGACAGAGCGGGATCGTTTCTCAGGTTCAACGACATCCCGAGGATTCGGGGTCAGAAGTTCAATAAGTTGATCTAGAAGCGTCAGTGCTTCGGGAGCCTTCTGTTTCAGAATGCTCTGAAGCTCACTAAGAACTTCGTCACAGCTGCTCGTAGGGATTTGGGATATAAGAGGAGATCCGTGCTTCCTTTTTTTGGCAGAAGATTCAGTTGAAGTTAGGGGGGTAGCGGATGTGGGCACAGCCATCGATACAATCGACCGCTCAGTGCGAACGCAGGCAGCAGAATGACCAATAATGCTGTACTGTCGCCGTTATTTTGTTCTCTCACATGTTTGATACCGGTCATCCTTGTGATAGACCCCTGTACGCGTTTCTGCCGCTCACACATCCATCGAACCATCAAATTTGAAAAAAGATCGTTGTGGAGTTTTCCAGCAACCTTTTTATTTTCTTGTTCTCACTAACCTAATGTCGTAATGAGGCGCTGCTGACACCCGCATGGTCGATCGTTCCTCGTAGGCCAAATACGCATTCAACAAGACTCTACGATTCTGAACTGAACACAATTGTGGCTGCGCGTTCTTCTGGGACTGGTCAACGCTGACACCTTTACCTTTTTACCTTTTATTGTGATAAAACTGCACAAAAACTCCAGTATTCATGTGAGCTGAACTATGGCGAGTTAGAATATCTTTAGAAAGAACGACAAAAGTGTAAGTTTCATCAATCAATAATGGATTTCTTGAAGAATCATTTGATGGTTAGAGTCCTGGAACCGAAATGCATATATCTCTTGTCCCCATTGGCAGAGGACACATCAGTAGTCGACAGTCCACACCTCGCTATTCCATTTACAGCGATGGATGCGTCGATGATAGTGACGAATCATTTCCTCGGCGAAGCGCACATACTCTTCCTGAGCAGAAGCCTTACTTTGGCCTGAAAACATGAAAGAATCAAGCTGAGACTGCCATTCAAAGGCATCTTCAAGCCAATTTTTATCAAATTTTATCTTCAAAAAAGCGCGAAGGCGTCCAGCGTGCTAATTGGCTGTTGAAAATTGTTGAGTTTCCTGAGTAGGAAGAGATATTCTGATAAATAACACCCGCGGCAAAAGTCCTTTTTACCAAGCATCGAATCATATGACCTAGGAAATTTCATTGCATTGTTATCAGCGATTTGTTACGACTCTGCGGAAAACATTGAAATTAAAATAATCGCTGTGCAAATGCAATGCAGAGCACGTCGACACAAAACTTTTTGCCCCGTCACCTTTATCAGTCGGCTGATTGATCAGTATCCATTATTTTAGAAATTGGCAAGTTCTCGCTACTTCAAGCGCTTCCGCTATTTCAATTGTTTCCGTCAAGGACCGACTGGGAAGGAAAAATGACAGAATGAATATTCTTTAATTTTCGTACTTATGTCCCTCTCTTTCTAAATTTATAGTCAGCATATTATTCGGCTTGCCTGCTTGGCTGAGCACAACACTCTGCATTTTAGTAGATAATAAACAAATGTTTCATAAAACTTGAAGTCGCAGCGAAAAAGATGGTGATTCAGTTGTTACAAAGTACACATTTGATTCTATGCTTATTTTTTGTCATTAGATCGTTACCGTTCGGTACTTCAAGCCTCACACCACTGTTTTAGTCATTCAGATCTGCAGTATTCCGAAATTAAGTACAGTAGGAGTTGATAGAAGCTGAATTTCTTTCAAAATGCAAAGCTCACCTTTTCTAGAGGCCCATGCTTTGTACTTCCTCATGGCTTTTATGTCATCAGTGGGAATTACTGAAAATGTTGTTATTCATGGAATTTTTTCTTAAATTATGCTTTATTGCTTGCTTTGCTTTATTTGCATGGGCCAGAATATTTACAAGACGACGCGAAAGGCTTCATAGATTTCAATATAACGATACCAAATCCCCGTCCTATTGTTTGGTCAGCCCTCCAATTAACATTTACCAAGGCTATCAGGGAGGCAATCGGTAGGTTTCACCAAATGAGCCACAGAAGTACTCAAATAATAGGTTGGTACAAAAGTCTTGCAACACTTTTCAAAATAACAGCAATTTATTCAGACGAAATCTCAGTCAACGATATAATCACCATTCAGATATATGACTCTTCCTCAGCTTTCGGGCAACTTCTCAATTCCTCTCCGCCAGAACTCCGGCAGCTGTGACGAAAAAAATTGGCCGACCTCTATTTCCAGTTCATCTCGGTGGTCGAATTCCATATCTCGAAGGTGTTGCCCTAAGGACCTGAATAAATGATAATCTAAATCAGCAAGGTGAGGAAAGTACGGTAGGTGCGGTGGAATTTCCCGTCATGCGATAAAAACGCCCTGAAAGGGAAAAGTCTACCTTTTGAATGACAACGCTCGTCCTCATGTCGCAAGAGCAACTCGTGAGAAAATTCAGGATTTAGGCTGGGAAGTTCTTTCGCACCCACCTTATTCTCCAGACCTTGCTCTTTCAGATTATCACTTATTCAGGTCCTTAGAGGAACACCTTCGAGATATGGAATTCGACAACCGAGACGAACTGGAAATGGAGGTCGGCCAATTTTTTTCGTAACAGCTCCTAGAGTTCTGGCGGAGAGTAATTGAGAAGTTGCCCGAAAGATGGGGAAGAGTCATATATATGAATGATGATTATATCGTTGACTGAGATTTTGTTTCAGTAAATTGCTGTTATTTTGAAGAATGTTGCAAAAGTGTTGCAAGACTTTTGCACCAACCTAATAACTAGGTCGTAGAAAAAGTTTCCCGACACTTCTGTCATTCTTTTCAAATTTGTTCCTCTCCTTTATTCCCTTCGACATCCGACATATTTATGCATAGTTACCATCACCAGCATCTTGTTACGTATCAGTTGAATTTCGAGCGCTCCTCCTACACAATTTCTACAGTTTCCATGAAAAAAGTTCATCGAGCCACGTTTTGAGGTGCTCTCAATCATCGAGTTGGCTCTTTCGTAACTGAACGGACGAGCAAATATTATTTTGTTGGGCAAGGTTCGACCCATATCTTGGTTAGGTCAGAATACGCCATCGGAGATTTCGAAATTTATTTCATGTTTCCGTCTCAATAAGTATCATCGTCACCGGCGATGAGGTCGTTGGGCGGGCGAAGGAGACGTTCAGAAGACTATGACGTTATGCCACTCCTCCAATGAAGTTTGGTAGCAAACGGTTGCTCGCTCCTCGCGTCTTCTCTGCTCGTCCTGGTCTGGTTCAGTAATCCACTGAACCACCATAAGTCTATCGTGGTACTTTTCCTCTTAATGCCCAATTATCATATCATGCCCAACCGTATTCGATATCATACCATTTCGCATCCACCTATGGTCGTGTGCAGCATGTTTAATCTGCCTGATGTGGAAGCCGTTCTTTTCTCGCAAGCATGACATGATAAGACCGCTTTAAGGATGTGCATTAAAATATGAGCATGATATGATACGCTTGGGTGATAATTGGGCATTAAGAGGAAAAGTACCTCTATCGTTTCTCCATCCTCCTAATTCGGGCAAATTAAGTCCCGCAGTCTCAGTGCCACAATAGGCGAATGCGACTGAAGAAGATTTTCCCATATTTTCCACGAACAGCCACGCCGTCGCCATCGAAGTTGCTACGTTTGACATCGTTGGTGACAGTAGCATCTGCAGGTAGCAGCTTCTAGCGAATGCCTCATTTGCAGTTCAACTGCACTATGATCATCTCCCATTTCGAGGGAAGATGCGGATTTCGAAATTTTGCCGGCTTGCTGCAACTGAGTAGTGGAAGATTCGGTGTGTGATTGTTGTACACTATCTACTCCATGATATCTCTAACCAAATTGGTGGGCGCATGAAAATTCCTTCGGGAAGTTGGAATGGTGGTGCATGCACCCGCCTCCATCTGTAGATGGTGGCCGCTGATGCATGCCGTACTCATGTGCCCTATCTCATTGTCTCCTTAGAAGCTTCGAAGAGGGCGTACTTCCATGGGAATATAGCTCTCAAATTCCTCTATCAACTCACGAGTACTACTCCGGCCACCCTCTAAAGCCACCTGAAGAAGATCCCCTTATTCCACAGCAACCGCCTACTATCGCTGCTCTTAGGAGCCAATACGGGCCTTTCTGAACGAACGAGACCGAACTTTTGCTGCACTAAGAGGAGCTGTCATGATGCACATGCCCTGAGCTTCGTTCAATGTGTTGTTTTATGAGCTCGTGAAGAAATAAGCAGTTCAAAGTACCTGCAATCAATATCGATCTTCTTTGCAATACTTGTATTATAGTGCTGAACCACTACAATTGTGTAGCCTGTAGCCCGTAAAGCGACCTACACTAGGATTATGTGGGCGAGATCCCGGAACCCGATTTTAAATTTTGGTGAATAGCCAAACTGAGTGGCAGGATACTTTTTATACTATGCAACCTAATAGAATACAGAATGTTCAGACGACCGGACAGCGTTCGCAAGCTTAGAAGTCAGAGATTGTTTTGGACCTGGCTATTTGCCGGCTGCGTCGCAGTGTGGCAAAGATGAACTTACTAGTGACAAATGTAGCAAGATGCTGTTTATTCAAGGGGAGTGGTGGTAATTTTTCTTGAAACAAAATCAAAAAAAGAAATAAAATAGCCCAATTTTTGACAACATAATCGATAACAAAATTTTCATTCTCAGATGGATAGATGATAGACGGAAATGCGAGCTATGGAAGAAACTGACCATAAGAGTCTTCGGGTGGAATGTCGCCATGAATACTTTGCTTATAGAGGCCGTATAAAACAAGCTTCTCCTCATCGGTTGGTTCTTTCTTCAGTCGACGCATCTCCTCAGCGGCAATGTCGAAAGTCATGCCGGTCCACTTCTATGAATAGCTATTGACTTTGCTGTAATGTACAATAACGGAAATCTAGTGAATACCTTCTACACTAATAAAATACATGTCACAATAACTAGTGTGCTCAACTAGGTACCATTTTAATTCAGGCAGAAAAAACTATAATTTTATTATCGATTGAAAAGGCATTTACATTTACAGCAATACCTAAAGCCTTCGGTCACCGCATCACCCTAGGAGTGGGGTGTCACACTTCCCTTTTTGGTGATTTTGAATGAATTCACTGAACAGGTGCTGTGTCGCCAGTAGTGATCAGTTGTAGATAATTATTTACATAGTTATTCTTAGTTATGCAGTGGAAATTAAATGCACGAAGAAAGCAATTTCACGTGTTTTACATTTGTTTGATACATGTGAATATTAAACTTTCGAGTGAAAACATCATAAAAGGCAAACCAACCTTCTCGAGCTCGCTGAGAGGCATTCCTCGAATGAAAGGCCGTGTTCCTGAGAGGTTCACTTCCGCCCTCGTGATAGCTGCTAATTGCGTCGAGAAATGCACCAGATTAGGTCTATTTGACCGGAACAGTCTGTCGAATTCTAAAGTCAAACAGAGCGGACCCGAAACGAATGGATATATCCTCCATCCTGTTCTTTCAAACACTTTTCTCGTTTTTGAGAACCTGTTACACCTTGATTCTCCTAAACATACACGGGTCACTGTCATTAGTCATTTCGTATGCCATCAAATGGCATCGAGATTATCAGAACAATTATTATGTTCTCTTTCGATCTCTTTACGGAGAAGGAATTCCTAGTGTAGAAATGTACAAGAGAATTCTGTAGCTCGTTTATTCTTGTAGCAGTGAGAGAAAAGGTGCTGCTGATAGAACGTCTAGTGAGCAGTGACGGTTCTCATTTTGCTTCGCCTTTCGAAAGCCTGCCAGAAAGTTACAAAAGCCGTTCCGAAGAAATAACGAAAAAAAGAAGTGGATCTGTAATGAGGATTCTAGCAGAATGAGGACGCGCGTGGTGCAGAGGTAAGAGGCGCGGGTAACAACCGCACGGTCGATCGATCCTCGCCCAGGCCAAGCAAGCCTTTCCTCCCTCCGTGGTCAGGTAAGTTGATACCAGACTTGGCTGGGAGGTAAAGACACTGGCTTCGCACAGCGGTTGGCCCCCGCAAGTCATTGTATTGGCCAAATACGCATTCACCAAGCCTCTGTTCTAAATTGATCGCGAATGCGGTGGTGCGTCCCTGGGAGACTGATCAAAGCCGAAAACTCTAAATTTACCTTTGTAACAGAATGGTCATGTAGTTATTCCGCTATAATATTCTTCCTACCTTCATCAAAAACGTCGTGGAAATTATAGCGTACCGTTTCGAACATGTTTGAACTTAGCTGGACGAGAGAAGAGATTCCTGTAAAGTAGAAGGTTGCACACTTCACCCCATTCATTAAGAAAGCTACTTTCAGCAACCCGTTTAACCGACCAGTAGCATAACGACTACGCAGGAACTTTGAAGAAAAACTGTGCGAAGAGGAGTCCTTTCTCCACAGCTCTTTCTGTTGTACACCTATAAAAACCCGAATCCAGAGGCGGGATGGCATTGAGGTTAAGAGTTTAGGCTCTTGATCTCGATGATCAGCGTTCAATCCTGTCCCAGGTGTCGGTACCAGCGTCAGACCCGAGTGACACGTCGGCTGATGGAGGAACACTGTCACGATGACATTACCGAACGACAGTCGCATGGAAGGAAATGACGCTCAAGAACCTGCGTTTGAGGGCGATATGGCCAACCCACATGGAGCTCTATGTAGACCGATCTGTCAAGAAAGACGTACCCCGTAACTGATAAAAACGATGTGAAATAAAGGAAATACCAGAGTTCATTTCAAGATTTGGAGTACTTTGAAAATTACACGCCAACGACATAAAGCTTAGGAAACCATCGAAAATGCAGTTGACTATTCTTCTGTTCGAGCAGCACTGAATTCCACAGAACAGTGACTGATCATTGGGACTACCGAAGATAGTTTTTACCTGTAGTGACTAATGCGAATTGTATGCTGTATCAAACGTGTGGCCTCGGGTGTTATCTTGAATAAGTAAAAAATGCGAACAACTGGAGTCCTTCTTGCCAATTTTCAAATCAATTATGCTGTTCCGAAGCTTGTTAGCATTGAGCTAGGAACCGAGTGAATACGAAAAGCTTTCCATCGACCGCATGCTAAAGTTATTTCAGACTAGTTTCTAGTAATTGCTGTTAAGTTGGTATATAACAAGGAAAGTGATTTTAAGCTGTTATTTCATCCCATATTAATGTTAGCTCACCTCACTTATTTCTTATAAGCACTCCGAAGGATGCTGTCTTGTCATCGATGATCAGTTCAACAATCACTGCGATAGATCTCACGACGCCTCCACTGCATGTGGCATTAGTTTGTTGGAAATTTTCGTTGCACTTGATGTTTTGAAAAGGGCTCCGAAATTTACCACCATAGTTATGTAAGTTGATCCATGTACTACAAGGTATAACTACTACAAGGCACATCATTCGGTGCGCTGCGTTCGTATTGAGCGGTTGCTCGCTCCACCGCTCTGATATTGATCGATTTGTCTTTCCCGCACCTTCATCGTCCTACTCAACGGTTTCTATATTTGGCCGGAACTGCTGTCTTACTTGCTGTTTACTTCGGATTCCACTTGTTCTTCGCCCTCTACTGGGATTCTTCGTCTGTCAACTGATTGAAGAAGCGAAACCCCTTGTGGCGGGGGTTGTTTTTCTCGAGTCGATATTCAAAGCCACCATCACAGGTGTATCTCTCCAATACGAATTTACTAGTTCTTTTGTGCTGGTCTCACGTGTTTATTCTCAGCAATGGATAGCCTTCGGTCACCGACCTGTCGTTCTGCATCGGAACCTCCTCGTAAAAAGAAACTTCTCGATGTGGGATCGCCGGATCGTGACCAAGTACTTGCCAGCATGGTTATGGATTGCCCGTCTTCTGACTATCCGCCATATGTCAGACTCATGCTTGATGCGCTTATCGATACCAGAGAGCAGGTTAAAGCTCTTCAAGACTTCTGTTCTAAGGTTGCCGCTGAGAATTCATCTCTAAGAGCTGAAAATGCCAAGCCTAAGGAGCTCCTTAAGCAGAAAAATTCTCAGCTTAATCAGCTTAGTTTGCTTTCCTCGTCTCCATCACCTCCCACACGTCCCCATAATTCAAACTCTGATTATGCTCTCGAGCAAGAGCTTGAAAGGAAGCGTTCATTTGTCATTTCTGGTGCCATAGAATCTTCTCTTCCATCAGCTATTGGCAAAGTAACTAGTGATTGGAAAACTGTCCAATCCCTTTTAGAATTTCTTGATATTGAATGTTTGCCTTGCTCTGTCTATCGTATGGGTAGACCTGTTTCAAACTCTCCGCGTCTCATTAAAGTGGTCTTACCCTCTTCTAGGTTTCAGGAACTCGTGCTTAGTCGAGCTCCCCGCTTGCGCTACTCTGCTCTTCAGGGGCTCTTTCTTCGCCCCTCCCTCTCTAAAAAGGAGAGACAGCGCCAGCGGAAAGCGCGTTTAGCTAGCAAACAAGCTAGCTTTGTCAATTCATCACCTGCTAATTCGTTATCACAAGTCGTTACTGTTGCTGTTTCCTCTTCTGATACATCTCAGACAAACGATTAAATTCTCGACGGTGCTCAAATTTTGTGAATTTTGATGTATCTCGTTCCACAGAGGTTCACGGCTTATTATCAAATGTTCGTTCTTTGACTAAGAATAGTTGTTCTCTTGTTTCTTATATTCTCAATGAAAACTGTGATCTGGCCGTTATTACTGAATCTTGGTTATCCTGCAAAAATGATGTGGCGCCCTTACTGGGCTCGCTTTCAAATCAATTCAACTGCTTCCGTTGTGATAGGTTGGACAGGAAAGGTGGAGGAATTGCATTTTTGATCAAACGCATCCACTCAACTTTGATTGTTTTTTCTGAGTCAATTGCTGGAGCCTATGAAATACTAGCTTGTGATGCCTCAATTTATAGTAAGGAAATCCGGTTTATAATTGTGTATCGAACGCCTGACTGTCCCTCGGTCAAAATTCAAATGCTTCTCAAGGCTATTAGTGACTTGTGTGCCTGTGACAAATCGTGCATAGTTTGTGGCGATTTTAACCTACCTCAACTTGGAAGTCTGGATCATATGTCTAAAGATAGGATTACTAGTGATTTCAATAGCGTTTTTTCTGCACATAGTTTTATGCAGTATGTACAGTTCCCTACCAGGGGTAAATCATTTCTTGATCTTCTCTTTTGTAATGACCCTTCATTAGTGGGCACCACAATGATCTATCCACCGATAGGATCTTCTGATCACAGCACTGTTAAATTCACTCTCACAATCAATTTCCAAAATATTTCTTCATGCCGAGTCAGAGATTTTGCAAACGGAAATTATGATGCCTTTCGCACCTATTTAGCTCAAATTGACTGGATTAGGTCGTTTAGCAACCTTTCCTCCGCTGACGAAATATATGACATGTTCCTTAGCATTCTTCATCATGGAATGAATTTATTCATTCCTTTTTCGTTTCGTTCTTCAACGCCTTTCAAACTCCCGTCTTATTTAGTTAGAATGTCTTCCCGGCTAAAACAATTGTGGACAATTGCGTCTGTCTCAATGCTTGAATCGGACTGGAGCAGTTTTGAGACTCTTAATCGTAAATATACCACAAAATTAGCTAAGCATAATGCTTATATTGAAAAACGGCAAATTGATAAGCATGGTGCAAGAGCGCTTTACAAAATACTTAGACGAAATCTTCGTGACAAGCCATCAATTAATTCTCTTGTTTTTGAGGGTAAAAAAGCATTGACTGATTCCGATAAGGCGGAGATGTTAGCCTTGACCTTTAAAAAAGCCTATCAATTGGCAAAATCTACACAGTCCTGTAGAGACTCGGTTCCCTCCTCCACTTCTTCTTCTTCCGCCCCCTGGTTTTATCGCGATGACATCCTCGATATTCTCTTAAAATGGAAGTCACCAGCTACCCTTAATCCCGATGGTATCCCATATATTGTTATCAAGCACATCATTGTTGAAATCTCTGGTCCACTTGAGTTTATCTTTAATCGTTGCTTCACATCAGCTGCTACCCCATCTCAATGGAAACACTCTCTGGTGATTCCTCTTCCAAAGAAAGGGTCGCTTTCTGACCCCAACAATTACCGTCCCATAAGTCTTACATCTATTTTTGCTCGTGTTTTTGAGAAAATCCTTAAAGAGCACATCGCGAGTTACATTGACTCCTCCAATGTAATTCCTAGTGAGCAGCATGGTTTTTGCTCAGGTAAATCCGTTGAAACTTCACTACTTACTTGTTTCAATAAGTGGACGAGATCATTTGATACCAATAAGCACACTGACGTGGTTTTTTTCGATTTTCAGAAAGCCTTCGACAAAGTACCGCATGATTTACTTATTCGTAAGCTTTTCTTGATTGGTTTGCACCCCAGCATAGTTGCATGGTTAGAATCTTTCATTACAGACAGAACCTAGACAGAACCTTCCAAGTTGTCGTAGGAAAGTCCCTTTCGTCGGTTCACAAAGTCGCTAGTGGTGTACCGCAGGGTGGGGTACTCTCGCCGTTGCTATTCAACATTTTCACTTCCGATTTTCCTCGGTCTTGTTCGTTCCAAAATCTGGGCATTACTTGTTGTTTGTATGCTGATGATATTAAGATCTTTAAAGAAGTCTCGAACTCGAATCAAGAAGCCGATCCTTCCATTCAGCATGCCATTGACCTGGTGGGCGAATGGTCGGTGCAAAACCGACTTCCTCTATCTGTTCAGAAAACGCATGTTTTCTCCATAGGCAAAACCTCGAGAAACCCTAAGTACTCTTTGCTTGGTTTACCGCTTGAAGTGGTTACGGAAATCAAAGATCTAGGTATTTCCTTCACGAATAAATTGAGTTTTGACAAGCATTATAAGGCTCTAGTTGCTAAAGGTAATCAAAAAGTCTTCAATTTGTTCAAGGCTCTTCACACTAAAGATCAGAGTACATTACTCAAGGCTTTTAAACTTTATGTCCGCCCCATTCTGGAATGTAATACAACAGTTATTTCGCCTTTCAAAAAGAAAGATGTTCTATTCCTCGAAAAGGTTCAAAATTCTTTCACGCGTAAACTGTTTCTCCGTTGTCATGGTCTTCCTTACAGCTCTATACCCAATTCTTCTGTTAGAAATCAACTTTTAGGGCTCACCTCACTAGAGTGGAGAAGAAAAAGATATGATCTTATGATGGCTTATAAGATCTTTCACGGAATTGTCAGGCTTAAACTCGATGATTTCTTTATTCCTGTTCAGTCTCACACCAGAGGCTCAGCACAGAAGTTCTCTACCGCATCTTGTAATAGTCAAGTCAGATCAAAGTTTTTCAACTACAGGGTTCGTTCTACGTTCAATCGTGTTCTTAGGTCTCACATTATTGCTCTAAAATATAACTCTTTCAAAATACGTGTGGCCCAGTATGTTGATGTTAGCTGATTTTCTGTTCCTATACTTTATATCTTCTGATATTTTAGTTGTTTTGTTGATCAGTTCCTTATACTTATACTTGGTTGTTTGCAGTTGTTTGTATGTTTCTGTGTCGTTATGACACCCACAAATAAATAAATAAACAGAAAAATCAATCCTTCAAGCACTTTGAGCTGTTTTCTTTTCCTTTACATATTCGCAAATCAATGTAATGGCATGTTCTGTTTGTTTTGTTTTGCTTTTATAATTGGAACGCTATTATGCAGCACCACAAACAAACAAACAAATAAGTAAATGATGCAAAAGGCTCAGTTAAGTACACACGCGGTGTAATGGGCCCCGCACTAGCCTTTGCGCTGCAGCGAACATTTGCTTTCAACAGTTTTGATTTTTTTTAGTTTCAGTACCCAATAGGCTAATAGCCACTTCTCCTCAAACCTGTCCGAAAAATGGCGAAAATGGAAAAATCATGTACTTATCAGCGAATAAACACGTACACAACACATCCAATAGACAATTTATTGTAATATTGACATAAAACGTTACGAATATACGTAAAAATAAATAGCCACGCTATGGTTGGGACAGTTTCATGGGGATCTCTGGGAAGAAGTGCGCTGATGGGCGTGGTCAGGGTACAGGTGGGCGGCAAAGGGCGGCTCACTGACGAAAAGTGTTCGGAAGAAATTTCACACGCACACTTTCTTTTTGATATCCTGATTACAAAATGAAAGAAAACAATTCTGCAATGGAAACTAGGAAAGAGAAAATCTCTTTGAACAACGAGAGAAATATGGAAAGCGTGGCGAAACAAAACCGCCCAATTCATTCACAAAATTAGAGAGGAAAACATATCTACACAAACACAGAAATCAATCAATAAATAAGCGAAACCACGTTCATCGCAGAACAAAGCTATCTGAAGATGAGGATGAAGATGAGGAGGAGGAGGAGGAGCTGAAGAGTAAGAACAGGAAACAAGGGTAACCGCACATAGGAAAGAAAACCAGACGACGTACTCTACAAACATGCACACATTTGAGAACAAAAAGGTACGAAAATGGGCGCAGTAGTGGACCGTTTGTGGGTACAAACGGGTAAAGGTACAGAAGAGTAGGGTGGGCGACTTCCTTGAATCCCATTCGTCTACTTGCATATTCAATAACATTATACAATTGGTAATGCCGTCACTAACTGAGGTTAGGTTTCGTGATATGAATTAAATAACACGACGCTACTGTCTACAGAATAATATGAAGTAGTAGAGGGGAGGGGTTGGATCAAACATACATAACTCATATGGCTCGTTGGGGGCGAAAAACAGCCGGAATCCATTACGCTTCTTCTTCTTTTCCGCTCTCTCACTCACTCGCTCACTCACAGCCTCTCTCTCTACGAAAAATATTAGTTAGTACTAACTAGTTCTAATTCACCATTATCAGGGGACAGGAGCTAAATTTTCAGCTAATCTAGTAGTCTAGTACTACAACATTTTAGAAACGAATAACAACACACCATCGCATTCTAGACAACAAAGCACCATACATAGCAAGCACAACAGAGCATGAGAGCATTACAGTACGACCGCGACCCTTACGCGGCGATCAATCAATCAATGTGAGGATTTCTAGGTAGATACTCGTTTCAGGTAGGAGGGACACGGCCCTATTGCACGCCTTGGCGGGGACGGGGTTGAGTAGGGGGAGTGAAGAGAGCGGGGATTTCCTCTCTTCCAACGGAATACTTCAGACGAGGAATATAGAGGTCTCAGCAGCAGTAGCGGGGGTGAGTAATGGGAAGAGAGAAGTCTTCTCAGAACGGGTTCGAGTCACTGGCCACTTGGTGCGGCACCAGCTCGAACGAGACCCGGGTCGGTTGTGAGAGCAGCGTCCGGACGGGCAGATGGGCGATCATCTCCGACAGGAATGCGCCCGAAGCGTCCGCAGTGCAACGCAACACGAACGATTGCATGACGTGCTTCTCGTCACACGAACTGCTGTCCGGCTTGCCGAATCCTTCCGGCAGAGACTCGCCCGACGGCGACATCGAACCGCTCTGAAACAGAAGAAATATGCAACACAGTGAAGGAATCAAATTTAGTGCGGGAATTTAACGAAGGAATTCAATGAGGATAATTATACATTTATTTTAACACTATCATAATGAAGGAATTTTTGATTTGTACATGATGTCGAGCAATACTAACACTAGAACTATAGGTAGCCCAGGAAGCTTCATCTTTTTAGAGTGAAAACTTTTGACAATTAAGAGAACTAGTTCCTCCATAGTGATAGAAAAAGATGTACAAAGACAAATGCACCTGTTGTATGCAAAGGGTGAAAATGTAGAAAGAGGGAAAGATGCGGAAGGGAGAAAGACAAAGACTATCGAGTGATACACAGGGAGCCTGCACGGACAAGCAGAAAAAGAATCAAAAGAGAAATGACGGTAGAAAATTAGTAGCTCATCAGGAAAGATAAATCAGTGGCTAATGTACGAGGATGTTGCACAAATCTGAGCAGATGGAAAGAGGGCGAGAGGGACGAAAACACCAAGATCAAAGCAAAGTTCTCTTCCAGAACCCAACGAAGAACAAGCATGTGGAAGCAGAGAAATGTCAATCGCTCACGGAAGAGATAGAGTTCGCTCAAACGAAAAAAAAAATACAGCTAACATCTCTACTTACCGTATGACTATTCCGTTCGTTGACGATTTTTTCCGTCTCGGCGTCATTATCCTCTTTCTTCTCTTTCCTGATCGTCAAATTCAGGCCGTTGTGAGCAATTGCGGAATGCGCTTCCAATGTGGCCTCATCGGGGCATCTTGTTTCGCATAACGAGCACTTCACCGTTTCCGTGTCGAGCTGAAACAAAAACGAATTGTTGTACTTAAACATCTTATAAGGATAAATCAAATTCTCTCCGAAGCAACTGTTTCGGACAGATAGATATAGGGCGTTGTTTTGAGGATTTGTCTCATACTCTCACCTCCTAAAGCTCAGATCAAAAACTAAGGTTCTTCATCTTGGAAACATTAGTAACATTGAATACACGTTTGAAAACACTGTGCTAGAAGCTGTAGACGAGGTACGTGATCTAGGTTCCCACATTAACGGAAAGCTGGATTTCGAATCTCATATATCACAAATGGTGAATAGAGCATATGCGGCAATGTTCACTATATTAAGGAATGTTCACTGTAAAGAGGTATCAGTATATCTTAAACTGTACAAGGCTTATGTAATCCCCATACTTGAGTATGGATCTCAAATATGGAGCCCTTGCAAAAAACGACTTCAAATTAAGATTGAAAAGGTGCAGCACGTCTTTACACGAACTGTGTTCATTCGATGTCTAGATGCTGACAGCCCATTACGAAAAATTCCTTCGTACAGCGAAAGGCTAGAACGTTTCAACTTGAAGAGTCTATTTTACCGTCGCATTTTTAGTGATTTGGTGTTTTCCTTCAAACTGCTAAGAGGTGAACTTAAACTCAGGCCAAGTAAATACTGGGTGTTTCGTCCCTGCAGAGGGCGTACATACTCGTTATCGTTCTTCTGCCCCCTACTGATGAGAACTTGTCGAAGAAAAGCTTTCAACTCCATATTTTGCCGCGGGGCCAAGTGGCTTCAGATGCTTCCAGCAACAATACTAAATGCTCGTAATGTTTCTGATTTCAAGAAGATGATGAAAAAAGTAAAATTACTCGAGGCGATTAGTGTTCCAGATCTCTAGAGTTCAGCAACGAAGCTATGTTCCAGTTTAACAACAGCAAGTGATGGCAAAGATACAGACTTCGCACTGCATGCAGATCGGTTTTTTTCTGGCTACCTTTTGCTTCTTTGGGATTTCCGTGGACTGATAGTATCCTATCCTTATGCAAGTTTAGGCTTATGTAGTCGCAATAGTACCAGGCAGTAAGTACCATGAGTATGCCACGAACTTGTCTCTAGGAAAAATGTTCATTCATATCTCCTCAGCTTGACCCGGCTTCTATCAGCTCTATCCTCGCCTTTTCGCATTACTCGTACCGCTGCTAAGTTGAAGCGAATACACTTGGAATTCCTCCCTGAGCCGTTGCCGAGTACGTACCAGTTTAAAGGGGCACCTGAGACACGGAGCCCGCTCGGCAATGCGTGCAAAGGGAGACCGATACGTGCTATAATCATTGCACTCTATCCCTCATCGATACTAAAGTCAGCGGCTAATTATTCCACCTTATGTTTCGTCGAATTCCTGCTATTCCTCTTCTATTATAATGTGTTGTGGCATTCTCCAAACTCATAACATGGTAGTTACCATACAGAGAGGGTATTATCAGTGACGGAGCTCCTTTTTTTGAAAATTGTTACTAATACCACGTTTTCTGAACGTTTGTTGTTTTTTTTTTGTGTCTGAACAGCATTTCTGTTTAACTTACACATTTTTCTTATTCAGTAGCACATCCATGTTTTAGGATGTAACAAATAAATAAATAAATAAATAAAGACACTAACTTGGTAGGACAAATACGCATTCACCAAGCCTCTACGATTTGAATGAAGCTCGTATGCGACGGCGCATCCTTATGGGACTTATCAACGTAGACTCTTTTACCGTCATCTTTTTACCTCCCTCTCTCTCCCACAACCCGATGGGTCAAGGCTGAACATAGGTATTAGGACAAACTCCGAGAGCAGAATCTAGAAACTTGAAGAAGGGCCGCTACGAACATTTCTACGAGATATTCTCAACAGTGGAACACCCCCTTGGTCGAGAGGGTTCAAATCACCAACCTGATTGGCGACCATCATCTTCAGCGCAGCTTCCGTGGTTGCCCGCAAAGCAGCATCGCTGTTGATTTCTGCTCCAGCATCCCTAGTGGCCTCATTCATGCGCTCGTGTCGCTCGACGTGCATCTCCAGATTCCGTGGGTCCCTTGTGGAGTACTGACACCGTCGACACCGCAAAACCGCTTGCACGGGCGTAGCGGCAGCACTGGCCGTATCGGTTACTGGTTCTGAACACGGATCATTAAGTCATTAGATCATCATCGCACTTGGCATTGAAAACAAAGAATGGCTCACTTTTTGTTTCGACTTGTTGACTTTGTTGCAGCAGTTCAACGGTGTGCTGATTGATCTGGTGCAGATGAAGCTCCATCTGATCCTTGAATGTGGACGGACAGAACTTGCATTCCAACGCGGGTGAGGCCGGAGCCGCTTGAGACATTCCACCGGCACCGCCGGTGTGTTCGTTCTGGATGTGGGCAGTGAGGTTTGAAGCGGGCAAACGCCGTTCACATAGAGGGCACTTCTCCAACCGCTCGTCGCCGATCGTGCTGCCGACAGCCGGCGACGACATGTTCGACATGCTCGTCGGTTCTGAATCTATTTAGGATCATAGTTGGCAGCGTCACCGTCACTATTCTTCCACTAGCAGCTTCATCATTCAAGTTTCAGTCACTTCACCCACGCATTTAGTCACGTTTTGAGGAAGAGCCGCTCAAGAGCGTTCCAAAGTGGCTTTTTTCAATGACTTTGTTGACTGTCAAATATTTGTAAAAAATAAGCATATATATTTCAGCGCAGCAGCTCGAGTTTTATCGACTGGTATTCAAAGATCGGTGCAAATCGGCCCCAGAGGGACCTACCAGGGGGCTGGGGGCCGACCTGGCGAGATTTGAGGGGTCGGCAAAAGACATGTCCGGCACTCCAATCATGCTCGGCAGCGAAGCAGCGTTGCACTGATCAAGTATATTGAATTTTAGCAGAATACACACCTAGACATGAAACTGCATTGCTGTCGAGTATAAATGACCAAGAATTTCCATTGTGACGTCAGAAATCAAACTTAGATGCTAAGCTGACAGAATTGAATTAAATTTTTTACTCACTTCTGCTGGACGGGGTTGATAACGGCACGACACCGTGCACGTCCTGCTTGTGCTGCCGGAGGAGATTCCGCGATTTGTGCTCCGTATGGCAGATGTCGCACCTCAAATAGCCACCATCATCAGCAAGAAATCGCCGGTCAGGCGAGGTTTGTTTTACTACGTAAAAAACCATTTATACCTGAATGATAGCGTTCCCATGCGCTCTTTCTCCAGAGTGTCGATGTTGGCGATCACCGTTTTGTTCTCGTCGATCACAATGCCGTGCATTTTCAACATATGTGTGCGCAGGAAGTACTTGTTGCATACCTGGAAATCATTCGATCGACAATTTGGTGACTCAAAGAACAAATGACAGAGAACGAATGCACAAAATTCAAACTAATCAAGATACTACTCACTTCTTTATTACACAAGTCGCAGTAGTTCTTTCCATTTGACGAGTACTGTCGCTTAACAGTAGTTGGCTGTTTAGGCTGAAAACACTGGCGATGCTTGTCAGGAATAACTATAAACGAAGTAGACAAGCCAGAATAAGAAAATCAGAATTACCGTATTCATAGCACTGAGCGAGTCCATATCGGGCATTTGGAATTGCTGCGGCAGGCCACCCGGCAGCATGAACGGCAATGATGGAAATCCTTGAGGCAACAACCCGGATAGGAGCCTAAACAGCTAAAAGCTAAGTGAGTAAAAACTCGGATATAACGAAACATTCAAATTTCATCCTTTCATTTCCCCACCAAACCAAATGACGCTCCACAGAAGTAATCGGGGCCCGGATTCATGAACGGTTTACCCGAAACAAACCCCGAAATATAACCTTAATGGCGCACAAACAGTGATTCATCAGCTCGCGCAGGTTTCATCAAGAGTCGAAGCAATTCATGAATCAGGGTTTGCGCGCAATTCTAGGTATCAAAGCCCCCGTTACGCCAACAAGTTGTGTTACACCCCGAATTAACCCTGAATAAAATCCACTGCGCATTAGACAACAACATGATGATACAATGAGGAGCAACCAATTTCCATTTACAGCAAGACACCTACGCAGGAGCAAGAGAACTAGAAACGAGAATTTCAATGTCATCCACTGGTTTTTTGCAGACCATCTGCAGGTTTAGTGTGCAGAAAAACCTTTGCAAAGCAACTGCTCGACTAGACTCACTGCTGTGAAAATCCACTGTGCTGCATGAGTTTGTGATGCTCCAGGAACTCGGCACTCTTGAACGCCTTGTCGCATTCGCTGCATTTGAACGACGGCACCGATGTTTGTTCTCTGAACAAAGCACATTGGTAGCAAATTCCAACGCCTCGATCGTCAAACCTCTATCAAAGACATCTGCATCTACCTATGTCCCTCAAGTGTCAACTTCACTAATATTTCCCATTGTTTTCCATGCATTTTCAATTTCTTCCTCGCAAACACGGAAGAAGACTAACCAGTTCCAATGTATTCTTCAAACCAAAAAACTTCTTCAAGGAAATCAAAAGTCGTGTCCCACACAATCACTACTTTCCTACCCGTTATCTTTGAAAACTTCTTGCTTGAAGGCTGCCCTTATCAACATTCCAAAGCGTTCACGCTACTTTTGAATGAAACACCCGTTTATCATCTATGTATTTCACATTACAAGGAAATGGTAGCTGCCAAGAACATTTGATGCTGTTAAAAGCGCAGTTTGTAACTAACAAAATTAAAAATCAGCCAGCGCGAGTATCGCATACGAGTAAAAAATCGTTTCAACAATTCATCTCTCTGACTACATAGGCAATTACAGATAAACGATCTGTACCCAGGTATGCTCAGAAGATATATCTCGGAACTGCGTCAATATTTCACCGCGACAAGATGACCCTATCGGGACCACTGATGTTTTGTGAGAAAATTTTTCCCTTAATTCGCTAGTCATCCAACGGAAAATCGCATTTTTAAGTGAATTTGCGGAGTTGCTCGGTGTAGTGAGGGTGTGGAAAATTCGCAACAAATAGTCCAAAGCCATTTGTTACGATAGCAAAAGACCGTGTAACGAAACCGGAATTTCGTTCCGGAGCAACAGCTGCTCTGCTGAGACTCGGTATTTCTGGTACTTGATATTTCTATGAAAACATACTCGTGGTTAATCGCATGCGCTAATGCTGTAATAGTAAGAAAGTCGATTAGATGCGGATGCAACGAAAACACATGTTCATTCGAGCACACCAGCCCACCAGAATCGAAGTAATATAGGTTTTCCATCAAAAAGTTTGTATAATCATTACAAATATGTACAAGACTAATCGTAAGTTGTCAATATAATAGCAACCTAATGCTCTCTGGCTTCCAGAAAAGACAGCAGAATTCTACACAGCAAATAGCGTAACTTATCTGCTACATAACACCGAGATTAGTGTACCAAACTTTTCGTATTATGAAACCCCCTATAAATCGTCACGTTAAAGGGAACTCTCCGCGTTTTCTTTTTTTTTCGAAAATTCTCGCTTCTCCCAATTCGCTGCTGTCAAATTTTCCCGTATCAGCACCGTACCAGAAAGCACTTTGAAATTACTATTTTATTGCTTTTCGGCGATCTGATAAGCCGCGTTTTTCATGACATATGATCCACTACCAGAGCGAAACACACTGTCCTTTCTCAGTTGTTGCTGGCGCCGCGGAGACGAAAAATTCCCTCTAATCGCAAAAGCCTGTCAATCTCATGGCAAAATCACCGCTTCTATTTCAAAAAGAACAACACATCAGACCATAAACGGTGTCGAAGTACACACTGCTAATTGGTCGATTGGTTGTGAGCTCTCTGACAGGCTAGCCAAACTCATCAGACGCTAGCCGAGGATGGTGCCTATCTCATAGAAACAAAAAAACTTTCATAGGTGTAGAAAAGCCCTCTGTACTCACCTCGGGGCCTTTTCCTCGTCCTCCTCCGTCTTTATCCTTTTCCCGGCAGGCGGAGTGATGTCGTCGCGACTGTCCGAAGAGCTCATGATGACCGACGCTTGTGATGCTGTGGATGTCGTCGGTACCAGCGAGAAAGGGAACGCACCTAGAAGACGAATCTCAAGGCGACTACTCACCAGAGAGTCAGAAACCCGAGCGAAAGAGGAAATTCTTTTTCTCGTCATTGGAAAAAATTGAGCGCGAGCTCACCTCCTAACTGCATGTTCGCAGCATTTTGTGGACTACTTGGCATGTTATTCAATGGTGATCCCTCCACTCCGGATGGTTTCTTCTGTGGGCGAATCTGAAATCGTTAGAGTAATCCGATGTTTGTTTCAACACGGAGGATCACAGCCAAAAGGGATCCACTGGGCAGGAGAGATTTGAACAATTCAATAACTACGGTCACCTATTGGAGGATTGTCTTGGTTCTCCCAGTTCCTGATAGAATCCAAATTCCAGAACATAATTCAAAGCATTTCAAAGATCTTGATCTCTATGATAGTTTGGGAGACAGCGATTGTTCCGTTTTTCCTACTCTACCATAGTTTATATTCAATAAGTTCCACAGATCAATTTTCTCCATACAGTCAACCAGATTCTCTACAGAAGAAGCTAATTTATTTATTACTTCCAAAATTTAACGACAAGGAAGAGTTCTCTTCCTGCCCGCCACTTATCACAGAACGAAGTTCCGTTCCCTCTTTCATGCAACGCGTTATCGGAGTTGAAAAGACTAATCATGACGGCCGGGCGTACGAAGACCTTGAACTATTGAAACGTACACCATGGTCTTTGTGGAAATGTCCTCGAAGCAGCAAAAACTCTCGACTAGACACCACAATGTTGCCTGTCTTGAAGAAAAAATGGATAGCAACGACCCCTATAGCGTGAAAATCAAAGCAGAGGATAGCACTTCTGCAGAGTGCTTAGCGTTGCTAGCAAAGCTTAAATTCTTGGCATCATTTGACGGCCACTTACAAAGGGCAAACCAATCGTAATCTATCGATAGAACTAAACCGATAGCGAAATTCACGAAATAAACTGGTTTCATGTGCACTGCGCTAAAACTTTTAAACTCCGAGACGTAGTCGCACTGATCTCTCGGATAAAAGGTCAATACTACCATGCACGAGGGTGAACACCTCCGCCTTACTCTTCCTTGGAGAAAGAGGACGCTGAGGCTGTGTGTTCTGCTGTTTACCCTCGGCTGTGTAGTAGAAGTACTGAAACAAAGGGGTAGCTGTTTCACTCATCAGTTCTGACCCACAAGCGCGAAATTTGATGACATAAATCGCCTTCTACCACAAACGTGTTTCAGTACTTTCTACTTCACATTTTTCTAAAACTCTACTGCTCAGAATCACACGAATCCTAGAAAGAAGCAAGAATATGTTTGATAGAAGCTATGCCTTCTTGGTCTTCAAAAGGAGCATAAAAGAAGCACCACTGGAGAATTAGCCCTAACAACAAATTTTGGAGGTTTTCTCAAGGTGAAAAGATGCGTACTCCTTACAGAATTTCTGACTTCATCTTGCCAAAACTACTCAGAAAACGTCGGACCTTCAAGTACAATTTTTTGATCACGGGAGAAATCCCTGACAATTAACCAGCCCGACTAATTGGCAACACCCAGTAGCGCTTCACCTAATTCCTCCCACTCACTACAGCCAGTACAGCACTCGAATCTGATGAGTGACTGTGTTGACAGATAGATTTCCATGAGGCCTACTTCTCAGCCAGCAGCAACCACTAGTGCTACGACAGCTGTCCGCATGACTTCTGTTCAAATTTTCGGCGACATAAATAACACCACATTACATAGTTTAAGATAATTTAGGGTATAACTGGAATTTCTATTCTGGGTTTTTTACTAGTCGAAAATCTAAGGGAATATGCATTTCTACGAGAAAGTTCGATCATACTGTCTCAGCCGGGCTTCGCAACACACGTTGCAATCACTGGCGAAATAAGTGATGAAAACCCGAAATGCGAAAGCGCAACGCCACCGATAAGCACAACGTCAGCCGTCGCTGTTACAAAAAAGCGAAAGCATGTCTTCAAAGAACCATCAAATATAAACGGCGAAATCCACACGGCGGAAGTTTTGGAATGTTTGATATCCACTAAATGGTTACTCACATGTTTTATGGTAAAAGGTAAAGGTAAAGGTAAGAGTAAAGGTGAAGGTATTGACGTTGCTCGTTCCCCTAAGGGCCCGCCGCCACATTCGTGTCCCATTTAGAATCGTACAGGCATGGTTCATACCTAGTCGGTACCTTTACCTTTCCAGACAAGTCTGGTACCAATTTACCCGACCACGGAATGATGGCAAGCTTTGTTAGCCCAATCTGGGATCGATGGCTCGACCGTGCAGGTATCAGCAAAGCCTCTTATCACTGTACTACGCGCTCCCATCACCAACTTTGAAATGTAGTACTTCACTGAACCGTTGATTTGATTTTCTAAAGACCATTCAAATTCTTCAGCGTCAAGATTTCCTCCCTGCATTCGACCAGAGAACAGCCTTGCATTTCAGCAAACAAATTTTTCACAACTTCTCTCTCTCTCACACACAGAGGCGCTTCCAAGTGAAAATGACAGCTAACAATGAAACAGTTGCCCTGGATTTGTCGTGAGTTCGATTATATAAAACCGCCACCGCAACCTGGGCGCCATCAAGAAAACCCACCAAATGGACAATCAAAACACACGCCCACCTGCTCACCAACACCGAATTTCTGCAAATAGGTTAGAACCTCTAGGGAAACGAAGAAATTAGCAAATCCTATCTGAAAAATTGGGACGCAGAAGTCATGAATTCACATGGGGGAAAAGTCCAAGAACAATTCACGAACGGGGCCACCTAGTTCCGAAGAGCTAAAAATGGAGAAAAAACATTTAAATAGGAAACGAAATTACCACTCTATTTGAGCAACCGACGGTAGGTCGGCATCTCTTCCAGGCCAGCGAACTTTTAAACTGATGTAAATAATGTTTTGAACGGCTACGTAATTTGGTTTTTGTTTGGCTTTGGGTTTAGCACTAGTCCCACTGATGAGGGGAAGAAGAAGGAAAGCAGAGTAGGAATAAAAAGAGAAAGAGAAAAGCTATTAAAAAGCAGCAGGGGATTTAAAATCGTTCTGAGATTTGCTTTGATTTGAAACTACAAATCACAGAGAATTTCGACTCCCTTGGTAAACTACACCAATATGGCAAAGTCGGCGGCGAGGAGAGTGGAGAAAATTTTCACACATTGACCCTACTTCCTGCAAAAAGGATTTTAGCTTTTTTATGAAAAAGATGATCCTCTATCACTGCAAAAAACCCGTAATACAGTCCATCGAACACGATTTTCTACAACTGAAGGCCTCTATTTCGCATTACTTTCGACGCAGCTGAAAAAAGACCATATAGTGGCCACACTTTCGACCGACACTGAAATTTGAATTTTAGATTGAAAACCGTGAAAGCCGTTTCCACTGAGTTTATCGTAGATTTTTAGGACAGGCGCCCTGTATTTGCACAACGTGATTGTAATATGTCGGCAGTTTTTTTAGACCAACAGCCATGGCTCTAGTTTAAACAGTTCGTCGTCGTCGTCGAGACACATATGCGGCGCACGCTCTCATCCGTTCACGCACGCACTCTCTAAAAGCCCCCCCCCCTCTTCATCATCATCGAAAAGTGAAGTTTCAAAACTTTTCATTTTCATTCTGCCAGCTGCAGCAAGTCTCGAACTGAGAAGCTGCATATTGCTGCCACAGAAAGAAAAATATAATTCCACTAGAAAAAAATCTGGTCGATTCTTTTATTAGTGGAATTATTTTCTCTTTTTTGATAAAAATGAATGGTTTGACAATTTTTCGAAGACCATATTTTTCAGGTGATTTGTGAAATTCCCAACATAGAACGCCTTTCTAGTGCATGGATGAGTGTGACCTGAACAATGCTATTTTGTAGCTCACATTAAATTTGATGCGAACTTATATCCATCACGCAAGGAATACTTGATGCATTTGAATGCCTATAATGAACATTGAAATTGTTGATATTGAAATGCTCGAAGCTCAAGAAACTCTACCTACCAACTGCTTTTTTTTCATGAAAATCAAGCAGAATCACAGAATATAAGCTGGATATAAGAATCCGAAATAAAAAAAACTAAGGGGACCCGAAGAGAATTTTATAAAGAAAATATGGTTATGTGAAGGGAGAGAGTGGTTGAGAGGGAAAGGAAGATGGCTCCCGAAAGTTTTTTCGGGTTCAGCTGTGCCAAAAAATAGAAGGAAAATGTACAAAATTGAATACTCTGGATTGAAATAACAGTTTATATAGAAGTATACTAACAACAGAAGGGAGTTCATTCTGAGACTTATCCTTTCTACGCTTCAACTCTCTTATGCGAACAAAACAATTCCTTTCATCAGACCGCCCGAACACCTCGATCAGAGCATGAGGGCAGCTGCGCTTTTGAAGAATCTCCGCGACAATCGTCCTTTCGAATTCCACATTTTTGAACATTACATCGCGCAAGATCGATAACTCATCATAGTGTTTTACCGAAAAAACAGTTCAACGATTCCTCTCTTCGGATTGTTTTAATGGCAGCAGTTTAACTGCCTTTTAATCTGCCCATCGACTTCTAAAAGAGATAAGAGCTTCTAAGCTTCTCTACACAGGGGCGGGACCGTGAAGTAACAGTGAATCCCAATAAGAAAGAAATTGTATTCCTAAACTTTACACATCGTAATAAGACCACCCTCACTCCGTAAAGAGGACAGTCGGCAAATGAACAGCAGTACACTGATCCACGAACCTTATTCGGCGTGTTGGCCAGATATGTCGGATTCTGAGCCAACGCAGCCGCCAGGGCACTCATGTTGCCACCAAGATTACCACCAAACAGCTGGAGATTCTGCATCGCCTGCATCTGCTCCAACAGAGAATTCATGTTCGACGAGATTCTAAGAGAAAAACTATTCAAATATACAATGAAGACAGATATGAAAAAGTCGTTTGTAAAAAAAACAAACCCTTGCTGCTGAAGATGGGGCGGCAGCAGTCCCGTAAACCAGTTTGGCAATCCGCTAGATGTATTTTCTGACTGTGTTGATGGGGGAGTGGTTGCCTGAAACTTCATAAATACAGCATTCCTTGAAGAACGGGAGCAAAGAATTGTTGAAAGTCTAGAGGGTAAAGAGAGGAATTCAACTAGATGTTCTCAGTTATTCATTCTTATGAAACACAAAATGCAACAGGTACGTCCACCAATAAATCTACCTGCTACAGAATCTGGAAGGCAACTGGTGTACTTTAAACCAGCTCATGACATAAAGGATATCTTTGTTTTACCACTCCTGTAGGTCTAAACAACCAGGAAATTTGCATTGCGACTTCAGTCAATGACATTTTCTTACAACCCGAGTTTTTCCTCGAAAATGATAAGCCGATAATCACTGTGTCCTTCACGAAAGTGCACGAGGAATGACAAGCTCTTACCTTTGGCGACGGCTCAGGTCCAGCATCTTGCGTTCCACCAGTGATCGATGCCGATCCTGAAGACGGCAAACTCGACGGTGACGGACTTCCTCCACCCATACCCATCTGTGAGAGGTAGAGACTGCGCAACGGATTGTTGCCAGACAACGCAGACTGAAAATAGGTCCTTAAACTATTTCCAAAAGGGAAAGCGTTCATTTTGTCCACATTTTCCTCCTATGGTATATTTTCATGGTCAAACATCTGAATGGCGGAGTCGCTCACCTGATCCAATCCGACCATCAGTTGTTGGATGTCCATGCCAGATCCAACGTCGCCTCCACCTCGACCCAGCGCCGACAGATCTATTCCCGATTGCGATGACAGCATTAGGTTATTCGGACCGTGTTTTGCAGCTCGATGTGTGGCCAAGTAATACTTGTTACAGAACTCCTTCTGAAAAAATAGCACCAATAATCGATGGACCTCTTCTTTCAACTCCCTTTAAGCAGATGTTCACAATTCACATTCCAAGGCTACTTCCGCTTTGAACGCTCGATCAGCAGAAAGCTTTCACACTGGATTTTACATGATTACGGTCTATATTGCCCATATCATGAACAACTCGTAAAAGATTAAAACAAAATCGGCGCTGCCCTCATCCTCAATCTTCCTCTCCCTGACAGAGGATGACATCTTCATGAGAAGATTCCGGTAGTAAGTGTGTGAAAATGCACAGAGCAGCAACAGAGCGCATGTTCGATATGATGAATGAGTCCAGTGGAATAATTCGGCGAAAAACACCCAATAGCACCACCTATCCAGCGATTCTCAAAATAAACCCTAAATCACCGAGCAACTGTAAACCATGGGCAGCACAAGGCGCTCAGGGTTTTTTCAGCGCTTCGATGGATGTCGATCAAAATGAACAAAGTAAAGTACTAGGCAATTAGAAGCAGAACAACTGACTCAGATTTATTACTAGAAAATTGAGAACCAATCCAAATGGATTGGATACGATAAAATGTGTAACGACTTTCCTTCCGAGGCACAAGAAACGCGTGGGTACGACCTCAACCTCAATAATTTCCACTAGGGCCTTTATCAGGAAATTCCAAGTTTTCATGATAAAAGATCTTCATCTTCTGATTACATACGTAACATATGTAACAGTTGTCGGAGATCATCTCAAGTAACTGGCGATATGTTATTCAAAAGTGGAATGTTATTCAAAAGGCTTAAGAAAACTTTGTTGGAGGGGGGGACCGGAATTTCTGTACCAACTCCGTTGAACTCCCAAACTATTATAACTTTTGATCAGCGTCATTAAATGTTCTGTGGAGGGAGGGCTTTCTCGCACTCCATCTTATCCTCCATTCGAAAGCTGCTTTCGGTTGATTTTTCTCAATTTTTCTCGCCCTCGTTGATTAGTGACTAGCTAGTAACTCTCAGGACCGCACTGAGTTTCAGCACACATCCGATGTATACATTTTGAAAAACCTAAAGATACTATCAATTTGGTATGTAAAATGTATTACCTAAGCATACACCTGACGATTATTCCTTTCTAAATTAGAAATAACAATGATTATGAGTCAGCTAATGGAATGCGTAAAGTTTGCGTTGAAATTGTCAAAATACGTGAAACGCCAATGACTATGACGGTCAATCTAGTATTCAAAGCAAACTAAAATGCAGACTATGTAAGCTCTAAATGACCGTTTCAATGGAAAATGTGAACTGCATTACGCTGCACGAAAATCTCACTATGACAATTGAATCGTGTTTGATGAAAGCTTAGTTGAACAACTTGTACACTGAGTACCTGATAGCTATTTAATAGCTTTGCACTTCAGAAAATCTAACTCTTCATGAAATCAGCCCAATAACGGTTTGATTTCGAAGCAGGTAATTGTCGCTTTGTCGGGGAGCATTAGTTAGTTCATCGTTTGTGCTGTTCTAGGTGAAACGCCGATGTAGTATCTCTTCATTTTGGGGAGGCACTGGTAAAACTGAACCCATAAATTCGACTCCAGCAAGCACACAAAGCCCCTTCGATCAACTGAAGAGGGCAGAAGAAAATTCGGCCATCTAGCACTGCCAAACAAAAAGTAACTGCAGCAGTGCTGAGACTAGAGCAGAATGTTACAATGGCACACTCGGGTATGAGCAGCACCAGTTAGCCAGCAGGCTCGTTCTTTCTCTCATTCTTGAGAAATAACAAACATCAAAATGGATTTGAGTTTCGAATGGAACATGTGTCGTATGCGCCGCCTGGCCGCTGCGATCATCGTATAGAGTCATGCATCATGCTGCGAGATAGAGCTCTGCGAGAGAAGAGCCGCGAAGACGATCAGAGACAAATAAACAAGCACAGGTAATGCCTGCCAGCTTCTCCGACAGCAGCACAGGACGTTGTCGTAACGCAATAGATATAGTAAAGTAGGAGTGAGTCTCAGTGGACGGGAGCTGCATATACTCAAAGAAAACTCGCAGGGAGAATAGTCCCCTTCTTGCCCCATTCTTAGAAGAAGTATCAAAAACACTGATAGCATACTCCAAGTTCTCTCTTCTTGAAACCTCGGCATGATGTTACAACTGTTTCTGTCCGGCACAGAAGCACAGAACTGATAGCATAAATGTACAGAAGTGTAAACGAGTTTTCACACAACACCGAAAAGCCAAGGTAGAAATTTTTCCATACCGCTTAACCGAAAGAACCCCTTTTTTGGTTTCAAATTGAACTGGCAACCAACAGAAGAATTCTAGAACTGTTTGTGATTAATTCCACTATTCATTAGTCATCAAATGCGCAAGGTGATGAGGCGAGAATCGAGAGAAAATTGAAGCTTTGGGATTGTCTCGTTCTCCCCAAAGAAAAAAAAACAAAGATGCTGAAGGTGGAATAAAGCATGAACTAACCACTGTGCGACCCTAGCGAACTCAAAAAACTAGATTTTGAATGTTTTCAAGAAGTCTTGGTCCTAATTGTTATCTTACAAGTCAATCATTAAGCGAGCGGATCGTATGGTCACCACAAATATGCATAAAAAGCCGCAGCGATCGCGGAATTCAGAGAATTCCGTAGTTTCGTAAACTTCCGAATTGCAACAATATCTCGCAGAAACAGAGCGAGTTCAAAAAATCTTTGCGATCAAATTCGACGTTGTGTAAAAATGTAAACAAGAGCTCGTCGGAATCGCGGGCTTCGCTGACAGCAATCGAGGAGTTTTGCTTGCAGTTGCGAACTGAACGCTCGAATTCTCGGATGTAACACGGCGAGAAAAAACGAAAGAAATCTTCTACCACGCGCTGCATTTGCAATGCACTCGCTACAGCAATAAAAATCGTCTGAGGGTGATTAATTTCATCAGAACTGAACAGCAACTATCATTATAGATTTCCACCAACATACGAAAAACTAGAAAAATTATCTGTCCGATGTGCCCAACACAACCCGCAATATCTGAGCTTCTTGAAAACGTACTTCTCTCACCTTTCACCAAATCTACAACTCAATCTCTTCACTCATAAAGTAAAAGAAAATATTTATGAGAAGATTAGATCAGGGCTCACCTGTCGAATATTCAATTGAAACAATTTCTGCGTTTGAAAAAAAAGAATGTTGCAAGCGATTGTGCTGCTAAAAGTAGACATTAATTCGCTAGAAAACACTTAATGACAACCGTTTCTTCGGCATCTTCTTACAGCACAACTGACATTCTCTCGCATTCAAATCTCCTCAATAGACGGATTAAAGAATTTGAAAAGCCTAGTAATGGTACTGCGGATCAGCCGCTAAAGGTCGGATTCTAGATGAATACCGCGACGGCGCCGATAGCACTAGCCGTCCGACGACGCTTAAGCTGCTAGCAGTCTCCTCGATGATGATAGTGACGGCAAAAACCCAGGTAAGATGGTCAAATAGCCCAAAAAGGTGGAAGACTCAAGGAAACTATCGAAAATTCTCCAAATAAGTAAAACTGATGAATATATCGTTCCTTGATAGGATGAATTGTCATGCATTTTTCTATTGTTTTTTGATTTTTAATGAAATTTTACAACATAAATCAATAAATTGAGACGAAAGCAGCAGTGTTGAAGGGATAGGACAATCTAGAACGAAGACCTTGGCTCAAAACCTCTACAGCACCACAATAAGATACTCAATGCAACATCAAGCAGCGGTAGCCCAGTTGACTTTTGAAGTTGAAAAAATGAATAAAAGTGTTCTAAGATAGTAAATACACAGATTTAATACAAACAGTTCCTAAATCGAGTGCCTACTTTGAGCAGAGGCTTTTTCTAAACAGAAATCGATCTATACTCGACCACGAGATGTCTAATGCAGCCACAATATCCGATGTCGAATAGTTTCTCGTATTTAAACGTTGCAACCTTGGTTTTTCATATTTAAAGGTTTAAGGTACCGGAAGCTGCAAAAAAGTATAAACGATCCACCAAGATCATGGCATACTGATATGAGGATTTGATGATATCGGAATATTGGAACAAAGAAGACTCGAAAAATCCTTGTCAGATAGCTGATCGACACGAGGTACTGCAATGGGGCGAACTAATTGGAATCGCCTCGGCGACAATTTGAGAGCCGCTCGATCCGAAATCTGGCCACCCTCCTGGCCGCTTTCGGTCTTGCGCTTCAACGGTGTATGATGGGTATCAAATTCACCGTCTCTAATGAGAAATAAACAAACACTGAAACGACGTTGCGCCCTCGTTGCTCGCGTCCCCGAATTTGTGTGGCATAGAGACACTTCGTAATTCAGTAAGCGATTCCTACTTCCAATGAGCTCACTTAGAACTTGCTTCTGGGTCTACCTGTGAAATTTCTTAGAAAATTCAACGGTTTCAGCCATCTATCAGAGAACTTGGAAATCTGGTTTATGAGCTACTACTCACGGAGTTTAACTGGTAAAGCATGTCGAGTACGCCCCAAAGCAGCCTAGAATAACGCAACTATTATCAGTGGTGTTAGCTGCAAGCAACAAAAAAGTATTATATGTCAAGGTAAAGACATTTGAACATTTTTTCTTTCTTAACAATGAAACGGGAGGCAAAATGATTTCAATTTTTACATAACTTATCATTTAAATGTTTCAATGTATGAGTACCGACTCACGACTATCGGTCTGACACTTCGAAATACGAAAAATCCATGCAAAAACTAGCGGATGGCCCGCTGGAAACTTGGGACTTCCGAAACAGCATCCTACCTCGGAGCTATGTGGGTTCCCTGGTGTAGCTGGAGTGCAAAATTCCCCAAGACCGAATATTTTCACAAAAATCTGCTAAAATGAGTGTTCGAGGATGGAGAAATCGAAAATGCTTATTCTGAAACAATTTGACTTTTTAAAGAAACTACATCGTATTAACGCTTTATAACCTCCTGGTGGCTGCACCCATATATCACGTAACACCCCTACCCTATCTTAGGAGCCCAAACAGAGAACATAATCTGAGGATCCAAGGTTCAAAAAGGGCGAGGAATCAAGGATTCAAATTATTGCTATGCAACATATCCAGTTCAAGAAATTCCATCGCATTAACAAATAAAGAGGTAACCTTAGAGACCAAAGCCGGGTTGGCGACAAGTCAATCGCGTACACCGATCCTCGATCGCGATCGGGCTCTTACTAGAACCACCTCAAAAACCCTCTTCACGCAATGCGTCGTAGCGCGAGCGCTCTCAACAAAACCGGGCTTACTTCGTAGTATCACACATAATTGAACCAAAACATATGTGTATGTCTACCGGATATATTACCGCACCACAGCGCCGTTATTACCATCCGAACCGGTCCGCACTGAGCCGGCCATGCAGCAGCTACAGCTGTAGAGGTGTTTTCGACGATGCTTGAACAATCGTATAACTATCTGAATTTGTTGTCGTTGGTTGCAGGGCAAACCACTCCAACCTGTGCTCCCTCCTATTACCTATAGGGATGATTGACAAAAAAAAAACGAATCTTAGAAAACAAAGAAATGTAGTTCGATTTGAAATGAAACTTTGGTAAAGAAATCTTGGTCACAGCGACCATTCTGAAAAGGCTCGCAGCCAAGAGGCACAACTCATCTAAGACAGTAATACCGGTCAGAATTATATTATAAAATAATATACTGAGTTACTTTGAGGTAGCACAGCAACATTCGATATGCGCTTGGAACTTCAGGAACGGCGGCGACTTTGGAGAAGAAAATCTTACAGAGGCTAGAACCAGTTACATTCATTCAAGACAGCCGTCCCAGTATCAAGAACAAGTCGATAAATCAAAATGTTTTCCATGTCAGTCTTTTTTATTAGGTCCAGCTCTTCCTCCAGCGATAGGAATATTGCAAAGAAAGTTCTAGAAACGTTCAAGTAGTTCATCAAAATTCAACATTTCCTACCCAACCTCCAATGAGAGGCTGGTCATAAGTGAACTGTGGGTTCTACGGCAATATTTCCTCTTCACTTTCCCTTGACTAATAACGAAATGAATGAAACTACAAAAAATAGCTAATTAATAAGTTTTTGAATTTTTGAGCGGCAGACGTCAGAATTGAACGACTATTATGAAATATGCTTTTTATTGTATTTTCATTCATTTCGTTGGTAGTCATGCACTATTGAGAGAGAGAGAGCGTACGGTGGAAGTTTTTCAATATTTTTGTAAAGAACGGCAAAGATTAATGAAACCCGAAAATGTAACCAGCTGCTGTTTGAATGTTCCCAAAATTATCAATTTTTTTGAAGAGCAACGTATGTAGCAACAGGAACGTAGAAAAGGAAGTGGAAAGAAAACGTTCAAGGACACTCATATGAAACCTAAAGAAAGGACCGAAATCAATACCCTCATCAAAGAAAACAAAGGTAAACGATATAAACGGATCACACAGTGAAGTCAAGCGTTAGAGGACAATTAAATGTTTTGGACGGGCTCGGTGACTGACTCGTAAAACGTTTACGATCGCTCGAGGAGCTACAGCACCCTGCCCCAGATATTCGAGTTTTATTCTCGACACCATTCACACCTCGCGTCTAAGTGCTACCGGCACCAATATATTATCTTGCGGGCACAATTAGAATAGCCTTCGCAATTTGAGGCATGAATTTCGGGTAGCCCAATGGTGGCGCAGCAGACAACAACTACCTGAGAACACTTCAAAAGTAATTGCAATAGTCCACTACGGTAAAAATATCAGTCATCCGAATTCCTTACATATTTCTAGATTGGAAAACTATTTTAACCTTCTTATAAGGACAGGCGATCCACTGCATGAGTAGTAAATTATGATTAAGCGGAACAATCTTTTTTTAGGAGTCACGAAGTTGCATTTTTTCGGTTCTATTTTCATCTTCATCATACATCTAATTTGCCCATTACAAGAGGAAACGATCTCCCTTTACGTTTAATTGAATTCGCGAGCAATAAACCCACAAAGACTCCAAACGCTACCAAAATTCGCTTATCAGCCCTGCGGACCATGAAGAACACGAATAAAGGGCAATAAACGAAAATGTTGGTTGAATGGAAAGAGACAATCTAAAAGTATTTGAACACGACTTCGCTTAAGAAACAACATGTAACAATAATCCAATACTCCATCGAAAGCCTTCCTAAACAAAACCAGTGCCGTTTCGTCTGAGAGCACCAATTTTTTGCTACTCACGAACAAATGCAGTCAAACTGCTCTCAAACTGGCCTCTTCATTGGACGATGAATAGTATTACCTCTTCGAGTCATTTTTTGAGCCCTGTTACAAAGCAATTACACATTGCTAGAAAACTGCTGGGTATCACAAAAGCCTATATCAACTCATGATTCGAGACGAGCGGCACAAGCTGCACTGTGTGAAGGTTTTATAAGGAGCAGTCGGCACAAAAGTCCCAGAAGACAGTGAGAGCGCACCGTTGTTGGCTAACTGTCGGCCGCTCCTCTTATCACCAAGTGCTGCTGCTGCTGCTGCCAGTTTCTTCATTCAATTAACGCGTTTTTTGCGCTGCTCTACCTTTTCAACGGTTTAACGCTGCGGTCTCCCGTTGGCAGACGCTCGGATCGCAATGGCGCCCCATGCCACTGCCACCCTATTCCCTTCAGCCATCGCACGGCTGCCCAGAACAACTCTTGATGCCACAGTCCCACTGGAGGAAAACCTACCCAGAATACCCGAACCCGGATTCATGAATGGTATAAGGTAAAGGTAAAGGCACCGACGTTGAGCAGTCTCTTCAGGAAGCACCGCCGCATTTGAATTCCATCCAGAAGCGTGGAGGCATGGTGAACTATATGGCTTTTACAATAACTTGCAGGGGCCAGCCGCTGCAGCAAATCAGTGTCTTCACCTTCCCCGACAGTCGAACGATCGAACCCGGCTGGGCAAACCAAGCCTTCCATCGCTGGGGTCGGGTAAATTGGTACCAGACTTGTCTGTGAAGGTAAAGACACTGACTTGGAATAGCGGTTGGCCCCCGCAAGTCATTGTGTAGACCAAATACGCATTCACCGCTCCTCCACGATTCTGAATGGAACACGACAGCAGCGGCGCGTCCTTAGCGAACTGATCAACGGCAACACCTTTACCTTTTACCTTTAATGTTACGATTATTCAAGACAAAATAAAGCGACGGCAATTCGGCAAGCTCCATCTCCGCAAAACTTCAGTGAAGTTGTACTATACAAACAGGAGCATGGAATATCTCTTACAAATCGTTCATTTTGAGAGGAAAAGAAGACGACCACTGCTCGTCCTGTTGTGCACAACAAAATTTGAGTGAAACACAGAGAAGTTATACACCGGAAGCTCATCATCAACAAACGAGAAGCAAATGATTGACGACGCTCATTTACCCATACCCACTCAGCAATCGACATATTATTTGAACGCTCGAAATATCGATCCTACACGGCGGAAAACACTTCGGCCAACAAGTTTCTCGCTTGCTATTTATAGGAGCGAAGTCGAAATCATATAAATAGAATAAGAAAATCGTAGGTAAACAAGATGGCAAAGGGGATGCTGCTCCATTGGGGAAAGAGAGCACTGCGATGCTTTTGCTTTATAGACAAACGTGAATGAGGAATTTACTTTTTAGATTAAATATATTTTTACAAAATTAAAAAAGGACAGTTGAAAAGTGAAGAAACGGCACCGAAAACAATAAGGTAGAGTTACTAGTTGCAGCTACAAAAAAGAACTCCTGAGAAGAAGATGAAGAAATTGTAGTTCTGATCTGCTTAATTCATGAGCTTTTCTACCGCTTACCACCGACAACGCGATTTTTGCACTAAGACTCTTACACAGCTTCGGTCTCAGATGGAATTCACAGATACGGTACCAGGTTAAGGTTGACAATGTCGAAGGGGTTTATGGAATAACTTTGTGTGAGAATTATTGGTAAGAGGAATAGACTAATTCAAAAAGCTAGCGTTTCGCTAACAACTTGCTATCAATTCATGAACTCCGATGCTCATCAAATTGTGATTGTTTTAATAACATTGAAACAGGTGCCGGCACTATTTATAACATTCTATTCATGGTTTATTCAAAAGGCTAGAAGAGCCATGCTATTTCAGCAAAATTTTGATGAAGGCTTCGTTGTTTGAATTTGTTAGCTCTGGTGTCCTTTTAATGCAACGTTTTCGATAACAAAATTAGGCGAATGCTCTTCAAGGAAAAAATGGACTGATCCATACTCAATATCACAGCTTACAGACTGACATTTTCCATGTTCTAATTCACATTCACTACAAATTACAAGAAAACTGACCTGACAAATCTCGCAATATGCTTCCGGATTGAACACCTTACCACCACCCGTTTGGGTCGTCTCCTCGTCCTGAAATTAGACCGATGTAGGAATCAACTTCAACACCAAAGCCAGAAGCCCTTCAAATCGGTGACCGATTCAAGTTTCGCTCTTGGCGGAACCCATATCGTGAGAGCATGTACAGTTCTCTAACAAAATTAAGAATCGAAGTTGGGATTCAAAATGACGTCTTGAATACGATTACATTCAGACCTCGGACAGATATTTCTGTGTTCGATAGAAACGGGTAATATCGCATATTTCACAAATCAATTTGGATGGCTTTTTTGAACGCATATTTAAATTATACTATGCGAAGCATGGTAACCAATGGATGGGGTAAAAAGTCGAGAAAGTAGCTTGCAAAGTGTTGTAACTGGTAGCGAACAGTTAGTCCAGTGAATGCCAATAGTGTCACCTTAAGAACTGTGAGAAGAGTGATCATCTACGCCAGGTGAGGAAATGACTGTACTATAGGCGAGCTACATAGGTTCAAATTAAATCCTGCATTTTTGAAGATAATCTATGAGTACGTGAAGTGAAATGCGAGCTTGCGACGGCCTCCGCTACGACGAAGGGAAAGGAAACAAAAGCAATGAACAAAAAAGATTTCAACTAAAAATTCTCGTGAGTGAATATTTAAGTGATATTTCTGACAAAAAATGGCAAATCGTTCAACTGGCATCGTTTTCATCGGAAAATATCTTTGTTAAAGAACAGCAGTTATTCGGAAATGAAAAGAAGAAAAATGAAGTGCAATTAAGAAGTGAAATTCAAAACTGTGTTTTCTATACCGACACTAGTAGAACCAATAAAGGACAGTACTAAAGGAATTACCGTCAGAAAACTGGCAGAAGGGACAGTCCTTATAGTAGCAAACACGAGAGCTTATAGCATGTCGCTATTTTAAATACGACTGGTAGCTATGCTGGCTTTCAAAATTCCAATAAAGCTCAGGCGCTTCATTTAAATTTCAAGCATACCATTGTCGTTCAGCATAACGGAGCACACTAATGTAGACTCATGTTTCGCATTTATGTAGGAACGAAAGCCTAATTTCCGAGCCGACTGTTGAGTAGCTGGGAGCAGAACGGTAGAGTAGATGAGTATCTATGAACGTTGAACGCCTTCTTCTTACCAAAAGGAACTCTTCGCAAGAAAATAAAAGCAGAAACACACGGATGGATGAATCAATTTCCTCTCGTTACCACACGGAACTCTGGCTTTCACTCCCTCATTCTCATTCTGTTTAAGAGTGAAAGTCAAACTGGAATAGATGACTCTAAAAACTGCTAGAGAAATAACCAACGAGGCAAGCGAGCACCGAGTAAGGGAGAGACAACCGACCGACCGACCCACTACCATTGCTTCTTGATACTCCATCGAATCATTCATGAAGGCAGCGGTTTTTTCAGTAGAAACACTTGAAACTGTGACAAACACTGCGCAGACGTGACCGAATGGAACAACGCGCCCTCAAAAACTGACAGGAATTACTGGTTCTAGCTAAAGCCGATGAGTTATCGGCGTGAATAAACACACTCTAGAGAAAATTGTCTCAAAAACGACTTAAGGTCGTTTTCACACCAGTTCCTTCCAAATTAGCTACCGAGTCTCATTTTTCGCAGCCACAGAAACAAGGCAATAATTGCGGTGAGGCAGTAGTACGTCAGCGAATCAAAAAGGTAAGAAGCTAGACTTTGATGCGTGATCACCCCTGAGCTTTGGCTACAAACTCATACCCTTCAACGTGAGTATGTACGACTAAAATGAATAGTTCCTTGACGGCAGAATCCTTTCAGTAGTGTGAAATTTCGAAGAACTGAAACCTCTAAAAAGGCACAGTAGGTACGCGTAAGAGAAAGGGACAAGGTGATGACCCTTCATATGGAACTAAAAAACCTGACGATCTCTATATAAAGAGTGATCTCTCACGAACGAAGATGGGAGCCAAACGTCAGCAAAAAGGTGAAAATGCCTCGGGCGAAAAAGGCGACTCAGACATTTATTGGACCACTAAAGGTCGAAAACTTCTTTTTACTTCATTTGCTGAATTCATTTGACAGCACGCTTCCTACGATTTCTGCTTGGAATTTTTTGTACGTCCGGCATTCCTAGCTGATGTGGAAGGAATCTATAAGCAGCTCGACAGTAATGCAGAGAGAATTGCGGCAGTCGAAACCCAAGAAAAACCAGAAGTTGTGGGCGACAACTTGTCAACCTCTTGGCGGTAGCCTTGTCAAATTACAAAAACCGTTCCTCAACCGTGTTTATCGCAACTCTTCTATCATCTTTTTGTGGCATTTGCGTGAAATCACCAACAGAGTTCTTCTGTTCCTCCAAAACAGATGCAAGACAATACGTTCCCGGTACTCCCAGTTTACACTGTTGCATTTCGAAAAGTGTGTCAAATGGTCAACGCTTTCGCATATAAAGCAGAACTTCGCAGAGCTGCATATCCTCGAAAATTCAGGTGACACGAACAGACCACACATTTGTCCAACCCAGAAAACATATCCGCCTATGAACCTCGTCACAGTGGTAACTTAGATGGAATGAGCAACTTGTTAATACGTTCCTAATCCACAATCGTACACACTACACCATCATCCAAGCCCGAATGCATACATCTTACATCAACTGGTTCCGATTCATAAAGTGGCGTCCATTTTCGTTGTGTTCAAAAAGAGACCAGTTCAGTAATTCGCGCGAACACTACGGCGACCGAGGAAGACTAGTAGCACTTGATCAGCAACGGTGGAAAGATTTGACTTCGGATGCAGAATCTTTTCGCAGGAATCTTCGATAACAATTTATATTGCCAAACACTACACTGCACTGCAAAGGAAATCGAAGTAACACGAATTGAAACGATAAAGAACCTTCAATTTTCATGTCTCCCGAGAGCTGCCGCATATCCGGATATAAGCATCATCAACACTAACTTTGGTTTCGAATGCAACACACCTTTCTGGTATCGAAATATGTATAGTTATTAATGAAACAGCAAATATTTGCAGCGCGCAATCAGAAGACCCCCGAAATTCGGGGGTCAATCAGGTGATTCAGTCTGAACCTACTCTGGAAGACACCTTTATCCAGTCTTCCTCTTCTTCTCAATGAAGTGATAGGATCTACACATCCCCTGAAGTGCAACGTCCTGTTTTCAAGAAGCGGTAGTGCAATGATGTTCAGGATAGAAACGCGGAACATCTAGACAGAAAACAAAGGCAAAAAAGGTAAAGGTGTCGGCGTTGATCAGTCCCCTAGGGAGGCGTCGCCGCAGCCGCTATACCAAGTCAGTGCCCTTACTTTCTCAAATAGTTCTGGTACGAATTTACACGACCCGGAGGGATGAAGGGTTGATATAAAAAATTTCGAAGCAGAAAAGGTATAATAAACCCAAGTGAAGGCTTGAGCCTGTCAATCATTCTCCAAAGGTGGGCTACAACTCGACACAGTAAGTACAAGTGTAGTAGCCAGAGGACAAAGTCACACTTGTCGGAGACTTTTAGCTATCATGAAACCAACGGCATCAACAGAGTTATGGAAAAACGTCATTACAACGGAAACGTAATAATGCCACAGAAAAGTGTTTGGGTGTATTGATACCAGAAAAGAAGCAACACAAAATCAGTCTCAGATGTTTTTAGAAAATCTGCAAATGAGGAATGTTACAAAACATATTACGTTGATGTTAGGGGAAACTGAAGAGCAAGTAGAGACAAAGTTTGAAAGCGGACAACTTCGGTTATCGAGTTTCGACACATGATATCAATAGATATAAGACGATGAGTTATACTGGGCGATGAAGAATACTTATCCTGATGAATATATGGTGTCAGATAGAAGAGTAAAAAATTAGAAAAAAAAAGTTCTCCACCGATGGATCGAGCGAGAGGGAATAACCGTAACACGGCATGAGAACCGGCCTTCAAGCTCATAAAACCACACACACACAAAACGCTGACTGCCGTGTGAACAATTCAATTCGACACTCGCAGGACAATTTGTCGATCGCCATTTCTGGCGAGCAGTCATGAGGATACAACCCACCCCTCGAATCACTATCGCTTATGATGATCCACTTGAAACATCTCTCTTACCCTTTTCACGATCACTCTTGTCCCTGCGGAAGTTGACCCGAGTAGATTCCAACGTAGCCCCGAATTCTTGTCTAACCCCCCGCTGGCAGTTCAGGTGCAACATGACAATCTCTCAGAGCCACGCAACAACAAGAACGTTACCAGTCAGTTTCTACATGACGAGAAACGAAGGCGGCCTGATCCCCCCGATCGGTTGCGCTAAAACTGAGAACGGTAGTTGAAAACTCGTCCGATGGTTATGCCTAGCAGACACCTAGTAAGGAAAAACTGGAATCCAGTGCAAGCGAGACCAGTGGCCGTAGAAAACAAGACACTTCACTCGATGCACTACGCTAAAGAACGATGACTTCACTTTCACTGAACGAACATCGGCTAAGACGCGAAAAACGAGCGATGATTGGAAAGCTCGAAGATGTCGTCCAAGCCTTTACCATTATTCTGGTGAAAAATGAAGTCCATTTTCCGCAAGGCAGCACAGAAGAAAGTGAAAGTTTGCCGACAATCGTGACAATGAAAGTTAAGAAACTACTCGAAATTCGTATCGCTAAATCTGGGAGGATACCGTTGACCGCAGCGCTAGATCAAAAAACCGCCGACATCATAGCAGTAGCAGCAAAGGGCATAAAACTGCTAGTTAGAGGGTAAATTTTTGTTTGTGAAAACTCAAAGCCAGCAAATGAACTTACCGCGAGGAATTCAAAAAAATTCTGCTCGAGACTTGGCATCAAAAATGAAATAATGACGATCAGCGAGCTTGAAACACTCAGTCTGATTGCGACAGCACTTTTTAGTGATAGCTCACTGAGAGGTAGTTGCTAACCACCTCAGAAGAAGCTCCAGCTCCTACATGTTTGCGGCACTTGTTAAACGGAATACTTAAAACCTGGACAGAATCAGATGATCGTCAGTTTACGGACAAAATTATCCAGTAAAATACCAACGTCCAAAAACCAATGTTCAAGGAAGTGCCCGATATGAGGGAAAGTCCCGAGAAACTTGGATGATGGAACCACCAAGTTTCATCACCCAAGCTTCCAACAGCCCAGAGTGGAGACGAACTTCCCGTTTGAGCAACTCAAAATTGGTTGACGTGAGTATAACAGAGAGTTGTTGGCGGTAGAGGCCGAACGCCCCACAACGAACAGGATGCGCGCATTTTCGCGTTTGTGATGCGTCGATTAGCACTTTTCTGGCAACCGGATGGATCGAGTCGAAAACGACACATTATTATTTATACAACTCATCGAAAAAACAATTATATTCCTACCATCACCAACAACTCGATCGAACGCCACACCGCACTCTGAACCCATCCAATCCAGGCAAGGGCAAACGGAGCAGGCCTGATCAGAAGTGACTTCCACCCAGGAGGCGACACGGAAGAACACCGTTGTAGGCCCATAAGTGTTTGTGGAAACAGCAATAACAGGGTTAGTCGATGCGGGCAGAGTTTATTTATGGGAATTAGAACATGACGAGCACCTACTATGTTCGAATTTCTCAACACCGCGTATTGTCATGTGGAAAAATCAAGACGAATTGGTTAGTTTATACCGTCGGGATTGACGCCGATGCGATATGGGGAGGGCGACAGACCACACGTGGGAGGAACAGATCACCAGGCTGAACAAAGTGCACCTATATGAGAGAACAAAACTCGAGTCTGCAAAAACACATCGTAGGGAGACTGATCTCTTCCAGAAAAAAAAAGCCCTGCAAAACTAAAACCATTCAATTGCTGATTTGAGACATTCTGGATGGTCGTCAAGGATGTACGTGTTTGGGAAATTTCGTACTTTGTTGTTTGTTGTTGTTTCTGTTTCTATAGTAAAATTTTCAAATTTCATAGGTGAGAAAAATTACAGCAACCAATAACAAAGTTCGATGAAGACTATGTCTATCACAGAACGCGAAGCGTTCCGTCTGGATGGACTCCGAACTTCTGTTGCTAAGGCACGGCGGAAAGGTTGTCAAAAATGCACCCCGTGAACAACCAAAAAGTTATTTCAGATTTTCTAAGGTAAAAAAAATAATCATGTAAATGGGTTACATTCAACGGGATAGTACGTATGTCAGATAGAAGCTTCCTGTCAAGATTATTAAATTCAAGATCTCGCTAACGTTCATAGAATCTAAAATGCGCTTCGGATACTTGTGAACATGAAGCTCTCTAGTAGAGCACACAGATCTAGATACCGAGAAAGATTAGAAAAAGGATGTGGGACGCACGCGAGCGAATCCACCCGAGCGGCGAAACCGGTTTCATGAACAATTAGTTTGATAAACAGTAATCATTGTTTTGACTCTTGCAAACTCGCTTACTGTTTCGGTCACGAATCAGGAAATCCCGCCCACTCACACACATACATTACCCTAAACTAGTTGTCGAACACCGCAAACGCACACACATCACCTCATCGCACCCCGTTCGCTACACTCTCTACCGTAACCCGACGCCCCGTTGTGGTTCTTGAAGTGGGAAGGGGATACAGGAATCCGCGCACTAACATTTATCACTGCCAAATCCTTGTGTCAAAGAATAACTTCGTCGAGTAGGGATTTCCACGACGACTATTCGGGAATGAAGGACCATGAAGAAATGGGTCCAACTGTTGCAGCCGAACTGGAGAAGGGAACTTTCGTTGACTGTATACCTTTCGCTTTTTTTATCGTTTTCGCCACTGCGCATGAGCCTTAAGGCCCATTCATACTAGGCAGCAAAGCAACACAGTAAGGGTCGAGTGCTAGGCAGAGACGCGGGCGGTGCCGCACAGCAGTATGCGTCGAGACTGAGATTTCTTTCACTTGACATTGGTAACACCACACATAGCAACGGGCCAAGATTGAGATGGGTCTGCGAAGTGGTGATTTCTGCTCAGACGTAGACATATTGTGTTGCCGAGTATGGATGGGATATAGGACATCATATCCCAGCAACGATACAAGGATGTGATGTGGAGCAAGAAAACATGCAGGATTACTTTAGTTCCGTCGAGTAATATTTATTCTTCCACCACATGACTCTGTCGGGGTGAAAGAGAAATTGAATTGCTGCCACTTTTACAAACACGACAAATGTGTAAACACATGCCAATAGAATACTAGTCCAAAACACTGCACTGTATGCTTAACAAACCGGCGAGAACCACCTTTTCAGCGGGAGAAAAGAGGAGTTTTCTATTGCAAACAATGAGAGAACATTGAAAGCTGCAAGCAGATCCAATAATGAGCTTCAGAAAGGGCAGAATGCGGAAATATTCCTCTAAGAAATCCTGTCACATGTAAATGGAAGAGCTGTAAATGCTCTCTTCGTGAAATACGAAAAATACCAGCATTACAAGCTAGGAATGATTATAGCCAAGTTAAAGACGCATTCTTATGAACTAAATGCGAAAATATACCTCATAAAACAGCAGCGAATAGCGGAACGGGGAATTTTAAGCTACATGAGGATGAACAGCTCTCCCTGGGCTGCATTAACAGCTTGCTAAACACGGCTCATAGGTGACTAACTCACTCGTCAGCGGATTATTTCGGTGAGATTTTTTTCCTTGTTCACATTTCACTTACTGTGAATAGTATAACAAGCATTTAGTGAAGCCCGGAACGTTTTCAGAGGGCTTTAAATAGTAAAAGAGATTCGAACAGCAACATTCAAATAAACTACACTGATGAACTCTTACTTCTGCAAAGCGAAGTTCACCACTGTCCAAAACCAGTCCACTCTAGTTACCTGTCCGTTAGGTGTTCATTGCGTTGTCATTTTCGAGCTACTGCCGAAAAGATCCAAGCTGTACCCAACAGTGTCCCCAAATTTAAATTTTAAAAAAAGCGAAGAGGAGAAAAATGAGGGGTCGCAGATAAGAACAAAATGACTTAATCTATATAGAAGTCGTACGAGAGCTAGGGACAGCTCGAGAGGAGCGAAGACGATAGCATTAACATTAAAGTACATAAAAACGTATGTGTAATGATGTTAACATTGTTTTTTTTTTCGCCTCGAGGTTGATAGGTAGAAGTTGTTACTCATTGAATAATCTTAAACGTTAACATACTAATAGTCGCCAACAATGAGGAGTATGCTGAATGGTGGAGTTTTGAGACCTCTGGAGATGACCGAAGGTAAAAACGTTAGACCGTTAAATAGAACCTTTCATCTAAGTACTTTTTGCAGTAAAAGAAAAGAATACTGTAATTATTAGCGTCGATGCCAAAGTTTGAAAATGAGAAAACTTGGAAATTATAGAAGTATAATTAGGTCCAAGTCAATGACGAACTTCAGTGGGCGGTCTGGAATCGTTGGAACACTACGGTTAAGGTCACCAAGTTCCTCTGAGCCCCTACGAGCCAAATTTGAAAAATTCACAAAAATGGAAACTTCCCAGACTGATGTTGATTAACACCCAGAAATCATCGCCAATTAGGTATAGTAAAAGCTACTTCGAATAAGGTAAGTCGAATATGATCAGAACGTACCCCGTTGGATTTAGAATATTGTAGATTCTCGGGACAATCGTTGAACATTTCTTTGCGAACGGATTGCCTGCTTTCACGAATTACAGTGTTTATCCACCTGTTTGGCCCGCTCTGCACTTCGCAATCGATTTCATCTTATATCGTCACCACACGAAACTGTGTAAACGCTCTTATTACATTCATAATGACGTCCATGAAGCCAAAAAAATCAAACCCTCAATTTTAATGGACTGAAATATTTCATCATCGAAAAAGAGAGGCCTCCAAAATTCGTACAAAGTGTAGGGCTTTTGAAAGACAAATTGATGACATCACCAACTCAACATATTTCAAAACCTGTTCGTACATTTAGAATTTAACACGTGTGAGAACCAGTTCTTCCATTTAGATTTCGCTGACTAACGATCCTCCATCGACTGGAGATTTGTAAGACTGAAAATGAACTCACATTGCAAGGGAGGAATTTTGCAAATACGAGCGACATGTCACTCTATACAGAAATCAGCAGATGAGCACACAAATTAGACCAGATAGGGCAGTTCGCTCGCAGATTACCATACATTGCAACATAGAGTTTTCTCAGATTCAGTAAAATGCCATGAAATTGAATTTCTTGGATTAAATTGCTCATTCCCTTCTTGGAGTCACTTCCCATGCGACAAACTATTCATTACATAGCTTCATCCACCGAATTCTTTATAGAGGTTAAGCTTCATCAAAATCCCTGGTGACATGCTCTTGGTGGTCTCAGTCCGCGCGAGTTAAGGATCGTCATCGTACGACGTGAAAAAAAAACTCGAAAATCGAATCCGCTGCTTGCCGAGTGGACGATAAGTGGTCGTGAAGACTTCGACCGACCGATTCAGCGCTTTGACACGGATATTTCACATAAAACGACACACACTGCTCTCCGTGCTGTTGCTTTCAGTAGCCGCGGATACAACCGTTGATCACAACATTCTGCTGCATTTGGATCCGAGGCCAACAATTACTGAGCGTACCAAAGAAAATGGCTCGCTTCGAAAGAACTCGGACCACTACTCATGTCTTGGAGTCATTCGCAACTAAAATACCCGAAAACATTCCGGTTTCTGCAAGAGACATCGAAATTCTGGGATCAAACTTAAGGAAACCGGAAAAGTGTTGAGAGACAATATTTATGAGTGACCGGAATATGCAAAAGGCATTTTTATGTATCACCTAGATGATGAAACAAAAACAGGTCACATGTTCCCATGTGACAGCTTCAAAATTAAGAATAAAGGACTCTTAGAACGAAACAGAAGGATGAAAGTTGCTATTATATCAGATGAAACTTGGAAGGCTGTCCAATATTACATTTGAACCACTAGAGAAAAAAGTTGAGCTCTCAAGTAATTTAGTACAATAAACTCATGTTAGAGAGCAGAATTACAGAAACAAGACGCGTTTTTAGGTTCATCTGGCTAGAAACAGTTCCTAGTAAATCGTTAGAAGCAAAACCAGAGCAAAAGTGCCGAGAAGAATAGTTGAGGATCACGAATCGTTTTAAATCTCCAAATGTAGTAAGAATAGATCGACAGGTGAATTTTATTGAGAAAAAATCGCGTGTGCAACTCGCGGCTAGCACCAATGGCTGATGGCAATGTGATGGCGACCGAGGAGAACTTGTTGAGAAAGACTCTCTGCGAGCACCTGAGAGGGCGTCGAAAGGAATTCAAACGATTTTCCGTAGTCAAAAAACCGAATTCGAAAAACGCGCTACATTTCACTAATAAAATAAGTGAAACATTGAAGTGCTCTTCAACAGGATCGCCACCTTTCTTCCTTCTACCCCAATTGCCAACATTCTGTTCGGATGCTCTGACAGACAGGATGGCGTCAAATACCGAACACCACTAGGTCACTAGATGGTGATCTCCATGATTGTTCATTATAATATGTGAGTAAATAAGATTTAGTATCTTCGAAATATAAAAAAAATTGGGTCGAGATACATCAAGAAAATCTTTAGTCGAAATAATATCTGAAGAGAACTAAATAACTCTACTTGAATAAGGAAACCTTTATGCAAACCTCAAACGAATCCATTTCAAATACACAACGTCCAGTCAAAATTATGCGCAACCTGCAGTACTTACAGTACTTTTAGAAAATGATGAGCTGGGAAACCGATAGTTACTTTATTAAGTCTAGCAGCTTCAAAACAAGTTTCTCGCCTAACTGAACCAGTCGGGAAATTCACAAAAAATAATCATAGGAACAGGAAAAAAGCGGCGTAACGGTGCAACAGACGGAAGGCACTAATTGTAATTGCGCATTGTCGCATGATAATTGTGACCTTGCTGATATGGGGCAGCACATTTCGTTGGCGCAATGCCTTCTCCATCGTCCTTCGTGTCGAAACGGCCCCGAAACGTGGTGGGCCAACCTAATAAGGCCAGGGTGGACGGAACACAGCCGCTGGGTGGACAAAGTAAAGACGAGAACCGGTGGCAGCGCGAAGGACAAGCGCGAGGCAGTTTGTCGTTCTAGAAATCAAAACGAAAACGCGCGGCTGTTTGACAAGAATTGAATGGAGTTGAAATGAGAATCGCAAATATTGCGCAGTGCGAGAGAGCATGTCGAGCAGCAGAGCGCCGTGGTTGCGGAGTCGAAGAGCCGAGGAAATAGTCAGAGACCGGAACAAGAGATACAAAACGCAAACAAACTTTTGTAGAGCACGCCGCGTGCGACGACCGCGCGACGACGATCAGCTCGGCTTCCGGATTCGGGCGCTTCGCGGCGACGATCACACTCGAAATTCTCGAGAGCTACTTAGCGGCTGTTGGCACGATAAACGATGCGCTCAGCAAAGCGAATTTACAGCCGCTTCTTCGCAAAACTGCGGCGCCGAACGAAAGACTGGCGAAGAAAGATGACAAGAGACGTGAGAAACACCTCTGGATGTCCATAATGGCGAAAGAAATGATGAGAACCTCAACCGCTAAATGCCCACTCTGTTTACGCTTATAAATGTAAGGTAAATACCTAGGCGCTGATCAGTCACTAAGGGGTGCGCCACCGCATTCGTGACCCTTCAGAATCGTAGAGGCGGAGTGAATGCGTATTTTACCCACACACTGACTTGCGAGGGTCAGACGCAATACCAACTCAATGGCTATCATCCCTGATGAGTCTGGTACCCATTTACCCCATCTCGGAAAGGCGGAAGGTGGTTAGCTACCGCAATGATCGCACCGTTCAACCGTGCGGATGTCGGTAATGCTTCTTACTACTGTACCACGATTACGAATATATTCCAGCGGTAATCTCAATCAGTGCTACTTCGAGTTAGGAGCGGCCCTGAAGCAGGCTGCAACCACTAATCTACATGACAGCTCGCGATTAAATGGTGTTTCTATTGGGGACACTCTATCAACTGGGCTACTTTACTGTTTTTCAAAAACCACGCCGATAGAAGAATCTAAAGCAAAAGCAGCAAAAAGGAATGAGCACACCTGCCGGAGAAATTAAAAACATCAATAACTGACACAATATAATATTACAAATCCACAGCAATCTGTTTGTAATAGTGGCCAGCCAGTGACGGCAAGATGCCTATCGAATGAAAAAGAATAATAGCACAGACGAACACCTACAGTAATGCGGCAGCGGAGTTCGTTCCAGCTGGCGAAAGCGGGACTGACCCATCAAGGCTGTGAGGAATTGTGAAAAGAACGCAGTCTTGGTAATATAGTAATAACGAACCATCGAAGAAATCTCTAGCGCCTTAGGGGCCCAGGACCTTTGGTAGGGTCCCACCAAAGAGCTCGGAACCACGTGTGTGAGCATCAAACGTCAAATCAAAGGGTTTCGACTTGAGGTTTTCTCTACATGAAAATCTTGCTGCTCAAAAACAGCAAAGCTCACGAATGGGAAAATACTGAAAAATATTTGAAAATGAAATTTCTCGAATACAGTTAGAGTAAGATGAACCAGAAAACACATTATTGGGTAGTATCCTGTTTTATCAAGTAGTGCTACTTTACATTTTAACTGTTAATGTTATTTCACTTCTTTTTTAGCGTTCCGTTACATTTTGTTATTCCCGTTGTTATTGCATTTCGTACCGTTTTGTTATTGTTTTTAAAGCTGCACGAATATCGACGTTAGAATTTGTTTTAGATTCTAATACCTTCTTACATGCCTAAAGCGCGTAATAAATGTATGTAATTAAGTAATTCGAACATTTTTAAGGAATCTGTAACGTACACCAACAAAAAATCAATCGGTCGGTGTTTGGTACATTTCAAATAATGAGATACTTCTGAAAAGTTCTGCTTGTTTTTCACTTTCACAGCACAAAGAAACAGTGGGTGCTAAGTGGGGGCAACCAAAAAAAAATATCCTGAGGCCAAAAATTATAACAAAAAGCCTGTTCAAGTTGATGTTCAAGTAAGGAGACTTGAAAATGCACATTTATTGAAAACCGTTACCTTTTTGGAGAGTTCTAGTAAAAACGAAAAGTACAACACTTCTACTGGTATACCCAACGTATACAGCATCGAAAAATGAACGCCTAGAGTTCTCTTTTAAGTACGGACAGAAATGGTCACATTGGGCTGCCCTCCACTGCATATAAACCACGGGCCACCTACGTTAACATACAGATTTAAAAATCCGCAAATATATGTTACTGCCAAAACCGAGAACTTTCAACTGCTCTATGCGGACAGCAGAGCAGAGTAACTCAAACCGCTTCATCTGAAAATCACACGAAACAGAGCTTGGCAAACGGGTAGGAGCCAGCTCCTTCTTGTAGCAAAAACAGCAAGAAAAGTATGGGTTATACACAGCTAATCAAAGAAATTTCGAGTACCCAAACAGAGGAAAGAAACTCGGCTAAAGTCTAACAGTAAGAAGAAAAAAAGGAAATGCGGCTCAGATCTGTCTCCCAGGCGGCAGACCTCAACTAGCCGTGAATATCATCAACTAGAGAGAATAGCATAAAAAGGATCAACAAACCTTGGTGAGCGATGGCTGAAGATGTCCCCAAAATGTTTTCACCGAGACCGCGCGGGCGGGATTTCGATTGAATTTCGTTGGCGGGCATGGTGCAGTACACCAATTCTGAACTACCGTACTCCCTAGCAATCGTGGTAGAGCGCACGGATCGGCGCTGTGGGCGATTGGGTATGGGTACAGAGGTAATGAGTGGAAGGTCGCCGAAGATCAGTTCCCTGAGTATGCGCCATGCACTCGCCTCCCATTCATAATAGTGTCACGGTGAATGCCGATTTGGCCTACAAGCCTACTTGCTGAGCCAGCCTCTGATCAGTGCCATCACTCTCCCACGATAGCCAGCTACAGACCACCCGATCCCAGAGAGATGGAGGGCATTGTTAGCCTGGGTTAGGAAGGATCGTTCAGGGGTGTCCAGTTATTTTCCAAAACGAGAGGTACTGCGTGTAGCTCCAGAACTGCAGACACTTGGGTGACACTCGACAAGCGGAAGTTGAAGAGGATCCCTTTGGGACTACGAACCATAGGTGCTACAGGGAAGTGAAACTCTAATGAAATTGGAGGGCTACACTGGTTAAAAGATTTGGCATCATGTCAACTTGGGTATTGATACCGTATTTTGACTGCAAGAGGGGTCGGCGCACCCCATATCTGTGAACCCCTCAAATCTTCTACCAAAAGCAATCAGATTTTTGTATTATCCAGAGCAGTCCGAGAAACGAAGCGAATTCGACAAGAATGCCTCGGCCCGTCCCAGCACAGTCACCTATCCTTTAAAAATTCGCTTTCTCGGGCAACTTTTTTCTGGAATAAATCCGATGCTTACCATGACGGAGTGAAGCAGATAGGCCAGTGCAGCGTGGGTGGGTGGTTTGGGCGTCGGGCGTTTCCTAGACGGGTCGCGCCAACGGCTGTTGTAGAGCGAAAGAACGTGCTATCGAAATTATTTCAGCGCATAATCAATCGGTATCGAGTATAAACCGAATCGAAAAATCGCTGCTGCCCCCCCCCCCTCAACAGCACCCGCCGCCGCCGTCGCTCCGCGTGCTTTTCCGTCGCGAGTCGCACTTTCGCATTTTCGCCCCCTGGAGCGCCGACGCGAACGTCGTCGGTTTCGCATCGCCGGCCTTTAACCATCATTTCGGTTTTCGTTGAGTAGTTAGCGGAACCAGCCGAACCGTCGCAGCGGCGCTTCAACGGGCTTTTCCCGCGGGTATGTGGGGATTGGGCTGGGGGTGGGCACAAGCTATCAAAAAGGCCGATTAGTTCAATGCTGAATTAACAATCCCTCCTGCACTTCCACAGTTACCATTTCAAACGAAAGGGCAGAAAGGAATTGCTCCAATACACTTGGAAGAACTAATAGGGAACTTCATTATGAAGTGGAACGTATACTATTAATGTTTGTGACTCGGACGTGGGGTAGAATAGAGTGTTTTACTAAGGCTAAATGGTTCGGCCTTCCCGGCGGACCTTTGTGCTCAATATTCTCAATTCTTACTCGATCGGTTCATTCTCGACGGAATCCCACAATGAAGGGCACAAGAACACCAATCCCCATCCAGTAAGGGTATGACTTCAACTTCAGAAACAGAAAAGTCAATCATCCAAAACTTGAAGCGTACACCATCACGGGTTGTTAATATTCGTTCGACTTCATTCACAAAGAAGGAAAATAGTGTGGTCCTTCCGTATCTGTCAGTTCCTCGCTTTGGCGTTTGTAACACTTACGAGATTGCTCTGGGAAGTGACTATCATTGAGGTATCTCAACAAATTTTTCGATAAGCCATTCAACTCTTCTCCGGTCTAATTTCTTTTTGAATAGCGACTACTCTGGAGCTTCGGAGGCATAGGAATTGGAAGTCTCCTTACCTCTCATGCTGGGAAGTAAACATATGAACAACTTCTTGAATAAATATCATCGAGAACGGTAGATTGCTGTACTACGGGATGAAGTACTAGTTCTCAACATTCTCTTCATGGAGATGAATCCAAGAACTGGAGCACAACTGCCTTGGAGAGTAAGTCATTGAGCCTTTCAATGTACAGACTAGTCCGATGAGAGTATATTGTCGAAGACATTTACATCATTCGTTTTTCGCCACAACTGGCTTTTTACTGACCTACAAATGTTGCAAATTCCACGAACGAAATCACGAGGCTAGCGATTATTCACGCCAGCGACATGATGACTGATTGGTAGGACGTCTCACTCAATCACAATCCTCAGTTCCGTGGTAGAGCGTTATGGCAACGAATCAGCCCTTTTCACAGAGGACTCTCCTGACATACTGTAGCTGAAGCGACGATCCATCAAGCACTTAATATCACCAGTTTCGATGCCTTAATCCATATCTCCAAGCGCTTCCAAAAGTGGCGTTCGAGCCGGGCCACGGGGTGGGCTACGGCGAGCGGGCGAACGACGAAACCAGCCGAAAAACCGGTAATGATACGGCTAGATCTCTTGCCCGAGGGGGCGGTCGGACTGTGAAACGAGCGCAGCGCGGATACGACACCCCGTACTATGCGAGAACACCCACACCGTACACCCATTTCAAACACTAGTTTCGTACTAGTTCAGTGGTTGTGCGGCGCAGTTAGAGGTTTTGAGACGGAACGGGAAGTCAGACAGACAGGCGAGCCGCCGGATCTCTCACAGTTATACCCAACAGCAAGAAGCGACTCGCAACCAGTCCCGGGACCGCTGCGACTTTACTAGCATAGAAGAATTCGAACCAAGGATGAACAGTGGTTTAGGTTCTGACTTCACCAAGAGTAACCTCTTTCCTAATTTTTCGAGCACTAGAGCTGTGTAGGGTAAGCAAAGCCAAGAGGAGAAGTAACCTGTCCTTTTTGCGTGGTCCATTTGAGAGGTAACCCAAAACTTCATGTGCATCTCGGACTCTATCTTCCCTTGTTCATAACTCGAAAAAAAAAACAGACAATTGATTAGTAAGTTGTCATGATTAAGCACAACTCTTTGCAGGCAATCCGGCAAAAATTGCCCTTAACCATGATAACCTTATCAGTCATTTATTTGTTTTCTTGAGTTTTAAATTAAGGAAGGCACCACCTGAAATGAACACGAGCTTTGGTTACTCCAATATGTCACACAATTTACAGATGTGATACCAGGCCTAAAGTTTCGACCTAAATTTTCAAATAAAAAATGATTCGTTTTCCAAGCTGAGAGGACAATTTGAAGTCAAAATTCGATCCGAATGAACTGTGTTTGTGATGGAAGGAGAAGAGAAGGTGCTGAGGCTGCAGAGAGCTTCCGCAGAGGTTGACCGCGGTCGACGGCCAGCCGAGGTGCGGTCGATCTACGAATATCCGGCGCCGGTAGGTAGGAAGCTCATTTCCGGATGAGCTCAAAATTAGCGCGCTAAATCACTCCCCACACGTCAAACGCACTACAGAATCCAAAGAGTATGATGATGATGAGTTAATGAAAAGGCCGCCGCTGAGCCGACGCCGTCGAAGAGCGCTGAAATACGGTGGAGTTCATTCTGCTAATCTTTCTGCTTGATTCTTGAGCCGACGAGGGTCTAAAAGAATGCGCTAAACGGTTGCGTCCAGGCACTTGCAGACAGAGATCACTTTGATCAAATATAGCTCTAGTTAGAAAATACGAAGAGTAACTAAAGAGGAAAATTCTGGAAAGACATCGATCAGTCCTTCGGAAGATAGCAGCTCCATGAAAGCGTTGCCGGGTGATGGAAAAGTTGTTTCAAATCTGAAATAATGTGTCTATGGAACAGGAAATTCGTATGAAACAAGTGTGGACGTACGATATTTTCCCCACGAAGAGAATATTATACGAAATAAGCGAATGGAAGCTGTAGGCAAAAGGACAGAGTCCTCCTGAACACTTAGCAATCGAACTAGGTTGTTAGGTTAGCAGAGATGGACAAGGTAATACCATTTGAACAAGGTAAATAAACTCTAAACGAGTGCGCGATGGCAGTCAAACAGTGTGAAGGCGGGAGGAAAGAAGGGAAGTACTCGAGAAAGATTAATTAGTGATATTCATTGTAAATGCCTCAGCATTTATACACCACATAACAAACATTACTGTTTTTACTGAATACATGAGCATAAAATAAACAAACAACCTCAAGTCCAGCCGAACACCTACTCGCGATCTTTTCTATCTGGAACTATGACTCAGCGTTGGCGAGAGCGCAAGAAAATAACTCAATCTTTGTTAATATCAAGGTTTCTACTCTGTTATTGAAGAAATCACGTTCGTTGCTCTGTTTCTTCGTTGATTTCAAATACAACTTTCAAAGTTCCACTTCGTTGTTTTACAAAGAATACGATGTTTTGTCAAAAGTCATATTGTCCGTTTTCGCAAGGACAAACCGATGTTTGAAGAGTCAAAGATGAGGCTGATGAACTCCAATCAGGTAATCGATCGAATCGATAGGCATTGCTCCAGCTACTTTGGTCCCGTTAGTCAATAATTCGAAGAGGGCCTTCCTTAGCGTAGAGTTCTCGGAATATTTGTTCGCGTGCCGACTTTGAAGCTAGCCGCTTCATATAGCGTTCTCTATGCAGGTCGGTCTCGAACAGAGCAGAGGAGACCGCCGAACGCTACTTGCAGAAAAAAGCCACCGTGCTTTCTGGCCGCACCGACTGCCGGGCTTTTTCAGACCGACAAAAACCGCCTTTAGCAGAAAACGACCGACCCATTTCGACCGGAGTGAAGGAGCTGTATTTGAGGAGCTGCTCCAGAATCGCCCTTTGAGAGTGAAATAAAGGTTTTTTCTTGGAAACCACCGCATAAAATGATGTCGTTTTGGCGGTGAGTTAGAGGGACGAGACTTCGTTCTCATTTTTATCTGAGGACAGTTTCTACAATGGATCTTCAACTTTCTATGTAGCATTCGCTGTTTCTGCAGTGGTAAGTCGGTGCTAAATTGGCCACGATTCGGCTGCCATTCGACGAAATATTGGCTTGCATTACAACGACGCCTGACAAAATGAAAACATCGTGAGCGGGATCAGCAACAAACGAAGCGAATTCTCAGAGAAAGAGCGCTCTGGAGGCGGGCAGAGCAGTGCGAGTCACTTGCCGCCGTGAAAAACACAAAATACACGTGTTCTTCAAGTAATTTGTAAATCACCGGCCTCGCTGAGAAATCCGAGCAACAGCTGTGCCCTCAAAATTAGAAATTCTAGCAGAAGAAACAATGCCAAAGCAGCGAAAAGCGCTTACGGTCTTTCAAAATCATACTATTAGGTTGGAAAGTTATGAATTTCCGCTGCGTTTTTTGACATGTATCTACCCTGTAAGAAATGAGTTGTCAATTTGGCGTAGCTCTATTAAAAGCACAAATCGTCTCGCATCGGTGAGCATACTTACTGTCCCGAAAATTAATTTTTTGTAGGAAAAATATATTAAGAAAATGGACAGTGAGAAACTGCGAGTGCGCATCTGCATGTGGTACGACTTCAAATTGGGGAAAATGGCAGCAGAATCACATCGGGCCTTATGCAGTGTTTTTGGTGAGCAGGTTCTATCAGAGCGCCAGGTTAGAAATTGGTTCCTGCGTTTTCGTGACGGATACGACAGCCTTGGAGACGAGGACCATGAGCGTCGACCAGTGTCGGTGAACAGTGGTGTCCTCAAGGAAGCCATCGAACTGGATCCGCGTCAAACCACAAGAGAACTGGCGGCACAGTTTGGGTGTAGCCACACAACAATTAGAACCTACCTAAAAGCGATTGGAAAAGAAAGCAGGTCCGGCAGATGGGTGCCGCACTTACTCAGTGAATTGAACAAAGCGGCAGGAGTCACCGCCGCAGGAATTCTCCCCAATATGGCCAAGAGGAGCACTTTCTTTGGTTCCGTTTTGACGTCGGATGAAAAGTGGATCTATTTCCAAAACGTAAGCAAAAAACGCCAATGGTTAAGCAAGGGTGAGCAGCCAATCCCGACTCCTAAACCTGACGAACACTGCCAGCAAGCCATGTTGTGTATTTGGTGGAATACAAAAGGCGTGGTGTACCAGGAAGTGCTGAACCCTGGTCAGAAGGTTACGGCAGACTTGCACTGTCAGCAGCTGTGCAGAGTCGAACTAGCGCTGCGTCGCCAAGGAGTGGAGACATCAACGATCAAAATCCTGCATGACAACGCTTCACCCCACACCGCAAAAATCACCCGGAGAAACTCCAGTAGCTAGGCTGGCAGGTTCTGCCCCATGCGCCTTACAGCCCAGACCTTGCTCCATCCGACTACCATTTATTTCGGTCGATGCAGCACTCATTGGCTGGCAAGAGATTCCGAAACGTCACTGAAGTGCGGATGTGGGTGTCGAGTTTTGTCGATGACCGGAGCAGCCAGGTTCATTCGGATGGGATTCGTTCCTTGCGTCGGAGGTGGAGGAAGGTCATAGACAGTAACGGAGAATATCTTTTAGATTGAGGTGCAGATTCAAGGCTTTTTGCAGTAAACTTTCTTTCTCACTCAAACGGCAATCCATAACTTTCCAACCTAATAATTAATCACTTGCTCTTCAAGATATAGTGGGTATGTCGATACCGGAAAAGAATGAGTTCTATCCGCTGCTTTCACTAATCTATAACCTAATAGTAAACCGTAAAGTTTGCCACTTTTTCAATATCGGTTCAATTTCATCGAAGTGTTCGGTTTGAAATAGCTTATAGATTCCTAACCATTTCTACGTTTAATATTTGATAACATATAGCAAAGAAATACGGACAACTAAGGAATTTTCAAGAGAAAGGGTGGTGGGTAGCAAACACTTGAAGAGGCTCTAGTAACTCGACTAGCAACGATAAAGTAAGCCGGTTTAGAAAAACCACTGAGATTAGTCGAGCTGCTCTTCCTGATGTGATCTCTGCTCAAGTGCTCTCTCTGCCTGATTCATAGAATGGCGAATTACAGACGACTTTGAGCAACAAAATGACGACAAGAGCTACCCGGATAGATTGCAGATGAGCAGAAGGTTAGGGTGGTCTGCCTGAAATCTTGCACTTTGCAAATCTTCGTTGCACTTTAAAACTGAAAATGCATCACAACACAACAGAAAATGTTCTCTGATCAGTCTCGTGAGGAGGCATTCCTATCGGACTTCCAGGAATGTTACTCACTGACAAATTCCTTCCAGGATGTACCTCCAATTTAATAAAGCCTTCTGAACGAGGAGTTGTCAAAAGCGGTAGAACGGATTATACGTGAGCTATGGACGTGATTACTGGTATTTGGTGCCGTCCATCATCAATTCGACTTTTTTTGTCGAAGAAAGGCTTAAGAATGGTTTTTACGATTTGTGATCTTTCTTCTACTGTTCTACCTTCAGATGTTGTTAGGTGAAATTATCCATTCAGTGGTCTAATTATATATCTACATGCCTAGGTTTGAAAAAAGAGAACTTGGCAGCTCTTCCTCCCTGAAGGTTTGAGTCCCAAGTGCCGCCCAGACATAAATGGCTCAAAATGTAGCCTAAATAAGACTAAGCAAATTGTAACGTCTCACTCTGCACGACTTTTTCATTTCCCTTTGTTACCCGAAAAGCAAACAACCCGGCGGCACCGTCTCATTCAAGTTATCACAGCAACGCCCATTAGTGAAAGGTGTGAAAGGTTTGAGATAGCCACAATTAATCTATAGGGGAGAGAGAGGTAGTAGAAAGTTTGAAGTGGATGGAGAGCAATTAGGTGAACGAGGGAGTGAGAGGCTCATCAGGGGATCTCTCCTCGGTCGCTCTCTTCGAATTTCGTGGCATTTCGCCGTAACGCCGAAAAAATGACTCCTCGGCGACATATGGTGACCCCCGACGCACCACCCGAGCTCTGATTTTCAGAGCGAATGAAATCGCGGCTGAGTTTCTCTCCTTGCACTCAGAGCTCAGCTCATTAGAGAATCTACTCTCGAGCAATTCGTATTACCAGCCCCGATCCGCACCCAAATTTTCCATACCTAGCTCGAAACGGTTCGAGTCGGATCTAGTGGAAATAAAAAGAAAGTGAATCAAGTGATCAGTATTCACCAGTTCCCTGAGGACGCGCCATGCATTCTTCTTCTATACAGAATCGTAGAGGCATGAGTATTTGTCCTAGTCGGTGTCTTTACCTTCCCAGATGAGGTCCAATACTTTTACCCGACCCCAGAGGAGTGGAAGGCTCGGCTAGCATGGGGCAGGATCGATCGCTCGATCTTGCGTGTGCCAATGGGATCTTTCGCCACTGTACCACGCGCGTGCAATGGAAAAAATGTTTCCTATCGTTTACTCTCGATTGCATCCCTATTGCGACAAGAGCTGCTTTGGTTCTCTATGTGCGAAGAAAGTCACCAGGTCAGATAACATATCGATAAGGTAATTTCGCTCAGAATTACCTTATTGTCCACCACGATCAGATTTCAGCACCCAGCGAAGATTCCCTGGGAGATGGATGGTTGGAGAACGGCCGGGTTTTCAATTATGATATGAAGGCGAGCGCCTCTCAGTGGTGTGGCTCCGGGGCGAGGAGGAGCGCGCCTATTAGGTAAAATCCGTGCTTCAACGCCGGCCACGCTAGCGAGGCTAATTTACATAACGAGGTTATGAATACGAGGCAGCTGAGACACACACTCTCACACTCATTCCCCCGTCATGACCCCTGTCAGTCCGAATGAATCTCCACGCCTGACTGCGACGACGCCTTAAATTCATCCGGACAAGGCGCGACATAAACCCACAGGCTATACGATGAGTCGCTTAGAAGAGCTTGGGAAGCTTCCTCACAGAGGGAGCATTGGAACTGCAAGACAAACGGGACCTCTATCAGATTTTAGATCATTTTGACCTGGAATCCTCATGAACGGAATTAGTGGCTATTCAGAGTTTAGCAAAAATGCAAAAAGGTTAAACAGGTTGGCGAGGTTAGCTGGCCCCATTGCGCTGATCGAATGACTACAACCACCTTTTACACTATAGTCTGACTAGGGCAACGCACGATTGACTCACAGAGAAAAATTTGCTCGTGAAGAGAGGGGAAACATCACAAAGACTTCTACGATTAATTTCACCGAGCTTTACCATAATTGACAAAACTCCGCCCGAGTACAGTGTCTAATTCATGAAGGGACTGACTGGACTTGAGACACGAAGTGCTTTTCAAGTTTGAAAAACCTGCCATAAAGGCAGCATTTGACAATGGAATTGTTTAAGAATGAGATTATGAGTTGTTTTAGCAATCATTCAATGATTTTAATTTCGCTTTACTTTGTGTTTCTATTCTCTGCTGGTTAATTATAATTTTTTGACAAATTAAAATAGGAAGAATTGCAAGGTAAGGAAAGATCTCTGTCTGATCTGGACTGCATGGCCGCTCAAGTCTGATTCTGTAAATGACCGTTGTGATTGCAGCATCTTCCTCTAATATTATAGAAGAGTGATGCGTACTTGGAGGAAAAAGCTGCTCTGTCATACATCATAAACTGGAAATAAGAGCAAATTCGGGATGGATATGGTCCTACTATCTATTTCATTCACTTTTTTGGCTCTTCCTTTGACAGGGGAGCGGCACCGACAAAAGAGATAACAAAAGCAACAGAGTTCGTGCAATTTTTTGAAAAGGCAACTGCTGAGGAAAACAGGCACGATTTTTTGATAAAGAGGTAAGAACAGCGTTGTTGGAAGAAAATCTGTAAAGAATGAAAAATGGGCTGGTGCTGTCGCTGAGAGACACGTTCTCTTAAGTTCTTTCCAAACAAAAAGAGGAGCTCGGAGATGAAAGCTTCTAGTAAGAAAAGATGAAGAGCATCAGAAAACTAAAGGGCTCGAGTCTTGAGTGAGTCATAATATAATACGAGGGAGTAGTAGAGCGTCAATGGTGCGGCAATTGAGCCGTGTGGATATGTATGGCATTTGCCAGAAATGAATGGGTGGCGACATTACGTGTAATCCGTTATGGGAGGGAGGTAGTAAGCGCGAGGTTGGAGATAATCGAGTCGATTCTCAGTCCATTTCCAGGCGGGATTTCCTACCTCATCTATTTTATATTGAACTCTAAAAATCCATGGCAAACAAAAGCAAGGAGTTGTATGAGTGAGGCGGGGTAGGCGAGTGCGGATTTCGCAGTTAGCGAACTCCCTTTTTCGCCGTCGCTCTCATCTACCGTAGCCCGCAACGATGACGGGGCGGAGCTTCGCGACGAAAAACCACGAATTGCAGAATTCAAACGCGAGCATTTGGACGCCATTGGGGGACGCGCCGTGCAAGTCGCTCCGCCTCGAATCGAGAGATGCTTTTAGGCTGACAATCAGCACTCATTTGAACATTGTCCTCGCCTCGGCTGACGATGTTATGGGAGAGGAACCCCAACGAAAAGGTTAATTGGCATAGTGACGCTTTGAGAATTTTTCGCAGCTCAGCACTATGAATGCGTCCTTCGACGTCTGCGATCACCGCGGATACGGTAGACGCGAGAGCAGAGGGTTTATATATGGAAAGGTATGCTGATCGGTGAAACGTTACGGGATCGATTAATAGCGGAATTAAATATGAGAACAATGCGACCTGGCAGCATAATTCATCCCAACACAACCACACATAGCTGCGCTAAGATTCAGCCTGTTTTCCTCTGGTACTAAGCACATCAGAGACGAGAATGGAAAGGCGGGAATGAGACCAATCCGAGAAGCACATTTCAGCCTATTTTAAGAATTTCATGACAATAAGGTTCATCACTTCAGGGGGTTACCACAGGCACCAAGAAGAAAAGGGCTAGATGGTCCTTGGCCAAGTTATTGAATGCCTCTCTCAGCTAATTACCATGTCAATTGATTTTTACAGGTCATACGTTATGTGGGCGCATGTCGCAGCAGCCAGCCAGTGAGTCAGCCAGGAGTATGTCACAGACACAAAATAATCGTTTATCAATATGTTCTCTGACTTGCCAAGATCCATCGACTCGAAGGAGGTGAAAACGCGACGGCCACTAATGTTTCACAACAACATTGATAGATGGCTCAGCAACGTAAATTTCAGGAACAAATAGAAAGGACAAGAAAATCGAGCGTTCCAGAGTCATTGGAAATCTAGTCATTGGAAGTCAAGAAACAAGAAGCCTGAGGTATGATAGCAATGAGGAGCAGTATGAATTTCTTTCAAAATAGCAAAACCTCATCTGGTTTTACAATGAACGCGTTTCTTAAGTGGTTAGCCTTTAACAAAAAAGGCGCGCATAGCGAACACTTAGCTAGATGTCATTTTAAACTCTCACCGGCTCGAATAATGAGCCTCATATGCGAACTAAGCGAATGATATGTTGTAAAAAATGTGAAACGAGCTATCAATAGTATGGAGATTGAAAGGTCGAAAGCGAGAGTGGAGAGACCTGGTCGAGGGATCGTCCAATGGCGGGACCGATTAGATCGCTGGTTTCGGCGTCAAAAATGTCAAGAGGAGGCGAGAGGCCGTCGACCTAGACCTACAAAAATTAAGCGCAGAAAATAGCGCGCCGGTCAGCGAGAGGGCCAAAAGTGAGGCAGGCCGAGACGAACGGCGCCCGTCACAGTTGGATGATGGCCAAAGAGGCCGTCGATGCCGTTCGGACGCTCGGTTTCAGCAGAACGAGAGTCAGAGAAATTTGTCGGATGGAGATTCGTTTTTTTCGAAGAGCACATACCAATAGAACACTTACTAAACTTTTGGATTCACATTCCAAAAGTTCAACAAGCACGAATCAGTTCTTTCCTTGGCAAATCTAAGTTGAAGTGGGCTTGAGCAAAAGTTCAGGGAGCCGGTTGAGAAAAATCCAAAACGCTTAGAACAGTATGCGACTGCTGGCCATCGTACAGTCACACTAGCCAATACGGAGATCGCTGAAGACTGGGGTAAACTGCTACCGCAAAATTTCCAAGACCCTAAACTTCCAACTAACCCTTCCAAGACCCGTCGAAAGCATCGACTCAGCTTCATGTATTGTTTGTGTCTGGTTGGTTAAACGGACTAAAAGACTCGCGCGCGGTTAGTGAAGCGAGAAGAAGGCGAAAGTAAAGAGATGCCTGGTTGGACGGCTGGCTGCCATTCGCATCCGCCACTCAAAGAAGAATAAGAAGCAGTAGCTCTAGAGTAATGAGAGGGACAGCGAGCGACGCGCACGAGTAGACGAGTAATTCGAAGGAAAGAATGGAAAAGGCAGTAGAAAAAGGGTAACGACCAGAGAAAAGAGGAAAGTAGCTCATTTTGAGAGAAAACGTGACTAACGACAGCTCTGACAATCTGTTAAGTGAGGAGCTTGTCGTCGAATTCTATAAGATGAATCTGTTCCCTCCTGCCGAGATTTCGATATATCGTAAGCGAGGAAAAGCCGGGAAGGAAGGTCTGACTTGCAGCGAATATAAAGAAGAATTTACATATTTACTCGTGCCTTTTCTAAAACACTGGTTACAATAAATGCTTTTTCTTTTATTGTTGAAATGAGTCCAAGGAAGTTCAAACAGCCCTCTGTGAAACCGAATGAATAAGAAAGTAGCAATAGTAATAATAGTAACTACAAAAAGACATAATTCTTTTCGTTAGAATTGACGTAATCACCTGTGCGATAGGGCATCTTGCAGAGTTCAAAACTAGGTTTCCAAATGTCTTCAGATCTTCTGCGACCACATTTCCATGGAAAGCCAATTTCCGAAATCATCATCAAGTGAACAAAAGATTATTCGCGAGATTATAGTGTGAACATGAATCCTCTTTTAGATTCACCTCACTGCTTTTTGATCCTGGTGAACGGTAAAGTAAAGCAAGGGTACCAAAATGATACTTTGAATACTCAACTTTTCAAGGAGTGCGGTCTTGAAAAAGTTCAGAGCAGTAAACGGCTTGAAGCAAAGGTGGACCGGAATCATAAAGGAAGGATCCCAGAAAGCCTTTGGAGCGGAAGAAATGTCTTCTAAAACGAGAACAACTTGGATAAAGATAACCAAGGCCAGATAGCTGGCCCAGCTTCTAGTTAGAAAAAGTTCTGGGAAAGGTGTTATTCGATACCAAAGAACTTGGTTCAGTGTCCACGACAAATGACGACGTCCGGTCAACGGGGCACTGTGCCAACGTCGTGGGGAGGGGGGGGGGCGAGGTCAGCGAAATCAAATAAAAACAGCTAACTCTGAAAGGAGGAGGTCCGCGACGGAGTGCGGCAGACAACGCGACGGCCCTCGACATTGGCCATTGGAGAGAGGGCCGAAGAGCAGCCCAACCACCCCACTGAAGAACACACGATCTTTTGGGACAGGGCAAAACCCGGGGTCAGCCAGCACTCACCGCTCTCCCCCAATCACTCACGCCAGCCAGCAGTCGAAGAACAGTTGAAGATGCAGAAACTGCCACTGGTACATGCTGTTCAACGTGGAACTCATGATCAATGGATTTGCTGTAGCCCAGCAATACCGCACCATCACAGCCTTCCAGTTAGCCAGCAAAAACAAAACTAGCCTATTTCTATGATATACTGCTTTATTACGGCACCCTTACCGTTTGCTACTTCATGGAGCGGAAAACGAGTTGTTCCAACCATTCTAGGTTCATCCGAAAAGTCACGACTTGGGCGATAATATCCTATTTCTTGAGCATTACAGTCTTTCCGAAGTTTTCTCCCCGTATATGCAAAGGGGATCTTCTAGTTTGTCAAAGGCTCCCAGAGAAAACTTCGCTGTGTGGCCCGTGTAAGAGAAAAGAGAGAAGCTCCAAATGTAAGACTTACATGCAATCAGTTTTGTATCTGTCTATGGAGACTAATTATGCCAATGGTAATCAACTTCATAATCAACTTCATTCATACTTTCTTTCACTTTCAGAAATCTTTCTGCAAAAGAAAAAAAAATAGATATCAATGTCACTAGGAAGAAACAAATATTCTCTTAGGGGGACCGGTGTACAAGTGTAACCATTGGAGGGATATCGACAGTGAAGGCTTGTGAAGCTAATACAATAGAGAACTAGAAAGAAATACTCGAATTATAAGCAACATCGTTCAGAAGCCCCAGCAAGAGTTATCAGAGGAATTGCATGTTTTTTTCAAAATCAAAGGCAAGGAAGTATCGAAATGAATAAAATTAATTTTAGTGTAAAGTGAAAGCAAAAAGCTGCAGCTGTCTGCAGCTCACCACAGAAAAAGCATACACATGAGCAGAATCTCTCGTCAGTTATAAATCACTTCGAAGCAACGCGATCTTGTCATCGCTCTCGAGTTGAAAGTCTGTTCGAGATACGAGCTTGTCAAATTGTTTTTCAGCACGATAAAAGTCAGCTTTTTCGAGACGGACGGCACCGACGGTGCACAACTGCATTAGCGAAGCCCTATCATTCCACTCAAGACCTATCGCAACAGATAGAACTGTAGAACAACCCCAGACACAGAGAGATAGGAGCGTAGGAAAAACAAAAACACGCTCAAAACCCGACGAAGACAAACGACTGGCCGAACGGCGGCCGACCGTTGGGCCCAGCAGGCCACCTCGAAGCTGCCGGGCAGTCGAGCGGGCAGCCCTCCTCGGGCGCCTGTCCCCTCTCCACTTATCAACCTCAGCATGGATGCATTTGCTCTATCGGCGATGTAAAACGAGCATTCCGGGTGTAAATCGTCCGTTAAACGTTGGACCGGGTGGCAAAAAAAAAGAGCTCCGACACGACAAAGCAATCCGTGGCGAGGTGAAAGTCACTTCGAGAAGGACCAATTTCTACGGAATTACTACGCAAACGGTTGACAGTCCACTACCTGGGCGCAGCGAAGGGTTCGATTTCTGTTCGACATTTGAGTCCCATATCTTTGATTCACGATCCTTGATCTCGAGCTTGCCACCTACCTCGACAAAATCTTTTCGATATCTCCAGCGAGGATGAAAAATAGAAAGTGGAGAGCTGGAAGTTTGAGTTTATATGCGAATTTTTAATTGAAAAGTGAAGCGGACCCCTTTCATGTGTCTATGTACAAAGCCATGAATAATTCAGTCAAGTGCTTGGGATACGAAGAATAGGATACGAAGAACTCAAAATTCACTCTGGGTAAAGCACTGTTTAAAACACCTTAAACCAGTTAGTGGTTTGGTGAATGGTGGCCGTATAAATAAAAATTCCTCCCTTCTGAATCACTTTGTTGGGCGTTCTTTCATGCATCCAACAGATTCCAACGACCCCAAGTATTGCTTGCAACCAGCGATTTTCGTATACCGTAACTATCAATTCTAATACATTTCTAATAGAATTTAATTCTGCACATAATACATAGTTTTCCTAGGAATATGCTCTCTACTTGGCCAAGCTTGCAACCTACAAAAGCCAGGCAATTCCGGTCCAGCAGTTCGGAATGGTAGCATTTCTAGTCAAGGATTTCCTCAAACTCAACCGTTGGTTAAGAAAAGAACACAAAAATAGTTTCCTTTGTCAGCTCACAAGATGGCCTCAACAGTTCGTTAGTATCCAACTTCTTTTAGATGGTGTGGCTCTTGTGATTGCCAGCTGTAAACTTTAGCCGAAACTTTTAAAGTCAAAGAAATTAAAATAAATTGTGTACATCAACGTCGAGGTTCAAAAAAAAGAGTTTGGGCAGTGTTGTTGGTCTGATACACGTGTGAGAAGTTTCAAAATTTAACTCATATGTGAGTTGAACCAACAGCACTGCTCAAACGTCGCTTTGAACGTAGGAGTCGATATATACAACTTATTTTAATTTCATAGGACAGATTAGAGGTTTCGGTTGAAGTTTGGAGCGGGAAACAAACTTCTAATGGGAACCACCGATTTAGGATTTTCTGTGAAGAGTCACTGCGAAGCAACTCCATCGTGTAAGATTTCCTTCATTGAAGGCCACTCTACTGTGTTTTGCAACTCCGCTCATTGAGGGTTGAACGAAGAGGTCAGATTTACATCTTGATATCGTCGTCGCCTGTTCGAAAGCATCGAGGTGACCCAGCGAGGGTGCAGACGGCAGGAGACGAGAACGGGTCAAAGGTGAACCGCCATGTCTGAAGGCATAAAATCACAAACGCATACACAAATCGCCGCCGAAAGACCGCGCCTCTCAACACGAACGGGGAACGAACTAGTGACCGGCTGGGCTCGCATTCAGTTCATTGTAAATGCCATTACAAGAGTCGAAACAAAAACAACTCGAACTGCTATCAAAATAACTGGCTAAACCATCTGATCAAATACGGAAAGTCCAGAATTTCACAAATTCCTAACGCAGAGCAAAAGCTAGTGCTTCTACAGAAATGCCATGAAACAAGACGGAAAATTGTCAGCTAGGCGACCGGAGCATTTCACCAGAGCTGCTCGGATATCAGTTTCCCTAAAACAATGGAAAATTTCGAAGAAAACTTGTCTTCCAAGCACTTTTCACTTAGAATCCCAGTGAAACGGTTTCAATCGATCTGATGGAGTTGACCAATCAATCTCAGCTCAGTCATTCGCACATTTATCCGATTCAGAGTCTTCTGATAATCAGGTTTTAAACGTTCTAAACTAGAAGGCTGAAAGTGTTAACATCTTCGCTGCTCGAACACTGGGGCAATTCAAGAGGTTTTTGGTGAATCTATAAGTCTTGGAAACTTTCTGGCACTCAATTCTTAAGAATTCGTTGTCAGAACTTTATGTGAAACTTTAAGATCGTCAAGAGCTCAAAAACTTTCCTCTCCGGCAAACATCACAAAGAAGCCTGAACACCTTCAAAATCGTTTTAAGATTTGCATAGATCTAGACTTTGACTGGTTAATTATAAAGAGATATGGAATGAGTCGAATCAATTTTATTGATTTTACTCGGACTTCGCCGAGTGAATGGCGAACGTAATGAATTGTTCGAGTGTTTTTGTCATTCGGGGTCAAACGATAAGCGCCCAACCCGTGCCATTAGGTCGCTTTCGCATCCTCAACTATTGCGTCGTCGAGATTCAACTCTGGGGAACCGACAGAAAATGGCTGCATCATCCATTTCCTTGATAGTGAGTGATTAGAAGATGGTCGCTAATTTTTGTAAGTAATGTCATATAAGAACAATGAACATTATCAATGGCTCCGTAGCTTACATCAGTGCACACCGGCCTCGTGTTACGTTGACTTTTCCATTTGCCTGTTCTTCCATTTGAAGTCATAATAACAGCGGAACTGTTGAAGTAGATGATGTTCTGGTGGTGCTCCGTGCATAGCAGGAACTCAGGCGTGGTTTGAACCGCGAGACACTCTATCCGTGACTCTATTTATATCACGAGAATGGAGGTCGTTTGCGATTGTAGTATTGCAGCCTTGAAGAGAAAGGAAAATTCACGATGGAGAACTCAAAAAAGCCATGAATTTCCCCGAACTAAAATGGAAAGATAACAGAAATGGAGATCGCAAGAATGGAAAACCCAGGCCTGTTTCGGTCAAAGCTGGAAAAGGTGCTACAAACTTCTGTACTGGGACAAGCTCTTACCCTTTTTTCATTTGTTGCAACTCCATGACTTTTAGCCAAACATTCATCTCCATATATACCTTCTCCGGCTGCTGGATTTTCATTATTCCAGAACACGCGAACGGACCCTTCCAAGAGGAAGAGTCACCTTTCGACACCTGCATTTGCTGCCTATTGTAATAGTTTTCTCAATATATGACCGCTTATTTGCGGGGTGGTTTCACAGCACATTCGTGCATTTTTGGAGACGTGGTAAAACTACTTTGTCGAAGGAACAGCCCTCTCCTTCGTGCCATTTTCAAAGGCGGAAATCTCAACCCCAACTGCGCAACTCATTTTAGCCGACGACCGATGATGTTGAGTGCGCAGAGCACCTCGAAATTCCTTCATGCAGAGTAATTTCATTAGATCTTCGGTAGGATCTATTTATCTTGTCTCCCAGGCACATGAGGCTTCTCTTTCTGCTGACAAATTCATTTGGACGATAAAAGTCAACAGCTGATGGACAGAAATCACTCAAATCAAAAGATCCGCCATCATAATGCGAGGCAAGCCTTGCGGTAAACATGAGCGCGCGAGGCCTGGGTTGACGTTGCCATACAAAGCTCTCTCCCTAGGGTCGAAGAAGTTTCCAGAATATGTGTTCGTACGTTTCATGCAGCATTCTGTTGCGTTCACTCAAAAAAGGCCTAAAGAATCCCCATCATCTTAATTCCTCACCGAACCTCGTCATAGATGCAAACAGCGGTTTTGTTTTGATTTTTAAGCTCCCCTTCAAATTGTTTTTGAAGGTTGTCAAATAGAGATATCAGACAGCGGTAGAAGAAGGTCTATCAAGCTCGTGACTTCTTTGACCCGAACCTAGTCGTCGTTAGGCCGGCCAGTATAGTTTTCAACTGCTATTCTCGAACTGCATAAAACCTGAATAAAAACAGCCTAAAGATTGTTCCGAACAGATTCTGCCACAACAGCGATGGTTGTTCCGCTTTTATTAATTGCGTGTTTGTGACTGTGTGAGTGCTGGGTGTGTGGCAGACAATCACAATTGCTCTTCACTCTCTTCAATCTCTGTTTACACAGCGAAAAGTTTCAAGCGGAGCTTCCTCGGCACTCGATCTCATTCACGCCAACGCAGCATGCTTCACGATAATTACTAAAATCGGGGAGAATCGATACGGATCGATATATGGCAATCGATTGGCATCTGTTGCCAAACAATTGCTGCTGCTACTCGCTCTCTGCAGTGACGATCGGCAAAAAAGCGACACTTACGGAGAACGGCACTCATCGGTCCGAAAACAATGAAGGGAGGGGGTCGGCGAAGGAAAAACCAAACCAAAAGCCTTTTCACTCCGTAGGAATAGCCTCCTATTCAGGTACAGGCGAGGACAGAAATGAGCCCGAGCACTGGCATTGGACCGAACCCCGTGGGGAACTTTGTCATCTGGGGACCATGAACGCCATTCCTTCGATTGAAAAATGAGAAAACGAAGAGAGAAGAGAGTTCCTAACACCATCTTCTCGGAGCGAAATCTTAATCTCGTCTGGCGGTTTATTTCACCGCCGTACTGCCTAGGTTTAAAGAATTTAAATTCATTTTAACTGACCGTTCGTTGGAAGCGAACTTCTACCACGTACTTCGGCATGAGAAAAAGGGAGCACATGCGATCAAAGAATTAGATGACTCGGTGACTCGCAGGTAGAGTAGCTTTAATGACGGTCTAATCTGGTAGGCGGGATGAACGGAGGAAATCAGCGTCATTCTCGGTTGGGCGATTTCCCTTTAAATATCCCACACCCTATGTAATATTATTTCAAAACATCACATAGGTCTGTGTTTCCAACCATCATCTTGAGTGCTGCTTTCTACAAGAAAGTTACTTGCTAATTCTAATTAATTTTAAGGAATTCGGAGGAGGAAAAAACAGGATAGCTTCTCACATTTGAAAATGTTCTTGATCTTGATTGCGTTGTCAATTGATCATCCAACCAATATTAAGGCGGCTTCTATATTTTTCCTGCCCAGAATCAATCAAAAGGGCGAATTTTGATGAGCTATGCACACAGACCATGTGGTGACCCGGTGATTACGGGCCGTACGTGGGGCGTCCGTTGTAATTTAACCTCGAAGTTTCGAGGTCGGTGGGGAGCCCACGGAGCCGAGGCGCAATGTTTGCGGGTCATGACCCGCAGAGGAACTCCGTGGTAGGATGAATGCACTGGGCAGCAGCGCGGACTTTTAAGTTCTTCGTGAGTCGATGAATAGGAAATGATGGTTATAGAAAGGAAATGATTGTGGCAAGACCTCTTTTCATCAGAAGACCGCAAATGTATAACGGTTACTTTTCATGACACAACAAAGGCGGATAGAAATCCCATGAAACGATTTCCTTCCGTTTGTCTTACTTCCAATCCATTTTGTGAATGCTTGCATTGCTAGGAAATATTGTTCGTCGTCAATGATGAGCATCAAGATTAGGTAGCATAACAGCCGCTGAACTCTGAGAACAGCTTTACATCAAGAAAACTAGATCTCGTCGATACAAAGTGAGAGTGTATTCCCCTGAAGATGTCTAGAAATTCATTGTTATCTCTCGAAACCTCCAATAGGCGTAGGCGTTACCAAATGAGTAGGTACCGTAACAGCTTTCGCTTTTTCGGAGTGGAGGTGGTCGTCGCACCCCGACATCTGCAGGAACAGCCTCCGAACAAGCAGCTAAGGAAAGCTCAGATCCGGTCATAGGAACTGAGAGAATCAATTTCCAAAAGCGCGATCAATACTCCTTTCGATAAAATTATTGATTATGTCTGAGCCTCAGTGAAGGAGGAGGTATTCATCGATGGCCGAGGCGATTTTCTCATTACATCATCTGCTGTGGTGTGGGGTTAATTGACGGTTAGCGAGAGCGAGAAAAGAAGGCGAAATTCGGCGCGCTGGGTCACGGCCAGCGCTCCCGACAATTTTTTGCGATCGCCTCCACAGATATCGAGTTCCGCTAAATGCGATGCTAACCGCGAGGGACCTTGACTTTGACGTCGACTGATGTTCGACGCTGCTCTCTCCAACCCACACTACGGTAGACACGCATTTTCATAACAGGATAGACTACCTTTACCACTCAGATTCATCACCAACCCACCAACCAGAACAAATGGTGCTCTAGCGGTGGACGAGTGGCCTCTGAAGACGATGAGCAGGTAGAAACGTTAGACGTTAGACCGCCAAAGGAACGTCTCATCTGACAAGCTCGAAAGGTAGGAGAACTAGAACTGAACGATAACTACCCCTTTACCTCAACTCAAATTTTCGGTCAATTCCATTATGATCAAACACTGAGGGCGCTAGAGCCTGCTGAAGATGAACTATGTTGCTGTAGGCTCTCTCAATAGAGCCCCACTGGTGAGAATTCTATGTACATAAGGCCTATCTGTTCGAAAGTTTTACATTCACAAAAACGGAAACAGAAGAAACGGGAGTAGGAAAAGCGCCAGTTGCGTAACTGTATCTCACTACAATAGATGAAAACCATGTTCACTAGGTGATCACATAGTTGAGTATTATATATCTATCGAGGGGATGAGTATGGAAGAATAAACATCCAACGGTGACATCTCAGGAGCAGTAGCGAAGAACTTGCCATACTGGCAAGTGAAGAATTTCAGGATAATCTGGGATAGTGAAGCGGCAACTTATGGGGCTCCAAGTCAGCTTAGTTGGCAGGCAGGGTGGATTAATCAGCAATACGTTTGAATGTAAAACGGAGTGTTCGTAGCTACACATATGGCGCCGCTGAATGTTATTAGATTTAAGCTCAGTAATGCCGTTCATAGCAACTAGAAAACACTTCTTTAAATTATGAATTCTCGAATGCAATGCGAAATTGAATTAGCTTGTTTTCATATTTCTGCTCGTGTACCACGCTATGCTCCACTGCCAGAAGCCGTCTATTCTGAAGAAATGGAGGCGAACGGCAAACTTCAAAAGTCCTTGTTGTAAGAGACTTCGATGGAAGAAGACGACATACATGTATATGCTTTGCATGAACAACTGCGACCGATAGTTGGTAAAACGGCTAATATATGACAATATTCAATGGAAAAATATCGCTTTCTTTTCGTCCCAAAGCAGACAACCCTATACAAAAGGAGTGGATGGATGACTTTCACACCGGCACGCGACTGGTCTCAGAACAACGGAAGGATATCTGCCATGTCTCACAACTCTACAACCACAACACAACATCCTTCGGGACCTACGCCAAAGCGATGAACTGCTCGAAGTGAAATTCATGGCTGGTTCATTGATCCAGAACATTTTTGTGGCGGATGTTCCACTTTGATCATCTCCAGACGCACCGGTTTAAATGAAAATTTCTGTTCCTTAGAGACCTATGCTGAAGTAATCGACGAACTACTTTATGAGGTGGTCTCCAAAGAGCATTTTCTAGGTGATAAGTCCCAATCGAGGCAATCAGAGTGCTCTTAATGCTCAGGGATAGAGAGCGAAGCTCCTGAATAGAAGTACGGCGGCTGGTAGGCCTCTAAAAGGTTGGTACTGACTGGAATGAAACGAATGAAGTAAGCAGAAGGTATAGCAATGCCAAACAGGCACACCGATACGGAGAGGTCAGTTTAAAGCAAGATAATAATCACCAAAGACTTCTTTACCGCTTACCACATGGAGCGAGTGTGCTATTTTGATTTTTTGTTGCATGGAAACCACTCCAATTGGAATTTCAGAAGTAGCTGTACTGACGTTTGAACAAAAAAGATTTTAAAAACTGACGTGGGATCTCCCAAGTCAGTTTTTAAAATTATTTTGAAACCTCGGCACGAAGTTAAACTTCTCGAGGAATTTCGAGAAATTCTAAAGACTGTCTAAAACACTCGGTTAGAGCACTCTTTCAAGAAAGGAGACCCGATTGAGTTGCTGTCGACTGACTTTAGCTTTTGGCGCCGTTGCTAAGTTAAGCACAATATCGGCTAATAATTGCTTGGAAATGAAAGAAAAATATGTAGCTTTCTCCTTCTTTCAGAATGTACACATACAATGATAGCGAGACAACAAACTCTGGAAGCTAACTCTGAAATTAAAACCTTGCTTTCATGAGTTTCTAATGTTGTAATTTTCGCTGAGTTCTAGAATCATGCAGAAAAGTTACATATTCACTATCAGCAACATAGTTGCTTTTTGATTTTTCTCAATTTGTCAGCTGCTTCGTTCTATTCATTCGTTTCTAGACAGCTTTACTGTATTCACTTGTCCCATTATGCACCCATAAAGGTGTAGTGGCAAATGTTAAGTGGCAAATGAGAAATAAAGTAATGAAGGCAGAAAGTTACACCTGAAACGCCTAAAATTTTCCTCATTTGAATCAATCCGAGATGTAGGTTAAACTTCTCAAATTGAAGAGGAGCGAGAATGTCTCAGTTTGTCTCTTAAACTGATTGGAACATTATTTGAAAGGATGAGTAAGAAGCACTCAATAGCATGAACAACGTATTGCCATCCGAAGTTGTACAGTAACAATAGTCTGTTACCAACGGCTAATTCGAAGTGGAAATTTGAACTGCCTACTCGTCCTGGTACCGTACCCCGACTGGTGTATGCAGGCCGTGCCTGACTTTTCGAACAAATCGAAAACGTGCTGCCTCGATGCGCACGAGATTTCCTGCACAAAACCACGACATGGTCAGTCCTCGTCAATGCGTGGCAGAGTAGAAGCTTCCGATGGGACTGTCCTTTGTAAAAACATTGAAGAAGAACCCACCTCTTTGGCGGCGTTCAGCGTCTGCTCGGATTCGGGACGATCTGAAAGATGCATGTTGAGAGCTGTTACATAAGCTGAACATACTGATTACATGTTAGCCGCTTAAGTGCAGTCCGTTGTTGAAGAGATCAATAGGTGGATTTTTCGGGGAAACGAAGGAAAGCGACGTCCTTTTGAAATGCCTATGAATTTAGGCATGATCGTAAGTGAATTCAAATTTGCCGCCATTTTCTTGCGACTTGAAACGGAATCATTATCATATCATTTTGTCCAACATTTTGACAAGATACATATGTCTTTCCAAATTCCTTTTCTGACTAAAAACCCAGTCCTTCGATTATGCGATCTTGCTGTATCGTCGGCCAAGATAGAGGATTACAGCCTTGTTTCGCATTCAACGGAGCAACCGAGAACAGAACTTCTCTATGTCGCTAAACTAGGAGAACATCGAAGAAAGCACATAAAAAATCTGAGAAACGGTGTTATTTGCAACGATTTCATAGCTGTTGATTTACACAACAGAGAAAGCTTGAACCATGTCAGAAAGGAGCCCTTAGCCATCCAAATTATCAGAAACTAGTTCGACATGTGTCGGATGATGAACGAGAGAGTACTACCTCGGAAAATGTTAAAACGCTCATCAAAGTAGATTAGGAAAGAGGTGGTCCGGAGAGAATTCACCAAGTTTTGGGTGAAATCTTCGTTAAATGTAAGATCTTTTTACAGGGCAAGAAGTGTATGATATGGTTCGACATTTTCTTCGGATTGAATTGTGCCAGTAGAAACTACAAAAAACCTATTCAAAGGTTGTTTTTTTGTTGTTTGGCATTGAAAACCAAGAAAGATCTAGAATGATTTCGGTAAATGATTTCCGTAGCTGACTGCGCCTATTAGACAAGTGAACGATTTGTCTCTTTGCTTGATGGTAAGAGGTGCTTCTGACACCCGTATGCTCGAGCGATCGATCCTCGTCGGGCTACTTGAGCCTTCCATCGTTCCGTGATCATGTAAATTGATAGCACATCTTACTGGGAACCGAAAGACTTAAATAACGGCTGATCCCGTAAGCCATTCACACCAAATTCGCACACACAATGCCCCCTCGATCACGGGTGAAACACAAATTCGTGGCGAATCCTTGAGGGACTGCCGAACGCCTAACTCTTCGCCGTAACTAACTTACCGGCACAACGGAACAATGACTTGCACCACTACATACCTGTCTAACCTTATTGGGTCTCCAATCGGGTGACCCAAACGTTCCTGTGCATTTCAGATTCTGACTTCGTTTATTCATAACTCAAGAAAAATAATAAGTGACCAACAGTGTTAACACGGCTGAACACCATTCATTGACAGCTTGCCAGCGCTTGACCATGATAACATTATTGGTCATTTGTTTGGTTTTTCCAAGTGATGAATAAAGTGATTCAGAATTTGAAATGCACACGAACCTCTGGGTGACCCTAATATTCCAAGCAATGGGTGTATTTCGTGGAACAATCAGTCTGAGAACTTCCGCTGTACCAGAAATTCATCTTGTTACATATTGAGTTTTGCAATGGCTTCGTCAACCAACAGCGGCGAAGACTTGCAGTGATTACGGTAGCTTCGTTGCAGTGGAAAACAACTTCGAGTCGGCGAAATCGAAAGCCGTCTTGACGAAAAGTAGACGGGGCGAAGAATGAAAGGAGAGAGACGGAAGGAAGGAGAAGGAGCTGCAGCTGATGACGGTGGGTGGAGACGGTTGGATGGATTTCGGCGCGCTCCGAGCGCACTTGATTGTGCGCAGCTTCTGGCCGAATTCGCTTTGCGGTGCAACTGAGCGTGCTGCTTCGTTGGGATCTCACCACATCTGACTTATCGCTTCATTACCTTAACAACAGCAGCTCTCTGTCTCTCTTTCTCTCTGGAGCACGACTTTGTTCGTCGAAGAGAGCGCCATGGACCACTTTCGAAAGCCACTCTTGGAAAAAGCTTTCCATCCGGAGTTGACTGCCGCATATATTCAAATACTTGAAGGGTGGTTGAGCACTTTGTTGGGCTAGTGTGCTGTCTCCAACGTCTGCCATTTGCGAGCAAATGGGCTTCACAAAGTTTTCAGACCCGCAGAAGGTACCAGGGCAACGTTTCCGGCGATGATCACTCCGCGGACGATGTGATAGCCAATTCGCGTTCTACTCGGAATCAGAGTAGAACAATGCTGGATGCGAATTAGGCTTATACATGATTCGCAGAGGAACCCGCTATATCCAGTGTCTTCACTTTCTATAGGCAATCTGGTATTATTAGTTTTAATTTAGAGGGATCTCCTGCTAAGTACCGGATGGGGGAAATGGTTAGTTACAGTAGTTCGCGAAATGATATGTCACCTTGCATTTTTGGGTACAGATCGCTGAAACCAAAAGGAATTTCATTCCAATTGACAGTTTTGATAACCCTTATCGAAGATACACTGATATATACTCTTGTTGGAAATTCTACATTTTTTGAAAAAAAATTACACTCATTTTCATATGCATTTTTAAACGAATGTATCTTAGGAACCAGTGAGCTTCTGCTAGTCCTGTGGTGATATTTTGATAGAGCATGATTGGGTTGTTCTTATAGGCTATGAATTTGTGTTTCAAGTCATTAATGAACCGCAGATTTTTCCGCGTGATTTTTTAAATGGTCAAAAAAGTGGTGAAATCTTGGGACAACGTTTCATATAAAATTCCATATATTAGTGACTAGTAAATGAATTTGCACCAAATTGGGATATTTGATAGCGTAAGGTTTTCTCTTTCCAATGCATATTTAACTTTCGTGAAATTCCGTCCAATTACAGAGAAAATAGCTCCTGAAATTGCATTTACATAAACGGTTGTCTATAGAATACCCGGAGGGCATTTGACTCCGGATTCCTCTAGTGCATAGTACACTTCTTGATTGTTAAGTCCTTAGCAGGTAGCAGACTAATTTTCACTCTTGTGCAAAAAACCACCTTCTATGTCGTAATTGCATGCGTCCCTATTCCCGCCACCGTACTCCATGCAGGTTGGCGCGGAAGTTTCAATCGGTCTAACTAGAGGACGATTTCCTGCAGAAGAGTGGAAATTATTATACTACCTGTTAAGCACTTAACAGGCAACAAGTCTACTATGCACTAGAGGAATCCGGAGTCAAATGCCCTCCGGGTATTCTCTAGACAACCGTTTATGTAAATGCAATTTCAGGAGCTATTTTCTCTGTAATTGGACGGAATTTCACGGAAGTTAAATATGCATTGGAAAGAGAAAACCTTACGCTATCAAATATCCCAATTTGGTGCAAATTCATTTACTAGTCACTAATATATGGAATTTTATATGAAACGTTGTCCCAAGATTTCACCACTTTTTTGACCATTTAAAAAATCACGCGGAAAAATCTGCGGTTCATTAATGACTTGAAACACAATTTCGTAGCCTATAAGAGCAAACTGATCATGCTCTATCAGAATATCACCACAGGACAAGCAGAAGCTCACTGGTTCCTAAGATACATTCGTTTAAAAATGCATATGCATAGAAAATGAGTGTAAATTTTTTTCAAAAAATGTAGAATTTCCAACAAGGGCATGTTTCGGTGTATCTTCAACAAGGGTCATCAAAACTGTCAATTGGAATGAAATTCCTTTTGGTTTCAGCGATCTGCACTCAAAAATGCAAGGTGACATATCATTTCGCGAACTACTGTAGATGGACGGGATCGATCGCTCGACCGGACGGCTATCAGTTCCGCCTCTTCCACTGCAACCCATCGTCCTATGATTAAAAGTTAAAGGTAAAGGTAAAGGTGCCGGCGTTGATCAGTCCCCTGAGGGCGCGCCGCCGCATTCGTGTTCCATTCAAGTCGTAAAGGCATAGTGAATGCGTATTTGGCCTTACCTGCGGTGGCCAGCCACTATACCACGTCAGTGCCTTTACCTTCCCAGACACGCGACAAGTGACTGGTACCAATTTACCCGACCCCGGAGGGATGGGAGGCTTGGTTAGCCCGTGCCGGGATCGATCGCTCGACCGTGCGGGTGACAGCAGCGCCTTTTACCACTGTACCACGCGGGCCCTCGCCCTAAGATTACGGAAAGAAATTGAGTTAAGGTCCATTCGTCTTAGTGCAGTAATAATCGGGATTTTGGAAAAGTTTACAAAGGCAACGCAAGGTTCGACTCCATTTCAGAATTTAGATGAGTCGTTAGTGACTAGAAATTTTGCCGCAGGAAATGCACGAAACACGAATGAGAGACTGGAATGGTCTCACTTGGAGCACTGTTTTGCTGTTTAGTATGGGGTGTCCTTTGAAAATTCAAAAGGGAGAATAAAGTGTGCCGTCGTTCACCTTCAAGCTCAGCTCGAATCGCTCGCTTGGAGTGGTCACTCTCTATTCACTTATACTGCGATTAGTGGTGTTGAAGACTTGGTCTGTAGAGTGATCCATTTGAATCAGCAATGGGTAAGATAGTGTTGGTATTTTGATTGCGCCATGCATTCCACAAAGAAAAGTGTGCATTTGATCAAAGGTAAACTAAGAAAACAGAGACAGGAACAAAGGAGAATGTGTCCGTTCAAAATCGTGCCAATGGAAAGTGATATCGTCGCAAGTCGGAATTCTGTATTTCCGATGTTCCAAGGAATCTCCAACGCTCTGCATGAGAAGTATTTGCAGCTTTGTTATATCTCTATTTAGCTGGCTCGATGAATCAACATCCCGGAAGGGATTGCCAAACAGTCGATTATCGATCGCAGATAGATCGATAATGGATGACAACTGAAAGCAGGCGACCCGGTGCGGACTGGACGCTCGCTCTTCCCATGACCCTGCTCACGTTCACTCATTTCGCTATTGTGATATTCTGCGAGTATGCAAATGGATGCATGATTCAAAAGTGGGAAAAAACATCGTCGTGTTCGGGTTCGTGACTCATTCGCCAGCTTCGATGCCCTTCATATTAATCGTCGCCGTGAACCTTCTCGAGTTTTTCCAGGGAGCTGCAACGCACCAGCAGCATCCTGACTCAAATCGACGACTTTTTGCCGTTCTGAAGGCGTTTTCTGTGCTCCCACTTGAAGGTTATCGCTAAGGCGAAATGCCACAGTAAACATCCATCTGAAGAATTCGCTTGGGCAGAACATTCAAAAAATGATGTCAAATTTTAATCTTACAGAGAACGGAGCTCCTATAACGGTAGTGCGTAATGAATTGTAGGGTAGGGAAGGAAGGAAACAGTGCCTTGCTGTATATGAAACCCAAAATTCAAATATTATACCCTCAACTACACCTAATGTCATAAGAACAGGTGTTGGGCATCTACCGTAAAAATGCAGCAATTTTCAAATTAAATTTTACAGATAAAAAAATTTAAAAAGGCACGGGCACTGTAGCTATGTAGTGTTTTCTAGAGGTGTGCCATGCCTTCCTGTTCCATTTAAAATTGTAAGTTACGGCGAATATTCATTTCGCCTATACAACGTCTTGATATGCGAGTCTTCTTGAAGTCATGCTCTGCACCTTCTCAGACCAGTTGATAACAATTTATCCGACGAGAGGGATGGAATGCTTGGCTAGCCCCGGGAAGGATCGATCGTTCAACCATACTGGGGTACTGCAGGCCTTTGACGTGACATACCAGAGACGCCCATAGTTCTTTCGTGACTGCGCACTGAAAGTCATCAAAAACACTAGAATAGAAAAATGTAGGGATTGGCCCGGGAGGATGAGGAGCCGCTAACCCGCAAAATATCACGGTTTTTTGACAAAAGATCCAAGTGTAGTTCGCTTATGAGAACTTCTACTACACAGCCTCAAGGTGTGAATGCTACAAAAACGACTATCTATCAATCGAAAGAAATTAATCAGATGGAGGTAGCCAGAAACTGTTCACGATGGGGGTCGAAATGAGCACCTCATCTGTACTAACACTTGGGCCAAAGCTCAAACGCCGTGCAAAACAGCGCAGAAAATACAGGTAGGCGGAGAACGAAGTTCACCCAAAATCAATCCTTGTTTCTTTTTAGAAAACCAAGTTCAACCTCCAAACGAAATGGCAAAAGCGATGGCGAACTATTAACCCAAAACGTCGGTGGCATACTGCAGGCCAAGCTCAAGGTGTCACTTGTCCGCAGCTGATATTGCACCTACTATTCCCAACATCTTTTTAGGCTCCTTTTTGTACAGATTTCATTAGAAACTTCATCATGATTGAGTTCAACTACAATTACGAGCACGAAATACGAACGAGCCACCCGATCCAGAACTCGCTCGGTACCGAGAGCGTCGGGTGATCTCGGCTACTGTATGCGCACGTCTTACCGTAAGCGAAGGCGAGTGAAAACAAACAAATTCGAATTGCTCACGCGCCTTCAAACTAATTTCACTGCGGCGCGAAGCCTCCGGAAATCGAATAGTGCATCAAGAGCTCAACACGGCCAACGTGATTAGACTTCGCTGTCATGATGCCAACCATGGCGAATTGTCTTGCTCGAGAAGAGCAGGGCTGGGATTTTGAAAAATATCGATGAAATTTTCAATTTGCGAAAAGATTACACTATATCCTCATCTGATAAGGGAAGAACAATCTTGGAATACAGTCAGTGAATTTTTTGAACTTCGATGTAAAAAATGACTCTTATTCAATTTATGGAAAGACCTAATCTTTGATCGTTGCTGTTTATTTATCTCTTTATTTTCTTCGAAGCTTTCGGTTGTATGCAAGCACAAAGGTACAGTAAGGTTTTGAGGTTGAGAATCCGTCGCTAAGATTATACATACAATTTCTTATCTAAAAATGCTTATCATTCACAAACATGGCTATACAATGCGTATCAAAAGTATTAGGCCACCCCAAGAACTGCAATTTTTTCTTTGTTAACTGAGATTTGTGATATGGGATTGTTCTCAACGAATTCCCCGTAGTCAAAAACCATACCAGACAATGATTCAGAAAGATTTCTAAGATATGAAATTTTTTAAGAAAAAATCTGAATTTTCCACTGTATCAAAAGTATAGGGCCACCACAAAGTCGACTCCACTTTATTACATAAGCAGCCAACAATTACAAATTAATAATCAACTTGTCTACATGATTGGAAATGAGTTGAAAAATAAATTCGGTTCGGCATACTTTCTACCAAATTCTTCAAGCTACCAGGATCCAAATTGTTCCACGCCGCAACGATCGCTTCTCGCAATTCATCGACATTGTTGAACTGTCTCCCGTCTCTATAGATCTGACGTACAAGAATTATCCAGATATTCGGATTCAAGTCCGGCGAACAAGCTGGCCAATCTAATAAGGGGATATTCCTAGAGTTCAACCACTGTATCGTCGATTTATCGTCGTCGATCAATAAATAAATAAATAAATTTACTCGCATGTACCGATGCATTGTCCTGCGTGAAAGTGAAATTCTTCGTATGGTGTTGGCGAATAAACGGCCCCAGATGATCTTCAAGAACCTTCTGATAATCCTCTGACTTCATTCGACACGTAGTAAAGGCTAGCCGAAGAACACGAGCGCTAAAAATGCTCCCCAGACCATTTGAGAACCGCCGCCAAAGTTGCGTCTGCTGAAAGCCATCGAATCTTTCCTCAAATCGCGCCAGTAGCAGTGAGATCCATCGGTTCCGTCCAAATTGAACTTCTTGTTATCCGAGACCTTTACCTGGAAGCAACGAAATTCTTCGAATGGGAAGAATTCCCAGATGGAAAAATGGTGCACCTCGTACCAATCTGTTGTCATGTTTCGAAGACGTTTTGGTCTGTGGTGTTCAGCCAACCTAGGAGCCTTTCGCATCACCACACGGCCAACGAAGCAGCTTCCTTTGCTGCTCTCCAGATGGTCATTCGCGATGCACTCAAGGATAAGTCCGCCTTAACACGACTGGTCGATGATGTTGAGCTCGATATCAGTCGCTGAATATGTCGAACATCCTGTCCAGAGAGCACCGATGGTCCTCCAGGTACTGCTCTCATTCCGTATTTAGCGGGGTTCCTCAGGTAGCTGTTCACGGCGTTTTTGGAGCGACGAAGTTGAGCAGCGATTTGACGCCTGAAGTGACCTGCCTGGTGTACTGCTCAAACTTGGGCCTGCTCTTCGACGGACAGTCGGGTACCACGCGAAATATTGTTAATACGATAGTAGACAGCAACGTAGTCAATGCCTTCGCGTTTGGATGGCCCAAGTGTCAAACTTGCAGTTATAATAAACGAACATCGTAAGTGGCCCTAAACTTTTGATACAGTGGAGAAACCGTGATTTTTTCATAAAAAATTTCATATCATGGAAATTTTTCGGAATCGTTTCCAGGTATGCTTTTCGACCACGGATAATTCATTGAAAGCAACTTCATATCATAAATGCCCGTTAACTGAGAGAAAATTGCTGTTTTCGGGGTGGCCCTATACTTTTGATACGCACTGTATGTGCGTTGCATTATTTTGGAAGCCCCTTATATTTCATTCATTATGATAGCCTGAAATGAACCAATAGGTTACGATACGGTTATTTGCGACTACCGGAAGTATCCCAAGCTACCAAGGTTTGCGACCATGGCATTTTTTTTCGGGCACATCACTTCAGTCGCGATTGGACGTCAGTCACCCAACGGAATAATCGTTACGCCAGATAAAATTAGTCAATTAAAACACTAAGAGCAGCTCATGGTGAACTACCAGTCGCCTAGAGCCGACTCTTATCGAGATTTTGCGACAAAACGTTGCTGTTAAAGCTGCCATCCGATGTTGTCAGTTTTCCAACTCATATCAATCCTCATTATTCGGAGAGAGAGAGACCAAAAATTTTTGACCATTTTCAGTTTGAAATGCGACACTATTGCTGTGGATTAGCCAACATGGTTCACGTTTATTACGGCTAATCTTTCGGCGTTTGCGCCTTCGTCAGAGCCTCAAGCCTTAGTAATCAAAACCTATTAGCCCACAGATAACGAATGAAATTCTTGAAGACTATAGCACATGAATTTTGCCCTTGCGCAACGCAGGTGAGATATTACTAAATTTGGATCTAAGAAGTTCCGCGTTCCGATTCAGGATGAGTAGCGGAATTCCAAGGTTTATTTCACTTAAATATGAGAGATCTCTAGGTTTGTATACAAGCAGAGAACCAGCATCTACCCAAAACATGGTAAAAACGTCAAGGTTACGCTGCGTAAACTCACAACGCACAAGAGCTGTTGACGATGCAGGAGATACGGTAGTTGCCATAGCGTGTAGAATTGTTGGTGAGGTGCGACCTAGTCGAAAGGCGGAGCTCGCAAAGCCTCTCAGACTTCGTGAATCCTCAGTTCACTCGCAAATCCGCATTTATTGACTTTCATTATTAATCCTTTCACTCTAGTTTTCGCGGTAAAATAAATCTCATCGGCTGCCAGCGAGACGACTCGTTTGCGCAAAGGAGAAAGACCGATTTCCAGCCAACATACCTATCTGAGGGAAGATAAGAATATGAATGAGCCAACAACAAAAACCTGCTCACGAGGTCAAGTGCTAGGAAAAAGTGCGACAGTTCAACAAACTACAGGTTTTACGCCTGAGTCAACTACAAACAACACGACAGTCAAATACATACATCGGGACGGAGAGAAAAGACCCTGTAAGCACCGGCTTGAAGCAACTCTTCCAACAATTCTAGTAAATCATGTCGTGTTGTTTCAACTACAAAAAGCAGGAAAGTCCATTTCTTGCGGGAGCGAGGAAAGCCAACAGGAAATGCTCTAGACTACTTGACAGTTTCGGATTCCGACGAAAGTCACCCAGTGTGAAATTGAGTCATCGACCATCACTTCCCATCCCATTTAATAAAGAAGCGCCATCGAACAGATTGACCAGCGCGCGTAATCCTATCCATGAAATGCAATGAAATCGTAATAACAGAAACCATAAAAGCAATCGCGACGAAGCCGCTTCAGCTGAGGTTGAAAATCTACGAATAACTGACAGTAGGCAATGGCTGGTTAGATATGCAAGGCGCAACGAATTCCAAGGAACAGAGGACGGTCCAGGAATAGGGGACGTTAGTGTAGTTGCGACGTCGAGCATAGCTGACTTTTCGTTTGAAAAAGTCTACCATGTTTATTTTGAGGGAGGAGAAGGTTAAGTGTGACTCAACAGTAACCAAAGCACCTCGAACAAGCAACCAACATTTTCCCGCAAAGATCACCATGCATGAACCTTATTTTGATTTAGTGGCTATTTTGTCAATTGTTGGAAGTCACTAGAAAATTCGGTTAAAGATTGGAAATTTGGAATCTAGACATTGCTGATGATTCTTATCTCATTTTTGAAGAATGTTTAACCGAATAGTCAAGTATAAACAATAGTTGGTCATGTTAACTGTCCTATGTATGCTAATTGGCTTGCAATCGCACGGGTAAGTCTATGCTAAATACAACATGCGGACGCAATTCTCCTGTATCGATGTTTTTGAGATACTAGGTGGCCATCCTGCAAAGATAACAACAGATTTCGGAAACCACTGAAGCCACCTGTGACACTGTATCCTGCCACACACCACCAACGGTTGAAGAGTCTTAGAGCCCCTTCAGACTCTACTGCGGCAGTAAACCAAAGTAGAGCAGCAAAAAGGGAAGTGAGCGTATTTCCGCAAGAGCTGCACGCTTTTCCGGCCTTTCACTGAACTGTCGTTGGTCAAAAACTATTTAGTGCGCAGCTTACGATTTTGGTGGTTTTCGCAAGGAGATTTGAAAACGGATATTGCGCTACTGCGCAGCTGCCGCGCGCGCCGCCACTCCCTATGTTCCATCATTGGCCTTCTATAGTGAGGAACAAACACTTAGGTTCTTCTGCAGAGCAACATTGCGCATGTGAAAAACGCGAGCGTAAGTTGGCCAACTCGTAAAATCAGCTTACGATGGCCTACTCTGTAAAGTAGACGGGAGACTCGTCACTGAAAATCTCGAAAAGCTGCAACAAATCTAGGGTCATTGATAGCATAGTGGTGGTAAGCGATAAGACATTAGGTTTAACCGAAAGTGAGTCAAAGAATATCTTGTGTTCAGTGCAGTGTTTTTTGTGTTCCAGTGCAGAAAAGTTTAAAGACAAGCTCAATCAGAAATTTTCCTATTCCTCCTTATAGAGCAGTTCTATGACTTCAAAACAGTATAGGATACATCATCAATAAGAGGCGCGCGTTGTGCAGTGATAAGAGTCACTACTGTCATCTACACGGTCGAGCGATCGATCCCGGCCCGGGTTAACCAAGCCTTCCATCCCTTCGGGGTCGGGTAAATTGGTAACAAACTTGTCTGGTGAAGATACTGACTTGGTTTAGTGACTGGCCCACACAAGTCGTTGTATAATCCAAATACGCATTCACAAAGCCCATACGATTCTGGATGGAAAACGAACGCGGCAGCGCGTCATTCGGGAACGGATCAACGCCGACACCTTTACCTTTACCTCTTTTACATCATCATTATTCACCTCAACTAGGTGAGAAACTATCCGGACTGACTCTAAAAAGCGATGACTCTTGCTTCACTCCATATTATTTTCATTCACATTCAGCCACAAACGAGCAAACAAGAACTGACCGTCGACGAATTCGTGGCTGTGCGAGGCGCGCCGATCGAACAGCGAGCTGAAATGCTAATGACATTTCGTCCACCGGGTTTTAAATAATATTTCATATCAATTGAAGATCGTAAAAAATAACAACGTCCAACCGGGCAAAAGCAATGATTATGTACAAATGGACCCTATCACTGATCGGCCTGTCATCGGCTCTAGCAGCGCGGCCGTTTCGAATTTCATTTGGCCTGCGGAGCTGATTCTCCTAATGAGGAAGAGACCTTGACCGGCATCGTTTTATAAATACTTTGTGAACGACATAGTATCCCTCTCAGGGTTTTTCTGGTTTTATGTCTTCCATTTTACAGCAGATGTTACGGCGAAACATTTTCATCTTCACGTTCAGTTGAACAATTTCGACTGAAAAGTTCATCTCCAGAATTGGGCCACTAATGAGTCATGTCAAAAATTAGCACTCACGACACAAGCTGGCTGTGCTTGTCATCGTCGATTATCCATGGAGTCACATGGTTCATCTGAAAACATACAGCGTGTAAAATACATCGGTTAATGAGTAGCCGAAATGACAACCAAGATAACGAGGCGCTCGAAGATATCGATAAAACAAGTCAAGACGTTGAATTGATAAAATAGAGGGTGAGATGAAAGACCGATTCACATATGTATGTACGTATTCTATATGGGTACTGACCGGTATCAATGAATTTCGAGAATACGATGCTTAAGGTCATTTTGGTGAAAGACAGAGTCCTTGAGCAGGCCCCACCACCTAACACCTGTTTTCCACAGTTGTTCAGAGATTGTGCGCGACACAAAAAGAAACAGAACGGAACATAACCGCAACGAACCAGGAGTGTTAGATGGAGAAGATCAAACACCTCCAGGAAGAGCATTTTTTTGTTGTCAATCCACTGGTTCCTACGTGACGGCAGTTTTCCTTACTCTGCGGTGGCCTGATGAGAAAGTCTTCAGGAAACAGCAGGAGGATAAGCTCTTCACCATTTTCCACATTTCTTCTGAAAGCGACTCCCAACTATTTTTCATTGGGTCAGAATGGCAGACTAAAATAGCTGCTGTGCAAACTTCACTGAAGTTCGTAAAGGTCCATCCTTAATTGTAGGTATGTAGAGGACCAAGATGCCCAAATGCCTTGCATTATGTTCCTTAAATGTCTTTCAATAGGCAGAAAAGTGATCGGAAATCAAGGAGCACAATCTCAATTGAAACACAGAGTTCTTGAGGGTCGCTGGCGAGTAGAATGGAAGGGATTGGTGGTCTGAGCGAGTTCGCATTGGTACCTCTGTTGGCACGCATGTCTCCATGAATAAATGATGATCGAAAAAGTTCATAGAAGCGGATTGCCATCGATGAAATAATATCTAAGAAAACTCCACGTGGGAAAGGACCTGTTCTTACCTAAGCGTCTATATTCAAAATGTGGCTTCAAATGAGAACGCAAACTTTTACATTGACTTCTTCAAGCAGGCTGATCTCTGTGATTGAATTGATTCCAACACTCTAAAACAGTAGAATTTAGACAAGATCCCCGGAAATAGGGAACAAAACATATCAGGAATCGATTTCCTTGAAAAGAATGTTAGACACCACACATCTGTTGCTACTTGTCATCTGCGAACCGACCAAGTTCACGATGCTTCGAACAAAAATCAAAGTTTAGAAGCGAGTTAATTGATTATTTTCAATGTTTCTAGGTCCATTGCAAACCCTTAAGTTCAAGGCATAGTGAAATTGCTCATTTCACAATCACCACTTTGACAGCACCAAGAATTTCAAAGCCATCACATAAGTGTAAGTAAGCATATGATTAGGAGCGAGATGTAGAGTGTGTGCAAGTTATATTTCAAGAAATGGGTGACCGTGAAAAAGACATCTCTTAAAACATATTTCGATTCAGAAGGTTTACAGGCCTCTGCAAATGTTTTGTCCTACGATTCTCTTTGATGTGACGATGATTCCATTGAGAGCACAGCTTTTTAATAGTTTCAATCTCAAAAGAGACAAAGAAAATGAACAGCATTGACATTACGTTGCTGTTTATCGTTAAATTGCCATTTATTTTTTGTTTGTGAGTCCTTGTATCTATTCTGTTACATGGAGTTCGGAAATAGTGGAGCGAATTTGCCAATAGAGGAATTGCTGACACTCTTCTACCGTAGTCAGTCACACTTCGACGTTCAGCGACAACAAACAGCGCGAACGGCATTTCAAGTTTTCAATAACAGCTTTAGTAGAGCAATATAGCTAGAACAAATTTAGCTAAACGAAATCCACCGTAGTCTTGTCTGGCAAAAACAGAACCGAATGCAGACGAAGAATCAAGGCCGCTTGGTGGGTTGGGTTCAACGGTAAAAAGCACTGCTTCCACCCACACGGTAGAGCAGTGGGTCCCTTACCCATGCTAACCAAGCCCTCCACAGATCAGTTGCCGGGTAATTTGCTACCAGAGTTGTCTGGGAAGGTGAAGACATTGACCTGCCAGCAGTTCACCCATGTAAGTCATTGTACAGGCCAAATATGCGTTCACCAAGCCCATTCTGAATGGCGAAGGAACGGATGGAGCGCATCAGGGAACTGATCGACCCTACCGCTATGCTTCTACTCTCACTTAGCTTATGCATTCACTCTATACTAAAGTCGGAAAGATTTCCTGTCGATGCTTTATATATGCAGGCACAGCTGAGAAAACATTATCTTGGTAGTGTTACCTCTCGCGTTGGGTTTAGTATTCCAGATCTACTCTGCTCAATGGTTTGCACCGAACCACTATAGCAAATTCAAGGAGGTCTGTTTTGTCAATTGCTTTTCTTTTTTGTCAGTTGCGCTTTGCTTCGTTGTTTTTCAATATTCTTGCCATTCACTTCCTTTGCTCTGAATAATCTTTGCTCCAAAAACAGCTTCTAAAGAACAGAAAAACAATAAACTTTGTCCAAGTTCTCGCCTCTTGAACCCTCGGCACGATGTTGGACTTCTTGAATGTTGTTGTGGCGAACGAGGTTAGTAAGGGTGGATCAAATTTATTATGGCCTAATGTTTCGACTTGAACGTCGTCCTCAGAGGCTGCGGAATCCACCGCAGGAGTGTTGAGACGTTGCAACCAGCTCTTGGTGTTAATAAGATACGAGTGAGTCACATCAGCCATTCCGAAACCCACAGAAAGTTCAGAAAAGCATCGGAGGCGTTCTGGATTTCTGCAAGAAATCCAATAGTGAGCAGTTGAAATGAGTGTCTTCAGAGGTAATTCACACCTGTTTGACACGCCCCGATTGGACCACCTATAAAAAAAGAAAAGAGTAACAAAAAAGCCAATACATCATTTTTCAATCAATGACTTCTTGTCATTCACACCGTTCTGTGCGGTTCGGAATGACTGATGTGACTCAGTCGCATCTTACTACTACCCAGAGTTGATTGCTGCGTATCAACTCTCTTGCGGTGAAGCCCACGGCCTCAGAGGACGACGTTCATGTCGAAAGGTTAGGCCAAAATAAACTGATTCACCTTTACTAACCTCGTTCGGCACAGCAGCGTTCAAGAAATACAATTCGTGGCAACAGGGAGGAATCCTCACACTCCCTAATGTATTCGTTCTCAATCGTAGCTCAGTATTGCCCACCTCTTGAGTAGAAATAATCTGTGTTTAGTGACGCGTATTAAGTGAATGAAAAGACCATTCAAAAATGGAGCTTTTGTGAGTTCGAGAGACGGTAGTGGAAACATGAGCTGAGCAGCTGACTATGGCGGTTTGTGTTGTGTTGGAAGGCAGTAAAGTATCGAGCGCCTTGACGCATAAAAACAGGTGACGAGGTGTGGAGGTAAATTGGCCGAATTGAGTTAATTCAGCTGAAAGCGAGTGTGTTGGAACGGCCTGCAATAGCCTATCAAAAACAGCACTAATATCTGAATTGCCGAGGGGTGACTGTCGGAATTTCCGATTCGAGGGGTTTCCTATTTCACATGGTGAGGGAGTTTGACATTTCAAAACGGCTTTCAGCAATAACTTTGTAAAGATGGGCACAACAAAATGGTACGAAGGACAGGCCACGATGTCTGAGTATGGCAGTCTCTCCTACTTTATTTGTGCGCTAACAGTTTTTCTCCCTTCTAAGAGAATGTCCTGCCTGTTTCAACGAAAAACCAGTTTTGTCCTAAACGAACTTGGGAATGAATTTCAGCAGTTGCGCTCACGGCAGCTGAACAAATTCTGTGAACAATCTGATCGTGAGAAACATCGCTGAGGATTTGCTCTTCAATTGACAGAGATCAGAGATTGACTGATGGTTAGGAAAAAAGAAAGAAGAAATTCCTTGCAGTGATCGAAACTCATCATGAAAAACTTTGATAAGTTAAAGTTACAAATCTTTCAGCCACTTCCATTCTTAATTTCGCTTTGTCCTCACTCCACTAGAGCGTACGAGCGGTTTCTGAGTTTGATCACACTTTTCAGAAGATTTCAGAGACGATGTTCGTGAAAAAAAGGAACACTGGCCTCGGGATGCTAAAAAAGTTTCAATATAAGATAAAACAAGGTGGTCGACAATGAACAGTCCGCCACAGAACGCGCCATGCATTCGTGTTCCTTTCAAATCGTAGAGGCAAGGTGAATGCGTATGATGCCTATACAATGACTTCATGAGCCAGTCGCTATACCAACTCAATGTCTTTATCGGACCAAATAAGTTTGGTACCAATTTACTTGACCACAGAGGGATTGGAGACTTGATAAACTTGGACGTGGTGGATCGCTCGACCACGGGGTGTCAGTAGCGCCTCTTGCTACAGTACCAACACAAAAATACCCTGAGAAGGTGCACGTTGGAGATGCTTTTCTCGGTCGAAATCTGCGAGATCTCGATGATCCAATAAATGTCATGTTCAGCGAAACAAAAACATTGTAAATGGGCGGAACAGCCAAATATTAGAAAGCTTCGCGGGCACACTCATTCCTTCCTGTAATTCCAAAAACTCCGAAATCCTTATGTTCAGCGAGCTATCCTTTGAACTTGTGCATATTACAGATCTGTATTCGTAACGGCAAGTTTCATAGTTATATGGGTAGCAATACCCGTGATTCTTGGTTGGCAAACTCTACGAAGGAGTAGCCAGAATTTCCCTTTAATCCATGGCGCACCCCATCGGATAGTATCCTGTACAACAAAAGCACATGGTAGTAATAGCCAAGAATGGCCAGGCGAAATGAGATGATAGTTGATGGATTTTTTGGATTAGAATGAGGATAAGGCTGTGCGCGGATAATGGTAAAAAGAGCCCAGACCACGTCGTCAATGGTAAGGGAAAAAAGTAGCATCAGTAGATCTGAGAGGGAAATGTTGGAGAAGGAATACTCATGTGAAAGGTATCGTCGTTGGTTGAGCATTTCGATGACAGGCAGGAAGTATTCGAAAGTATTTCGCATCAGAAAATATAACGAAAAACCATTAATCAAACACAACGCCGCGCTTAACATGAGACCTTGTTTTCGGTAGAGACGTCGTGGCCTGGGATATACGAGGCGGGTCGAGTTTTAGCAAGTGATGTGTAAGTGACTTTCTATTGAAAGATGTTGAAACAAAGTGCATGTGAGAAGAGAAAGAAGTGGCTCAAGGCTACAACGTCAGCAAATGGGTTCTAAATGCCGAAGTTGCCGTTGGATGGAATCTCCAGAAGAAGTGGCCGGTCTATCGAAATCGGCTTTTAGCGGAATGCAGTGGTGCGTGTCCGAGTGTCGTCCATAACTGGTAACGAAGCCGGTGGCGACAAAACGTGAACGCATCGAGGTATAAACGCGGCAGTTCCGAACGAGTACGACCGACAACGTCGATTGAGACGCTTCTGTGCCATCGAAAAAGCCGCGCCGTCGGTAGGCGTACTCGCGGCAACTCGCTCGGCTTCTCTAAACCGGCTTCTTCGCCAGCTCAGATGACTAAATAATCGCTGATAACTACTACGAACTTGGCCTAGATACTCCACGGTCGGCCGATGGCGAAAAACTCTCTGTTGCACAAGCGATGTGAAGCGACGGCGGCTAATGTTTGCCACCAGGTTGAGTTGGCGATCCGGTACGACCAGTTGCTACTTAATAGCTAATGTCGTGGCACAAAAAAACTGATCGCCCGACCAGTCAGTGAAGTTTCAATAAAACATCTTGCTATCTATACGCACTATTATTAGCTCTCATGCACGCCACTGGAATGTTTCGCTGGCGAGCGAAATTTCAGCTTCTTCAAGAAGTTACGCGTCACTCACCACAAAGTCTCCTCTGTTTTCTTCTTCGAAAGTTTGAAAACATCGAAGAAAGGAATATCGAAAGTGGGAAATGAGAGACGAAGTGCATGGAAAACTCTGACCCGAGCAACGTTCTTGCGATTCAAACGGTTTTCTGTCACCCAAATAGATGATATAGGATGAAAGTAAGTCAAACAGGATTTTGGTTCGTAAACGAGCAATAAGTAGAATGGGTAACTGATGTCAGAGAGGAACCCGATCGGGGAAAATCGTTCAAATTTTCAATGCTATTAATGAATGGGATTTGTAATGCAGGTTTGGTCACGATGAATGCAGTAGGGTAGAGGGCTCCAGCTTCACCTGAACGACCGCTTGATTGATCAAGTGATTTTACCTCTTCAATCTAACAGAAGCTTTCTACCGAGTAAGGCAACCACGCCAGAACAACGTCTCACATTTTGTAGGAAAACTGAACAATAATTATGTTTTGTGAGTCACAAAGAATTATTGTTAATACAGGTTGTTGTAAAAGGCAGATGTAAGACGTAAAAGGGGCATCATAGGGCACAGATGCTCTTCCTACACATGTTTTGTTCTCGAATTTAGATTCCAAATGCAGGTCACATAGGTGTCTTCCTAAGCTAGGAGAATTCAAGTAAAAGGTAAAAGATAAAGGTGCCGGCGTTGATCAGTCCCCTGAGGACGCGCCGCCGCATTCATGTTCCATTTATGATTTATGACTTATTTCGAAGGAACACAATACAACACAATAGATGGCAGAAACATTGCAGAACAAATTCGTTCAAATCGTAGAGGCTTGATGAATGCGTATTTGGTCTATACAATGACCTGCGGGGCCAGCCGCTATACCAGGTCAGTGTCTTTACCTTCCCAGATAAGTCTAGTACCAATTGACCCGACCCGGAGGGATGGAACGCTTGGTTAGCCCGGGCCGGGATCGATCGCTCGACCGTGCGGGTGTCAGCAGCACCTCTTACCACTGTACCACGCGGGCCCCTAGAAGAATTCAAATAGAAAGGAAAAACATGACATGAGCAAGGGGTACTGGACAAATGATTGTCAACGAAAGGGAAAGATTTTCTATCAGTCAAGAAAAGCGAAAATATTTTGATGGAAGAGATAATCGGAACAGTTGCCAAGCTAGTGAAATATGATTCTCTACCAAATGTTATTTATTCCTTTTTCATAATTGTTCTCTTTAGTTCCATATAGTTCATCGTTTCTGTAGCATGACGAAATTTTACGGGGACGGGCTGCTGACCCATCGCCCAACCCTCCTCCTTTCGCATCCGGGCTTGGGACCGGCGATGGCGGAGTTGTGTGGATGTGGATGTGTCGCCTGCCAAGACTAGCCATGGAGTGGATCCCGCCGAACGGAAAGCGACCCAGAGGTCGCCCGAGAAACACTTGGAGAAAAACATTTTTGAACGACTTGAAGATGATGAATATTTCCAGACAGGAATGCGAAGAAGTCGCCCAAGACAGACAGCGGTGGAGAGAGTTCGTCGCCCTATGTGCTCAACGGCACGGGAGGAACTAAATCTAAGTAAGTAAGTCTCTTTAGCTATTGTTCTCAACCTCTTCATCTACACCACATTTTAATTGGTGTTCACTGTCAGTGACGGAAGATTGAAATAGAAAAATATACAATTCACACACAGTTTATTTCGATTTCATACACGTTTTGGTTGTCTTTACGTTTTTCACCTATTTGTATAGCGACTAGAGCGAGGAAACTCTCGCTCTAACGCTCTAGTTTCAAATGAAGTTACAATTTTGCACGAGTCTCCATCCTTATTTTTCAAACAAAAACCTTGGAGCTGTCTTTTTCGAAAGGGAGGAATACCACAGTGGCATTAGTGTATCTCGGCAGTAGGTTATTCGGGTAGTTCTAGACAAATTGTAGAGTGAACTCATGACTGTGTAACGAACTGTAGAGGAGGAAGGAGCGAAGTGGGAAGACAAGGCTTTTCAGTGCGCACTGCGATTTTGCAAGCGGGAACCGTCACCTACAATACGATATCTATCTAATCGTGAGGCGATGACGGCAGGGCTCCTCACAAAAACGAATTTCGAGCTTTGAAGGGAGAAGAGCGCACAGATTGAAATTGTGGTCCGCCGAACGCAGTGATCTTTTCTCTTTCGTGGCGTCAACTCTTAATTAAAGTACCAAGCGATGGCGCTAAACGATGAGAGCGGTGAATTGAGACCGGAACGCACGACGACAAGGAGAACTGGAGCAGCTGGCGACGACGAAGAACGAACTGAAGAAGGACGATTTACAATAAGAATGGAGACAGGAACGAGTAAGATCGTCCAACGAGTAAGTCAGCGAACAAAGATTCCAGGCATAAACAGGAGGTGAAAAATCGGTGGGAGGCATAGAAGCCAAGAAGAATGGCTGAGAGCTGGAATCGAAGAGCTGCAAGGTCGCAATAATCATCCGACAGGCTGTGTAAGAGCAGCAACGATGGACAGATTTCTTCCTAATGGAGGAATCCATCAGCTATGCTCCATCAATTGTTGCTCATATAGGGACAGATAAAGAGTGGAAGATGACCGAAGGTCTGATGGATTTTAGATTCAAACCTAAAGGAACATGAAACGAGGGTTGGGTGCATCATATGACGAGAATAGTTTGATCAGGACTGTTCTGCTGCTTACTGCCTCGTGCTTTTCATCAACTCAAAGTTTTTTCTGCGAGATCATATGGAGAGCAAGCTAAATGTTGTCGATGTCGAAGTGAAAAAAGGAAATCGAACAAGAAAACGCAAAATGAAGGCAAGTATACTGTTTGAAAACAGTTTGAAATTGAGCGACAAACAAAGGAAACGCTAAAATGCGGAGTAACACCCATTGAAAAATTGGGAGCAAAGCACCTCATTCGACCATAAGTTTGCTGATCCCTCCATTTCTTGTCTAATTTCTTTCTGTCGAGAGGTAAACATGAAGCACTCGTCGCAGAAGCTGACCAAAGCATGAAGGAAAGAAGAAAAAGACGAAAAATTGGACGAAAAAGGACAACAAATAAAGCTAAAAAAACTGAAAAGGAAAACAAAGGAATAAGAAAAATGTTGCAGTTCATGACTACGTACCCTTGAATGCACGAATTACATCTATTGTGGAGCAAAAAAGAGTTGAGAAAGTAACTTCAAAAGGAAATGAAAAGCTATCAAGCACCTGAGCAATAACAGGGCCCAATTATTCGAAGGAAAATGAACTAGAGTCTTACGCTGCGTTCAGCCTAATTGACAGGGATTTTTCAATTTCAATAGAAATTTCCGAAATCAAATTCGGCTTGTTCAAATAGAATTGGAATACGAAACTAAAATCTCGGAGCAGTTTGGAGTGCAGATTGCGGTAAAACACGAAAACACGGCCAATTTGGTTCGATAGAATTGGACAAAACGAATATTTCGAGATGAAAAACGACCGCATCAAACTCAAAATAAAAAACGCATATTCAGGCCAAAACATGTTACTCTATCGAGCAGTGTCATTGAGAAAAGTGTAATAGACAATAGATAATGATAAGCATGAGAAGAGCGTCCGTTGGGCTACAAGGCAACAGAATCTGTCTACAAAGACCATCATGAAGAAAGTAGTGCCGCTCGCTTCCGTTTGATATCCGAATTTCATATTATCAAGAATAATGTGAAAATGGTAAAAAACAATTGCGAACAATTTGGGAGCAAAAGCATTTCATCAGATGGTATCATTAGTTTCCGAAACAGACTCAATTTAAGAGGCTTTTCCGAAGTCGATGAATGAATTACTGCTTAGAAGAACGTACATACCTGTTGAAAATTTCGAAATATTGCATCAAATTTTTTCTAAGAAAAATCAGAGTTTGTAAAGGACGTATTGACATGCTTCGGATGATCCAGTGAGAAAAACAGAGCCGACCTTTTACCATTTACTTGTTTATTTGTTTCATACACACGTTACGGATGCCCTTAAATTGATGGGATAAAACTCAAATAGACATCTTTTCGTTACTAGAAAGCGAAAGTCATTAAAATTCTATTAAAATAAAATTTTGTAGTGAACTTTCGACTCTTCCACTCTCTTTTGTGGCACAACAAGTCAGGAAACACTCAATTCCGCTCTTCCCAAGCTTTAACGAAGGCCTCAACGATGGCCTAGATAGCTGTGGGAGTTTTGGTAACCTCTATGGCAGTCGTGGGAGCCATTAGGGTCAAACAGGGCTTCTCACCCATAATCCACTAACTTTTGTCAACAATTCAAATAAGAGGAGTTCCCTTGGGGAGTTCGTTTTGAGCGGCGTGTTGTACACATAAAAGCAGGACGCCGTGCTGTTCTCAACTGCTCGTTGACACACAACAACTCGATTACCTTTTGCCGAGTCGAGAAATCTGCAAGTGCCATTTCAATTTGCTCACGCGATTTAATCAGCCCACGCCCGTCGAGCTGATTTCAAGTTAATTAAATGAATCGACCGCAATTTAAACCCAATATGAAGAAGGAATGTGCCGACGCTTCGAAAGAAACGCTGAAGATCGTATTGCAATAGAGGAGTTTATAAAACGACATGTGTCAGAAAATCCCTTCAAGTAAATCTCTGGAAGAACTTCTCCAGAGCCCAGAGCAAACTGATTTTCTTTAATTAGAAGGCGGGTAAATTTTTTCAGCCTTTGAGAACTGAGAAAACTGTCGAAAGCAGAGATGGTTCTTGAGCTCGCTTTTTCCAAGGTGTACCATATTCACAATTTCGTAGCATATGAAAAAAAGAGCGAAAACTATCGCACGAAAAAATAGTTAGTAAAGTTTTGCCACCGATGGAGTAATGCGGCTCTACGGCGATATTATTTAGCGAACGGGTGTCAAAGCTATAACGGAATTCCTCGACCCTCCATGGTAAGGGGGCATTTACTATGCAATCGATCGTGACAATAGTGAAGACAATCCTCCTCAGTCTCCCGTAAGCCGACTTAGGGATGTTATAACGAGAGCCTAAGGGCACATTTTATCAGGAATTGTCGATAATTCACCTTATCCATCACAGAAAACATTAGAAACACGGACATGTACTGATTTGCAAAGGATTGGAGAAGTTCAATAGGAAATAAAAGCATTCAATGCATTTTTGTCTGCGCGGAAATACATCATAGGCATTTCAAAATATCCTTCAAAACCGTGGAATGCCCGCATGAGTTGCTAGAAAGCTCTTCTGCACTTCTAGACTAGGTTACCTTTTCAATCTTTTTTCTTGTTTGAGCAGTTGTCTTGATGCTAGCCCCACTCGAATCTAGAGGTATTCCCTAATGTTAGGTCCTTACTAAGCTTGGTAGATGGATCAACTGAATAGAAAAATAGACATATGAAATAGTCACAACAGAGCTAAATGTTTATAATTTATAGTCGGCAAGAGTTTGTGCTTCGCTTGGTCTCTGATGGTGAATAAATGCATTTCGAGGCCGAGCTCCACAACGAACTTACAACGATGGCTTGGATATAGATGAATAGTTGAATACTCTATATTCTTTTGTAATGTGGAATTCAATTTGTTGGCACTATATTGAATAAACTTCAGTGAAAGAGCTGTAAGTGGAAGCGGTTAGAACTTAGCGGCCTCGTAACACATCCACATGGTCAATCTCTGAGTCTATAAAGCTTCTTGTCCCTACTCTCTTGGAAAAACAGCGGCTGCTGTCAAGCCAGCCTTGCTCTCCACATGAAGCATTGCGGCTACGTTCCAGCCTCTCACTTGTACTGTATCATACGAACAATTTAGGAAGCTGCTTTTCTCACGACTGCTCTGCTTCCTCTTTTATGATGAGAGAACATACATGAAATGGAACTACTTACGATGAGAAATTAACCAAACTTGGCCCCAAAGGATGTTAAACGAATTTTTAAATAAGGTCGCTTTTTGAAAGGTTAGCATTCCTACGACTTCCTATCGGATATTGACTTTTACGCAAAAACTCCTTTCTTGGGTGTGCGGTACTATTATCATTCATTAATATTTCTTGAAGACAAAGGGGAGCGCGTCGAGAAGTGGTAAGAAGGGCTACTACTACTAGGCAGAGCGATCGACCTTCACCCAGGTAACTTTCACCTTCTACCACTTTAAGGTAGAATAAATTGATGCCGTATTCTTCCACTACTGGCTCTCTATAAATTTTGGCATCACGAGGTACGCTTTGGTTTGAATTGCCGGAGCGAGCCAAGATAATACAGTTCTATTCCACTGAAAAGACGTTTCGGCCTATTCGACTTGGTCGGAGCACGGAAAGCCAAAAACTTGTGGCATCATCCCACGAACGACTGTATCAAGATACAAAATAACTACAAAGCACCGGAGTAATACCGGACTGTCTCTAAAGGTGAAAACGTGAGTAGCGAATGGTCCGCGGAACTGTATAGGCCAAATGCGCATTCACCATATCATTACAATTCCGAATAGAAAACGATTGTGCTGGTGCGTCTTTAGGAAACGGATCGACGCCAACCTCTTTACCCTGACCAGTACGAACAGTTGTAGTGCTTATCCCTATGTGATACTAAACGTCTACGAATATGGAATCACATTTGGGGTGAAGATTTCGAATGATACCACCGAGTTAGGGAAGTGAGTTTCGCGGAGATGAAGATTAGAGTGCTCTGATTTAACTGTGAAACACGACTGCAGATCCTTTCTATAATTCCAACGAAGTGAAACAGTTGAATCTATAGACTCCGCCGCCTTCTTCAAATGCGGCCATCAACATAACATTCCATATATTCAATAAATTTATTTTCTCTCTCAGCTCTTAACGTTGTTTGTTTTTCCGTTCCTATTTCCCTAAAATAGTCTCTTGAAGAGGAAAAAATGTTGTCTAAGCGAATAGATTCTTACATATTCCAGGCTACAAGATCGCCGAAACGTTAGCCGAATCAAGTATTGTACCAAACTTTTTTATCTGCATAACAGCTGCAACATTAAGCTATCATCAGTGGCTCAAATATAAGAAAGATACTTGGAGTGATGAAGCCCGTTGAAACGAAGAGGGGTCACTAAACTGGCGCAGAATATCGTGCATGTTTGAGTGCGGCCGCGGCGTCGAAACCTCTCTCATCGCCTAAATTATTAATGATGACCCGACCTGAGAGCGCATTTACTTACGTAGTAAGTACTAATTAATTCCGCTGAGAACTTTTCGCAGAGATCAGCGTCGTAGACGGCCGGATAAAACTATAATGCAATCAACCCCAACATCAGATCAGATCTAGTTGCACATTATAGCATTTGTCAGCATTTCTAGATTAGTAGCATCAACCTGTAGCTCTGTCGATGTTAAGGCAACCGAATAGACGATTGCAGTTAAGAATTGCGAAAAGAATGATTATCATCCAGATGTTCATTCAGATCGACCGTTTGGTCCCAACCAGAATAAAGGATCTTCGAGGATCTTTGGTGTTGAGATCGCGAAATACGACATTCATCGATAAAAAGCGATAGTGAAGGAGCAGAGACCCGCAAAGGATGACAAAGCCTGAAAAATAGGCATATTCGTACCGAGGTGCCGTTTTTCTTATAAATTACGCGTAATAAATCACTAAATTGACTGAGCACTACTGAAATGAAGTTCCCTTTCACTGGCCAGAAAGCGTGCCAGTAAAGGTGAACACATTGAATTAAACAGCGACTCTCCCATGGAAGTCATTGTACAAGCCAAATAGGTATTTACCATGCCTCTCTAATTCCGAATGGAACATGAAAGCGGTGGCACGTCGTTAGTGGACTGATGAACGGCAATCGTGATCCCGTTTACGTTTGATAAGTTCGATGGCCAAGCTGTTAAGAGATGAGTCGTTCTCGTTGTTCAACAGACCGCCTGCAGCCACAACCGAAAAGCATTCACAGCATTTAAAAATGCAGATTTCGAATTCTAGTGCGAACTCGAGAGGAGTATGAAGAACTAGTCGGGCTGGTGCAGACCAGGAACTCTTTGCTAGTACTGGAGATGATGAAAAACAGAGTGGCATAAATTGATTCAAGTTTGGATGCTGGAGTGTTGCTACGACGAACAAACGAGGCGTCCGAGCAGCGATGCGATTCTACGCGCTTAGCTGTTTGTCTGAGGAGAAGCATCTACTTGGGTTGGAATTAAAGGATTATTGAAATCAATTTTTATGGGTTTCAACGCTTCACTCGGCGCCGAAACGATGTAGCGTCGATGTCGAAAGATCGGGACGCACAGCGAAAAAATGGGAGCTTGGCTGACAGCCGATGAAAACTGAGAGGGAATCTGGACGACGTTGGTCGATGATATTCTACGAAACTCCTTCAGCAGACTCCTTTTCAAATATGGTTTGCGTTCAGATTTTATTTATTGCCCGCCAAGTGATTTTGAGGCAAGTCTTGTCTCGCAGTGATGGTACTGATGTGTTGTACTGATGACGCTAGGCTCGTCGCTAAATCCGTGACTTAGGCGGGATCCGAACCCGGTTCTTCTTATGCTACGTAATTGTCGAGGACAGAGGATGAACGAAATTGTTGTGGGACCGATTCACTGTTGAGCGAATCAGAACAATATGAAAGGATGGATTTCCTTCAGTGCTTCGATGTTTAGTGGTTGACCCCATATATCGTCGCCTACGACGCCTTCCTCACTCTCACCTCCGACGACCGCCCTGCCAGCAGGAGGTCGACCTCTGCACCGACGACGGAGATCCCGTCACTGTAGACCTTGCGTTCACATAATAAACACGTTATTATTCCGGTCTTAATACAGTCGTATTATTCGCATCCTACGTCGTCTCAGACGACCATCTATTCTACGCTACATACCATATAGAGTGACCTGAGAGCTTGGAGATGATTAAACCACTGTTTTCACCTTCCCAGACAGTTGTGGTACCAATTTATCCGACCATGAAGGAAAGGACGGTTTTATTTAGCTGGATAACGATCGATCAAGCTTCATTTAAATATCAGTAATTGACCATATTAAGAAACGCGTTCACCTGTCATCTCTCGCTGAGTGTGAAGCAATATTCTTTCGAAGCATCGTTGCTGCACACGCCGTAAATGAATTTCCAAATGATATGGAAGAAGCAGTGAATTAAGAGGTATAGATATGCTGCTGTGACTTCACTCAAATGCACTTTCATAGTTTCAGAGAAACATTATTTTCATCACAGCAATAAAAATGAGAAGCCTTAATGCGTTTCAGATTATGTGAGGTGAATTTTCTCTGGCAAACGAAAACGCAAATGGTTTTCTAATAGGAACGAACTCTATTCTGGGTTTGCGTCGCTCCGAATAGATACCATTCCGCGGCTTTTGCAGTTCTAGTTCTTCTTTTTACTTTGCTTCGTACCTAAATCAAATTCTAGCAAAGTCCATCGTCAAAAAATCCAAATTCATAAACGTTACGACTATGTGTTCTGCCTATTTTTTACATGTAACGCTGCTAAAGGTATTCGCCAAGGATAAAGGTAAAAGGTAAGGGTAAAGGTACCGGGGCTGATCGGTCCACGAAGGACGCGCCGCCGCATTCGTGTTTAGTTCAGAATCGTAGAGTCGTTGTGAATGCGTATTTGACCAATACAATGACTTGCGAGACCAGCCGCTATACCTGGTCAGTGTTTTTACCTTTCCAGAGAGTACAGCACCAATTTACTCGGCCCTGGATGGAAGGCTTGGTTGACCCGTGCCGGGATCGATCACTCGACCATAGGGGTGCCAGCAGCGCCTTTTACCACCGCACCACGCCGACAATCACGGAGGATAATTGCATAAACTCCACCGATGGAATAGGTTAGTGAATGAAGTCCTAATCCGGCCGAAAATCTGAAATCGGCGGGTGAAGGGCGTTTCTGAAGGGCAGTCCACTAGATTTGGTAGCATCGTAGTCACGGTAAGTGAGAAGATACGTCGTAATTAGGACATTTTCTGTCGCGTTACCTTTCATCGTCAGTCGTGCTTAATTTTCCTTCAAATCGGTGCTCTTCGGGAGATCTCAAAGGAAGCGACCAAACTACGTCTCCTTTAGAAAGTGTGATTGCTACACAGAATGCGAACCCCTAGCGACTGACTTTTTCAAAGAAAGGATATCGACGCAAACGAACCCTGAAGAGAAGATAAATACTTGAGTTTGATTCATTGCTACTCAAAATAGTAGCTTAAATCAGCACTACCCTCCAGGAGCCCCTTGCAATGACCCTATGTGATGGAAATCCATCCGAGACTCGCCCTCATCAATGCACTCCATCAACTGTACTTCACCCTTAACTGCATCTATGCCCCGATTGGTGCAGACGAAAGATCACCTCAAAGCCGGTCACGGTTTCGTGTCGGACGTGAATTTCAGTGAAGCCGTCGAGGCCGGCCATCGGGTACATCATCATGAAATTTTTAGGGAGTTAGCGGGTTGCGAGCACGCGATTTTTGATAAATGACAGAGCTCAGCTGATTCTGTACCGCGCTTTTCTGAGGTACTAGAAGAGGCTCGATTGGTCTAGCAAAGCTCCAGCAACGACTCTCAATGAACCTTGGCATGGTACAGTACAGTTCACAGTGGTACATGTCTTCCTCCATATTAAGCTCAACGTAAAGCTGATCAACTATTAGGTTGTTGCAAAAGTATTTTCCGCTTACGGGTATGTTGAAATAGACAACTAATTTTCGTGGGGATTCACCAGCTTCAATAGATCTGTATCTACTATAAGGTAGGTTTTTCTCTCCTCTTTCAGAATATGTCTTCAAATTTCACCTATCGTCATCGTGGGCATTATTATAGGGGTCCGAATAAACGATGAAGAAACACGAGTTTCGAGTGCTTATGCTCTATGAGTTCAAGCTCGGTAATTCTGCAGCCAAGGTAGTTAGCAATATTGGCACTGCATTCGGGATGAAATCGCCTACCGAACGCACAGTACGGCTTTGGTTCGAAAGTTTACCTCCGGAGATTTTGACATCGGAGACAAGACCAAGCCTGGTCGGAGGACGTCGCTTGACGATGGGATTTTGAGAGCAGCCGTAGCTTCAAAGCCGGACACAACTGTCCGGCAGCTAGCGACAGATATGGGTGTCCACTCTGCCACGGTAGCAAGGCATCTCGATTCGATCGGTATAGTGAAGAAGAAGCAGAAGAGTGGATACCCCACGAACTGACCGACGAGCAGCGCCTCACCCGATTCAACAGCTGCTCCAACCTCCTCGTCCGTCTGGAAAACGGTCCGTTCTTGGACCGGTTAATAACTGTAGATGAGAAGTGGGTCATGTACGATAACAGGAAGAGAAGATATGCCTGGATGGATAAGAATTGCCCACCAACAAACTTTCCAAAGCCGGATTCCCACCCTAAGAGAGCTATGCTAACTGTTTGGTGGTGTAGCAAAGATTTGATCCAGTACAGAATCCTCCAACCTGGTCAGACAATTACAGCAGAAACGTACTGTTGTGATTTGGTAGTAATGTTGGAAAAGCTGCGAAAAATGTGGCCGGTAGTCGTGAATAGAAAGTGGCCCGTCCTACTTCAGGACAACGCTCGACCTCATTCTTCGACAGTCACCCGGCAAAAATTAAAGGAGTTGGGCATCGAGGTTCTCCTTCATCCTTCTTGTTCACCAGACCTCTCCCCAACTGATTATCACTTTTTCCGAGATTCAGACGCGCACCTGCGGCAGCAGCAATTTGATAATCTTGACCACCTTGAATCAGAGCTCCGTCAGTTTTTTAATTCTTGTAATGTTATTTTCTATCATAGAGACATATACCTAATGAAGAATCGTTGGGAAAGATGTGTAGAATCGAGTGGTTTTTATTTCGATGAATAAAGTTGTGTTTAAGCCGAGATATGATAGTTTGAAGATAGACGTTCGTTTCGGAAATTACTTTTGCAACAACCTAATACATTGGATGACGTTTCCGTGGATTCGCCTTCCTCAGAGCCTCACCCTTGCAGAACGATCGGTAGCGAAAAACCAGGAAACGAAGGGCAGGGGTCAGACTGCCGGTCTGCGTTAGTTGAACAGACATCGTCGAAGTGGAAGACGATGGAGAGAGGGAGTGGTGTAGAATGTATTGGTCAACCCCAACCCTTAGGCATTTGACTTTATAGTGTGGAATCGTCTTTGTCTACCATTAATTTTCTCAATCCTGAACCAGTTGATCATCAGATGTCGCACATCACAGCCGCGGATGATTAGGCTTGGTCACCTTAAACTGCGCTGCAGTTTAGGAAAAAACTCCACCAGCCAGTGATAATCTTTGAGTAGTAGAAATGTAAAGAAGATTTCGTAGATGTATCCAGGACGCACGTCCAAGGTTGGATCAGCGCATTTGTGTTACATTCAGAATCGTACAAGCACGATGAACGGTATTCGGTTGGGATGACTTCCAGTGGGTTAGCCGCTATACCAAGTCGGCGTCTTCAACTTCCCAGACAAGTCTGGAACCAATTTACCCTGCCCCGGAGGAGTGGAAGGCTTGGTTAGATCGCTCAATTATACAGTTATCAGTAGCGCATCCTAACACTGCTCTATAAGACTTGTTCATTGGCGGTGACACACAGGTTACGAGTTTCTGGTCATAGCACCACAAGGGCTCTAGATGCTTTGAAGTGAAGGTCAAACATGGAGAATAAGACACGAAGGGCAGAAGAATTAAAAATGAATACACATAATTTAGACCATTCATACACTTTCTGTTGTGAACACTATATATAGTCCTGTATTCGTTCCGATAATAGCAGGATCTGCAAAGGCTGCACGGAAATTCATGGGAGTGGTGAGTATTGTATTGAAAACAAGCGAGATGAAATGAAACGTGTGGGAAAACGAGCCGAGTGAAACGCAGTGTTTTCGACGAAGACAACTGCGCTGAAGTCCATTCCGTAAGATTGGATTCGTACCATACAAACGACAAGAGAAAGCTCTCTGGAAATCCCCTATACTACATTATAGATGACAGTATTTCAGTGATTTTACATTGCAGATTGTTGCAACAGGCGATCTCATTGTGCGTCTGACCATTTTCCGTTAAAATATCGTGACTTTTTTGAGTCCACAGTTATTTCATGCTGAGTTTACTACTAAACGTGACTGCGACGCACACCAATGCGCATGAAATGAGCACACAAAATTTCACTAATCGTTTAGTCAGCAAAAATTTTGCTCTAAAAGCTGTTGTTTAGCCTCGATCTAAATCACACACCTTTTGGTATAAATTGCAAGTGAAAATTATGAGAAACGTTCTTGAGAAGCTGGAATTTGCCACAAGATCATAAATCAATATTTTTTCAAGTGAAGCTATTAAAAGTGAACGGGTGCGCGTGCAGCGGCAATCGGCGCTACTGACATCAGTACGGTAGGTGATCTATCCTTGCCTGGGTTCTACAAGCCTTCTTCCCTCCGAGGTCGGGTAAACGGGTACCAGACTTGTCTGGTAAGGTGAAGACACTGACTTGGTATAGCGGCCCTGCAGGCCATATGCATTAATACGCATATATCATACTTCTACGATTCTGAATAGGATATGAATGTGGCGCGCGTCCTTAGGGAACTGATGAACACCGGTATTTTTACCTTTACCCTGACCTCTGGTTAGAACTTTCGATTGAATTCATATTGCTTTCGGTTTGCGAGATTCGTACTTGAAATTGCAGGATGACATCTCTTTTCTCTTTTCCTTACGTAAAGCCCAAACTTCTCCTTTTCTCTCTATCAACGAGTTAGATTTTCAACTGTAACGGTAGCTTACTTTTTGCAATCGGCCTCTGAAGACGACGAGAAGGTCGAAACGTCAGGTTGTTAATAAACAATTCCACCCAACAACCTCGGAATAGCATGCTAACATACTAACACCAGAATGTAACGGTAATGTTAGCGTGCGAGTTTGAGCTGGAGGTGACTTGGGCACCTGAGGCTATTATTAGTTTACAAGTAGCTTGGCGGAGAACAGCTCAACATTGGATTCTTCACAAACCTCTACAGGTTCTCTGGCACCTCGGGAGGCATAAGTAAAAACCTTCGGGCTCAAGAAAGGTGCTAGGGGAACGCAAATAAGCGTCGCACAGCCGTCGGCTAAACAGCATAGTGGTTAATGCACAGCCCCGGTTAGGTGCGATACGCGGGTTCGAATCTCGACTGAGATGCGATTTTTGCGATGAGTATAGCAGCACCATTACAACGTCATATTCTAGTATACATAATAGTAACCCACAAAAAAGGCGGTAACGAAACCAGAACTCATGTTATGAAACATGAATAGTTTATGATTATTCACACAGTAGCACCTGTTCTTTAGTAGTTGTTCTATGTATTTGTTTGTGTTTTGTTTTTATCCTGCTATACTCATGACATGTTTGTGTAACAAGGAAAAAAGGAATAGAGTTTCAAAAAAGTCTGTTCTTGAGGTATACTTTTCTAGGTAGGGCTAGATCCATCTCAGTGGAAATTCTTCAGCATCACTCGATGGATGAACGACGACGGCAGCTGAGCTGTAGAGCATGAGAGGGGAGAGGGGAGCGCGGGTGCCGGAGGGGACAAATCATAATCGTAGCCGAGGCCACTTAGCCGGCCCGCTGACGACCATTATGCGACTTGGAAACGCCTCAAAACGCTTGAATTTTCACGAATTGAATGAAGTGGAGCTCCCAGCGGCACATACACACTCTCGCTCTCACTCCGCTTCAATAACAAAATGCCGACGACCGCCGGAAGGCTTTCATTCGAACGGCCGCCGATTTCTCGGATCTTTTTCTGAAAGAACTAATCGACCCTCTATGGCTGCCTATGAGACCTTACACCTCCTATTGCCGCTCACACAGCTATAACTGATGACCGTTCACCGGGGTTCGCCGGGAGTCAAACAACTGAAGATGCGTGCTAAGTGAAACTCGAGCAGAAACGAAATCCTCTCAAGTTAGCGAGATAAAACTGACTGAACCACATTTTGAGATGAGGACTTTGGATGGAACTGATACAGCTTAGCAATTTTAAAACGACCTGTATTTTCCGAAAAGACTGAAGATGCGCTTTTTGTGTGGATTTTTTGGACAATGGATAGAGTTGGCGGCACGTGCACTTTGGGATCCCGGAATTGGGTAGTTTAAAGAGAAAGCGGACAACATTAGCCTAAATTTGAATTCTTTAACAAATAACTACAGTATCGGACATACCGCAACGATAAAACGGCGACAGCAGCGCTCGCCGAATGTCGCCGTTTTTGTGGTCCACGCGTTGTGGCCCGGTCGGAGTCTGCCTCAATTCGTTTACGCCGCACGTCCAATGGGGGTTCCCGCGTGGTAGCCCGACTGAGGGCGGAGCCTTGTCGAGCGACGAGTCACCGGCCGAGGAATCGAACGGGCAAGGGACCGAAGATCGATCGGTCAAAAAATCGCTTGTTAACATGTTCCACGGATATGAAAAAATTGTATATGAAAAGATAGAGCCCCAGCTCGCTAGTTCAAATACATACTTATTCTTAATATGCCCGCGTGGTACAGAGGAGCTGCTGTCACCCGCACGGACGAGCGATCGATCCCGGCCCAGGCTAGCCAAGCCTTCCATCCCTCCGGGGTCGGGTAAATTGATACCGGACTTGTCTGTAGAAGGTAGAGGCACTGACCTGCTATAGCGGCTGGCGCCCGCAGGTCATTGTATAGGCCAAACACGCACTCACCAAGCCCCTACGATTCTGAATTGGACACGAATGCAGCGGCGCGTCCTCAGGATCAGGGGACTGATCAACGCCGGTACCTTTACCTTTGCCTTTTACCTTTTGATCAATTTTAAAGAAAGTATAGAAAAAACGGCGGTTTCTGGAGCGTCGCTGGCGCCCGTTTATCGTTACGGTACGTCCGATGTTGTACACTAAAGTGATTATCCAAATGATGTGTTTACTGAATGTGCCCTCGGCAGTAGTGCCTGATAGGAGGAGAGAGGTGCATAAAAGCTGAAGAGGAGTTAAAAAATGATTCAGAAGAGATATAAGAAGGAATATAGAGCGTGAAAATGTAAAGATAAACATAAAAGATAAAATGCTCAGCTTTTATTAATCCCCTTGTGTCGCGCCACGCATTCGTTTTCCATTCGGGATCGTAGAGGGATGGCAGACACAAATGTGGCCTATAAAATGACTTCAGGGGTGAGCCGCGGCTCAGGACAGTGTCATCACCTTCCCGAAGAAGTTTCGTACCGATTTTCTCGACACACGAGGAGGAGGGCTTGGGACTGGGCGAAGGCCGATCGTTCGATCACCCGGTTGAAATTAGAGGGTGTTACCACTGCACCACAGTAAGTGGAAGAGGAAAGCCAGTTCAAGCTGACTGTTGATAGGAGGTGCTGGTGATGGGCGGTGTGTAACCATAGCACAGCACAGTGGAATATCGGCATGTCGCTCGCGACTATTTTCACAAGTGCTGTCATTCCGTTTCGTTTTTTATGTTCCTATGTGATTTTATCAGTTTTATTGCAGAGCGCTCTTTCAGATCGCGGAAAGTCAACATTGAAATTCACCCGCAGCTCCAGTCGTTGAAGACGAAGTGAGAAAAATATTTGTTACTAGTAAAAATTCGAAACATCCTCATTCAAAGATGAAGATTTCTGGATAGAACTGGTACGGATTCGCTACCTTTGCGTGTATAATGAATCGATTTTCCGAAGAAGGCCAAAGAAGGTATTTCCGAAGATTTTTGGAAAAATCATGTTTATCCCTTAAAGGTAGCTTATAACACAAGATCAAAATCTCAGAGACGTTCAAGTTCCGGTTAAGAAAATAAACTGTGAAAAAGAACGAGGATAATAAAAGAATTTTTCACATCGGAAATCACACGAAGGAGTGGAAGCGATTTTCGTTCAATTCAAACGATCGACAGACTGCAACGAAATCGAACGACTGATTGACCAACTACTCATAAAGATTGCCGAAATGTGCACAAATGATCAAAGCTCGGTCTCGGAAATTAAGATGTTACTCAAGTAAAGTAGATATCTATAAATATTTGTGGTTTTATGATTGCCCACTTGTTCACATCGAAATTTTTGGTTTATTTCATGTCGCATTCATGTTATTTGTGTTTCTATCTAAAAACCATCCTTTGTTGTGAATGAGACCCGTGGGTGACTTCCTGAGTTCTCGTGTAAAGTACGTGCAAGGTAAGCCCCATACAAGCACTACAGGTTATTTTATTGTCCATTTACATTTTTCAAAATGCCGTCAAAAGGACAGAGGAAAGAAAATAAAATGGCTGATAATGAGAAGTGAAGTGTTTATTATCAGTTATTTTATTTTTGCTTTGTCACATTGTCAAAGGTACATCGCCATCAGATTCGAGCTGATCGTCAGAATCATCTCTGCCTGGCAGCATCGGGCGCTGGCTTTGAAACGGCCAAAGAGTTTCAATTGGATGGCAGCCTAATCGTGCCAGAATTGATAATTCCACCCCGAAACATTTGCTTGGAATATCCCCAGCCGCAGGCCTGAAAACGCCTACGATGGCGAAATGCGGCTCGATCCCAGACCGAAGACCAATTCCGCGCTCTCTCGTGCTTCTGCACTACACACCGTAATTCGGAGTTTATTTGGAAACTAAATTTTGCAAGTGAACAGCATCGACGACACCAGGAAGAGAAACATTCGAAGATTGTTTTGAATCAACAGTAGCCTATACTGCAAACGTACAGAATTATCCTATCCTACTATGTAATAAGCGAAACCGCGATGTTTGTAATGGGTGGCTCATATGGGTCCCGCCGCGATAGTCTGTTACCGTACACCAAGCACCCACCGCCTTTCCAGAATTTCCATTTCATTCGAGTCGGCCGATTGGCCGACTGAGTGCTGGTGTTATACGTAAATCCGGTTCAAGTCTTGGATAACTTCTCCGTAACAGAATTTAAGAAAATAAAGATGAGATAAAAATGAAACAAATGATAAAAGAACAAACAAAAAGAATGAATAAATTCAGTTCGCGGGATTGATAACCGATTTGCAGATTGTTGTCGAAATCAGGAGTGAATTTGACTGTGCCGATGGTCTTTAAGGCGAATTTGAGAAACAGACCTAGGGGCCGTAATTATCACTGCCATTATCTTGTTCAAAGATTATCTAAAATAAAATGATTGGAAATATTATTCTGAGCACTGGAGTGCCAGCTGTACCTGACTTTATGCGAAACAAAAAGCTCTTCGATATACCCGAACTATTCTTGAGCAATAATATATGCAAGGAACAATCGAAACATCCTATATCTGGGGACACTGGATTCATAAGAGGAAAGCAAAAGTGGAGTTGACAACGCTGATGAGTCTCTTTAGGACTTGTGTAGTCTTCTATTCAGATCGCAGGCACAGTGAGCGGGCATTTGCCCTATACAATGGCTTGGAAGACCCAAATCAGTGCCCTCGCCTTCCACGTATGGTCCGGTATCCTTACCTGACCCAAAATGAGCGAAGGCTTGGACTACTCAGAGTAGGATTGATCACTCGAGCGCGAGAATGTAAGTAGCTTATCACTGCATCATGCGCGCCAGTAAATTACAAGCAAATTCATAGAAAAAAATTACGATCGCAGAGACCGGACTTATCGGTATATAGACTTAGCTGCCAGATTTGAGGGCATTCTTCAAAAATGTCGGTCTCAGAGAGCAAAAAAGGGATGCCACGTCCTAGAAGAAAGAAATGTATCCATTCCTATACGGCGCATACCTTGCGCGACCTTTCCCTTTTTCCCTTAGTTAACATAACCTAATCGCACCATCAAATGGTGGCTTCATTCATCCAGTTCAGTTCAACAGTCAAACAATAGAGATCAAGTGCTACGGGACGAAGGCGTCTATGAGGCGCGGGAGTGCGTGCGATCTCTGAAACTAAGCCTGGTCTAAGCGAACGAGTTGCTCGAGGCAGGCGACGAGGGCACAAGCGCTTCGAGAGCTGGAGAGTCTCTGAAACATTCATTGCGTTCGCCTCACGGCAAGAGACTACTCGAAATTTCATTGCGATCGCCTCGACGTAGATGAGCGAGTGAGCACTGAAGGCCATCCATCACTAGTTTTGAGAGATAGATTTGGGAATACTCAAGAAATTAGTAGTTGAATTCTAATGACTGGCTAGAAATTGTTTATGGAACACGAATCCGGTGGCGCGTTCTTAGAGGGCTGATCAACACCGTAATTCTACCTTCATACGGTCAAGTGAGCGAGGTTTTGAAACAACTGACAACATCGAATGGAAAAGGAAGGAGAGCAATTGGTGAAAATCTCGAAGGCAATTGTCTCACTGCTCGGTTTAACATCGTAGCTTGGACTGATCATTTTAATAAGAACCGTGGTAGCATCCAACACGGATGCAGGCTTGATATTTTTCTTGAATTACGGTTTGTATTAGAAGACGCCTTCTGGTGCGAATTACTTGTTTGAGGAACGGTAAGAAGTGTTGCGATATCTGCAACATGATTTTGCGCACACTAAAATGAAGTATCGAAAGGGCCAAGTGACCCTTGCCAGTTTAGTTGCAAACAATGCCCTTTTAATCGAGAATGCTGGCAAAGTCATGAGAGGTTCTTTTGAAGTTTTTGCTGCACAGCGGACCAGCTATTTCTGGAAGAACTTGTTATTTTGGATTCGATTTCGAGGAAAAAATAAAAACAGTAAATAAAAAATGAACTAAACTTCTCTGTGAAGCATTGCAAGTATTTTCATTCTAAGCAAAGAAATTCACGGGAGGACAACAGTATTAAAAGAAAGATTAGCCGGTTGTATTACTGTGAAATCAATGACGTACAGAGGTTGTTGAGACAAAAGCGTAGGGTACGTCATCCCTTGGGGGTAGGTTAAGTTAGCACAAGACCTTTCCGAGCACACTGAAAAGGGTGTAATGGAGAATTGCTTTTTAGAAGGTATACGATGGAGGCTATGAACTACAACTGTCGTGTGCTGCTGTGACGAACGAGGTTAGTAAAGTGGATCAGACTTATTTGGTCTAACTTTTCGACCTGTTCGTCGTCGTCAGGGGCCTAAGAAATGATTCAAAACTACTTATATCTGGTCTGTCGGGACAAGCATCAAACCATACCTAGCATTTTTGACAAACTTGAAAAATATACTCCAAGAAACTGTAAAAAACTGTTACGCGTCCCTGTGAGTGACAAAGGTGGAGAGTAAATAAAATAGCTGCCAGCATGAAAGATTCATTGAACGAACAGCAACTAATTTCAAACATTTGATTGCTTGAGCGGAAGGGCTGGCGTTTGTTGAAATTAAAAGCCGCACAACTCTCGTAGATCCAGGTGCCCCCACCATTAATTTTCTGAACAGCTATTCAAGGCATCATTAGACACTACAATGAAAAATCCTTTCTTTGTTAGAGTCTAGACAGTCGGATTTATTATATTTTCATTTCGTAACTGTTGTATTTTTTACCGATTTTCGATTTTTCAAAGTATGGTTTGTAATTCTTTGTGCTTTTACGTTGGTTTTCGTTCCTTCGGAGTACGTTTGGGCAACTGCTACATATTCTTGACCAGTGACGGACATTGTCTTCAATTTTCTAATTTTTGCCTTTTAGTGGCTTTCAACTCATGTTGCATGAACAAGAAATTACAGAATTCTTGGCGGTGGAGTATCGACTCGATTAATGGCATCGTTCAGAGAAGATTCTTTAAAATTCTGAAAACGGACATGTAAAAACAACGGAAACGGAAATATTCTATTCGTTTTCAAATTGTTTTCAAATGGTGCAAAGCAAATTAGCGGTGAGAGCGGAAGAGAGATTCTCCGTCGGCGGAGAAGCGCAGAGTTCTTCGCAGCAAGAAGACGTCGAATAAATTCACTGCCTTCGGACGAATAGAAACCGAGTGAAATTGGAATTGCATCTCTGAAATCGAAGCCGAAAAAAAGCTGAGTGGAGAAATAGATTCAAACGGATTCGCAACAGAAACGACAAAGCATTTAAATTCCGACGACGAAGCACATTGAATTTTGAATTAGCGAGTGAATTATGCATCGATCGAGAAACAAGTAGAAGCTCGTGTGATCAAACGCGAAAAGTCGCTTGGAAGCCCGCCCGACGAATTGCACTTCGCCGAACGGCCATCAGGAAATGATATTGCGGAAAGGATTTCAATGAATGCACCATGCATAGTCGAACGAAAATGTCGGATATCTTTGACAGTGTACCTCAATAAACAAGATTACTATGTGAAAAGAGTTTCTCTCCTGCAGTGAAAAATGAAAAGAACTAAAGTTCAACTTGAGGATGTTCGAGTTCTGGTAGATTCTTAAATCACCGAAATTCCCTCATTAGAACTACGACCAGGTCGTCATTCTCGTCCTACTCCAGCTCACTTCATAACTTGTTCTAAACACATGAGGATTTGGATTGATGATATCCCTTTCCCCCCCCCCCTTACCAAGGACAAAAAGAAGTATCTTGCTCTCCAAAGGTTTTTTATATCATTTATTCACAATCACATTCTTCTGAGTGCATTATGAAAGAGAACAACTTCCTGGAGCATTATTAAGCGGAGACTAATGATCTTCCTTTCATTGGAGAGTGCGTCAAGGGTCCAACCATAGGCTACAAATTCTTAGTCGAAAAGGAGCTAACTTTGGTCTCATGGCCGTGCACTGTTGTACTAGCAGCATACGCCGGTTCCCTGGGGTGAAATTGGGATTTGAAAGCTCCTGAAACCATTGTGTTTCTAGAATATCAGACGAAAGTCGTAGTCTTGCGCTTTCGGTTCAATGGATCTGCGTCAAAAAGATGGTGATGTTGTTGAATGTTTTTAGCCAATTCAACAGTAAACATTTTCTCAGCGAACCAGAGTGTGTCCTTATTGCAGTGCACCTTAAAAATTTTCACAATTTCCACAATTGCCACAATTTCTTTCGATTTTTCTTACGTTTATAAGATAGGATACTGTGCTTCAGGCAGACAATAGCTTTGAAGAATTAAGCTTTTTCCCCTATTTGAACTGATTTGGAAAAAAAAGGTGGAGCGACGTCTTTCTCAACGTCATCTCGTTCCGTCGGTGTGCCCTATTTTTATGGTGCGCGCGTTTACTCTTCTGTACTGACGGTTCATTTATATCCACTTCTGAGATGGATGTAAACATCTCCTTCCTAATCCCAATGTTTCACAATTTTTTAACGGTTCTTAGAGAAATACCAAGTCTCGGAGCGAACGCCGAGACTTCAATCCCACCTACCGCTTGTTGTGCGTGTTTCGACTTAAGCAGTTATTCGCCATGAACTAGAAATCAAATTTTCCCAAAAACTCGATAAGAAACATTTAACATACACTTCATGAGAAAAAGATATGCACAAAGATGTTGTAAAATAGTTAGAAATCAGCCAAATATCAGGCGCACGTTAGCCACCCAAAACTCACGTCGGCTACTTTTCACTGGCCTTCTTAACAGCTGCGCCTCTCGCTTGGTTCCTACGTTGGTCCTTTTGTTGTGAAATACGTTGTCAATATTATTATGTACGCAACTAAAAAAAGATGCAACAGTGCCAAGTTAGCGGATTTTAAGCCCGTAGCCGCTACTATTATTATTTTACTATCCCACTAAAGAGAGCTAGGAAAGAGCCGGCGAAGAGCCGGAAGTGTTTCTGAAGTGAAATGAGTTCTTCATCGCTAACGGAGACCCATCGAAGCGACAGGCGCCGACACGACCAAGTGATTTCAATTTTCACATCGAATTAAAAATTAGGAAGCGCGCTCACGTCGCCGACATTAGCGCGCAGGCGACTTCTGCATTTCCGTACTCTCTTAGGAAGTAGCAGTGATTTCGAAATATCCTCTCACCCCGTCTGAAGTAGAAAGCAGAATTCTAAGGATACAGCGAGGGTAAGAAGAGAAGAATCCAAAACTCCTACAGAAGGAGGAAGGAAAGTGAACAAAACAAAAGCAAAAGTGTTTGAATGAAAACTAATCCTGTTGTACTCTGGACTGAATGGAATTCGTCACTAGCCGAAGAGAAGAAAATAGTTTCAATAAATCAATAGGTAGATGGTGAAGGATGTTTGATGAGCAGAATGAGAAGAAGGGTAAAATCAGTCTGCTTCATCTCTCCGCCCTTTATAGGAATAGCAGAAAATATACCTTCGGGTGGGTAACATTTCCTTAGGTTCGTTGTGGGCTATGAGTATACCATACAGTTGTTTTTCATGAGGCAACTAGAATAGCATAACGTATGGAATCTATTAGGTTGGTAAGAAAGTCCCCACCGTTTTTTCAAACGACTGTTGTAAGTTGTGTTCGAAAGCTTTTGCAGAATGTGACAAGCGTTCGAAAGAGAATTATTTGCTCTTCAAGCAGTGTGTTTGAAATTTGAGATAACTTTGGATGTCATTGTTTCTTTGGCTGGTAGAGTGGAAAGCGAAAAAGTGAAAAAATAACTTCATCGACAGTGATTTTTTTCTGCTTAGCTTTGGAGACTTAAGTAAAATGTTTCATACATTTCGAAAAACGGGATTTTTGAAAAACCGCGATAACTTTCTCACCAACCTAATATACTGTATTATCTTTGCTGTCTATATTTACCGTTTACCAACTACTGGAAAAGCTTTACTGTAGGTGGACTGCTGCAATAGCCCAACTACCGAACAATACGTCCCGATGTATCAAGGCTAAGCATTTCTCAACTACTGGAAAAGCTGTATGTTTGTTTTCAGTTTCCCATTCCCTTTATCCACCGATCAACCTTATTTTCACAATTTTGTAAGTGACTCAATGTAAGTGAGCTGAGGAAAAGGTGTACGCAGTGAAGACGATGGGAAAATGAGACGGGAACTGGGCTCAGGTTCAGAACGCGGCAACAAACTGATTATACGAACAACGCAACTCTAATTAGACCTTGATATTTCAGCGGCTCCTATACATAATCGTTATGGATTTTTGTTTTTTGCCGATTTATCATTATTGGCAACGACGGTCATGAGAAGTTCATTATATTCAAACATTAGCTGTTCTACTAACCATCCGCGTTTTTTAGATTGACGTTCTATAATATTTCCATGGTTGTTTGTCCTACCATCGCGCTTAAATAAACGAATAAATAAATAAATAAAAAATAAACAAATAAATAAATAAACGAATAAATAACTAGTTGATTTAGAGCCAGCCACGAGGCGGATGCATGCAAAATTCATCACAATAGTCTGACCTCTGTCGTTTTTGCTAACATTTTGACTCCAAGTTTAGGTTGCAACGTGAAGTTCTCGTTTTTTTTCTGCGCTTTTGCCGTCTAAAATAGGGTGAAAATTACCGTTGGTTTCTCCAGATGGAATGACGGCATTCAGATGAATTTCAGCAAAACGCTTGTTTTGACCAAAAGAAAGCAGTTGCCGATTTTTTAGCGAGTTTTTACTTGACCTCGAACAATTTCTAAAAAAAATTTCTAAAAAATTGCGGCTTTATCATGCTATCCGATTTGCTGGACGACGTTATATTCTCCCCCGCTCGGATATCTGCCAAAATTTTCATTTGTGTTCGAAAAATCTCAATGACGCGTCCCTCCCCGCTGAATCTCTCCAAATTTGATGATGAAGTAGGCTGAAACAGAGAAAGAAAAGACGTCATAATCCATCATGGATCTGCTTAGAATTCTCCAGGTGGCAGCAAGCCGATTTATTTTTTAGTCTTTGTTTCGTCTCACATACGTCATAGGATTCGTGAGTGCTGAGTTGATGTCCTTAATGGCCCATATTGGGCCATTTTCAGGAAAATTTGGTGTCGACTTTGCATTTCCATGAATAGTACGATATTTAACATTGCATAAAATTAGTGGAATCTTGTGAATAATCGAAACCTTTACTGTTAGATAATTGATTTCCCGCTGATGGGCGCCAACAACAGCAAATTCCAAATAAATATTCATCGTTGAAACAATTTGAAGAACAAATCGTGGAAAAACAAGCAAATTCGTAGTGGAACATTTTGTACTGTGACAGATGGCGAAAGACCCTTAAAATGATAAGAAAAAAACGAAGGATTTGAAAGAATTCACAAAATATTGCTGCGGAACTCAGCTCAAGCGGAAGAACTCTTGGAACCTACTAGAATCTAGCTGTTGTTCCTAACATTTGGAACAGCTCCATTGAAAAATAAAGGACAGAGAGAGTAAATTAACGACGACCTTTAGAATAGATGATATTGTGCTTGTCGAAAAAACAGATTTTGTCTGGCTCAGACACCATTACTGTGCACTTCCGAGATTGTTCTGTCATACGTGCCTTAGCGCTAAATCAAATATGAGTGGAGCGCTTCTGTGATCCTAAAAGGATAGATGCTTTTCATTTTGTAAAAAAATGTTATCGGAAGTCAGAGACCTGAATCTCTAACTGGGCTTTGCTCGCAGATAAAATGGTAACAGTAGTTTCATTGATCTTCAGCAAAAACCAGAGAGGACAAGCAAAAGAGGAAAGAGAAGAAGATGAAGGAACTAAAGGATGTTATGAGCGATGTTCTGTTTACCAGACAAAGTCTTTCAATGCAATGTTTTCTTCGCTCCGTAGAGCTACTTATACAAGGTTACGAATAGAGGTCAGAATCTACAAGAATATCAATGTATCAAACGATCGTGAGAGCAAGAAGTTTAGTGAACATTCAAGCAAGTTATGCTTCCTTTATGCTTGAAATAGTCACTGTGAAATAGTCCATGAAAGTTTCCAACCAAATGAAAACATTTCGGTAAACAATACTATTTTAGACGTATTTGGAAATTGTCATAAATGATCACATGAGAGTCGTGCGTTGGAAATCAGGCCTAAACTTTCATCGCAAAACGAAATCATCCACGAAAACGACTCCTCTACGCAGAACAATCCTACTAAAGGCACGAGGTTTTGCGAATACGCTACGTAATGAGTTCAAACGAGCTGAGATCGTGAGAACGCGATGAATCGAGCTCGTTTCTATGAGTACGGCATGCGAACGAAAATTTCAAATAGATGTAATTATAAGTGACGAGCGTGAGATTGACAAACCTGTGATCAATGGACCAATTTCGTCTCATCACAGAATTTCACAGCGAAACGCTGATGATGATCCTTCTGACGAGCTCCAGAACAGGAAAGGGAGAGAGAGCTCTGGAGTGTTAGAATAGAAACGCATTTTCTATCGCGAAAATAAAGAAACGAGCAATAATACAACCAGAAGTAACAATAATAGCATCATTAACATCAGATTTCCATCTCGCTTTTCTGCTTGGGATTCCTGTTTCTTTAATCTATGATTACTTGAATATTTCAATCTCTGTCCTACCCTTGTTTGAATTCTTTTCCCTTCATCTTTCATTTGCTTAGTAGTTGCTCCCCTTTCTGTAGTTATTACTATGACAATGAATAAATGAAAACAAATAGGTAGCACTAGAGAAATAGTAAAATTACCACCGTTTTCCGCTCCACCATCGAGTGCTTAATCTTCGACTAAAGCTTAGCACTTCGTCCATCCATCGGCAGTCGGACTGACGTCTGAGAAGTTGGAATCGCTGTCTTGCACAACGACTGTCCCACAAGTCATTTTGTAGGAAAAATTCGCATCCACCCGTACTTTGTGATTCTGAGTGGAAGTTGAGTGCGATGCGCGTACTTAAGAAACAGGTGAACTAGGACTAGTTCACCTTCACATTATACCTAATGTGGTCTGGCTGCTACTTAACCCATCATAGGGAGGAGGGAACAGATACCGACCTACTATTGTTAAGCTTTCATCCTTATCGCAACGATCCTGTAACCCTTGCAAGCCTAGCAAAGTGAGAACAAGTGGCGATGGTGAATCGCTCCTTCCTGAGCTGTCCCCATAAATCAATACTTGCGTTGGAAAAAGTGTCACAGCAGAATCAAGCTGTTTTATTCATCACATTCTTTTAGATTAGACGCTCCATATTCGGTTGAAGGAAAGGTCCTGCCCCACTTTTTCGGTGCTGTCTTGTTCGGATCGTTCTCAACCGAATGGCGGTGAACCCCGAGATGCGTGCTATACCGTGTTGAAGCTCTTGAACAGCTCTATCAGAAATCTCACAAAGAACGCTGAATTGAGCTTCTCTTTGAACTTCTATAAAAACCCCGAAAATTTCTGCGATTCGTGTCCTTTTACGTCATCACTGAAAACAAAGCTTCAACGCGAGTACAGAGCAGTAAGTTGCTCTGAAATTAAAGTAAATGATGTTGTGTCACAATGGGCGGCTTCGACTGCGGAGATTTGACAGATGCTCGCATATGGTCACCCAGAGTCAGAGTACCCTAATGCCAGCTTTAAGACGTCGACATGTTTTAGAAAAAGAGGAAGAACCAATTCAAAAACAAGTCGGTGCTCCATCAGCAACGACCTGTAAAATAGCATATTCTCTAGCAAATCTTTAAAAATCAAAAATTCCCTATCGACTGAATGACTGACTTTTACACCAAATCAAATCATCGAGTACAGAGCAGTAAGTTGCTCTGAAATTAAAGTAAATGATGTTGTGTCACAATGGGCGGCTTCGACTGCGGAGATTTGACAGATGCTCGCATATGGTCACCCAGAGTCAGAGTACCCTAATGCCAGCTTTAAGACGTCGACATGTTTTAGAAAAAGAGGAAGAACCAATTCAAAAACAAGTCGGTGCTCCATCAGCAACGACCTGTAAAATAGCATATTCTCTAGCAAATCTTTAAAAAATCAAAAATTCCCTATCGACTGAATGACTGACTTTTACACCAAATCAATAGTCTTGATTGTGCGTCACCCGAATATATCACTTTGCGAACCTTATAGCACATTTCCTTAGCGAGCACTGTTTTCAAAGAGGACCATGTCATGAATGAGTGTCTCCAGTTTTTGTCATCCACAAATAAGGGATGATGCTAATAGTCCTTGACCCAGCAAATACATAAAATTCCCTTTGCTTCACAGTCAAGCAGTTCACCGTTTCTCGGAAAACAATGTTTGAATTTCGAGTAAAAAAAGCGACAGGACTCTTGGTACCCTCTAATATATCGTAATAACGTTTTCAACACGCTCCTCAACGCACCTTATCGTAACCGAAAACCAGCCCAATTTCTAATCTTTCAGAGTTAGGAGCCAATTTTTCTGTGATCATATATACGTAGATTATTTGTGTTTTTTATTCGTTTCCATGTGAGTAAACGAGCGAATAACTACATATATTGATGAAAATGATCAAAAACCATACCCTTCCTGAGCTAACCTCCTAGTTTAGGGTACCATTTTCTAAGAGGACAGTGGTAAACTGTGCGAAACATTAGAAACCATCGCGTGCTACCTTAAGTGTCAGGTTGCTGAGTAGCAATGTAGTGTGTTTAATTATTTTACTCGATATTTTGTTTCATTTTATGTTAAATATTCATTTTATATTTTATTTCTTATTAGGCTCGCGACTAAAGGCATGGAAAAACGTGTAAAGAAAAGGACAAACCCAAATATTCAGAATGGTAAGGTGATTATCGCACTAGGCACGCATCAGGCAGTGGCTGAAAAAGAAGATTTTGCCAGATAGAGAGCTTTGCACCAAAATAATGTGGTACAGCAGTAAGAGGCGAAACTAGCACCCGTATAGACGAACGATCCGGTCCTTGTCTTATCCGAGCCCTTCAGCCGTCTGAGATATCAGACGTGTCCGGGAAGGTGAATATGCACGAACAACGGCTGGATTTCGCTAGCCATCATAGAGATCGCCTTCATTTCTGAATGGAAGTCGGATGCGCGTTGGGTCCTTAGCGGATTGACCAGTGCCGATCACTTTATTTTCACCTTACTGTTTAGGAAATGTTTGAGAAACAACTGTCTGATGAAGGAATCTCAGCACTTTCTCAGACAATTTGTTATCCATGCACAGTTTCGTGATTTTCGATAGTAAGCGGATAAATGAGTGGAAGAGAAGAAGTTGACGGTGCTGTTGAAGAGGGGAACAGAGGTTTCAGTTAAGAGTCCACATAGCACAGCGCGTTGAAATTGCCTTCTCGAAGCGAATTGAATTCGGGGGCGTGTGTTGGAATTGAAATCCGCCGCTGCCGCCGGCGATGAGGCCGAAGAGGCCGACGATGATGACCGCCAAGAAGGCCGACAAGCTGTCCCTACTCTTCAGCTAAACTCGTCCCAATCTCAGGTCGAACTCTCTCAGCCGGGAGTCCCAAAATGGCAATAGCCCGCAAAGGGAATCGTTTTCCGCGGGAAGGAGATTGTGACATCCGCTGTGACTAGGAGGACGAGCGATTTTTGGATAGTCTTTATCCCCGATCTCAGCCTGGGCTGCTTCTGCAGAATTAATCCCTACTCACACCCACTATACGCTTATTTCAATTAGCGATCAGAGTCGGGAGGTAACTGTTACGCGGCCAATCTCCCGAAAAGATTGCGAGTAGAGAAGTATGGCAGAATAAACCTGAGATAGTTCTACTCAAAGTATGTGAAAAGTCCACTCTTGTTTGTGTTACGTACAGTTTATTATCAGAAAATTTCGCATTTCCTACAAAGGGTGGATTTGGATTTGGATTTTTTCTATGAAGTAGGGATGGTCTTGGAATGTGACACCACACGATCCATACCTTAGTTTGCCAAACTATGGCTATCTTGTTTGCCCCTTTATTTATTTATTCATAATTATTTATTTTTATTTACTTATATATTCGGCTACACATTTTGCTTTTGATGTAACAGTGTGATTGATTGCTGTATCGTAGGTGACCAAATTTACAATCGTCTAGTCATCTAACTAAATTATTGTACAGTATTTTTGCTAGTGACGGTGACGCTTAGCTATTACCTGTAAGTGTCGAATTTTCTATGATTCATTTGATTTTTATACATTTATTTACTCAAGAATCGGAAGTCACACGTGATAATACACGTGATATTGTATTTAGAACTAGAGCTCACATTCAACCCAAATAATACGAGCGAACTCAGCATTAAGTCTGAAAGTCCGAGTCGTTGTTCTGAGCTCCTACTATTTCCTGCGAATTTTAAAGTCAAACGATAGAAAGTCGAGCATGACTCTTGAAATTCTCAAAAACTTGTTTCAAATGTTGCGAGTCGTTAAACAAATAGTATTCCTTTACTCCTAACCTTATAACTTTTAGACCCTATAACTGGCAAAATCTTCTGTTTCAACCACTGATGTCTGATGCGATGATTACTTTACCACTCTAAATAATTTTCGATTTATGTTGGTCCTTTTCTTTACACTTTTCCGTGCCTTTCGTAGCGAACCTAACCGAAATTAAATTATAAAACAAATATTAAATTTTAAATAAAATAAAATATCGAGTAAAATAATTATTCCTTTCTCTGAGTTTTTGAAGCACCGCTTCCGATGCAGTGCCACATGCTCTGTACTGCTGGCTCGGCTACTCAGAGTCGAGCAGCTACAATTTCTGAAAATGAGCCGGGTTTCCTCGTGGTCTGTGCTGAGGAGTTTCTGATGGAAAATCAGAAGCTTCGTGTTCGTCCTTCCCTCGATGCCGGTGCTCCTCTTCGCTCGAATGTGTCACAAGCTATTATTGAGGTGGATTAATTGAATTTCTCAACGGATCGAGTAGTCGAGAGTGAAGAGTGCGGGCAGGAGGGCGTCGGTGTGGAATGGCCGCCGTCAAAGGTTCGAGTATGTGAAGGCGGCAATCAGTGCCCAAGGGGAGAAACAGACACATGCAGGCAGTGTCATTGTGTCAACTCTACTCACCAATCAACTATTGACAAGCCGATGAGTTCAAAGTTGGTTCGGTTGAGCAGCATGCCAAAGGTTAGGCTGCATATTCCCCAAATTGCACGAAATTTGACCTCATTTAATTTCTTCGCACATCACTTTCCGTCTGCGCAAGATGCAGTTCATTTTGCTTCAAACAACAACACGACTCCATCTTAATGTTACTTAGCCTTCAACTGCAATTGCGTAATATTACTAACTCTTCACACTGCTTTTACCTCGATTATCGTTGAGTTTATCATTGTCCATTCGATTACTAACTTTGTTTGGTTGCTAGCACGCCTTCGTCAGACGTAGAGAATAAATAAATAAATAAATAGATAAATAAATAAATAAATAAATAAATAAAATTAGTGTACTGATCTGGATGTTGCAGAGGGCAGTTTTTACTTCTCATTCGTAGCTAAAGATGGAAGAGAGCAAAATGACGCCACGATTCCAGAGTTTCGATTGTGGACCCCAAAAATTCGGTTCAGCGACTGTTTTCGCCTGACGGTTCGGCAAAAGTTGGCAGCCTTGAACAATATTGTGAATTTGAAGAAGGGATCTCGTTACAAATGACGCTAGCAAGCAAAAAAGCCTGATCTTGCTGACCCTATGAGACTAAAACATCTATATAAATAAAAGAACTAAAAAACAAGCTAAAAACATGGAATAGGGGACAGTGGCGATGTAAATTATGAACCATTCAAGAAGTACGAAGAATCCGCTACTAAAAAGGCCAAATGAAGGTTTAAAATCTTCCTCGAGAAGATTGTCAGCATAAATGCCATTTCCATTTTATAGCTCATATGTAGTTTTAATTACAGGCTACTCTTGGCAAGAAGCTCTTCGAACCATGGTGTAAGATCTAGCGCCGCATACTGTGGACAGATCACCACACACCCTTTTAGAAACGTGCATTAAACAACCTCTGTACAACAAGGGAATTTTGGAAGAAATCATCGATAGCGCCTGGTTACACTGCTCCTTAGGAACTAACTGTGACTAAAACATTGCAGACGGTTCTCGAATATCCTCTGAACGTCCCTTCGTGATTGCCTCTCCATCGGTACTGTGATTAAGCGTGCACGGTGCGGATGAAGGATGTGCAGAGATGTGAAAGATTGAGTGAGATTTAGCCACTTAGGTGCTTTCTGCATCCGATCTGACGATCATTTTGGATGAGATTCTTCAGGTGAATCTGAAAGCCCTTGTGGTAAATCACCGACCGCATTACCGTAACAGCTCCGAAATCAGAATGTGCACGATACCATGAATACCGGAGTGGCTCCGTTCTGGGCGAACTGAAGCGTGAAGAGAGCTCGACAGCAACTGCGTTGTCCATAGAGTCGAGTGAAGTTATTTCGGAAAATCCACAGTTTCATTTCTAGAAACAGCACCTCATCAAGCGAGGAGGTCAGATCAACCGATGGATGATCGGTGCCCTTAATGAGCTTTAATTTCGCTGCGATTCTTTGGATTATTTCATCGTCTGAAAGAGACGTGAAGGAAACCCTCACTCAAACAATTCCCAGTCATCTTCCACACGCCTTATCTAACCCAGTAAAAACGGACTACCGTTTTATGGTACGATCGACAAAAAAAGATTCATCGGTTGTAGGCAATGCGTTTTGTGGAACGAATTCCACTGAATATATCCTATCCCACTTCCTACTACATATATAATAAGCGGGACCGCGATGTTTGTAATGGGTGGCTTATATGGGTCCGGCCGCGATTACCCGGCTTATATGGGTCCGGCCGCGATTGGCCGGTTACCGTACTCCCAGGGACGCATTCCATCAGTTCAGCTCGCCGTCTTTTGCTATTTGTTCATCGTTTTTTTTATTTTAAAACCTTTTTCTTTTATTTCAAATCTTGGCACTATTCCACTTGTTGGACACCAGCACTCGATTTTTTTCAGCCAGAAATTTTTTCTCCAGAAATTCGCTAAAACTTCGCCTATGGGGGTAATTGGAGGCGCTGATCACGGATCTGTCCGTTTTTCACGTGGGTGGCCTCGGACCACCCAAATCGCTACTTGGGTGGTCCAGTCAGGATCACCGATTTCGCTGAAACTTCGTCCATGGGGGTTCTCTGGTGACCTGAACACGATGGCGAGGTCCGTTTTTCAAATGGCGGCCGAATACGGCAGTTATAGGTGAGTCTCACCGGGTAAGGTCAGTAGGTACTTACCTATAACTGCCGTATTCAGCCGCCATTTTAAAAACGGACTTCACATCGTGTCCAGGACACCAGAGAACCCCCATAGACGAAGTTTCAGCAAAACCGGTGATCCTGACTGGACCACCCAAATAGCGATTTGGGTGGTCCGAGACCACCCACGTGAAAAACGGACAGCAGATTCGTGATCAGCTCCCCCAATTACGTTGCGTTTCAACCAGCACATTGGACAGGTTTTGAGTAGAGCTTATGAGATGGTTTTTAGATTATTTAGAAATATCAAATGTTCCGATGCTTCCGTGATGCTCCGCTTATATAAATCACATGTGTGGCCTATCCTCGAGTATTGTTCTCCCATTTGGAGCCCATTTCTCAAAAAAGACATTTTGAAAATTGAAAAAGTGCAGAAGCTTTTCACACGATTGTTGTGGTTTAGGGTTTTTAACTCAGATAGGCATTGCCCTAGCCGCCTTCCTTCCTATGAGCACCGACTTGAGACTTTTTCGCTCATGTCTCTAGAGCACAGACGAGTGATACATGACCTAGTGTTTTGTTTCAAAATCCTCAAAAAAGAAGTCAGATTGACAGCTAGTAATTTTTGGACGTTCAGACCAGCTAGTCCACGTCTTCGTGGCTTCCGTATGTATTCTAGATATGGTCGTTTCTCTAGACATAGATACTTTCATATAGTTTTTGAACGAGTTACCAAATGGATACAGAGTCTTCCTCTTGAACTGATGCAATCGAAAAATAGTAAACTCTTTCGTCAGAAACTTAAACGTCTAGATATCGCACAATTGCTGCGGCAGCAGACGAATCATTGAAGTTTGTATTATTCCAGGGACGGTCAGGGTAATACTTCTCACGTTCTTGTGGCTGCGTTACTGCCTTCTTTTCTCGGATAAATCGTGTGGTATTGCGGTTTATCATATCTGAATTTTGTAGGAGTGTTTTTAATTTGTTTTGGTCGTATCTGGAGGCACTGCTTTTTGTTCAGTTTTTCTGATTTGTTTGTTAGTGTTATGTTAATAGTGTTTTGTGCAGTGAGGTGCTCCTCTTGGGATGCTCATTTTATACTTCGTTCCAATTGTTGACTCGGTTTTATACGTCGTTTCTGTAGCTACTTCTCTGTTTTTGGTTTTGTTCTGGGATTTCTGCTGTTTTCTTCTCTATTTGCCTGGCATCTATATTTCTATGCTCTGGGATGTTTTATCTGTTTATGTTCTGTGATGTTTTGTGCAGTGTGTTGCTTCGCTTAGAGCAGTCGGTTTCATGCTTGGTATCAACAATACCTAGTTGCTTTGTGCTCTAAGGTCTTGGGCCCTATGCTTTTATGCTGCTTTCTTCTATGTCTGAACAGCTTTCCTCCATTCCCATCGATTTGAGGGGAATTGTGTTTGTAGTTTGAAGTTTGAAGTCGGGATTTTGACTGCGCAGTGAACTATAGCTCAGGGAACTATAGCTCGTGAACCGGCAATATGATTAGTGGAACTAACCTTCATCTTTTTTTTTCTAAAGTCTTGTTCTTTCAATATATTATCTTTCTTTTCAATTATCTCTCGCACTATTCCTATCTACTGTTTCGTCCCGCTTGTGCATGGTATTGCGTAGGGCGAGGGTAGGAAGGGTGCGTGATGCCGCTCAGCTGTTTTCTTCCACACTCGTCTGTGGAATCCTTAATGCTGTGTAGTTTTGCGGCTTGCCGTCGATCTGTTGTATATCCGTGTTGTTGCACCTGGACCCACCCTATCGCTCTCCTTGCATCTATCACTTCCCTCTTTCTCAGTTAATGTGCTTAATTAAGGGTTTAGTTTAAATTTAATTTTTTTAAAATTTGTTTCTTTCCGCAAGGACATCTTTAGTTCAAACTTTTAATTCTGTATAATTGCCGGTGAGATAAGTCCCTCCTAACATACGTGCGAGGTTACCGATTACAAGGCTCTTACCGATTTCCATACCTTGATGCTATGTTCACAGAGCATATTTATCCCGGCTAACTTCGATTCTTATTTTGTTGTGGTTTCTCTTATGGTGCGTCATATCGACGTATGAATAAATAAATAAATTACCCTCATAGGCGAAGTTTCATCGAATTTCGACGACTGAAAAAAATCGAGTGCTGGTGTCCAACAAGTGGAATAGTGCCCAAATCTTTATTTCAGCCTATTAGTCGTTAGTTTTTGTCTTCATTTATTTAGCAGCCGTCTGTCGGCCGGCAGGCCGCTGAATCGCTGGTTTATGTATTAGGTTGGTAAGAAAGTTCGTGCCGTTTTTTTCAAGCGACCGCTGTAAGCTAATCATGGAAGCTCTTGGAGAGGTTGATGCAGCATTCGAAAGAGAATTATTTGCAGTTTCTGAAATTGCTTGAGTTATTTGTCGAGCTTCGAAATTTTATAATTTTTTCAGTCTAGAAAGTGAAAAGTGAAAACGTGTAAAACTGACCTCACCGACAGCGAATTTTTTCTGCTCTATTGTGAAACGTTTTTTGAAACTTAGAAAAGCCTTTGATGGAGGATGAAATTCCCTACAAGATGGTATAGTCACTTTGTTTTTTACTCCAGATTTTACGAACTTTGAGGCCACTAAAAAGGGACCTTGAAAAAACAACAATTTTTCTTTCGATGCTGCTCTTGCTCTCACTGTGAACAGTGAACATGACTTTTAGAGACTATTTTGGAGAACATTCTTATCTCTATCTGACCGTATGTTCAGTTTCACAGAATACTCGATTTTAAAATTTTTTTGCAGGAGAAACTTCTTCGTTTTCTCCGGGGAGTGAAATCTCCAGTTTCAATCGTTTTGGTCAATCTCACACAGTTTCTGAAAGAAGGCGATACGCTCTACGAGATGGTGTACAAAGCGTTACTGAAAGTCTTGCTTATCGCTGATTTTCAGGCCATCAAAGTGGACATAGACGAGCACTTCTGGCCGCGCCGCGCGACGAGCGCGGCATTCGCGCGTCGCGCCGTCCCACCACTGCTGCGTCGCGCTCGTCGCGCGGAGCGGCGTGGACACTGCCAGTAAGTCTACTCTGATGGCCTGAAAATCAGTGATAAGGAAGACTTTCAAGAGTGATTCGTACACCATCTTGTAGAGCGTATCGCCTTCTTTCAGAAGCTGTGTGAGATTTACCAAAACGATTGAAACTGGAGATTTCACTTCCCGGAGAAAACGAAGAAGTTTCTCCTGCAAAAAATTTTTAAAATCGAGTATTCTGTGAAACCGAACATACGGTCAGATAGAGGTAAGAATGTTCTCCAGAACAGTCTCTAAAAGTCATGTTCACTGTTCACAGTGAGAGCAAGAGCAGCATCGAAAGAAAAATTGTTGTTTTTTCAAGGTCCCTTTTTAGTGGCCTCAAAGTTCGTAAAATCTGGAGTAAAAAACAAAGTGACTATACCATCTTGTAGGGAATTTCATCCTCCATCGAAGGCTTTTCTAAGTTTCAAAAAACGTTTCACAATAGAGCAGAAAAAATTCGCTGTCGGTGAGGTCAGTTTTACACGTTTTCACTTTTCATTTTCTAGACTGAAAAAAAATTGTAAAATTTCGAAGCTCGACAAATAACTCAAGCAATTTCAGAAACTGCAAATAATTCTCTTTCGAATGCTGCATCAACCTCTCCAAGAGCTTCCATGATTAGCTTACAGCGGTCGCTTGAAAAAAACGGCACGAACTTTCTTACCAACCTAATATAAGGCAGCTCTCAAGATATGATTCTCTCGAACTGCAGGCCTCAATCGCTGGATTACTGCTAACGACAGCTTTGCTGTATAGTAGGCCGAGGAAAATAAGCAATGTAACTCGGGATTTTCGAAATCCTCCAAAGCTACTTTCCATGAGCTTTGTGAACAGTTCTTGAAAGCTGGAGAATTCATGGCAAGGAGACCCTGAAACTCTCAGCCAAACGATAGTATTCAATTCGCAGGTGGATGAACACGATGAACAATTTATTCTAGAATTATTCCTCCCTTTTAGGATGCATCATACTTATCGAGGACGTAAATTCTTGTTCACCCTAGTGATTAAACAACGCTCTCTATTAAAAAGATCTGACGTTTCTGGAAACATATTACACCTTCAAAAGGGGAATGCGCGCTACAAATCAAGGGATCACGCTTCTATTGTCGCAGTTTTTAAAGCTCCCAAATCAACTTCGAATTCAGTGGCGAGATTGCGTCAACGCTTTAGTCACTTTCGAGAAGAACCCGTTTGGAGAGGAAATGAGAAAGAGTGAAATGAAAAAGTGCGATTGTCCAAAAAAACTTTGGTTTCAAACCAAAAATTTTTTTACAGTTTCATAGCACCAGAGATCGTTTGCTTGGCAACTGAGGTTTATATGGTTTGATCGGAAATTGTGACAACTGACGACGTTCCGCCGCATTCGTGTTCGATTCAGAACCGAAGAACCACGGTGAATACGAATTTGGCCTGTAGAATGACTTGCGGAGGCCAGCAGCTATACCAAGTCAGTGGGTTCACCTTCATAGACGTGATACCATTTATCTATTTATCGTGATACCCTCGAAGGGATGGAAGGCTTGGTTAGACCGGGCGAAGATCGATCGCTCGAACATGCGGGTGTCGATAGCGCTTCTTGTCACTGCACCTCGCGCGTATTATAGTAGCAGTAAAAAGGTAAAGGTAAAGGTGCCGGCGTTGATCAGTCCCCTGAGGACGCGCCGCCGCATTCGTGTTCCATTCAAGTCGTAGAGGCATAGTGAATGCGTATTTGGCCTATACAATGACCTGCGGGGGCCAGCCGCTATTCCAGGTCAGTGTCTTTACCTTCCCAGACAAGGTCTGGCACCAATTTACCCTGGAGGGCGACCGTGCGGGTGTCAGCAGCAGCTCTTATCACGGTACCACGCAGGCCCTATGGTAGGAGTAGTTCTGAATCACATAGAACGTTCGCGAAGTGATTGATCAGCCAAAGTTCTCATCGCACTTTGTCGGTTTGCTTCGACGATGTAGACGTCTTCGAAACCTGGAACACCTACTATAAAATCGAATCGACGACAATGATCAGCATTTGATGGAAAGAGCAAGATTCCGCAGTTTAGGAAAGCAGGAAAATGTTAATAATAAGTTTTTTCTGAAAATACTGCCACTGAAGCAATATGAGTTCAAATTATGAGAGGCAGGGGTCGTTAGCAGACTAAAAATAGAAGTGGCTATTTTTCGAGTAGTGAAGAACGACAATGAACGTAAGGGTAAGGAATGAAGCGAAGGAAAGCATCAAATTGAACGTCAGAGCAGGTAAATGTTCACCGAAACGAAGCAACACCGAGTCAGAAGAAAGACGACGGTAAACTAAGCGAGGAAGGTAACCGAAGAAAAATGAGTGAAGCTTTCAAAAGACCCTGTTGGGTAAGAAAACTGCAAGCGATCGCAGGAAAAAAGGCGTGCAAGAGTAACGCTATGAAAAAGGCAAGTGTTCCAAGTATGCGGTAAAGCCGCGAAAGCAGATCAGAAATGATCAAAACAGATTATCCTGGGTAAGGGTCTCATATGAGAGGATAATAACAAAGTCGATGAGTAGAACAGCTGAGTAAACAAACGGCTCAAAAAAACTAGTCATTTTTTGGATTTCTTCCAAACATCTAAACGAGAAGGTCGATTGTGTGGAATAATATCATGCGACAGCCTTCTACTGATTTACAAAAACTGATTCCGTATTCCATTTGGTACCTGGTACAGTCGCCAATTGTCTACAAATCTGGAAGACTAATCCTACAAAGATTTAATCATCACGATTTAGTGGAGCAACGGAATTCCGTTTCCTATTTCTACGTGCTAATGAGAGAACCAGCGTTGTTTTCGAGATGAAAAAATAGGCAACGAAGGCGTCGCTCATTAAGTGAAGTGAATCTAGTGAAAAAGATTAGTGGATAAGACTGACAAACTAAATTCAATGGACCAGGTATCGAGCCGATCGAAAGGTCACTTCCGAAGAATCATCGTCTGCGAAAAAAGCTTGGAAATGTAACTGGAGACGAGCGAAAGTGTGAAATGTATATAGAAACGGAAAGCTGATATGCGAGTCGCCCTTTTCGTGCAAAACACTGTGAAACCTATACGTTGAGGGAAGTTAGAGCTGGTGTTCGTTCACTTTCCTTTTTTCCTTTTCTTTCATTGAAATTACCGTGCTCCACACCTCCTCTTCTCTTCTTTGACCTTTCTTCGTTGTTAGTACATATGCAGAAACCCAGCTACGTACTTCTGTGATTACGAGGATCACCACCAACGGTCTTATCATACCAGAGACGAGCCCATTTCCATTGAAATGGTAAGGAGGCCAAAACTTTGTGAGCTCAAGCTTCCGTAACTGGTTGGTCGAGTTGACCTACCACTTATGTATTTATTTGTTTTCTTATTATTTTCTTATTATTATTATCTTCATATGATTATTTATTATCTTTATTATCATTATTTCATTATTGTCTTTATTATCTTTATTTTCTTGGTATTTATTTTCAAAATCAGCGAAGGAAAAGAGCAAACGGTAGAAGATAAGAACGAGAACCATTTATGCAGCACCAGTAATAACGCAAACGAAAACTGCCTTTTTCCTTTGCTGATTTTGAAAAAAAAATGTTAGGATACGTCAAAATCATCCTCTTTAAATGGATCAGAACCATTTTCAATGGTTACGGTAGTGGTGGATTCGTTCCATTCTGTCCTCGCTAAAAACTTTTCAACTTCTTATTTTTATGAACAAAATTCTGAAAGCTGGTTTCGAATGCGACTGCAAGGGTAGTATCGTATTTCTAAGCATTTAAATCAAGTCATGAAAAAGAAGCAGTGACTGAATTGTCAAGAACAGGATTCCAGGAGGAACAGAACGTTTAAGGTACAGTCCCGCCGGTAAACGTTGGCCAAAACGCGGCCGGCGGCAGTAGACGCTGCCGCGAGTGCCGCTTCGTCATAACTCTCTCCAATTTCACTTATTTTGAATAAAAAACACATGGTTGGAATCAGAATAGCGTGATCCATCTTCTGGTTTAGCAATCGTTTAAAAATTTTGAAGTTTTTAAGGTGTGAAGTGAACGGTCGTTGACCTCGCGAGAGCGGCGAGTTAATGAGGTCGACCTCATTATACCGTCCCCCGTAATTACAGCCTCTGGGTAAACATAGCTGAATCACAACTGAAATTAAACAATTGTTCAGCGGAATCAATTTTCATCTGCATATTCGAAGAGAGAGCGACAAGCCGATCGTTTCTATATCTAGCACAGCAGGAAAATGTTCCAGATGAAATTGACGGTCACGAAAAATTTGGTAGATGTAGACTTTTCACGGTATGTTTAAATAGAACATATTGGGACTGCGCATTGCAGGATTGTGCCGTAAGAGAATTCGACAGAAGTACTTCAATAGTCCGCATCGAATATAGGCTTGATCTACCAATTATGTGGATATTTTGTTGCACGAAAACGCAACTTTTGGCATTTTACACAGAAAGGGTGACGGAATCAGAGTTTCGAGAGCGAGAAATCGGAAAATTTCATGAGAAGAAAGAAAGAGCATGACTAGAGGAGCTCGAGCCTGATCCACGATTTATGATTTCCGTCGATTGACGGAAGGAAATGGCCTTTAACGCGAGGAATTCCAGTTTGAAAAGCTGTTTTTATGCATTTTTCTCTAAGAATGAAAAGAGACCAATCTTATTGTGTTTTGGTTTTCAGGACCTGGCCAATGTCGGTAAACCGTCTGTGGCGAAAAAATGTATTAAATGACCCCAGTGGCGAGTCTGCCGCAGTTTCTTCGTATGCTTGGAGCAGCAACAATTATTAGGCCATTCAGCCCTCACGGACCTATCGGCGACTCGCTGCGTATGGTGGGGCGCCCTAATGATGACCTTCACACCGCATATAGTAGTGTTCAGTGCACCTCTGATTACAAACAAATTCATTCGATACATGCGATCAGAATGATGTAAATAAAAATCTAATTATACAGTATATAATTATAAAAATAGATATTATAGACAACTTTCAGCTTTCGTGATATCTTATTATTCATTTGAGTTAGCCCACATAAAAAAGCTCTTACACTACCAGCAAGATGAATGAATAGATCTGAGACTCCAGTTCTTTTCTCGATTTTTTGGCTAAAAGCGGTGATGAACTAAGAAAACACCCTCGAGTGTTACCGTCTCCTGGCTATCGTAGGGGGCTTCTGCGTTATAAAAAAGGGAACAGAAGCCCGCAGAATATGCGGAATTGAATATTATCTAAAATTTATTGACCTGAGAAGGTGAAGTGCTCATCTTCAATCATTCTCTTTGAGGATCGCCACGAATTCAGCCAACGCATAAAACGAAAAGGCCGTGAAGACATTTCTGACGGTAGCATGAATATCTGAAATCAAAAGGTCCATCTTCATCTCATCGTAACCTTGGCCGACTTTTCAGAAGCTATGAAGCTACTTTTTTTTCGAAATTCGGTTTTCTCTTCGGTCATTTCCTTTTGCACCATTCCAGCTGTTTTCATACAACACGGGTTAATCCTTCTGTAGTTTGAAAACAGTCGTTTTCATATGGTGGCCACAACACTTCATACTCCACAACTTTTTCAGTTCCTTGGCGTAAAATCTTTCACCAGAGGAGCCCTGAAATCCGGCCACATCTCGAAACAGAAAGGATCGATAGTCGAAAAGCCGCATATGTCCTCCAAAACTCCTGAGACGGAGTGGTTTTCTGCTATTGAGATAGAAGCTTACGGTAAGACAGCGGGTGGCCTGAAGCCTTTTGATGTGCCCACAACTATGTAACCATAAAAATGCCAGTGAGTACTCCTGTGACTTTCTATTCACTAATCCATTTATGTATACATTTCATCGTAAAAGTGGAGCTGTGACAAGATCACCATTCATGCCCAAGGTGCTAGCACATTGTTCGATGCAAAGAAGTAAGCGCTCAGTAGGTGATGCGGTTTGATGAACCGTTGAGGAAGTTGTGAAGGCCATTACAAACACCCTCCTCTATATGATTTCTTGAACACCACAGCATGGCTTACCACGCACCTCAGATTCACAAGAGCGCTTCTTATTTCTCACACACAACGGATCATAGAAACAACAGGATTTGACGAATTGTACAACACGAGAAATGAAGACAAATGATTTCTAAAATCCACTCTTACACGGCAGGCCAGTGAAATTCCTGTGACAATTCTTAACAAGACCTACTTATGTATATAGTCCCGCAATACCTCAAACACAGGTCGTAAAAATGTTTTTTATTTATGTTAAATATCTGTAAATAGCGCAAAAATAGGGAAAAATCACCACCCGCACCCTCCGATCACACTCATTGGCCCTCTCACCTTGCGGCCAACAAGCGGTTTTTGCCATTTTGTTTCTGTTTTCCACCCACATGCATCAATTCAGCGAAAATAAAACACACTTTGGAGCCTACCTTCCCTGAGCTCCCCTGTCAGTCAGGATTCAGCAAAATAGTACTAAAATCGACAACTTGTGACGGGCAACTTCTTTGTGGCGAAACGGCCCTTAACTGAATAGAAATCGAATAAATTGATTGAAAACGGTCCCATAGATACATATCTCAGCTACGTCTCCCTTGTATAACAAAGGTAAAGGTGAAAAAAGAAGGTGTCGGCGTAGATCAGTCCTCAGAGGGCGCGCCGCCGCATTGCGGTTCCGTCCTGAATCTTAGATGCATATGGGTGAATTCGGCCTATACAATGACTGGCGGGCCAGCCGCTAAACCATCTCAGTTTTTTTTACCTTTCTAGACAAGGCTGGTACCAATTAACCGGCCCGGTGGGATGGAAGGCTTGGTTAGCCCGGGCCGGGATCGATCGCTCGACCGTTATATGAAAGCAAATAATAAATCGAACGCTTCTGGAAATGAATAAACACAGTAAATCTAAAGTTGATACCACACAGCCACAGCCACAATATTGAGAAACAAGATGTATGTTCTGTTCAACCGTGAGCAGGGACCAAACCGCGTAGAAGTAGGCGGAAGGAAAATGTAAGAAAAGCTATGATGTATACGCGGGAGAAGCGTCTGTTTTTTGCCTTTTAAAGAGCCCTAACGCCTTCAATTCACGTGGATCGTGAGTACAAAAAGCCTTAATCTTAAGCAGTGGAGTACAGTTCGAGAAACTGACGCACGTTTAGAAATAGTTCGCACGTAGAGGACGACAATCACATGAGTGGCGTAAAAATAGTAGGATATGGGCAGGAAGTGGGGTATTAGTTAAGAGATTTTGGACTTCATCACTCGTATAATCTTTCCAGGGGAAAAGCAATGCCGACGGGTCTAGAATTATTGAACAAAGGGGAGCGAAGCAAATCTCGGAAGCAAAATTTCCGTAAACAGCCGGTGGGCGTTTTATTCTTAACCACTTCATATATCAAGTGAAGAATTTGTAATCGGATGCAATGGAATGCTGGCTATGCTATTCGAAGACTACCTTCATAATCAACTAAATTCTTTAGCTTTTGTGATTAATCCCTGTGATTCCCACCTTTCCTGTGGAGTGGGCTTTGCATTGCCTTTCTGTTTGTCCATCTGCCCGTCTAGAGGATACTTTCGCGTAGCTGATATTATTTTCTTTTGAGGAGCCGTTGAGAAGCTGACGATCGGTGGAAGCTCCGCAGTGTGTAGCACTTCAAAAAAAGATGAAATTAGAAAAGGAAAGGTATATAGCTGGGAACCCGGCTCAAATTCATGAACGAAACGAGAATACACTGTGGTTTTTTAGTCTACCTCTCACCATTAACTTGTCACAGCTTATGATTCGTAAACGTCGGAGTCGTCGATGCTGTTGGAATCGATTTGACAGCCTGTGATGCAGTGGATAAGGTACGGACTCAGCAAGAAAATAAGTTCACTACTTACTAGTGCTTGGAGTAAAGCCCGAATATGGGCAAATTTTCTCGGCCAAGGGAATGAACAATGTTGTTATTGAGCAAATCGAGGTGTATGGCTAATGTAGAGATGATGGGTAGTGAATCTGAACAGCCTGTTCATTCTGTTTCCAAGAGGTTTAATGCAGAGTCGAAAGAAGTGAAGCTATTGATAAGCTATAGAAACAAAAAAAATCTTGAAAAATATACATATATGTATAAACCTGCTGCTGAGGCATTGGCAGAAATACTTTGGCTTATTCAAGTTGAAGTAAAGGTTATCAGAATGAAAAGGACTGAGGTTGGATGCTGACGTGTCGTTGGAGACAACTCATGACAGACGATACGGCTCGGCATTCGAGCAGCACGCTATAATTGGCCGTTTTCATGAGGAACGTCGGCCCGTGCAGCAGCTTGCGGTGGCCATCAGGTGGTTTCAAATTTCGCGCGTTCCCTATGAAAACAATTTTCCCGAAAAATATATATTCGAGCGAGGATTACAGAGCCGTCGTCGTGGTCGCTCGAGCGACTTCGCGCGCGACGACGCCTCAACAAACAGGCGGATTCAATTTCGCGCTGCCTTCGTCGAAAATTTCACACTGCCTTTCCAAAAACACCACCGCACTACGGTAGCCGACGGCCGGTTTCATTGCCGCCTTAATTTCACCGCCGTTTTTGCCGAAAGGACTCCGTTGAGAACCAGCTAAAACTAAAGCTAAGCCTCTTTTTCAATAAGTGATAATGGTGGATTGAAGCGCTCGAAGAAAAATGTGGAGTTCATTTGTTTTGCTGAAGATCATGTCCATGGGGCTACCCATAATTTACCCATGGGGTCACCCATGATTTGGTAAAGCTAGCCGAGCTATCCGCTTTTCTTCCTCGTTTTGAGAGCACCGCAGAAGATAACACTGCGGTAAAGGTGGTGAGTCCCCTACATATGGAGCGCCACACACGCATCTTCCATTCAGAATCGGATACGTACACATGGTGAATGCGTATTCGTCCTATACGCTGACCAGCGGGGTCTAGCAGCTGTTCAGGTCATTGGTTTAAAGTCGTTGTCTTCACCTTTCCAGACAAGTTTGGTATCAATTCACCAGGAGACAGATACTTCACCGGTCGTGGTGAGGATAAATCATGCGACTTAGTTCACGCATTTTATTATACCATGGCACTGCGCGCACTTCTAAACTTGTGGTATAAGTAGAATTATCGGCGTCAAGTTTCCTATGAAAGAGGATGATCTGCAAAGCTGTGTGCAGTTGGAGCTTTTTATCCAATTTCATGAAAGAGAGCTGTAGCACTTTAGCCAACAAGCTCCTCCGTTTGTTTTGAACTTGAAAAGACTCGTAAGAAGAAAGTAGTTTTATTTTTATTCGTTCAGACTTTCTCCCTTAATTGTTTTTTTGTTCTAGCAAATGGCGTTTGGAACTATCGGAGTCGTGGTTGAAGTAGAGGTGTACTAATTCTATAATCATAACAATGCAATGATTAATGCAAGAATCAAGTAGTGTTCCACACTGTGACAACGCTGAGAAGATATGTACCACAGAGGATATCCGAAAATGAAAAAGGAGTGCTTTGGTACAAATATCTATAATATATCCCTTACTGGATAAGAATTCCTCCATTGGAATACGGATCTTTAAGATGAGGAGTAGGATGAAGGACAAAACTGAGAAAGTGCAGCAAATTTTTACTAGAATTGAGTCAGTTATCGAGAACGCTGAGATTATTGAGGAGCAAATAGAATCTCTATCGATACGTTTTCTGTTTTAAGCTACTGAAGAGAGATCTGACGCCCATGCCGAACTTGGATCCGGCGGGAGGGGGGTTAACCCTCTTCTTCTCTTCAATAAAGCTCGTCCTAGGACTTACGTTCTGAACTGTGACTCCGAATCATAGAAGTCATTTTACAACCCGTTTTGCCATATTAAAGGACGTGCTCCCTGAAGAGGACGATATCTATACGAACATTCAAGAAGGAGAGATTGGCACGCCGGACGCCAAGATCCAGGACAGCAACGCAGTTCTTCCTCGACTTTAGGCGCAATTGTTTCGTTGCTTCGTTTTAGTTTCTATTTTTATTTCTCTCAGAGCTGCTTGCTTGGTTTCACTTTGTTTTAACACACTTTCAATCGAATAATGGTGCACCCCTCTGGGTATTCTTGAATAAATTAGTAAAGTAAAACAGTTCGTTCTACGCCTTGTGAAGTGTCCGACGGCGTAGCTGGAGATCAGAATGAGATGTGCGATCTGGAACTTGAATCCTTATAGAATGAAATTCATATTCGATGAAAAACCGCGTTCTAATGTCCTTGATCTTCAAAGAGGCTTAGATCCATGATGTGAAGTGTAGTTTTTTCTCATTCGTACGGCTCAGACTATTCGATATGATCGAACATAAAGATCACGAAATGCTCTGCAGAAGCAGCTCTATGTCAAAAAGAAGCTTAACAGGTGCAAAATTATATTCGTGATTCGTATGTGCTGTCTTTCAAAGAGCACGGGCGAAATCATCAAAATCCAGAGCGAAACAAGAGCGTCACCAATTACAAACTGTCTTCAAGCAAGGAACCAGGAATCTATTCCCATATGTCCCTCTCGGGTGGTCCCAGAACAATACTTCCCTGGTATCTGACCCGGACGTCTATTCCACTTTTATTATGCAACGTGAACACAGAAAACTCGGATATCTTTCTTGAATTTCGTTCAGAATGAAATTCTTACAAATAAGAAATATGAGAACACACCTGAGCGAAGATCGATCACCCGACCATGCTGCGCAGAGCCCAATGCGCACCGTAACAAGCTCTTTTACACGGAGCACAAGTAGAAGCCGTATATTAAATAGTTCGAGGTTGAAAAAGGTGGTGATGCTCCCTTGCTCCACTTGGCTTTTAGTACTTTTATGAATAGGTTCAAAATGAATTTGTGAATAGTTGACATTTGATAACATAAGCGTCATTCTTAATTTTTTGTTCGGTTTTGGAGAATTCGGTAAATACGTCGCTTGATGTGGATGTACCGCGAGGCTGTCTGATGGATACAGAGTGTGATTGGATTAAGTTCAAACAAAAATTAGGCTGAAGATATGCAGCTCAATATATTGACTTTGAATGACGCACTGTTTGTAAACAAAAAAGTAGTTCTCTCGTTCGCAACTCAGTTGAAGTGCTCGCAGAGAGGAAGTAATGAAGCAGCCTTGAAAGACAAGCGATGCTAGTGGGAGGAGACTTGTCCAGAGACGAAATTAATTGAAAATTCCTTAAATTTTCCCCTCCGGGCGAATTCCTTCTCACTCGCGCCCCGTTCTTCTCAGCAATTAGAGCTCAGCTCAACAGCCAAGGTGAAAATAGCGCAAATCGAGAGGGAGAAGCTGCACGTTGGAAAGTGTTTGAGTAATAAGCGTTCTTATCTAATTCTTTCGCGCTATTGCAATCCTTCGCATTCTCTGCATTCATTTTGAAATAGAGAATGGCCTGTCGCCCAATCACCGACGAAAAGGCAGTCTGCTAGAACAACACGATTGCTATCGAATTCGTTAAAAGTACGAGGCAAACTCCAAATGTTAACTTTGAGACCTCTCATATTCTTTCGATTTGTTATGATTAACGTTTTTCAACGCATCGTCGCTACATTTATAGGCGATTTATGCAAAACAAACAGCGGGGAGCGTAACACGACGACGCGCGCTATGACCAAAACACTTTGCTGACAAGTGGCGGTATTTCCTGTTGAAATTCGAAGACCCTAAGGCTGCTGATAAACGAAAACAAATTAATAGATTGCACTCATCAATAATGAAAACGACGTCGACTCGACGAAGAGCAGTTTGTGGTCGCGACGACGACGAGGGCGACTCTACGCGACGAATGAATATCAATTAACGAAACACAATTTACTTACTTTGTTAGAGTAAGAATAGTAAAGCGATGGTTCATCCCATTTGGCACCAATAGAGGAGGATGGGAAATGCTTACGAATTGACGATAACCTGTCCTTGATAACCCTAAAATAGCAGAAAAACACATTGCGTTGGCTGAGAAACTGTTCCGTTCGTTACCGTTTGTAGTTCTCACCTGGAAGTGGTAGATTGCAAACTAAATGATTGCCTTTTTGATTGTGAATCAAACGACGATATCATTTTTTCGTCGGACTCTACCAGTTTTACCCCTACCTACTGGACTGACGATACTACGTTTGCACTTCTAATTCCACTCTTAGCTATTTTCTTATCATCCGTTATGTCTTGATGTGCTTCTTGAATGGGCTGTTTCTCAAATTCCCTTGGAATCTTACAAGCTCTGGACAGGCCGTTGCACTGGGATGAAGGGATGAGAAGAAACTTCGCCATCGCCTCGAATCCTGGTTCGAAGTTATTTGTTTATTCATTTATTTATTTATTGAACATGGGCGCGCTAAAGGTACAAGTAAAAGCTGTTAGTTGTACAGTCGTCGATCTGCTGAAGAACACAACCAAGAAAATTAAGGTGGTTAGGAGAACATTTAATGCAATTGGCAATTGAAATGTTTTATTATCATCTAATAAGAAACCACATAGCGTAGGCCAGCTAGGGTAACTTAAGCCTAGCAGCACTATTTAGCTGATTTCTTTGAATACGATCACATACTACTCGTCAGTTCAAATGTTGTACTAGTAGATAACTATAAAGAATTATCCCTTTCATAGCTTAGATCTGGACGTGTTCAATCTAAGGAATCACCCTCGCGACATTATTCCGAGATCTCCGATCTAGACATTCACAGTTCCGTTGATTTGGATGGTTGATTTGGATTCCCTTCAGTTCAACTTTGGCGCATGTAACAGTGCATTGAAAGCAAGTGAATAAATAAACGAACATATACACTAGCCGTCAAAAAGATACGTCACCTTACATTTTCAAGCACATGTAGCTCAAACCGAAACGAATCTTTATCCATTTGATGGTTAGGACATTAGGTTTTTGAAAAAAAATATTTTTTAGTGGTTTTCATATGCTATTTTAACTAAAAGTATCTCAAAAACCGCTGAGCGATGATCCACTCGGAGACGACACTCTGATAGAACATGATCTAATTATTATAAGAGACTACAAAGGTTTGATTCAGATCCCAGCAAATTATAGTTTTCTCTGAGCAAACATTTTGAAGCTCAAAAACTGGTCGATTTATCTCTATCCCCTTCGTAACAAAGTGTATGCAACTGAACTGTCTTATACAAATAGATTATCTCTTTATAACAGATGTTCTGATTTTGGAGCTGGTTTCACTCTTTTTGAGAAAATGCTTTTAAAATTGAGATTGCATAAACTAGTATATTCCGAAAACTTCGGAAGAAATCAGCTCCGTTATTTCTCAGCACAAAAAATTATAGTTATTTTTAACCTATGCACGCGTTAAAATAATTTCAACTCCTTCAATAAAAATTATCGTTTTGAATAAGACGCGCTGCATGTGCTGTGTGTCGCCAATCACTCGCCGCCGTACACTGTACTGGTAGTGACGGCGCATATAGGGTGCGTAAGTCAAAGTGATATATTTTTATAAAGGACTTCGATTTATTGTAGCGTACGTACACTATGGAAAAAACCATAAATGTACTGTAAACTCAGAAAAAATCGATTTCTTCCATACGTTTTTGAATATAACACTTCACGCAATCTTGTGTTTAAAAGAAATTTTCCCACAAGATAGGAGAGTGATCTTGCAACAAAAATAAGCACTTTAAAGAAAAAATTAATTCCTACAAAATAGTTGAATTTGGTACAATTTCGTTGAAAAAAGAAAAAGATATAGAATTTTGTTTAAAACATGATCCTAAAATTTGGCCAGTTTTTGACTCAGAAAAATCTATAACTTAGCGGCGATCTGAATCAAATGTTTGTAATACATTATAATAACTAGACCATGTTCCATCAGAATATCGTCTCAGATAGAACATTCGCTCAGCGATTCTTGAGGTATTTTCGTTTAAAATAGCACGCGAAAATCACTACATAATATTTTTAAAAAAGATAGAATTCACAACAACGGTATATTTCAAAATGTTTTTAATAGAGTCGTCGGAACCATCGATTGGTATAAGATTCCTTTCGATTTGACCTATTTGTTCATAAAAAGGAAGAGTGACATATCTTTTTGACCGCTACTGTAATTCAGAAGCATTCCATGTAGAGACGATTCAGAGACTACCGGAAAACCATCAAACAGATGAATTACCGTCAGAAAAAAGTACCATAGATACGAAGATGACGTTCTCTGTAGTTCCGCCTTGTGAACGTTTTTCTTCCACACTCTTCACGTGTAATCCAGTGCAAAGTTGCAGGGAGGGTCAGGAGTAATTAAATTTTTCGGAGAAAAGAAAAACATTTATGTCTTGAGAAGAGCATAGATCAGGGCAGTCTTCCACTTTGTCAGCACATCAGCTCACGAAACCTCTTTTTAGAGAAAGAAGTTTCCGAACTAGGTCTTACGCATGCGCATCATAGTGCCCGAATTCATAGGCGGTCGCTGGGCCAGGACCATATGCTTCTATTTCACTTCTGACAAAAAGAAATTTCGGTGGACTCTGCTCTCGAGCATCGCTCAGTTTGAGATGAAGTCGTGCTTCGAGTGAACGAGCGAAGTCGTACTGGTCAGCTGCCGCATAAAACTCGCAGACGTGGATTAATTTCGTGTTTTCTCCGATCTCCGCTGAGTGAGTTACGAGTGATGTCGTAAAACGCGCAAATACATATCCTATATGAATTACTTTTTCGCATGCTGTGCAGCTTGCTACTTTCTCGGAAGAACATTTCTCTTTCCAATCGGCCTGAACTATTGCGCCATTAAGTAAGGAGGGAACATCACTATCATGAACGAGCTGAAAAACGCATCTACTGGAGAATTTGCAGAATTCGCTTGTTTTCCTCATCTTTGAGTAAGTACGCAACCGGTGTATTCCACGAATTCTGCCCGAGGACAAACCTCAAAGCATACGTTGAATAGTGCGCAAACGGTTAACCCAAAGGCCGTAGATAAACCAGGAGAAAACTTTGAGTAAACGACCCCGAGCGATGTACGGTTAACGCTTTATCCCTCAATTCCTGATCCGCCATATGTAGAAGGATGTGAAACGGATTACATCTCTAACGAACCCTGTCACGCGTTGACGAATTGCGGTTTGCTCTTCATGGATGTATTTTGGAATTTCTATCGGAGATGTTATTCTCGTAGTGGGGCTCAGCTCTTTATGCGAGCTGCATTGTAGAGACTGTTCTCGAGTTTACCTTCATTTTTCTCCTGAACGGTTTGATAGGACCCCTCTTGACTACACACAGCAAGGTCAAAAAGCTCCAGGACCAAGAAAGCAGGGTGTTACAACTTTACCTTACCAGGAGCACAGGTTGAAGGCTGCTGCGAGTGAATTTAATCAGATTTGCAGTAACTGTGAGCCATTTTACAGCTCGTTTAAAATAATGAGATTCCTCTGTCGCTCTACAGAATGACCAATGTTGAACTTCAAATGATGAAATAAATTTTCCTCGAATTATGAATTATTAGATTTGACTCCGAACTGTGATTGAATTTCACCCGTATCCCTTGGATTCGGTTCCATTTCAACCTCCAAGCAACTATATCAAACATGCAGAACGAGAGAGCCTTCAAAGCACAGTAAGGAGGAAAAGTGAACGATTGAAGAAAAAGGGGAGGAGAAGGAAGAGCAACTGGATGTCTGAGATCGATGTTATTCTATGAAGCTTCTTCCCTGCAAATTAAAAGTTGGATAATCATTAAAGTGAACGGAAACCTCCAGTTCTTGGCACCTTTTTAAATCGAAAAATGGGGTCTTGCATAAATACTATCGCATTTAAAAGTGGATTTGTTGCGGTAAAAGCAAATTGCGGAAACAACCTCTTTTAAGAAACAGAACGCTCAGCATGGTGAAGGCTATTTACACCCGACGGTTGGCTATCGGTTGAAAGATTGAAGGAATTACGAAATTACGACCTCGAACTTTGTCTACTTATCAGCTTGAATACTCGAGTCCTTCCTCCAGTAACATTTTCCACGTCTTCTCCTTCTCCGAAATCACTCTGGTGTTTGTGTTTGATAAAGACCCGCCTACCATCGAGAAAGGTCAGCTTAAATTCGCGAGAAATCAAACGATCGCCAACATGCAGTGATCTTCAGCCCTATGATTTTATGTTTCCTCCGCGTTCTGTGCAAGGATCAACCATAAACGGCGGGTCCAGAATCCGGACGTGGTGATGCGGAGGACGTTAGCTGTACTCAGTGGCTGCATATTTCCTGAATTACGAATAAATAAGTTGATGATTCCTCCCTTGACTGAGCGACAGACTAGGAGCCACCAGTCGGTAGCATTAGCGGATTTATGGACGAGAGCAAAGATGCGCTAATTTCAGAGATCAGTAATGGGAACCACCTCACCACTAAACCTGCAGAACGACGTATCGCACGGAGGCCGTTCAAGCTGACTATAGAGAGCTGGACGAACACTATTCATCTCAAACAAATTTTACCTCGATTGACTTCATAGATGATTTTTGTTTTCTGTTGGACTATCCTAAAGAACTTCGCACTTTACCTTACCGGGAGCACAGGTTGAAGGCTGCTGCGAGTGAATTTAATCAGATTTCTGTTTTTTCTGTTTTCCTAAGTTGGAGCTAACAGTGGCGATTAGAAACCTATAGAAGGGTGGCCCTACTTTCTCATCGTTCGACTGTACTTTTGTGATGAACCTAGGGCTACATAGACGTATTTAATGAGTAAAAGAACACCTAGAGTGAACTGCTGAAACCGGAGTGGGGTTTATTTGTGTGCTTTTCACAATGTTATGAAAATCTTAGAAGTAGCTCAGGCAACTAGAATAAACATACCTCATTAACAAAAGCGGGAGAAATCCTAGTCTAGCTCCTGAAGTCTGAGTCTAACAGTTCCCATCACTGAGACATATCGACTATCAAGCTAAGTGGAATTTGAGAGTATTGCTTGACGACGGGAGAGAAGAGCACGCCGAACGATGATAAGGTAGGGCCACCCTTCTATAGGTTTCTAATCGCCACTATTAGCTCCGAGTTAGGAAAACACAGTATGATGCATGAAACATTTGGTTTTAATTTAAAACAGCTAAGACATAGCTCGAGCAGTGCTCTATGTGTTCCATTCGCCTATGAGATCTCGGTTTCACTTTGAGACATTTTCAGCATTTTCAAAAAACAATCAATCTGAATAAATATGGCGGAAAAAGATGCCGTCAAAGGTGAAAACAAGAAAAAATCACAGGTAGCGGTGAGCGAAAGCGGCGGCATGATGTCACTAGTACAAGTTTAACCTCAAAAAAACTTTTTGGTGGAGTCGAGTAGCTGGCTGAAAGAGGCGGGAACTGAACCGTCCAAATGCGCGTAAAACAAGCGCATGAGCATGTCGCCACTCCGCCCATTTTCGAAGAAACTTACTAAGCTGCACTGAGGTCACTAGTACTCGTCATTAATGCTAGGTGCGTACAAGATACCTTCTTTGCTGGATTATTTTAGGGTGAATCAGCGATGGCTTCTATAGAGAGTGTGAGTGGATAGTGTATCAATTTGCTTTAAAGTTATGCATTTTTGAGATGAAATAAGGTAATCAGGTGCACAAAATCTAACCCCAGTTGAAAACTACCGAGCACGGCTCAAATCCGGTCCTATTCGTAGAACCCATTCAACACTTTTGCAGAGAAATGGAACTCACCGTATAATGTTTGCCGATACACTTTGAGCCGTTGTGAAATGAATTTTGTGGCTTAATAGTTACTAGTCGCAATGCGTATAATAGTAACAGGAATTCTAGAGTTATCAGATTGGTCTTCAATTTGAACCAGAATAAGGCATTATTACCAAGGGTCTCAAGGGGTCAAGGTCTGAAGAAATGAGAGGATCGACCGGGACAATTATATAGAAATAATGAGGATGAGACAGAACTTCTATGCCAGGCAATGTTAACCTCTAAGGAGCTTCTTATTTTGGAGCAACGCTCTCCAGCGACAAGGCTGGCGCTTCTGAGAAGAAAAACGAGACCAATCAGACACTCATTTTCTTTATTTAACGCACTCACAACTTTCACTGAGATGAAGCAGTCCAAAAAGCCTAAGACCAACAAAAATGTTGGAATTGCCCTCTTTTGGGAAAGAACGTTGAGAACCATGGCGAAGAGCCGGAAAGTGTGAACTACCTCTTTCTTCTTTTTGTGTGGCACCTTCAAAAAGATTGAAGCGTCGGGGTTTTGAAAACCGTCTTTTTTCTGTTATCGTTATAGGTTGCAACAATGTGTACATATTCTTGAAGTGCTCTTTTTTTCGGAAAGGTTCGAAGGAGGAAACGTGCAGATAAACTGAAAGCTGGCACTCAGGGCACTTCTTGGTAGGAATTCTAACCCATATTCACCTCTCAGAGTGAAAAAGAGAGAAAATTGTTAGGTCTCGAAAAACAAAGCCGCTCGCGTATGCATTTCTTCAAATTTCTGCTTCTGTTTTGCGCACTCGAAAATCACAGCGACGCATCTGACCAGCATATCTCTAGCTTTGTCTGCACATTAATCTCGAATCTCCAGTGGTCTTCGAAGCCTCGGAAAACTGAAATTCAAGTGTTTTCAAAAGTTACGAAACTTTGAAAAAAAAGAAGGGAAAAATCGATGGGCTTCGGGTTGCTATACAGCTATGGTGTTCTATTTGAGAAATTGAGTCCCATTTAAGGACAATAACTAACCATCATCAGGTTTTGGGACTGTAATATTCAATGGAGATTGCCACCTCTGAACCGCCGCTTTTACCACCCTAATAGCAAGCAACTTACGGACTATTTTTCTTCCTTTTCTCTATGATGTTCCTCACTTCTGAAAAGAAACCGCCATTAAAAAATCAGAACCGCGGATGCATTATGTATCGGAATGGAAAAGCACTGGATTGCAGAAGAGAGCGATATATTTCGAAAGATTACTCTGAAAGAAGAAGGAGAATTCTCGGCGCTAAGAATTGAATTAGTGTTGTGACGGTGAGTGAGAGGCCACCGTAATCCGCCTGCGGGCATATTTCATTTCTGAGGTGGTGAGTTCGTTGAAATTGCGTTTGCCGAGAAGAGCATTTCTTGACTGCGAAACGCCTAACTCCACCCCTTATATCCGTACTGATTAGCATCATCGCTACCGTATAGCAATTTCAAAAATGTCCCAATTCATTTCTCGCAGCTCTGTTGATAAATGAATTGCCGGAAGAAGGCCGGCCAGCTTGCTTACTTGAGCGGTCATTCTTCACCGACGGCGGAAATTGCTGCTGAAAAGCGCTCCGAGTTACTGTACTCTTCTCTTTTACCCGAATCTTGATAGTACCGAGATCTGGGTAAAAGAGAAGAGTAAAGCGGAGAGAGACGGGGAAGATCGATAAGGATGCGAACGTTTTTCTTCATGTAGCCGCTCGTACATGCAAAGCTATTGCGCTAGCAATACGTGGATGACGAGATGTACTGGACCACTTATTTTTTTTTGAAATTCATACGAGCAGGTTTACATATGTGATGAAAAAACAAATCAATCGGAATCATCACGCAAAAAAGAAAGGGCCATGAAATTCTCAGTAATTGGTTTCAAAGTCTAGGGTGCTGACTCAAATTTAAACCCAAATTTGGAGCTCTGACGAAGGTGGACTATCCGAAACGTCGCCGAAATGAGCTTGTGCCACCTTGGCTCATTTGCTTCAGTCTATAACGTCATACTGCAATATTCAATATGCCAAGATACGACAACAGTCGATCATGGAAACTACAGGGTGCGGCAAAAGTTCTTGGACAAAAATACTTGGCCGCCTAAACGACAGGTCTCAAGCAATTGTGATGAAATCTATGACATCTATTGTCCTGGACCACACACATATAAAAAAGCATGTAAGTTTCGAAATGACCTCCTTCCGCAGAAATACGGGCCCTAATTCTCTTGGAGAACACGTCTGCGGCGGCACGCAGGAGCTATTTATCAATTTCCTCCTAGACTTTTTTCAAAGCTTCTTTAAAAGGGACACTGCTTACGTGGGATGTTGCGCAGGCTTTGCTCTTCAATATAGACCAGATTGAATAATCTACCGGATCAAGGTTAAGGTAATTGAAGGGCCACTCTTTTGCTGAGATGAAACCAGGGAAACAGTCGGCGCACCACTTTTGTGCGACTTTGGCGCTATGGGCAGGTGCAGAGTCCTGCTGATCGGTCCAATTGGTGTTTTCGAAGGCCTAGAAGCCTTAGGAAGAATTTCTCTTTTCAGAACGTCTTCGAGGCATTTGTGTCTGTCGATTTTCATGTCCTTTTCAACAAAAAAAAATAGCGATGTTTTTGCATTTGCGGTTGTTCCCGCAAAAACCATAACGAATTTTGGATGCCCTGCTCTTCCCACAATATTTCCGTTCGAGATAGAATCCTCTATGTCTCTTGCGAGGGTCCTGTCGTTTTGGTGGTTTGCAAACTGTTCGTTGGTGAACATGAACTCGTCGGTGAACAGGGTCCTACGGTGGCGTGCCGCATCAGAGCGCTTCGGAAACGTTCTGCATCTCTTTAGTCTTGTGGCCTTCACAGGCTCTCTCAAAAGATGTGGTTTTTGAATTTTGTAGGCACGCACACGAAGCTTCATTTTCACAGTCCGCCTGGCGAATCGCTCGTAAATGCCTTCGGCACGAACAAATTTTCTCATGGACCCCCGTGGTTTCAGGCGAACTTTCTCACGAATACTCTTGACAACCTCGGAGTAAGAAGCAGTCCTTGGCCTACCTGATCTTGGTCTGTCATCCATTGTTCCCGTTTTCCTTAGTCGATTGAGCTTGTTGTTGACCGTGGATCTCGGGATTCCAAGTTTTTTGGTAATGTTTTCAGCAGACACTCCCCCGTTGTGCAGTTTTATCATCGCAGTGCGCAAACTTTTTGAACCAACCCTCTGTGAAGGAGCGATGATTAACCACGATATGTTCGTGTATATGAGGGTATTGTCAAGACAATTGTACCATACAAAAATTTGGTTGGGTGGTGTACGCTGCGCATACATAATGAGCTCGAGACGGGGTGTCCAAGAACTTTTGCCGCACCCTGTACTGTAATTGCTGTGCTGTAATTGGAAGCTATTGTAACTAGTTTGACTTTGACCAAAGGCGTAAGTTCTGCCACCTCTGTCAACGTTTGCGCTTTGTGAGTATTATATCTCATTGAACTATTTCCGCCAAGTACAGATTATGCGCACATAGGTGCGTTTTTAAATAGAAGTTAGTCAAGAAATGAATGTTCTTCTTACGGATTGTGCCGGTGCATTAAAGTCTTTTGTATAGATCGCTGCATTTATGACAATTGGAATCACTTAGAGAGTTAAATCACCGTGGCCAAGCAACTCTCAAGACAATTCACCAATTCTCACCCAATGAAACATTCTACGAAACCATAGAATCGGCACAAAACTTCAGTCGTTACCAATTCAAGGTGGCAACGATTGCCTCTTCTGTGTATTTTCTGTTGTTTGCTGAGTCTGCTTTGAAAATCCAAACAGAAAAAATTGAATTGATTCTCTTTTCGTTTAAGAAAACAAGTAACAAAATGCAAGATGTGTTCCTAATTATGCGCGGTTTTCTGATTTTACGCTTTCTGCGTTTGCGAAGGTACAGTAGTTCGCGAAATGATATGTCACCTTGCACTTTTAGGTACAGATCGGTGAAACCAAAAGGAATTTTATTCCAGATGACAGTTATAATAACTCTTATTGAATATACACTGATATGTGCCCTTTTTGGAAATGCTAGATTTTTTTTTAAAAAATTTTAAACTCATTTTCATATGCATTTTCAAACGAATATATCTTAGGAACCACTGAGCTTCTGCTTGTCTTGTAGTGATAATCTGATAGAGCATGATTGGCTTGTTCTTATAGGCTATGAATTTTGGTTTCAAGACATTAATAAACCATAGAATTTTTGTGTGAATTTTTTCATGGTCAAAAAATGGTGAAATCATGGGACCATCTTTCATATAAAATTTCATATATCAGTAACCAGCAGATGAAATACTATCAAATTAAGATATGTGATAGCATAGGATATTCTCTTTTCCATGCATATCTAACTTCGGAGAATAGCCGTCTGATTACTGAGAAAATAGCCAATGAAATTGCATTTACACAAGCGGCCGTTTTACGAATACCCGGAGGGCATTCGACTCCAGATTTCTCTAGCGCATAGCAGACTTATTGCTTGTTAGGTACTTGACAGGTAACAAAATAATTCCCGCTATTATTCAGAAAATCGTCTTCTAGTTGGACCGAGAGAAAATGGGGCACAAACCCGCGCAGCGTACGGTGGCGGGATAGTGATGCATACAACATCAGATGATTTTCTGAACAATGGCGGGAATCATTTTGCTAGCTGTTAAGTACCTAACAAGCAATAAGTTTACTATGCACTAGAGGAATCTGGAGTCGAGTGACCTCCGGGTATCCGTAAAACGGCCACTTGTGTAAATGCAATTTCATTGGCTATTTTCTCAGTAATCAGACGGCTATTCTCCAAAGTTAGATATGCGTGGGAAAGAGAAAATCATATGCTATCACATATCCTAATTTGATGGTATTTCATCTGCTGGTTACTAGTATATGAAATTTTATATGAAAGATTGTCCCATGATTTCACCATTTTTTGACCATGAAAAAATTCACACAAAAAATTCTATGGTTTTTTAATGTCTTGAAACCAAAATTCATAGCCTATAAGAACAAGCCAATCATGCTCTATCAGATTATCACTACAAGACAAGCAGAAGCTCAGTGGTTCCTAAGATATATTCGTTTGAAAATGCATATGAAAATGAGTTTAAAATTTAAAAAAAATCTAGAATTTCCAAAAAGGACACATATTAGTGTATATTCAATAAGAGTTATTAAAACTGTCAACTGGAATAAAATTCCTTTTGGTTTCACCGATCTGAACCTAAAAATGCAAGGTGACATATCTTTTCGCGAACTACCTGTACATGTTTCCCTACAATGTTTCAAAGTGGCCCGTGTGCTGTCCATCGAATGCACAAGATGCCATCTCAAATCCTCCGAAATCTGGCGAAAATTACTGGTCCGATAAAATGAAGTTGTGTGAAAAAGGCGTTTTGTTGATTTGGCAGGAATCCTATCGTAACAATAATATATGAATTCATAAGAGACCGTGGTAATAATGCATTGGCGATCACAGTCCGCTCAGGAGCTTAGAACACTAATATGAAATTACCAAACTAGCAAATCTATTCCAGAGAGGTGACATGGACATGGAAGTGATTTCGTTTGTAAAAAAATATGAAAATCAACATCTCACTGAGCGAATGGGAGACTAAAATTTTATACGAAACTATTCTGCTAATTACCGCTTTTTGTTTTGCGGGTTATAGACGAGAAATAGTTGAATGACCTCGATATTTTACTAGGTTATTCGCAAAACACTGACATCGAACGAGAATTGAACCCGCTTCTTTCTGTTTCCGACAGACTGCACTAAAATTTAATAGCTACTGCATGAGGTTAAAAATTGTCATTCTGAACAACGTGATAAAAATATAGAAATGGTCTGGACATCTAGGTTCATGCCGTACGCCCAGATAGTTCGCAAACATGTATAACAAGTTTTTACTTCAAAATTCATTTTTCGAAGTGAATCTCACGGAACGCGGGTCTCTACATACAATTGTCGCCCACTCCGAAAAAAGGGTTATCTTCTGAAATCTTCTGAAATGAACACGTTTGCTGTCTTTTTACGAAGAAATTCATCTTTACACATTCTCTTTTGTTTGATTTCAAAACAAAAGCCTTATCATATTTGGCAAAAGCTTCATCGACATGGCTTCCTTCAAAGCCGCAAATGAAGGTAATCTAGTAGAGGAAATGAAAAGAAAAAAGACTATTTTGCCGAGCTCCTGAATTCGCTATTTTGCCGAGCTCCTTGGCCTGAATTGGCCAGTATCCTGCACACTACGCTTCCAGCACCAACACACTGTTGGGTGTTAACTCTTAAAACTAATCAATTATACAATTTTCGACACAGCAGCCTATAATAATTATAATCTTCTTCTCACTGACAAGTTATAAAGGACAAAGGAAGCGCATGAGTATCAAGCGACAGTCGGCTATTGTGGATAGGCGGAAAGAAGGAGGAAAGGGTTGTGTTCGGACTCGAAGGCTCGAAGCAATGTCAGCAGCGCGGTACTCTCCGTGTTCGGGCTGGGCACCGGCGGCCAGCCTGCTGAAATGCGTCCCTCGGCAAGAAATGCATGTGATCGGTTGTCATCGTTTGATAGTCTCCAGCAGAAAGTCGCTCTCACACCCATCAAAATGCGTCAAAAACGCCGTCCTATCACCACATACACTATGCATTTCTGAACGCAGGAAACGCATTCCGACTTCGGGACACCGCCGTACTTCAATTCCACCCCACTTCGTGTGGAACTTCAACTGCGATCAAATAATGCGGCAAAGTACAACAGCTGGTAAGAGGCGAAAATAGGATCTCGAAGTACCTGAGAGGTGTTGAATTGGAAGACTGAAGGCCTCCTTCTCTAAACTCATCTCCCATGACAATATTTTTAATACTGCTTTCTTTCTTGTGTCGCACGAGGCTGTTAGGTGGAAAAACTTTGTTCAACGGCCTAACGTTTCGAACTTTCCGTCATTTTCAGAGGCCTGAACAGACATCGATGTATGTGACTTACCAACCACCAAAAGTCATTCAATCCAAGCATCTTTGACAATATGTAGAAAGAAACAAAAGGAAATTCACTTGAAAGAAACGAACGCATCTCACAATCAGTCTTCCACCTTTGAGCTGAGTGCTCAATTTGGTAAGTCGCAAACCATGTTCAGGTCTCCGAAGACGACGGGAAGGTCAAAACGTTAGGCCGTTGAATAAAGTTTTTCCATCTAACGACCTCGTGCGGCACAAGAAAGCAATATTACGAATATTATCACAGATGCTGAGGTTCAAAGACGAGAGAGCATGAAGACCTCTACTGGTTGCGTGACTTTCTAATCTCACCAGTTTTTCATAACAACATGTTTTTTCTGTACTTTGGATAAAAATCACCGCATGGAGGGACACATTCTCTCAATTGGCGAGAAGTATTGACTTTCGTGCTCTTAAAAAGACTCATTTCCCAAAAGTATAGAGATAGAGATACGGACACTATCGGGTTGCCTAGTCTCCCTTACTTGAAGTCTCCTATGAAATGTGGAGCATATCCTCTTCCAGTTGATTGTGGTAAATCTGCTACCTCTCATTAACCTGGAACATCAGTCTCTAGTCTGTCTCAGCCCCATAATTCGAAGTTTTTTCAACGGGAAAAGAAAAGTGATGAGTATTGGACTTTTTTGTCATTTTTCAACAAAATTTCGAAAAAAAAACATAGATATTGGTTCAGCGCGCTCATTCATTCCATGCGTCGGGCACTTTACTAAGAAGAGCTAGTTGATGAAAAATATGTAAGGTAGTGGTAGTTAGTGGTTGACTTCAGGACCCTGTTGCTTTTGGGCGGAATCGTATTCTGACGAATTCCAAGAGCTGGATTGGATCAACCGGGTGCGTAGCACACGGGGAGCACACTCGGAAATGGGCGATTTTCGTGCTCATGGACGGCTTCGTGGACTTCCGCTACTTGAGAAATATTCTCCTTACTCGGCACAACCGCCCGTCACTCAAAAAACCGATTACATTGCATTTGACGACGTCAATTTGCCGTAAACGACGTGAATTCGCGTGTGGTCCACCACAAGCTCCTCCACCAACCGAACAGCAGCTACGGTAGAGGCGGCGCCCGTCTCTTTCCAGTCAGCCGTGGGCCAATGCGCTTGGAGTTTCCGAAATTCAGCGCCCTCCCGATGTCATAAATCAACGTCCGACTACGGTAGGCAGCAATTTCAGGCGCTCTGTCATTAAATATCATGTGCCAAATTCAAGCGCCCTGAAACGACTTCCTACCGCGACAAATATATGCCAGCCAGGTATGATGCATGGCGGGAGGCATGGCGCCGTTGCCAGTCCGTTGCATCAAAACGACAAAACATTTTCCGATTGCCGATTTAATCGCCGGCTCTGCAGCTGGGCTGGGCGGTAGCATTTTGAGGCGAGGTGGCCATGTCAAATGGCGTAGGGATGAGGACAGCAGTTCCAGAAATGAATGATCGACGAGCTGACAGAAAGCCTAGCCCTTACGACGTTATAACTCAGCTAGACAAGAGCGTTGAAGTGGAATGTCGGAATTTCAGTCCGGAAAAGGAGCAAAGATCTTTCTGATTTGATTGCCAACGTACTCCTCATTACAACAACGGGAAAGTGGGTGGAACTGCAATATGAAATGTTCCTCCTATTTACGTTGTGTAGGTTCCACGAAAATATTTACTTCGTCAGCTACTAATGATCCACTAAATCATTCATTAATGAGTATACAAAGAGTGGGGGCGCATGGTGCAGAGGTAAGGGGCGCTCGTGACATACGCATGGTCGAGCGTCGCCAATGCTTGCCATGCTTTCTATTACCGCTGGAGCGGATGAAGCGGTACCAGGCCAATTTTGGAAGGCCAAATAAGGTTTGACCCGTCCACCCACCAACCTCACTCGTCAACGTGTAATTTGAGCGAACTGTACTGAACGGAGATCAAGGAGTGTCGCCCCTCTGCAGGACAATGGTACGGATAAAATCAACAAAAGACAAGGAAAGCAAGGCTCTGAGAGAGATCCAGAAGTATTCTAATTCAAACGGGAAGTGATATTCAGAAATTGAATTAGTTGCTTGAATACCAACACCTTGAGGCTGAATGTGGCTTGGACCCACGTGGAAATGCATAATAATACAAACTCCAAGTCAAGCTCAATTAACAACTACATCAATTAACTGTATATAATGCGTTTCAACAAGAACCAGCAACTGTAAAATATCTCAGTGCAATTGGCGGGATAACAATAATCGAAAACTACACTCTTTTCCACCATAATACACTATTACTTGATCAATCGCTGGAAACTTTGACGGGCAACCCCAGCGACATCTAACTACTCTTCAGTGTACGAGGAAAACAACGTGCACTATTTCTGAACAGCAAACTGGCTAATGGAACCGTTAAAAGCAATAACTAAATAACTTTAACAAATAACGTACTCTATGCTCGAAAATGGTCTTCCTAATCCCCAAATGTCTCGTTGTCGTTTTAGCTGTTTAGGCGATTAAATCACTGTGCCTTCTTTCTGAATTACGTCGTGGCCTGGTTGACAGTTAACCACCGTTGTAAAGTCGTCGTACTTCTATACGGCACAATAATTATACTACTATTTCAATGCAGTTTCAGTAGTTGAGTGCAAGAGCGCTTGGCTCTAATAAGACACGTTCCTCCACGAAAAATTAAAAGATTGTGAAACCAATGCCACCCAGGTGAGTATACCCTTGTGGGAATGTATCTGCACTTTTCATTTAGAAAAGATTGGACCATGGAAGAGCTAGAACACGAGCAATTAGAACACACAATACATATTCGACGTGTGAAAAGCATGTGGGCATCGATGAAACGGCGTTGGTGATGAAATGCAGCGTGAAATCTCAACAACCCTTCGTAGTTTTCAGATACGTATAATTGGACTTCCACGAGCGGTAAGTACCTGAATCGATTGAGGTAGCAGCTATATAGAGTAATTTCGACGGAAACAATTCGATTGCTGGGAAAGTTTAGACCACAGCTCAAACGCAGTATAATGTCATCGATTTGCCTTCAACTTTTTGAAAATTCACTAAAGGTGAAGAAAGAAGCAGCAGTAGAAAAAGCATACGAAACACCGAGTTAGGCCACTGAACGGTTATCCTTTTGAAATTTTTCTCAATTTTTTGAACATACTTTTAACGAGCCTGGTAGGCATACACTACAGTAGATCTGTATTCATCCATGTTACATATAGAATTTACAATACTGCCTATAAGTTGTGCCTGAAAAGTATTCATTTCACTCAAGAACGCTTTCTGTGCGGTCTTTCTTCTCCTATGGAATGTTAGAGATCTGAACCAATCATTCGAATCATCAGCCTTCCACAAATTTAGAAAATTTCTGCAAGCTGTGCAAAACGTTGTAAAAGCGGCGGCGTTTACAGGAACGAGCTCAGAAAATTTCATTATTTTGTTTTTTACGAACAGATCGTGAACAAATTTCTTCCAAACAGTACACTTTTTTCGCTCCTCTAAAGGCCTTGTCTTAACGTTGTAGAGTATTCAAGTATTTTGGTCGTTCTGGACCTATTCATGCTGTATTTTTTAGTACTCAATGTATCCTCATCCTTTCTTCGCGACTTTAGTTCTACTCTTCGAGAAGTGTGAATGAACCGATATGCCTACCCTTCACATTATATTCTGATTCTAACCATGTATCTTATATCTGAAATGGTTAGGTCTGAAAGAAGTTATGGCGAAGCGACACTTGGACAGTTTCTTGCGTCGCCGACCGCGTTTTGGCAGAAAATTAGCGACGGTACCGTATGTACAGTATCGATCTCAAATGTTTTTTGTTAGGTTGTCAACAAATTAATTGCGTTTTTTCGCGTATCAAATTCCAAATTGATTCTATAATATTAATGAGGTATTCCCAACGTTCCACACCATTTAAAGCTTATGTGACTGCCTTTCGATTTTTGTTTTTTCTTCTATTTAGGATTTCAAGTTTCGGGAATATCCGGTCGATTTCTCATGATTATCTCCAGTGTGCTGATTCGTGTCATTTTGCTTCATGAGCTCCCACTTGGAGGGAGAGCTGTAAGGGCTCATGAAAATAATGCGCCAGCGTGGGGACCGAACGTCTCTACAATTTGCACTGCTCTGCTCTGGGTACAGAAATCCCGAGACCCAAACCTTCAACAAAACATGCGACGATTGTCCGAAGTCAGTAGCGAAATCTTACTAACGGAAGACTACTCGATAGGTAGCGGAAGTATCTCAGGTGTCATTTCCGACCATCATTCAGCATGTGGAGAAATATGGAAAGGTGAAAAAGATGGTTCTGTGAGTACCTTAATGAACTGGGAGCACAACAAATGTCCGATCGCTATCAGACATCTTCGGTGCTGTTGTTGCGCAGCCAGAACGGAACTTTTCTCAGGCAGGTTTCCAAATGTGATGCATGATGGATACTGCCTAAAAAAATTCCTACACACGACAGTGATTATGCAAAGACAAGTCCTCAAAACATCTTTCGAAGTCGAAACTATGGTCACCGATCGGTGGAATTCTGAATTTCTAACGTGATCAAATTGGCGAAATCTGTCAGAAGTTGGAAGGTCTGAATCCATGAGTGCTCGAAAGAAAAACGGCACGACAGATTTGAAAGATTTCGCCAATTGACGGTGGCACCAAACCTCACGTCTCCCAAAAACCAATCAAGAAGTTGAACCACCGCCTCATAGAGCGTTCTCAAGAGACCTCTTGCCAAAGGATCACCATATTTCTAACCACCGCAACAGCATCCCCAACGGCAGGCTGGACGCTCAATAGTCAAACAGATGTCGAAGCTGACTTCAACAGATTCGTTGCTTCCACAGGTCCAGAGACTCCTATCGCAAATGCATCATTATCTCACATATTGTTCGCGAATTTATCGATTATAATATTAGGTTGTTTCAAAAGTTCGAGCGGTTTTTATTCAAGCGACCATTGCGAGCTTGTTATAGGAGTGTTTGAAGAACTCAATACAGCAGTCGAAAGATAATTACTTGTTCTTTCAGACAGTGCTCTAGCACAAATTTTTCCTGCTCTGTTGTGAAACGCTATATAAAACTTAGAACACTTGAAAAGAGGATGAAATTCTCTATAAGATGGTGTAGTCATTGTTTTTCTGCTCTATATTTTGTGAAGTTTCAGGCCACTAAAATGCGACTTTCAAAAAACAAATATTTTTCGATACTGCTCTTGCTCTCGTTGTTAACGGTGAACGTGACTTCTAGGTAATCTTTCGGAGAGAATTCTTAGATCTATATAACTATATGTCTAATTCTGCAGAACACTCAAGTTTAATTTTTTTTTTTGCAGGAGAAACATCTTCGTTTTCTTCGAAGAGGGAAATCTCCAGTTTCGATTGTTTTGCTAAATCTCACACAGTTTCTGGAAGAAGACAAGATGGTGTACGAATCGCTGTTGAAAGTCTTGCTTATCACTGATTTTCAGGCCATAAAACTGGACTTACTGGCAGCGCCTACGCCGCACCGCGCGACGAGCGCGGTATTCGCGCACCGCGCCTTTTCACCGCTGCTGTGCCTCACTCGTCGCGTGGCGCGGCGTGGACACTGCCAGTAAGTCCACTTTGATGGCCTGAAAATCAGTGATTGGCAAGATTCCTGGAAACGCTCTGTACACCATCTTAAAGAGTGTATCAACTTCTTTCAGAGACTGTGTGAGATTTAGCACAAAGATTGAAACAGGAGATTTCCCTTTTCGAAGAAGACGAAGATGTTTCTCCTGCAAAAAATTTTTAAAATTGAGAATTCTGTAAACCTAAACATACAGTTAGATAGAATCTGTAAAACTAAACATAGAGTTTTCTCCTAAATAATTCCTAAAAGTCATGTTTACCGTTCACAATGAGAGCAAGTGCAGTATCGAAAAATATATGTTTTTTGAAAGTCGCATTTTAATGGCCTGAAAGCTCACAAAATGTGGAACAGAAAAATACAGTGAGTACACCATCTTATAGAAAAATTTCATCCTCTTTCCAAAAGTGTTCTAAATTTTGGATACCCTTTCACGCCAGAGCAGAAAAAATTCGCTGTCGATGAGGTCAATTTTACAAGTTTTCACATTTCAATTTATAGGCCCAAAAAAATTATAAAATTTCGATATTCGGCAAACAGCCAGAGCAGCTGAAAGCCCCAAAAGAACAAGTAATTTTCTTTCGAATGCTGTATCGTGCTCTTCAGATGCTCTTATAACAAGCTCACAACGGTCGCTTGAAAAAAAAACGGCACGAACTTTTGAAACAGCCTAATAGTTCTTGTTTTATGCAAAAATGTTTTGTTTGAGTTTAGTTATGGACATTAGATGTTATGCGTAAAAAAACTCACTGTATTTAGTCAGTGTATTTGTTGACAGCTTGATACATTACATATCGTCTACAATTCCAAGCTTTTTTCGAGAAACTGTTGAACACTTTCATTCTCCTATCAGGAGCAGCTCTCTAGATACTACGGCTACCATGCATTTGTCAGCTTTCCTGCTTCTTTCATGTTTCACTCTATGATGTGCAAGGAGCTGTATGATACGCAGCCCACATTTCACTTCGACAGCGCACCACATCGGTACCGCAAGCAAAATAACCGAAGCTGGAAAAATGGGCAATGTAGCAATTATTTCGGAAAACCTCACAAAATACGAGCGGCAGTCCATAGCGGTTGAGATCAATATCGTCGATATCCGGATCACTTCTTCTACTTTGATAAATTCTTTTGTTTAAATTCAGCAGTTGTGCTCACGAAAGGGCTGAAAATGATTTCGCGTGAGCCCAAATTGATATCAACGATAATGCAGTATTTAGAGCCATAACACACTGGTCTTCTCAAAAAGGGATAGTTCGAAGGGTAGAACGATAAAGTGCTCCTCCTCGTCTCGCTGAAAAATTAGTTAAATCAGAACCTTAAATTAGCCAAATTTTCAAATGTCGCGAAATTTCTATGAGTCCTTCCTATTCGGAGACACCAAGAAAAATCACTGCTCCAAATAATATCAAGACTTTGAACATATAGCTCTCTCTCTGAAAATAACATCGACAAGGCTCACTTAGTCGTTTCACCAATTGAAAAGTTCGATGATCGATCGAATTGAGGGAGAGATTCACACAAACAGGTGAATAAAAACTTCAGTTCAATTGAATTGAATTTAGGTTTTTTATTCACCTGTTTAATCAATTTAACTAAAGAGAATAAAGAAAAAGAATCTCAAAACAACAGAAGAAAGTTTCAGAACAACATTACGTTTACAGACATAAAACGGGAGGAACGTGCGAAAACGCACAATAAAAAGATCAGGCATACCAATAAAATCGGAAAGAAGCACAGCCTCGCGCGCATTCTGGGGTGCGGATCACGAATCTCGAATCCGTCCTCTGATTTTTGACTGGAAGCCACCCATATCACTTGCAGAAGCTATCTGGGTGATACAAGTAGTATCACCGATTTGGTCAAAAGTTCGTCTATGGTGGTAAATCTAGATGCTGATAACAGTTGGTAATTTTACATGCTGATTACGAATCCGAGGGTTGTTTCTCGTGTTTCGACCAAGGATCACCAACATCAAATTGGGCGGTCGGGTCCTACCAACTGTTCGATGCGCGAAAACGTTCCCGAATGTGAAGGATCACTGGTCGTCGCCTGTTATCGTTGGCAGTCGCCGACGATCGGCGACGGCGATAGGGCCCCCTGGAATCGTATCAATCGCGTACACTTCTAGGTTGTGAAGCAGTAAATGCGTGACATCGATGATAATGTGAGAATTTTTCTGCTCTACTTTAGGAAAACCAAAACCAAAGAAAATAGAAAAGTCTCAAAGTAAAAGCAACGCAACACACCAGCAGGAATTTTGGCAAAAAAGCGAATCTGAGTATCGACCCGGTGTTTCGAGAGGAGTACCCGAGAAAAGCCATTTCAACACAATGCAGGGTACGTTCTGTGTGTAGTATGACCGGTTTCATTCATTGTAGGTGCATTTATATTCCACTTTTACAGTCTTCGGAAGGATAAGATAGTCCACGAAAGGAGCAGATAATGGACATTCGGCGCAGGACGTCGCAAATACGGTACCGCTCGAGGGCTGCAGCTCATTTGAATGCGCCAGCGCGATAACGTATAGTTGACTAGGCGCTAAGAGGCCGCATCGAAATTTATGCTTAGTTAATGTAAATGATATGTAAAAATGGGCAGGTAATAAATCCGAACTCAGGATATGAGAAGGCGCGTTAGCGGCACGCCCGAGATGAAACGACGAAACGCTGATTTGGAAGCTCAGATCCGTCGCCGAGGGGCGCAGTCTTGGCTGCTCAAGTCAGGGACATCAAGAGACTGGCATTTCTCGCTGCAGAATGAACAGCACCGAAGATCAGACTTGAAACTCATTAAGAAAATTCGGAATGTATTGTCGGGGTGTCATCTGTTGATCAGAGTAACTCCTTTCGGTGCTACTGTTGTATCCTCTGTATGGCCGCTTCTCTGTAGGTAGATAGTCCTGATGAATGCTGCAGTTGTTTAAGGAGTGTTAACTAACAGAAGTCGTTATCGATTTTCTTTAGAAGCTGTTGTGAATTTCTGGAGAGGAGTAGCACACTCTATGTAGTGTTTGTACGATCGTTCAGGAGCGGCTTCTAAAATAGTGACAGAAGCCATTCTGCAGAAACTTTTTAATATTGTAATACAAGGTTGCTAACATTTCCATATGAAGCGTTCAAATTTCGTTTCCTGTGAACAATTATTCAAATGAATATATAATGAATACATTTTCATATGAGAAAGGGACATAGCGTTCCATAATTATCAAATTATTTGAAGTGGCCGCTATCAGTCTTCGTATACGTTTTGAAACACTCATTAAGACAGAAATGATGACGACCTCAGTCCATCCGGAAATTTAAACAAGGAGAGCCTTTCAAACGTCCTGTTCTTCTTCTTCTTCTTTAGCGTTTGTCCCGCTTTGAAGCAGGGTCCGCTTTACCAATCCTCTGACGCCATACCGCTCTATCCCGCGCGTGGTCTGGATGAATTCTTTCTGCCTTCAGGTCTGCGTGTATCGTATCCAGCCAGCGCTGCTTCGGGCGTCCTCTCGGTCTTGTACCTTGTATGTCGAGACCGAGTCCAATCTTGCATACCGTGTCGTCACTTGCTCGGAGTACATGCCCGTACCACCTCAAACGGGACTCGCGAAGTTTGTCGGGTATTGGAGCCACCCCAAACCTTTCCCTTATCTCAACGTTAGTCTTACGATCAAGTCGTGTTACGCCTGCCATCCACCTCAGCATTTTCATTTCCATCACGCTGAGGCGGCGCTCGACTTCTTTGGTGGCAGGCCAGCACTCAGCTCCGTACAGAGCAACCGGCCGCACGACTGTCCGGTAGATCTTCGACTTCAATCGTTCCGGTATTTTTCTGTCGCAAAGTACGCCGGTGGACGCACGCCACTTCGTCCAAGCGCTGCTTACTCGAGCGTTCACTTCGCTGCTGAGGTCTCCATCGCAGGCTATCGTTGAACCGAGATATTTGAAGGTGCTGACCCTTACAAGCTCTGTTCCTTCAATCGCAATTGTACCAGGGTCATTCACCTCGGTCGAAAGGTACTCCGTCTTCCTTACATTGAGGCGAAGACCGAACTGCGCCAGTCGATCACTCCACGCTTGCACCAGCACTTCGAGCTCATTCTTGTCGTTAGACGTAAGCATTACATCGTCTGCATAAAGCAAAGTCCATGCGACAGGCCTCTGCAGATCCTTCGTCACGGCATCCATAACAACAATGAAGAGGAGAGGAGAGAGTGGTGGTCCTTGGTGGACTCCAACCGAGATTGGAAATTCTGCTGAAATCCCAGCAGCTGCCCGAACTCTGCTCCTCGGGTCGGTATACAATATCCGTACCCAATTTATAAGCTCTTCAGGAACGAGCTGTTTCCGTAGTGCGTACCAGATCACCTCATGCGGCACGCGGTCAAATGCCTTTTCTAGGTCCAGGAAGGCAAGATGCAAAGGTCTTTGCTTCTCCCTGTGCTTCTCTATTAGAAGTCGAGCCGCATGGATGGCATCGGTGGTGCTACAGTTGGCAACAAAGCCGCACTGATTCACGGATAATTCAACGATGTCTCGGATTCGTCTGTCAATTATACGCTCAAACACTTTCATAGTGTGAGAAAGCAGACGAATTGGTCTATAAGTAAGACAGTCCGCTGGACTACCCTTCTTCTTCCAGATCGGAATCGTCGTGCTTGACTGCCAATCTGTGGGCATCTTCCTTTCCGCTATGATCTGGTTGAAAAACGTAGCGAGCCAGTTGGCGGAATTCCAATGGCGTGACTTCCACAATTCTGCGGCCACGTCGTCCGGTCCCGTTGCCTTACCAGGCTTCATCTTCCTCAGCGCCAGCACCACCTCTTCAGCCGAGATGGGCAAGATTGGACCAGCTATAGGTTCAACATGAGGAAGCGGGGGATGAGGAAATTCTTCCGTGGAGATCTTCTCAAAATAATCCCGCCATCGTTCCATGACCGTCTTAGTATCCATTAACAACTGGCCGTGCTCATCATTAACACCGTGGAACTTCTCGACATCTTCGGACTGCCGCTGTCGAGTCCTCGCAAGTTTGTAAATAAGCCGTTCACCGTCGCGCGTTTCGAGTCTTCTGTTAATTTCATCGTAGTGAGCAGCTTTTGCTATGGCCACGGCCTTCTTAGCTGCTCTCCTAGCTTCCCGGTACGCGGACCAGTTTGCGGCTGTTTTATTGCAGAGGAAGACGTTGTAGAGGTGTTTCTTCGCCCGAACCTTCTCCTTGACTTCTTCCGTCCAGAGCCACGTCTGTCTGTCAATCATACGTCGACCTGGCTTGGTCACTCCTAGTTGGGACCGTGCAGCTTCGTAGACCACGGTTTTCATATCCTGCCACGTGCCGTCGACATCCACAATCGGGGGCATCCGTATTCCACCGATAACTTCGGCTTCCTTTTCCTTAAGACGCCACCACTTGATGCGCTCATGTCCACACCGCTCGATCCTCATTTGCTTTGGCGGAGTGAATTTCCTCGTGCAGATCAAAGGCCGATGTTGTGTGGCCACCGTCTCGTAAGGCACCACCTTTGCATCGCTGACAAACTTAGCATCGCGACGTCTTACGAGCACGTAATCGATCTGCGACCTCGCATTTCCGCTGTAGAACGAGATCAAGTGTGACGGACGCTTACGGAATGTCGTGTTCGTGATGACAAGGTCGTGCGAGCATGCATACTCGAGAATGCGCTCGCCATCTTCGTTCCGTGTTCCGTATCCAAAACCACCATGGCACTTGTATCCATCTTTTCTTGCGCCGACATGACCATTCAGATCTCCTGCGACAACAATCATTTCTTCTTGAGGTATCTCGGCTGTCTTTTCATGGAGCAGTGTCCAGAACTCCTCCTTCACCTGCTCGGAGCAGCCTGTCTGCGGAGCATACGCAGTAAAGAAATGAAGTCTTTCATTTTCCGTGATTACCATGATCTTCATAAGACGGTCGCTGAAGCGTTTCACCTCCGAAATGGAATCACGAAAACGCTCGGATACGGCAATGCCGACGCCATTTGTGGTCTTGGGGCTGCCAAAGTACAAAACTTTAAAGCCACGACCGATGTCTCTTGACTTACTGCCAGCCCATCTCGTCTCTTGCAACGCACACAGGTCAATTCTACGATGCTCCAGAGCGGCGGCTAACTCGCTCGAGCGACCTGTTAGTGTACCGACATTCAGCGTTGCAACACGAGTCTTGACGTTGTTCTTGCATTTTCGGGCTGGCTTGCTTGGCCCTCGAGGTTGTCTTTCCTGCTTCGAGACAACTTCGTTCAGACACTCGTGGACTAGCTTGGTTACCCCTCGACGCCGTCCTTGCATCGAGGACCCTCGCATACTTTCACCACTCACCGGGCTCCGTGAGTGGGCGTCGGTTCCCGCGGACGCCGTAGCTTTCACATCAATTTTTCGCGTCATCATGCCATTTGATGTGACATGTTTCTCCATCGGCCGGCCTGTCACTAGGGCCTGTCGCCGGAACTCGATGGTCCGCGATCAGCTCACCCCAAGCTACTTGGGGAGTTCCCAGTGGCACCAACGTGGAGGAGCGGACCTCGCCACCCTTCAAACGTCCTGTTATTTGTCAAATATATGGCAGGTCATGCTGGTAGGATGAACATGCAATTTACGTCGTATAACGAAGTATAGAGAGAAGGATTCTCGGTTTGACTCGCTTCATCCAAGCAGCATACAGAGCTCCGAGCTACGTCGACAGTCGAAGATCAGCAACACAGTCTAGAGATTCGATGCTTCTAGTGTCCCTCGGGCGAACAGGCCCCACCGTCCACGAAGGCACGCGACAGAAAATTTTGACAATGACAGCCTTTCCGGCAGTACTTAATGCATGGCTGCCCTATGCCATTACCTACTCTACTAGTCGTCTTATTTTGTCGCTATTGACTCATCATTGCCTTAATTTCCACACACCTCACTGCTTAAAAGTTCGTATGAGAGTTCTCAATCTGAACAACGACATAAACGTTGATTCAGGGGTATTCATCTCTTACTATTTTTATTTACAAATGCACAGCTTAATATAAAATCGAACATTAAAAATTTGTAGCATATAGTGAACCTAATTCGCTGACTGCTATTGCTTTTAGGAATAAAACTTCATTTTATCGCTAACAGTCAGTCAGCGATGAGAAAAGGCTTGCAATTGTGCATTTAAATAGTCTGCTGCGTTCCTGCGTCCTCGAGCGCCATCGTGCTCTGCTGGGTGGGCGATTGTTGTAGCTGAGAACCACAAACTGTGTTGATTTTGCGCTCTCTAGGCTGAGAAAAAGCACTTGGTCCCACATCTTCGTAAGGTGACCTATCGAATTCTGAAAGCTGAATTATTTCGCGAGGTGGTGCACCACTAAGCGTCGTCACCTACCGTTTTCTTCTAGTTGGCGCAACAACTTCAAATTGCGCTCTTTCTCTGAAGCGGTGGTGGCGGCAGCTGAAATTATTGTTCTCCTAAAAGTAACATTCAACACTGGTGTGTAGAAGTTATTGACATCTTAAAATAGAACAACTAATCCTGTTACTGCTCTCGGAATTTCCTGCTCATTATGAATGCTCAACATTCTTTCCTCACTCAGCTACTAAACAAATAAATTTTGTGAAGTCTTACTGGTCCTATTTTCCATGGTCATTGATCGCTTCTTATTGATCACTGGTTTATCTTGAGGTTTTGAATCTGTAGCCGCTGGGTTGCGTGAGGGTACACTACCCGGAGTGTTGCCTACCTGCGGTGAGACCGGAGAGCAGGACAGTACCTATAATTTCCGAAAAAGAATGCTGTGCTGGCAAAAAGCAATATGTACATAATTCAATTCCAGGCAAACACTGGTTCTGTTCGAAGTCTTACCATTTTCGATTCTTCTCTTTTGCTTTTCTTATTTCCCGATGAGCAGCTGACGTATGTTAGCACAGCAAGTATCAGCCAGAATATATGAAATAGTGAAATCTGAAAGAAGAAGCCCTCGAAACAGGCGGAAAACAAGGCAACACGTGCGAACAACCAATAGTTTTCCAAGATTCTCCATCGATAACCTATCAGGACGACTGTTCTATAAAAAATGACCCGCAATCCTACCTCTCATCATCAATTTCAGTTGTTTATTGGAATGTCTCTTATCACGCACTTCTTGCAATTACCTAAGCATCGAGTGTTGTTGAGCTCTCATGTGAAAGTAGCCACCTCCCGCAGGTTGTTCTTACTTGGCGGCCATAATATCAGAAATCCGAAGCAGAGAATTTTTCCAAACACATACATCATTAAGGTGAGCTGACTCATACTGCGTGACACGAAGTAGTCATTACAGGCACCTTAGCATTGCGCAAGGGAGTGAAAGCGAGTCGCTTGCCTATACAAGATAATTGGTTTACCAGAGGAGATAAGCTGTAGTGTTGTAGACAGCACAGCTTTCCCCGGGGTCCAATCAACATCCCCATGAAAAAGGGAGTCAGGAAAGACTATACCATTTCGTTCAGGCTGGTTACTGCCGCATTGCAGTGGGTGATGAAGTCCCTCTACTGGGACGAAAATGACATTTTTTTCAATTTTTAAGACATGCGACATTAACACATGTAAGGCGATAAATGTGACAGTATCACCATCGCACCAAAGAATAAAACATCCTAAGAGTTCAATCAGAGATAAAAAAATAAACAACACGGGATAACTAAGTTAATTGGAAAACAGCTCAAATTTCCAAATGCAACAAGCCTCCACATAAGGTCATGTTAGCTCCGCCGCACTAGCAATCAAGGTAAAATAAGAATAAAAAGCACTCAAAGGAAACTCACTGATTTATTGATATTTGCCTAAAATCCGTTTGAAAGTCCCTACAGGGTGCGCAAAAATTACCCGGAAAAATACATCACAGGCCATAACTGCTGGCAGATCTGGATTCTGAGCTTCATAGTGGAATATGTCATACATCTATACTTTACGCAAACGCTGTCCACGTATGAGCTCTTGAGGGCCTGCACAGCGGTAATAGCAAAACGAAACCTGAAACTATCGGCCATCATCAGTCTACACCTCTCTGGTCGTTCTGCTATTTTTACCCCAATTTTCTTTAACGTTTCTGAGCAAACTGATTTTCTACCCTAGTAGGTTTTTGAGAACAAAGTGTGCTCTATCTGATGTGCAACTTTGCTGCCTCTGATAGCACCGCTAACAAACACATGGAATGATTTCGATGAGGACTACCTGCGTGCCACGAGTCATTCGTTTGGCGCAATTGATAACAACTTTTAGAACTAATAAGCTTTCAACCTAATATTGGAGTAGTGGGTACGTGTACACTAAACTCAAATGTATTGCAAGCCTGAGCTCATTTGAGTTCACAATATGCGAATGGCAAAGCCAAATCGAGAAAGATCAGCAATCATCGACTCCTAATTTTGCTGTCCCACGCCGCACAGCATAAGATGGCTGACCTCTGAACTCACAGGATTTGAACCGCCTTAGTTTCTTTTCTGGTCACCTACTGGCAGCGAAAATTCCTCTAGACAACACAAAAATTTGGCTCCACTGGAAGCTCCCCTGGCTGAGGCAAAGAACGATATAGTGGAAGACTTCCTCCGTGCCATGAGCTATGGGTTCGCTACTGGTCTGAGGACATGTGTCCGTAAGATAGGGGCCACTTTGAACGAACTTGATACTTTTCTATTAGTAAGGGAATAAGGAAACTGTATGTTAAGATTCATCGTCAGATCTACATTTTTTGAAGTTACAATGCGATATTTTATTCCGGGTAATTTTTGCGCACCCTGTATATCAGTGGGAATGGGAGAACGTTTGCTGAACTTCACATATTCAGCCCCAGCTCTGCAAATGAAGTAATTGGAACGAACCGATGTGGTGGCACGAAGGATTCGTAGTTTGGTAGCGGTTCCTCCTGCAATGAAGTTGAATGTCAGGAATAACCTACATCCACTCAGGTGGGTAAGGTCGTGCGGTATTTTAAAAACCATGAGAAGATTAAACTTCCTCAGACGAATTGAGAGTTTCCAGGCCCAGCTGCTTGTTTCGCTCACTGGGGCTCGGTGAAGATAGGTAGCTTACTTTTTGGAAGCGCACCCAAAGAACAGTTTCTTGGTAAAGTTGTTCTGATAGTGAGCCCTGTCCAAAACTTCATTATGTTTTATTTTGATGAACTGAAAACCTACTGGGTGTACCGTATTGAAGTACAGTGGCGGTCAAAAGTTTGTGAACGCTTGCATTTTTCACCATAAATCGGCTTCCACACGTCTAAACAATGTGAAATTTGAACATGTGGTGCTTCGCATGTCAGCACAGGTAATATCAGCGAATATTTGATCTACGATGGTAAGTACTGATTTTTCGTAGAGCATCATCAACAGTCGGGCTCATCTAGCAACAGTGAGTTGTAGTATGTTGCTTGTGCTGTTATTTTTTTCTGATTTATAATGGAAATTTTCACTACCCTTTAGTTTTAAGAGATTTTTCAAGATGTCCCGAGGAAGAAACTTTTCTGCTGGAACGAGGGAGGCGATTTTTCGGCTTGTACAGTCAAACTATTCTTATCGCCAAATGGGAGCCATTTTCCACCGTGGGATCTCTACAGTCGCTTCTAATATAAAAAGAATGAAGAAGTCTGGAACATTGGAGGACGCTCAGAAATCAGGCAGACTAAGGAAAACAACTTGCAGGATAGACTCCGACATCGCAAGGATGTCGAAGCTAAATCCGTCGCTGACTGCAGTTCATATAAGGCAACCTCTTATTGCTTATTATGGAGTGAAGCTGAGCCTTAGCACAGTGCAACGCCGCCTGAAGTCTCACGGACTATTTGGAAGACGTGCCGTTAAAAAACCGTTCATAAGCGAAAAGAGCAGGAGGGCTAGTCTTCTATTTGCAAAGCAACATTTAAGCTGGACCATAGAAGAGTGGAAAAAAGTGCTTTTCAGCAACGAAAGCTAGTTCAATCTATTTGTATCTGATGGGAACGTTTATGTAAGACGTCCCGTAGGCATGAGGTACGACAGAAAGTACCAACTTCCGACCGTAAAACAAGTTCAGGAAAACGTGCAAGTTTCGGGATGATTTAGTGCACATGGAACAGGTTCTATCTACGAGATACAAAGGATTATGAACTCCAAAAAATATTTGGAGGTTCTGAGCGATGTTATGCTTCCGCATGCACAGAAAATGTTCGAAGGCGATTGGATTTTTCAACAGGATAATGACCCCAAACATGTTTCCAAGGTGGTGAAGGAGTGGCTCCAGGAAGATGGAGTTCACTTCTGTTCTGGCCTTCTCAATCTCCGGATCTTAATCCGATTGAACATCTTCGGGATCATCTTGCAAGAAACACAGGAGAGCTTAGAGCAAGAAATAAGGCGGAAAAGTTCAAGCAATTGAGGGAAAATGGGAACAGATTGATAAAAACGTCATGGGCAAAGTTCTGGAGTCGATGGCGAGACGATGCGAGGCGGTAATCAAAGCAAACGGATACGCAACTCGTTACTAATAATGTATTATTGTTCCCATATTTTATGTGCTTGATTTGGCAATAAAGAAGACTTTTGAACTGTTGTTCCTAATGTGTCAATTTTGGCGGGTTTTCCGTTTTTATGTCATAAATGTAAAATACGTCTGACCAGTACAATGTCCAATAGATTATACGAGAGATCATACAAAGCTGCCAAACATATCCAAATTTCCCATCGCTAGATTGAATATAAAGCGAGTTATGGTGAAAAATGCAAGCGTTCACAAACTTTTGACCGCCACTGTATATGTAGGGCGGACATAACAAGCGTTTAGAAGGGTGAGTTGATCTACGGAAAATAGGCATCGAAATGGGTTGCAAACACTTCGAGTGGCCTTTATCGCAATCTCGTTAAAGTGTTTACCGAAATCGAGGTTATCAACGATGACGAACCCGAGATCCTTAGCTTCAGAAACTTGAGCAAGTTGATCACCCTCAATGAAATACTGGGCTTGAAATTGCATCCCGCAATTCAGAAACACCAACTGCGTCCGAGACACAGTTGAGGGACACTGCTACTTGCGTTTCTAACAGAGCATAGATGCCATTTGTAGTTGACTCGAAATGTATGCTGAGATAAGGAGGATCCAAGCCCTCTACTATTTTATGGTGGGACCAACGGCGGACAGTTGTTTCAAAAGCTTATTATGTGGTACTTTATCAAGCGCTTTCTCAAAATCAAAATATTATAGATGCAGTCAACTTCATTTCGGGCTTCCAGAGAGTTTGTGCAACCATCAATTAAGAAGAGCTACCAGTATTTGGGTGGTAGAGAAGAGCTACCAGTATTTGGGTGGTAGAGAAGAGCTACCAGTATTTGGGTGGTAGTTGACCCACCTTTTCAGAAACAAACTGCTCTGGTAGAATTAGCGAATTACCTTAGAAGTGGGAAACGGTAACCTCTTTGAACAACTTTTCGAAAAGACGAGCGAGGCTTATGGTATTTACATTGAACGGGAAGAGGACGGCACCCGAGGCCAGCTCACGCCTCTTAAGGCCTTTGCACACTCGGCGACGCCTTGCGCGGCGTCGTCGCCGGCCCGAGGGAGGATACGCATACTTCGGTGGCGGCGGTGACAGCCGCGACATCGCCGACGACGCCGCCGCCGGCACCGCCGAGGGAATGTTTTTTATTTTTGTGGCAGCGCCGCCGGCGACGTGCCCCGGGACGTGGGCCTGATGCAATTGGTGCGTCTACGACCACTGCACCAAGAGGACGGACACCTCCTGGATTAGTAACCAGACTGTGTTCTCTTGACTTTTTTCGTTGTTTGTTTTTTATTCCTTGTTTTTTGTCGTTGTTTGGGTGTATACACGCTTTTGGTGCCAGCGGCTGCGGCAGCGGCACCATCTGCCGTTGCCGCCACCGCCGCTGGCACCAAAAAGTGTGCCGAGCCCTTTGCGCGGCGCCCGCGGCGTCGTCGCGGCGCCGTCGTTGCCGCCGCCGCCAGAGGGGCCTTTGCACACGCCGCGACGTCGTCGGCGGCGTCGTCGGGCCAGCGCGGCCCTATAGGGCTTGGCACACGGGGAGGAGCAACGTTCCTCCCACCAACTGCCACTGCTGCAGCCGCTGGCACCAAAAGTGCATGCACCTAAATAGCGACGAAAAACATAGAGAAAGAAACAAACAACGAAAAAAGTCAAGAAAATACAAGAAACGCGAAAAAATGAATTGAAATCCTCTGGTTACTGATCCAGGATGATGTACCGTCCTCTTTGTGCAGTGGTAGTAGGCGCATCAATCGCATCGGGCCCACGTCCCAGGGGACGTCGCCGGCGACGCCGCCACAAAAATGAAAAACATTCTTCGGCGGCGTCGGCGCTTCCACCGTCGCCGAAGTATGCGTACCCCCCTTAGCGTCATCGCGGCGCCGGCAACGCCGCTGGATCGATACTCCCCTTTCTTTCATCATTGCCGCTGCCGCCGCCGCTCCAGCGAGTGTGCAGAGCCCTTATATTTCATCATAGCCGCCGACGACGCCACGCAAGGCGTCGCCGAGTGTGCAATGCCCTTTAGCCATAGAAACCAAGTATTTGAGCCATTTACATTGAGAGGTCGGCCTCCTGTAGCAGGGAACGCACACTTCAACACCGAATATGAGTGCGGCGATGAGCATTTCGTACCTCACATTCGCAGTGCTAAGGACCGAAAATGAACCAATCCAGCCAATCTGACGGAAATAAACTGGGACTTCCCCACCAGGATCAATGTATGAAAGCAGAAAGAGAAATCGTCGCCGGATGCAGACATTCCAAGCGGGGCAGGGGCACGTAGATCAGAATCAATTAAATGGCGTCAAAAGGCGGCGCTGTACGGCAACTATAGCACCAAACTGGCAACGAAGGAATAAAAAACGGAAACATAGATCTAATAAGGTGACTTGGCAGTAATCCGAACAAACCGGAATGAAGCGGAACAGGTGGGCTTTCTTACTCCTAGAGAAGTCTTTACCACGAGGCTGAAAATCGATCCACACACAACAATCGAGAACGGAAAATGCACCTAGTATGGTGGCAAGCTGCTCCGAGGTTATTTTCGCACTCAGAAGCAAGAATATTCACAACAACGGCTTCGAGCGGTTACGGTAGACGAGTGAAGGATTTGCGACTACATTCAAGTGAAGGAATAACAGATTAGATGATGCCAACGAAACAGTTGGCAGAGCCGTGAGAAGACCGGCCGCCCCCACTCAGGGCAGGCTATGACACGCTATGGACGGAAAATTCCTCTCGAACATTCGTTTTGCGGACGACATCGTTATCTTCGCTTAAATTACAACTGTAACTAAAACGATGCTCCAACGTTCACTCTCTGTAGGTTTCTTCAGTAAACAAAGGAGCCAAACAGACGTGCAACTGGGTAAATTTTTGAACAAGTTGAATCCAGCTGGATTCTTTTTTCATTCATTACACGGGTCAACGCCGTGTAAATGAAAAAAAAACGTATAATCAACAATCAAAATATAAGTAACACTGAGCAATTTCGAACTTTGCTAGTAACACCATCGAGTATAACAACTAGTAGTAAACAAACCAACATCAAACCAACTAAGCAGCATAAAACTTATAAAATTTGTAATTTTTACGTAACCACGTACCGGTCTACCGCGTTTTCGAATGCCTGAATTCCGCTCGGTGACAATATAGACCTACTGATTTGCAAATAGTCAGATCCCGCTCTAATAGTAAAGGAGCGCTGCCGCAGATTACGTCGAGCGCGAGGAAGCACCACTGAAGTGGCACCCCTTCTATTAGCAGTTGGTCTACGGGTACAAAACTGGCCAAGATCAAGGCCACAAAACACCCTGTGGAAAAGAATAAGGTCAAATTTTTGTCATATAGCATCTTGTCGCCCGTCTGGTGCAAATGGTTTTGGACGCGTCTCTCGATTCTCCATCACAGTCCGTGAGCAGTTTGTTTTTGAACTGTTTTTCTGTGCTTGTGTCCGGACCTAGTTCTCATAACAGGTTACTTTCTGTTCGAATAGGTGATTTTAAGGCTTGATTCGTGTTTTTCTACTTCGCGCCGTCTGTTCTGGTCCGATTGATTTTCCAATATACAGGTCAGGTAGATCAAATTATGTCAGGTCGTACCCGTAAAGCTGGAAATGCTAAGGTTTCTGAAGCTGCTGGTAGGATAATGAACAGTTCCCAGTCCTTTCACTCTCAGTTTGATGGAGGGAGACATGCATTAGCTAAGGCCCTATGCCAGAAAAACGTGGACGGAAGCACTATTTTAACTAACCGCGGTTTGTTAGGTTTGGGCTTACCCATCCTTTACACTTCAGTCGGCCTGCATTCTACATTCAAAACATCCAGCAGCTTTCGAACTTTCGTCTCCAAATCTTACACAAGGCTGCACTACACTACATAAGGAAAATGATACGACAGGAATATGCAAAGCAAGGAACCGTCGGAAAGGAGATATCCTTAGTTAAAGGCATGCTAAGAATCGGAGACGATATAGTAAGTGCAATCTATTAATTAGTATTAACATCTTTTATTAATTAATTTAGACACTACGCTCAGCGGTTGAAGCAGTGAAGCTTGGAATCAACATGGAGGAATGGACCGGGACTCCTCTAATGGATATGTTGGGTAAAACCGAAAAGGAAGAGTTAGAGGTTATATTGTTACAAAAGTATGAGGTTAAACATGTAATATTTCGAAATTGTAGAATGGAAAACTATATTTCGGAAGTATCATTAGTTCACTTCTAGCAGATTTAACTATGATGTTTACGAATACAAATACTCCAAAACCAATTTTATACATAACAGAACAATTGTGCCATATCGATATATGGATGATTTACTCATGGTACATAATATGCGACAAGAGAAAATACTCGAAATTATAGATAAAGTATATGATAAATCACTTAAGATAGAAGTTACTAATGAAAGCGATGATAGATGTAATAATCTAGACCTAAGTATCTGGATTACAGATAACCAAATATGTATATACAGCGCTGTTTGATAAAACAGATAATTTCAAATTTAAGATCATAAGAATGCCTCATGCATACTCTTTCATAATTAGTAACAACAAAATAGCAACTATTTATACGGAAGTCCTCAGAATTGCCCATACGTGTACTTTATCTGAAGATTTTGCTGACAGAGTGAATAAACTTATTTTGCATCTTGAGTATTATGGATATAATAAAGACATAATCAAATGTGCGCTATTTAAATGTTTGAATAAGAATAAGTTTATCATGTATAAATATGACATCCTTATTAAAAGAAAACTTTGTTTAGATAAGCTTGAACATATCTTCAATTACTAGTATTCATTTATTATAGACATCAATAGAATTTCATACATACACGCTAAGATCTTCTATTCGTACGTGAAAGTTTTCGTATTTACTTTATTAGCGAATTATACTGCTTTTTCAAACACTGTTCGAAATTGTGTATTTGTATAGTGTGTGGTTCGTAGGATCACTGGGTTATTACATACGGTACTTCTGATTATAAGCCTATTCACACTCTTTCATTTACACCACCACTTGTTTCACACTTAGTCTTACTTGATTTAACTTTGTTTATATCCACTACTCATCCCCCTTCATTACATCTTTATTTAGAACTCACTTAGTCTTCATTTTGATTTCAACGGTTTATATTCGCGAATATGCTATTGTTGCGATGATATAATGTACTTACTTTGAGTTGCAGATATATACTGGAACAATTGTTATATTTCTATCTACAATATGAGATTTATTCAACTGTTGGGGAAGATATTCGATTATCCAGGTACGTTTCCAATTGAATTAAATATGCTCTAAGATCATCCTTCCTTACAGAGGAGTTCCGGGAATTATCCTATTCTTCGCTAATATCCGTCTAAGGGTAGGAACGGAACGGATATTAGGTTTCCTATTTGTTCGTTTGTTTGTTTGTTAGGAGTACGTTACACGGCCGACTTGTGGAAGGAATATTCTGGATATCGTTCTTTCAACAGCACCATCGTTGATTGAGTCTGTTTCTACCCTCCCTCCTCTGGCCAGCTCAGATCACTAAGTTGTTCATTTTAAGATGAAAAAAAAAGTATAGCTAAAACGTATTCCACGCCTCTCCCTTCCTCAGTGTTGACTACGCAGCACTTGAGCGCAGTCTCGGTGCGGTCGACTGGCTTCGTGAGTTCGATGGTTACGTCTCTATTTCTGATGACTATCGCCGATTTTGTCGCATCCCATATACGAATCCTGCTGATTTTGTTCCCTTCAAATCTTATGGAACTAGGAATCCCTCAACATATCAAAAACCTTCTTGCTCAGAAACAACATGTTTTCATGAGCCCAATAAATCCTGTTGAAGACAGTTTGTGTAGAAAGTATGTAAGGACATAGACCTGCACGTCAGGAAATTTTGGGCTAAAGACCTGCACGCCAGGAAATTTTGGGCTAACTATGAACGACGCATTGCATCTCGGACCTCGATAAAATATTTACACAAATATATCCATAGTAGGATCAAAAGCAATGGTCCATTACCTCTACTTTCCGATAGTAATGGTGTCTGCTGTAACACTAACTCTAGCAAAGCTAAGGCATTGGGAGATTTCTTTGCCAGCGTGTTTTCTGATGGGGTTACCAGCAGCTCTTATGTGCCACCATCTTCGGACAGATCCAATTTTCATGATGAAGATATGTATTTTCACCCAGCAGATATCTTCGTTCTATTGAAAAAAAATTAAGCCCTTAGCATCTGAACCTTTCGACGGCATTCCATCCATTGTTTACAAGAAGGGTGCTAGTCTATCGATTCCCCTTGCTCATATCTTTAATATCTCGTTCATGTTAGCGAAGTCTCCCAGGAATGGAAAGAAGCCCTTGTTACTGCTACACCCAGAGTAGCCAAACCGCATTTTGTTTCTCAGTTTCGCCCCATAAGTATTACCGCCACATCTGTCAAAATAATGGAGGGAATAATCCGGGATAAGCTTCTAACCTGCTTACAGAGAAATCACCTGATCCCTCAAGAACAACATGGTTTCAATCCTGGTGCCTCCACGGTCACTAATCTCGTGGATAGCTTGTTTGATAGGAAGCTAGCCCTCAGTCAAGGCAAATCTATTAATGTTATGTACATTGATTTGTCCAAAGCGTTTGACAGAGTAAACCACAGGAAACTTTTGTGTATTATTGAATCTCTTGGTATACGGAATAACTGTGTTGGCTAACGTCCTATTTAAATGACAGACATATGACTGTAAAGGTTGGGAAATGCTTCTCCGAGAGGTACCTAAGCCCCAGTGGAGTGCCTCAAGGTGGAGTTTTATCACCTCTGTTGTTTTTGGTTTATATTATGGATCTACAAAAGACATTACTTTTACTTCCTAGCATCAAAAGCCAAATATATGCAGACGATATAAAAATTTATGGAATGTATGACGATAGCAATTCGAGCGAAATATTTAGGGCAACGGAAAGTGCACTTGATAAGTTGAATATGTGGGCCTCCAATCTGGACCTGTTGATAAATTTCGACAAATGTTTTGTTCTACATATAGGTAGAGGAATTGCTTATAAATACAAGATTAACAACATAGTCCTTGAATCTAGGGTATCTGCTAAAGACCTAGGCGTCTTGATCGACTCCAAGCTGTGTTTCTCCGACCACATTAATCAGCTGGTTAAGAAAGCGTATAACATTCTCTTTATGATCTTACGCAATGTACATGTGAATGATCCCCTGATACTAACTCGCCTTTACAAAACCTATGTTCTTCCACACTTAGAATATTGTTCTCAGGTGTGGAACCCTATCTTGAAGAAGCATGTTTCTCTTATAGAGAAAGTGCGAGAAACCTCCACTAGGCTAGCGTTTTATCGCTTAAATCGTGGGGTTTCATACACCTCTCTTCCCAGTTACAGTGAACGACTGAAAATACTTAACCTCAAAAGCCTGAAATATAGGAGGATTATAACAGATTTGGCATTTGCTTTTCGCATTATTCGTATGGAGTTAAAATTGAAGCCCAGTAAGTATTGGATTTTTAGGCATGGCAGCGTAAGAAAACGTGGCTTTTATATACAGTACCATGAAATTCTGAACAGGAACTGCTCTCAGCTCTTCAACTGTTTATTTTAGAGAACAGCCACGTGGTTTGATTTGCTGCCATCAGAAACTTTTGAAGCTAAAGATAGTCATGCTTTCAAACGAATGCTTCATCGAAAGAACGCTATCGATCTATTGAACTTTTCATAACATTAATTGGGTTGTCTCGTTTTCACGTTTGATCAGGAAGGCCGTGAAGCGATTTAGTCTACTTTATTATCTGCTATTCGCTGTTTCCTTTTCTTTTATGAGGTTTCTGTCTTACTTTACTTTGTTCTTGGCTTCGTTCAGCTGTCTTCCAGATCCTTACCTGTATATCATCCCTTTTCGGTCGGAGTGTGGAGCCTAATGGGGTTGTCGGACCTATTAAGCTGGTATCCGGAGCCGCCCACCTCCACGGCTTGCAGTGCTAACCTCCCACTGCTCTTCATTATTGGGTCCCCACACTCACCCTCGGGACGGAACGGATCTGGAGTTGAGATGTTCTTGTTTTTGTTAGTCGTTTTTTACATTTCCTTGGTCTGGCCAGTAACCGTTAACATCGAATTCTGTTCTGTTTTCCTAATTCTTTAGTTGACTTTGTATAAGCACTATTGTCAGTAATCCGACATGTGTTTTCCGTTTGTTTTTTGCGTTGTGCGCACTTTGGTGCATTTTAAATAGGTAATTAAATAAATAAATAAATAAATTTTCGTCTTCTCTGTGATAGCGCCTCTCCTCTAACTTATGATGTTAGCAATTCCAAACATTACCCCCCTTTCGTTCTGTGCATCAGATTTCACAAAGGTCAAGGTGACCGACCTCGCGGTAATGACATGGCATTTATCCTTTCTGTTAATTTTCGGGCTTTTAGTGCGCTCCTCCTACATTTCGCGCGCATGGAATGTTTCGATTTTTCAGCATAACAATGTGCTCCTTCACTCTTACTGATCCGTTTCCCTCATATATTCCTCGTCGCACATGTTGCTGGTGGTGACGCAGATGGCGACACCTTATTACGACAGCAAGCAACCGCCCAGGGGCCATGTGGGTATATAACGCTTCATGATGTATATCGATCATGAAGACGATTATAGATTTTCCAACACTGGGGTTTTATTTTGCCGAAAGGAAACAAAGGAAATTCCACGCACACGCTTGATCGCACTGTCATCAATAGTCGTTCTGCACCCTGATTGGTTCGCTGCAGGGCAGCCATTAGATCGCGCTATGCGAACAGATTGTTCAAGAGATCGGAGTTTGTATATTGGCAGGTGCGGATCAATGTTGATCAATAATTCTTTATTACGGTAAAGAAGAAATACTGTACATGATTTTTCAACGAGTGACTGCAGCAGCGGGTAAATGCATTCATGGGTGTCCCATTGGAGATCAATAATACAAATGAGGTGAAAAGCAAAAAAAAATTGAGAAAGGTGCAAGAGTCGCTGTTACATTTTGTCTAATCGCAATGAGTATTGTGCTCTATGAAGCGGTAGAAATACAACTGGCTAAGCTGCTGATGAATACAAACATTGGCGTTCGTAACTGCAGTGTGAAAGCATATCCCTGACCCTCCGCGACGCTTTTTTGATTGGATTCGTCTTGCGCAGCAAATAATTCCAATGTTCAACATACGAATTGTGACCTACGTTTGCGGACTTCCGGATTTCATTCCCTCAACAGCAGTGTGTAGCTGCTCTCAAGCTAGACAATACAAGCTAAACAAATGAGAAAACCAATTTTGGCCACTGTTGAGAATAATACTTGGAGACAAAAGCAACGTTGAGCTAAAATTCGCAAAGAAGCCCATCTATAAAGCAATGATGGTTTGGAGTAGAGCTGAGACAGCAACCCAGTGCTTACATGAGAATGATCCCGGCCCGTTCTCGTCAACTGAGTGAGAACTTCTAGCCGTCACCGGCTGCAGTTGGCTTCGTCAGGATAGCATATAAACGGCACCATCACGTTTCCGCTCGGATTGGCTGTCATTTGGCGTGAATAGGCTCGTTGCCGATTGTTGGAGCTAAAAGGTTAACATTGAATAAAGCAATAAGGCTGATGGCAGGAGTAAACAAATACGTGGTGAATAAGGGCCCGTGCGCATATTTTTGCAATAACCGCGCCCTTTGAGGCAGTGCACTGAAATTATTTTGGCCAATAATTACTTCGATGACGATATGTGGGGGGGGGGGGGGTTCGCGCACAAATTCGAAAACGAATGTCAGGTTAGCTACCAGCGCCAGTAATAACCTTATCGGGCATAATTTCAGCAGAAAATGAGACTCGTTCAGACGAATTTTGCAGGTGATGGCACAGTACATTCCCTGCGGCTGCCACGCGTGCCGCAGGTCCCTATCATTCGTCATTACTGCGTTTCTGCTGCAGTAAAGTGTAAAGGGACAAAAGGGGATGAACGAATGAGACGTATGTTTTTTTTTCACTTTCAACGAGGCCTTTAACTTTAAGTGTGCAAAGTGAAGGCTCTGAAACATACTCAATGGGCATCTTGTATTAGAATAGCATTGTCATTGGAGGGGGGATTCTTTGTGCATGACCTGATCACGCGTTATCTATATTTATGTTTCATCAGTGGTAAAAGCTTTTTTGCCTCAAACATTGCTATTATTAGTACATAAAAACCTGGGTAGGCTAATGGGCATTTCATCGAATGCACATCCATATCCACTCGAATAATTTAGTTGCCCTAGGCACGCCTACGCGTGCAGGAAATGAATAAGGCAATAATCAAGTATGTGGTTTTAGAAAATCGTGAAAAACAATGTCATACCGTAGCGAATTTTGATCCACAGACGCTCCTCTATCGAGACGGCCTCGTTGTACCGGGTGTTCGCGTACGGCGGCTTGTTCTTCGTATGCCGGATCAACACGACTCCATTCTCGAAACAGGGTGTCACTTTGAGCATCGACGCTAAAATACTGATGAATATTGTTTCTGTGAGAATATTCTTCTTCTACTCAAGAATCATGAGAAAATGTGTACACCGAAAGGCAACCTCAAAGGTTCAATCGATAATGTTTTCAAGATCGCATGACTGTAATTATGCCTATTATTCAAACGTTATGAAGACGGACGAAAGCTTGGCTTGTGACCCATCCTTGCTGGTCGATTCTAGTATTAATATATTATGAATTAGCTTGGGAACATCTCTGTACGAGGTGTGGAGTACAGCCATGTGGTCTCCACTAACAATAAGATAATGCCCAGCAGATCACTTACCTATAGTCCCTGTTCCGAAGCCGTTGTCGTTGAGCATTCTGAGCCGGATTCATTACTGGCAGAGCTCTTGATATCATCAGCGGCATGCTGCCGGTGGGTACTCGGTTTAATAGAGATAAGCGCCGATGTTCTGAACAGCAGTGTTGAAAAAGCCGGTGTTCTAATTTGATAGCACCCACCTAAGTCGCTACCAGCGCTGTCCACGCTGCTAGCGAAAATCGCCTCCGGAGCACTGGATTCGGTGGAGTTGGTGCTGTCCAGACTTGACACGGCAGCTGTCGACAAGAATTTCCTCCGAAGAAACAAGGATCTGTAAATGACGTATTCAAAGGAAGTAGCTAAATAACTCGCGCAGACTTGCCAGACGAGTGTAGAAAATGTCATTCAAGTCTTCTTCTTGTATAAGGAATACAGTGCCAGAATTTAAAAAAAAATACGTAGGGTTCTGGGAAAGGACAAAGACCTTGATCCATGCATCTGGCAGTCGGGATGCATTTCATAATGTAGGAACAATTTTGTAGAACAGATAGTTTTTCGAACCACTTTTGAATTGACGAACCTTACATAAATGTCCGTTTCCTAACAAATATTGCAAAACGTTCAATCGTGGTGGACATTCGACCAGTTGCTATGTCTCCAGTGTCCATGTTTCACAGCTACTATTTTCCTGCATCTTCCGGACGAGTAAAATTTTTCAAGGTTCGAATCAAGGGTGTGCAAAAAAAATTTGTCATAAAATTTTTTTACGAAAATTTTTTACGGCAATGTTTGTCGTAAAAAGTCGTAAAAATCGTAAAATATTCTTTTTTCTGCTGAAACAGGCAGCTTTATGCGCCAACACGGACAAAATAAACGTTACTGAAATCAAAACGTTTACTCAAACTGAGTGTTGAATCAAGTATTCGGTTGGTAAGAAAATTCGTGCCGTTTCTTCAAACGACTGTTGTAAATTAAGTTCGACAGCTTTGCAGAATATGACACAGCATTCGAAAGAGAATTATATGTTGTTTCAAGCAGTACATCTGGAAATTGTGATGAGTTTGAATTTCATTGTTCCTTCGGCTAGTAAAGTGGAAAACGAAAAAGTGAAAAAATAACCTCATCGACAACGATTTTTTTCTCAATTCGAGGCTTATATAGAATGTGTTGCACGGTTTGAAAGATGACGACTTACTCTGTTGGACAATATATTAGTTATTCTTATTTGTTCCGAAAATACAAAGTTTTGAACCACTGAAGTTCGACGCTCGCAAGGCAAAAATAATTTTCCGATAGTGCTCCTCGTTTTCTTGTAAAGGCTCGGGTTGATTTCTGTGCAGTTTTCTGTATAGATTTTTTCGCTTTATCTCGCGAAATGTATATTTCTAAACAATGCTAGATTTTAGAAAATCTTCGCGAGAAAAACATCTTAAAGTTTCTCAGTAGAGCAGACCTCCAATTTCATTCTTTTCACCGAATCTCATATAAAATTAGAAAGAGGACGATACACTCTACGAGATGTCATACAAAGTGTTTTGAACCGTCTTGGTTTTCATTGTTTCTTATGTCATCGAATTGGAGCGTATCACCCTCTTTCGAATATTATATGAGTTGTGGTGAAACGATTGAAACTGGAGGTTTGCTCTGCTATTATAAGAAACTTCAAGACGCTTTTCTCGCAAAATATTCGAAAATCGAGAGCTGTTTGAAAATAAACATATCACGTGATAGAGCGAGAAATTCTGCTCGGAAAACTGTACAGAAATCACCTCGAACGTTCAGAAGAAAACCAGGAGCAGCATCGAAAAATTATTTTTGTCTTTCAAACGACAAATTTGGGGGTTTGATAATTTGTAATTTTTGAACAAATAGGAATAAGTAATATACTTTCTAATAGAGAACGTCATCAACTTGCATACCGTATATCACATTTTATTCAAGCCTCTGGAACTGAGCAGAAAAAAATCGCTGTCGATGAGGTTATTTTTTCACTTTCTCGTCTTTCACTTTACTAGCCGAAGGAGCGATGAAATCCAAATTCATCACAATTTCCAAATATACTGCCCGAAAGAACATATAATTCTCTTTCGAATGCAGTGTCATATTCTGCAAAAGCTGTCGAACTTAATTTACAACAGTCGTTTGAAAAAACAGCACGAACTTCTTTTACCAAACTACATAGTATGTAGCTCATCTATTCACAGTGAACATTATTAACAAAAAAGAAAACAAATTCCACGGAAAACAATAATTATCAAAACAAATCAAAGGGATATTAATCTTCGGAAATAGAAGTGCAACGAAAGTTGCAGGCATGAGCGCCTTCCAATAGTCGCTCAAAACATGGCCGGCTGACGGGAAAACTCTATCTCAACAGACTCTGGGGGAGCACAAAAAATACTTTGGAGCTATTGAAGCTAAATGAGGCTAAGTAGTGCCTGTGTGGTGCCCTGAGCAAAGGGTCCTGGCACGAACACTTGCAATTTTGACCTGTTAGAACTATTTGAGCTTCGAAATGAAAGTCGTAAAAATTTCGTGAAATTCCCAATTTTTTGTCGTAAAATCGTAAAACGATTTTTTACGAAAAATGCCGTAAAAATCGTAAATCGTAAAACGCACACTCCTGGTTCGACTCAATCATGCAAGAAACGAGCAGGGACTCATTTAGGGTTATTCCATTGCTTTACCTACTGTCCTTCGCGTTCGACGATTCCGCTTGATGCCAGAAATTTGTGTCGTGCGACACAGCAGCGTGACGAATAAACGAACTTCGACGTCGCTGCCTTTCGCTTCGCTCACTTCTCTCATACAACGGCTCCATGTTGCGAGAAGATCGTCGATCATCAATACCCCTTGAGTTCCGTCTGGTGAGAGTGTCCTGACTGTCGACAAACATTGGTCTCTCTGGTAACTCCCGGGAGAGCCTTCGCTCCTGAAGCGAATAGAAGACGTCGCGTGAGTTTCGACGTTGCTGTCGAATAGTATTATGGACGGCGTAGAAGTCACGAATATCAGAAGGACGGCGTGAGATCGGGTTGCGACGCTCGTTTGAAGCGTAGCGAGCGTCGAGATCGCGATCATAGAACAAATCGCGAGAATGTCGTCGACGATCGCGATTGAAATCGACCAAATCGCGCGATTTTCGTCGCAACTCGTCGTCGAAAATGGAACTGCGACGATCGCCCAGTGCAGTGCTCTCCGACGTCTTGCGAGAGTCCAACCCGGAGCCTCGCCGTAGGAACAAGTTGCGAAGTTCTCGCGACGCATCGCTTTCGTGCGAACTGCGTCGCGTCGGTGATTGCACTGGAGAGTGCACAGTGATCCGCCGACGGAATTTCTTCGACGACCTACGATTATAAGTGATCAATTTGGCTTCAAACATATTCGTTGGAAAACTTTAGCTTGTTTGACAGAAACGTTCTTATCTTAAGAGCAACGCTACTCTTCTTCGAATCGAAACCGAACTTTTTCCCATACTCCAAGGATCTGCACATGACAAAGGAATATGGGGAGAACAGAATTAGAGATGAGAAAGCGTTAGAAATGAAAACACTGCTGCGGAAAAGCGCCCAGGAAGAATCAGCGTTTTTCCATTTCTCAATACTAAATGTATAGTGATCTAAAGATGAGAACTTCTGCCTAACTTTCGAGTTCTCAGCAGGGGAAAAGAGCCTAAATTCTACGATCTCATCTTCTTTATTAAATTCACTAAAACCTGAATAGGATGGCGACGGATTCCATAGTCGATGAGAGAGTGCAAGGAGGATGGGAGAGGTCAGTAAAGAGAGTGTGATCGGAGGAAAATAAAATGTCGAGAAAGCAATGCAACAAAACAAGTAAGAAAGTCGAGAAAGAGTTGTGTAAAATGGCAGGGGAAGAAGAAGAGAGGAAAAGAAGCAGTGATGGATGTGGAAAGCGGCTATATGCGAAGCTTCTAAACAATACATCTTTGGAAGGAATAGGTTGCGGCTCATACTGATCTCAAAGAATTTAACACCCCATTTCTATCCCCTACGTTTTCTTTGATCAATCAACGTCAACTCACACAAAACTCTTTCTTCTAGATCTTGCGTCCAGACGAGCGCTATCTTGATGATCGATCGACGACTGAGGACTAATAAATGATTATTGGAAAATTATATGAAGCAGACGGGATTTGGGGAAAAAGGAAGTCTACTCGCTACGTGCTTTTGATAATTTTCTACTTCAGTAGATGAATAAAGACCAGCTCCGTATTGGGGGTAGCGTTTGAATACAAATACTGTAAGGAACCTCAGAGGAAACGCCTTTTTCCTATGCGGAACAGGTTCTTCAATGATCTTGAATGGTTTTCTGCGATAATCCTTATATAAACGATGACATCAAAATCAACCATTGAAGACTCATTAAAAGCTTCCAGAAATAAGAACAAAAAATAGTTCAACACCAAGGTGCTTCGGATAATGTTCGCTAAAGACGATAATGCATAAAAACGTGATTGAAAACAGTCACCCTCGCTGCAAAGGTATAGACTGTAATGTGACCGATCTCATTATCTTTGGAAATACATATTAGTGGTTAGCTATATAAAAACACGTCTTGGACCTTCCTCGCTTAAAAATATTTCGCTGTGTAATTCCTAAATGTCTAGTGTTCACTCGAATCCATATAAAGTTTAAATTCAGCAGTGCTTCAAAGATGACATAAATCGAAATGTTGAGCTCGAAATTTTGCGCTTCAACGTCAGACCTTTTACGATCCTTTCGCTAAATGGCGAGAGGTTCGGAACTAGGTTCAAGAATCTTTGGGAAAACAAACGACCTATAAGGGGACCGTTAGCGCTTCATTAGGGTTCACCATTAAATCCCAGATTATTAATGTTAAACGCCACCGCAATAGTGTCTTGTTCTCTCATTAGGTAAGGCTGATATTCGTCATTTTTGTTGAGTTTATGTTCTGATGCAGAATTTGCTAAAAACAGAATCTATTGTTCTTGTGAACATTTTGAAGTGCTTCATTGAAGTCCATGCCCATCGCGGTGTGATATGTATAGGAAGTTCTCAAAAGTCTGCGCAGTTCCACTCAAAAGATGAATTATTAACGTTTGATTTTATAGCCATAAGCAATACAGACCCGCTTGTGTGATACTCACTATGTGTTCTATTTGTTTTTGAGAATTTTGTATATTGGAGTCTAGTACGACGATTAGGAAGATTAATGTGGTCTTCCCCATACACCCACTATACTTGCTAAGTACCACAGTCAGTATATGGTAGACGAATGCATCTATAATTTCAAGCTAAGTTCTACATGAGGAGTAATTAGAGTTCAGATGCACATGCAACATACGTCTCCCTGAAGCCGCGATATGATAGAGTGACTGCCGGCATTTCGACAGACACTTTTCGCGAAGTAGACGGAGATGACCTGTATTGTATGCTTTGAAACTAATACATTTTCAGTTTTCTGTTTGGCACTCCTCAGCGAGTTGTGTTGGCGTACATCCGCTCTCAGTAGCCGATAAGCGAAAACGGCAGACCGATGAGGAAATTAGATGCCTTCGCCTCCATCAAGACGATGTTTAAAACAACTTACCTCTACCCGGAATATGATTACAGTTTAGTCATTCTAAATCTGGTTTCAGAAGGGAAAAATCCGTGTTGGGCTCAGCTCAGAAAACACACAGAGTATTCAACGTTGAAATTCCTAACGAATGGTGGCTTATATATATGTAACGTAAAGATAACTTCAACAGCAAGAACAAATAGAGATAGTGTTGGTTTAGAAATGAATATCCTTTCCTGTTCAGCTTTGCGTTAGTACGATAAATATACAACATCGAACATTTTAAATTTGACAATGGTAGTGAGATGCTGTAGGATGCCTTTCACACGACAGGTAAGCCACTTCGTGGTGCTAATCAGATGAATCATCTCCACCCAGTTTTCCATCGAATCCTTTCAATTTTCAAGTATATTTCTTAATATTCGAACATTCGAGCGTTCGTCCTTAAACATACTTCAACTCGGATGAATGAAAGCTGTTCACTAGCCAGTATTTCCGTGACGACATAGGAAATTTGATTTTCGTGATACAAGGGAAAAGAAAATACAATTGAGAAGAACCGGAGAACCTACTTGTACTGAAGACGCTTTTTGTCGGCACCTTCATCCCTAATCTTGCTTTCACCGCTGCCGGCTGCAGGACTGTTGTCGGTGTTTGACTCGAACGACGTAGACGCTGACGACGGGTCCGATATACCTATGTAGAGATGGACCTATTAGTGGTGATTTTTTACGTTAGAAGATAGACTTCGAATCTGACAAGAAAATCCCACGAAATGAGTGTTGAGCTTAACTACCAAATCCTAACAAACTTGTTAAAATGTAAGACGAAATCTCGAAAACAAATGCCTGATCAGCACCCCGGATTAATAACTTTCAGTTACTTTTAGCCAAAATTCGAACATGTTACTGATTCTAACCCACCACATGTTCACCTCAACCTATCGCAAACTACTCTAATTGTCGTAAAACACAGAAAACGAATGACAGATTTGAGTGTGAAAGGTCAATTTCTCACACAGATGTAAAATACGAATGGTCCAGGTAATATTACTCACGATCGTTGTGTGACATTAACATAGTTTCAAATATTTTGGGAAAGAAGTTGCACTTTCCATGCTGAACATTGGACCACCTTGAACGAATCCATATATGAAAAAGCAGCGATAAAGCTACAGACTATAATATAGAGTAGAAGATCGTGCGAAAACGTGCTCGGAGGGCGATTTTATTCTGCAGAATACATCTCATCTTTTTTAGATTCGTGAAAATTCCACTCAAAAGCTGCCTCTCTAGACAGTGTGTGATAAGAGATAAACAGTGGATCTACTGTTCACTCACTCACTGCATGTGTTGAGCGAACGCCAAATCTCACGATGGCCTGCCCCTTATGTATGCTGCTCTCGTAGATCTCTTATCCAAGATATTCTCTTATCTAACTCTGCATGTCTGTCTGAGATTTGCTCATGTTAGGTGGTCAATCTTCTAAGCAACACCCCGTCGAGCTGATGGCGGCCTTCCTCACATAATGCAGATATTAAATTTGCGGTGTTTTCGCCTTGCGACTTGTAAGTTAGTTTCTTTCTTGTTGGTTTTTATACTTCCGTTAGAAATTAGTAAAGTTAATAATTATATAAAAATCAAACATCATCATCAGATAAGCTGAATTTGCATCATCCCTTTTTCTAAATTATACTTCATATTGAAGAAACACTTCAAAAGTATGAAAACAGAAATATTTGGAACAAATGCCTTGTCTAAAATTGATGTCTTCCACATTGAAATGTTCTCTTGAAAAAAAAATGAAAAGTTCTCTTTTAAGTTCACTCATTTTGGCACAGCACGATTTACTTATCCAATGTTTGCTGATTTCGTAAAATTTGTGGACTACGGAAACGTTTCAAAGTACGTGGCTCTGCTTTTAAAAAATGGGAATGTATTTTGAAATTGACGCGGCATTGATCGCCTTCTGCAAAAACACTTAGAACGTTGGTAAGGAACTCACCTAAGGCGTGCAGTTCTTCCAGATGTCCTTTAGCAGCCCATAGCGACTGACAGGCTGCTGCGACTGGCGTCTGTAAATAGTAACGCAACATTTAGTGCTTGAATAAGAAAGGAGATATTTACGCAAGAATAACTGTAACACGACGGCGAGTTTACAAAAGCTAGCAAGCGCAAAAGAATTTTCGCGTTTTGCCTAAACTTAAATTACGTGCGAAAACTGGCCAGTCGCAAGTAGTAAAAAGACCTGAAATTTCCCTGAAATATTGATGGACGTTCGGATTTCCGAAGATCTTAGACCCTTTTAACAAAAAAAAAACCGGAAAGCGTACAAGGATGCGGGATCGGCAATCGAATATGAAAGCAAACTTGTAGTTTCAAAGCAATGGAGCAGTGTACAAGGTTTTCGACATGCTAGCTGGCAGGTCGTCGAGTCGTTGCCAGGCAGCGACGATATCATTCTGGGTCCTGCAAAGAGACAGCACCTCCGGATGCAGGTGTTGAGCGGTGTTCTGTCGACCGAAAGTGCGCTCGGCCTCCGACATCGTTCGACGATCCATGGACATCCGTCGCGCATCCCGCGCAGGAATTCCGCGTTCGTCGAACGATTTCGCCTAAAGGACACTGTCATGCAATTGGAATGCCATTCGCTGAGCCGTTTCTGTTACGAGTACCAGTTTCTTTTTCTTTTTTTCTAACTTCAAACAACGTCAGCTTAGTAGAGAGTGCACGTTTCTCAGAGATACATTGCCTCCAGAAAATCTGGCAGGCCTTTGGATCGTGCTGCGCCGGACTTTTCCGTGAGTCTTCTTGGCAACTGAATGGGCCAGTTCGTAAGAAACACTGCTAATCATATGCAGCCAAATCGGAAATCCGAAACGTCCGAGGCCCGCTAGACTCTCTGTCAGCAGGGCTTTTAATGGCTGCTATAAGGTTACTAAGCGCAGGGTGAACAACGAGATGCGAAGCTATTGCCTATGCTTTTCATTCGCAAGAGGAACACTTTCCTCTCAGCAGCTCTAGCTTGATAAGCATCAGGCGGACAAAATTTATGTCAAAGCAAACTGCAACTTACCCGAGGTGTAAAATGCAACGAATGCGGGCGTTGAATAGGAAAATGCTTAATAGGAATCTGCGTTCAGTGCAAGTCCAGCACAAGAATTAAAACTTCTTGTTGGCGAAATTGAGATCTACGCCAAATTTGTACTCCTATTTCATTGAAAAATCCGGGAATGTAGGCTATTTGGAGCAAGTAGTGGTATTTCCGATTGAAGAAAACCCCAATTTTTCAGTAATTGCCCAAGCGACACCACTATGAACCTGTCATACGTACCTACCTAACTTTATCCTCCAGAAATAGTGTGCTAGTGCTCCAGCTTCCACTAGGAGAATGCTGCTTAACAAATGTAACTTGAACATTTCTGAATTTCTCATACACGTGTACACGATTTCGAATAAACTGCTGTACGCAACTTTCATATCAAACTTTTTATCACGTCTGAGCAGAAGTGAATCGGAGCATACCTGTCTATGGAATTGTCGAACACCCAGGTGAATTTGGGGCTCATTGATTGTAGGGATATAAGGGCGATCCGACGGATAAACTTCGTTCTGTAATAGTTCCCTGGTTAAGAGTGAAAAAAATAAACCTCTTTATTTGGTCGGAGATATACATACGTACGTCGTGTAAAGACTGTCTGGTCTCAAATATCCTCTCAATAAGAAAATTTGTCCTATGTAATAAGTTGTAGGGCAGTATTAGCAATACTACATTCCGAGCAGAAAAGCGCGATCCTCGGTCTTTTTTGGATGCCACACGAATTATCAGCGTGAGAAAGTGATTGAGAAATGCGTAGTACCAACGCTTCCACTGCGTCTTCACGGTACAGATTCGGTGAAACCTCCAGTAACAACGATTTTGTAAGCAAATGTGAATATTCTCCCAACTACGAGAGGAACCATGATACCGAGTGAACTAACCGGAGTTCTTCACTCAACTCCTTTTGAAGTTGCAGTTTTCCTACTTCAGTCAACTGTGACTCCATTAATCTGCATCGTCCCCACTCAATTTTTTCCATGGACATCCACTCAGAAGTCTACACGCTGGATTTTGATCGATGATTTGATCATATTCGTTTCAGCGTTATCGCAATCCTTCTTCCCCGCCCGAACGTTTGCCGTCAGAATGACGTTCGTCTTGCATTTGAACGTGTACAGCGCTGCTGCATGCCTTTCCATTTACATCACTCTCCGGCAACATCGCTATGAACCAATCCCGTCGGCGGCAATGTATACGGAATTCTTATTCGCTATACAATCGAGCACTTAAAAATTGCATACCATTTGGTAGTATTGGAAATCAGCTTGCTGCTGGCGCGGTGGCGAAGCGCGTTCACCGCTCTCCACGTTCCACGATCTCGAATGTACATGGCCGCGCTCGTAAATCCGCGGATGCTCAGGGTTTGAGGTCTGTAGAAGGCACACAAATTACTCTGGAGAATCCTATTAGAAAAGCTTCGATTGTCCACAGTCTACCTGTTTTATTGGATGGTAACTCTGAATGGCGTCACTTCTCGATAAAGTGCTCACTCGACGCTCTCTTTCGGCATACTGCTTCTGAAACTAGTTCCGTGAGCCCACGCTAAGTTTTAAAGTGAATTTTGACTTCTGCTCAATTCTATGAATGATTTTTCGAGGAGTGAAGCAAGCCACAAACGGAAATCAGCATCTTTAGGAGGAAATCGTTTTACAGTGAATCTCCATCCACGTCGTGGAGGAGTCGATGAAATTCAGTTACAGCCAATAGAACTTATTTCACACCGCCTTGATCGGCTCATTCCCGTTCACATTATTTCGTATAGAAGTAGACATTTTAAAGAGTGATGCGGTTTCCCGATTTCTGAGAATTGCTACTAAAATATCAAAATGTCCTGTTCCGGCCATCAATAAATCTTCCCGTTATAATACAGATGAATTCAGCATAATTAACTTCGGCACACTTCGCCTTCTTCAGAGCAAGGAAAGTCAGAAAAGTTAGAAACTACGCGCCATTAGAAGTGAACTGTAGTGAGAGAGCCGATTCTACATATTAGCTTCAGGTAACGATACTGACAAAGAATAGGTGAACCAGTGAGCAATGACAGCTGCATTCAGAGAAACTTGAATGGTTTTCGGTTTTCATGGCCAATGGATAAAGACCCTGGATGTCGGAGAAAGGTCAGCTCCTGCTTGGACGCTATACACTGCTATTTGCCATGGAGTTTTGGATTTTCAAAAGCTACTAACATCGAACACTGGCTTTATCGAGCTGCCGATTAATCACGTGTTCATTTCCGCATTTCTTTCATTGCAGCCATGTTATCACAATTTCAAATACTCGCAATCAGTACATCACCGATAGCGGGACGCAACTACGGAATATCAAATTCTTGCGGAAAAGCACTTTTAAGAGTGATATCACACCGCAAGACAGGAGTAATATGCGAAAACTGCAGAGATGGATACCCAGTATGAAAAATTGGAACAACCACAGACTGAAAAATTCTAGTTCAGCTCAGCAAAAGCACGACATCGGGCAACACGAGACGTTAGAGTAGCATTGCTAATGGCGCCAGCAGAGGTTAAGACCAGATTGGAAGAGTATTTTAGAGACCTTCTGAATGAAAGGTTTCCTCGACAATGTGTCGTTGAAGCGGAGCCACTGGAATGTCCGATAAAGGACGGACGAGGAGGTACAGAGTGCTTTGGAGAACATGAAGGTTGGGAAGGCAGTTGGACCAGACGGAGCACCGAAGAAGATGTGGAAAGTGCTAGAAGAGTATGGAGTGAGTAGGTTAACGAGATTCCTGAACAAGATCATAGCTGAGTGTAGGATGACTGAAGCTTGAAGAGACAGCATCATCATACCGATCTTAGAGCGGAAGTGTGATTCCATGAAATGCTCTAACTACAGAGGAATGAAGTTAATATCCCACACAGTGAAGGTCTGCGTGCGGCTGGCTTTAAAAGGATGTCCCCATCTCGCAGGAACAATTCGGTTTCATGCCAGGTAGGCGTACTGTGGATGCCATATTCATAGACAGGTAATGGAGAGATATCGAGAGAAACGCAAAACTTTCTGCTTGGCATTCAGGGACCTGGAGAAAGCGTACGACAGGCTTTCTCAAAAACTACTCTGGAGGTCTCTGTGGGAACAAAATACTAAATGCATGGTCCAAATAATAAAGGATATGTATGGCGGATCCAAAGCAACCGTGCGCATCACGCACAAAGAATATCGATGTCGCGGTTGGTGTGCACCAAGCATCAGCACTGAGCCCGTTGCTCTTCACCCTGACACTTGATGGTATGGTCAGTCCTAGTGGATGTCCACTCAGGACCATCCTCTACTCAGACGACATAGCCATGATTGCGGATAGTAGAGAAGCACTAAAGGGTAGAATTCAAGTGTGGCAGAAGGCTTTGGCCAAAAATGGACTCTGACGGAAGGAAAACTAAATTTCTCAGCTTGTAGGAAACTGGTGCTCGATTTCTGCCATGAAGCCATAGAGAGGGTGGACCACTTCCGTGACTTTGGTAGTGAACTGTCAGGGGATAGTACTCTAGATCAGGCAACATCGGAAAGGATAAATACCGCCTGGGTAAAGTGGAGAGAAACAATTGAATTCTCTGTGACAGAAGGTGCTCGAAGGTACTTATAGGAAAGGTATACCAGGCATTTGTAAGACATACGCTACTCTACAGCAGCAATTGGTGGCCAGTAACGGAGCCCCAAGAGAAACAGGTACACTCTGCGAAAATGAGGATGCTCAGATGGGCATGCGGATGGACAACGCTGGATAGGGTACGGAACGACGACGTGAGAGCGGTCATGGGAACAGCTCCAGTGCACCAGAAGATGCGAGAGCAAAGGCTCAGGTGGTACGGACACATTGTGAGAAGACCTGATGGCCATCCAATACGAAAAACACTGGGGTTTCAGGCTCCGGATAAGCTAAGAAAGGTGGAGCGACGTTATCAAGAACGACCTTAAGAGAGTCAGAGCTACGACGCCCTGGACAGAAGTAGATGGCGACCCCTGCCCCGCGACGGCGCGGGACTAAACGCTAGAAGAGGCTCTTCATCTGTAAAGTAAGAGTTCATGTACACGGTCAACCCGTTGTGTTTCCCCTTTCCCAGAGAAGTCCGATATAGGTAAAAGGTAAATGAAAATGTGCCGGCACAGATCAGTTCCCTGAGGACACGTTGCCGAATGCGTATTCAATTCAGAATCATAGAGGTCTGGTGGATGCACATTTGGCCTATACAACGATTTGCGGGGGCCAGCCGTTATACTACAATGGTGTACCACACACGATAAGCCTGATACCAATTTGAATGGTAAGGAAAGCTTGGTTGACTTGGTGAAGGATCGATCGCTCATCAATGCAGGAAAATGTTTCCCAGGGACACGTAGCGCTACACCAATGGGCGCCAAGGGCGAATGCCAGACAGGACAAACTGGAAGACTCAGATTTGGAAAAATTGATCATAGGCTCGTAAGCAAAGTTAGCGTCTCAAGAGAGCAAACGTAATCATGGAATCCAATGCACCACATCAAGTCGTTTCGTGCGGAATAGGAATGATGGCTAAAAGCATTTGCGACGGCTCCAGCCATCGCTAACGGTGCCCAAACTGACTACCACACCGTATTTAAGACATTCATATTCTTCGCAGACCGTGATGCTGAAGCACATCACCGTATAGACATTTGAAAGGCCCAATAATGGATGGAAAGTGCCTATAAATGTGTCGAAGCTGCTTCCGTTGATAGACGTTGTCGACGAATACAGAACTTTCTGATGCCACCAATTTGCCCTTCAAACCTTTCCTACTGCTGTGGTTTTTTCAACAAATTTCTATTTCCCCTATTTTCGACAACCGTTTTCGGTTAGAAACGGAATCGGTCATGAAAACTCACAATTTGAGAATTCTTGCCTTCGTTTGTCATTGAGAATTCGTACAGTGGTGCGACTTACCAATTAAGGAAGAGAAAATGGAAGAAAGTCGGAGTGGTCTGGTGAGAACATGATTAGACAGCAAGTTGATTGTATTAACGATCGATTGTGATCGATTGTCTAACAGAATGCCAATAAGGAACACGGGGGAAGGATGGCACGACTGTCTAATCAAGGCAGGAAGTGCCTCAAAAGTGCACAAACTTTGCGATTAGATATAACTACGGCTGGGTGAAAGGACAATGTCCTGGAAGCAAAAGTATGCGGATCGAAGGAGAGGTGAACAACAGAAATGAGGAACTGATAGGAACCTGGAATCGTCTTAGGAAAGCCATCAACTGATATTGTAGTTCCATGTCCGATCGTTACCTGATCGTCAGAGTTTTTTCCCTAGAGACTGATTAAGTGATTTGTCGGTCTGGGAGTGTCGATGAAGGTAACTTCCTACGATATAATCTGACGCTCTACAAGAGCTCATTCTCCAGTGGGTGACTGTTAGAAATTTCCCCTGGCTGCTTTTGATGCTTGATTAATTTCATATGCACTCATGCAACGCAACATTTCGCAGCTATTAGCAGCGCAACCACGTTGCAAAAAAATGGCCGCTTGCAATCTCTGTGGAAGGTGTGGGGTTACCATCTCTATCCTCACAGGGGTAAGCAATGCAAGGTTATCGATCGAGGTTAACAATCATCTTGAGTAACTCTCAACCCAACTGCACCAGCACCTCACTACCAATTTCATGCGTGAAAGAACCAGTTAGCAACACATGAGCGTTTGTCTGGTTGTTTTTCAAATATAATTATGAAGTCTGGAATTCACGAGTCTGCTCTCTGTTCATTCAGCCTTTTCAAGCGGAGGAATTGAAAAACGATTGAGCTGACATTCCGTTCAGATCTCATTTTATTACATATTTTCACATATTTGCCTTTTACTTGCGCATTTTTTTATTTGGATCTGGTGAAAAAATTATATATGACAATTAAATAGATCAAAGAGAAGTGAAAACTACTCCTTTTCGCTATTTCCAATTGACCTCGTTCTATTGCGTCATGCGTTTGTCGTTGTTTTGCCGTCGCTCCTCTCACAGTCACCTCTTTCAAACTAGGAATTTTTGAGAGTCACGTCGATTGTAGTGCACTGACTAGCTATAAAAGCCCCGCACACAAGCTGATAAGGTGATAAGACGGAGCCCAACGTTATAAAAGTCGTTGTCGTTGTTGACAGACGGCGCCACAACCGCCGACTTTTATCAGCGCGGTCAGCTTCACCGTTAACCTTCGATCGTCTCCCTCTTCTCCCTCTCATACAGGCTGTTCGGGCCGATTAGATTCAATTTGACTTATTCAAGCAGATAATAAAAGCAATGAAATCGGCTTTTGGTCGGTCCCCTGCCACATTCGCCTTTCATCCGGAACCTTAAGGAATATGGCTTTGGTTAGCACAATGACGTATTGTTTGCAAATAGCTACAAGGATTATGTTGTACTTCCCTCCAGGCAGCTTATGTATTTGAACTTGATTTTCTCGATATAGAGTTCACGAAAAAAGTACGGGGCCATCCTACATATATACATACATTCTGCTCTGGCCGTAAAGCCTGGAGGCACAGGGGGCCGAACGTACTCCTGTAAGTTATTTCCCCTGCAAAATCATGACCTTTTGCGTAGGGGACAGCAGCCACCGATTCTTGTTAGGACCGTGCTGAGTTGAGGTGTAAATATTCAAAAGAGCACGGACATAACGACTAACTTCACGTCACTTTTCTTCTGCAACAGAAGAGCCTTTAACAACACAGAAAGGCGTGAAGCTTCTACAGTTCCATATGAATTGGCCGTAAGTCTAGCAATGCTAGCACTAGTGCATTTAACCCGAAATCCTATACGAACATTTTGCTAACTGTCGTCAAATTTAAGGCTAAAGTTGCATGGAAGGTGACTATCGAAACGGTACGGCTCTTATCAATCAAACTGAATAATTGTGATGCATATGTATATAACGTAACATGGATGATGTGTTCAAAACCGCCACATTTTTATGCGAAATAATTCATGTCGTTTTTGAGCACACAGTAGTACACAAAGTGCTGTGCCATCGTCCGCATGCATAAGTGATAATGTGAATTGTACGAGGCTTTAAATAGCGATATAACTGTAGCACTTTACGTTTCATTCGCTAGGCTGGACGACATTGCTCTGCTCGAAGTGTCTATGCGATTTAGAGCATTTTCCTTTCACTTTCAGAACTTCAAACATCTGAGATAGTGAGAAGCAGTCCTTCTTTGCGAAGTAGGGCAGTAAATTTTACTATAATACCCTGTATGGGAACCACTCAGAATAAGTTACAATATAAGTTGGAATATGGGCACCAAATTTTTGGGCACATTCTCCATCAATCCCTCAGATAACAGACGATATGCACGGGAATTTCCACCGCTTTTCTATTTATTTTATTTTCTATTGCTCCCAAGGATGGCAATAGTTCCAACAGTAAAGTTCATATCAGGTAGTAAGGTATTTTGAAGGTCTACACCAACTGAGTGATTTGTTTTGATTTATTCGATTGGCCTAGGTACTTTTAAATATTCCAAGTTTTGCGTCAATATTACGTGAGTTGAAGGAATTCAGGATGTAACGAGTGGTTAAAAGTATTAGGTTGTTAACAAATTATTTGCCTTTTTTCAAGCTTCTGTTGTGCGCCTAATAGAGAAGCTTCGGAAAACTCCCAGATAGCATTCGATAGAGAATTATTTGCTCTTTCATGACATGTATCTGCTATTATCGAAACCTCGAAATTTTGATAACTTTTCGACCTTTGAAATCGAAGTCAAAAATGAGAAAAATTGACCCCACCGACAATGAATTTTCCCTGCTCCGCTTCGCTACTTCCTGCAAAACTGTATATAGCTTTCGAAAGCAGACGAATTTTGCTATAAAATGGTATACAGTTTGTTTTGGTTTTCCTTGGTTTTTGTTTACGCACAGAGCGTCAAAGTGGGGTATCTCAAGGGAGAGAATAATTTTTGGATGCTTGTGCTGCCTTTCTGCCAAAAGTTTTCCATCAGCTCTAAACAGACTACGATAAAGCATTTGTTGCTCTATCAGATGGTATGTTTCTTTTTTCATGCTAGCCGTTTTTTAAATTTTTTATCATGAAAGCGTTTTCAAAATTCCTTGACGTGTAAAGCTTTTCGTTGAGAACCTTTTGCAGAATTTCAGGTACCATTTGAAAGAGGAGGATGTGGGCTATGAGGAGATGCATCACTGTTTTTCAATCGCACCAGGTTTTGTGTAGGTCGACAAAGTGGAGGTTAACAGGCGACTTCGACGGCTCGCGTGGCCGCGCTGTGCGGCCAATGCGACGGTCGCACGCGCACCCCCTCAGTAATCGCGCGGCGGCGCGGCCGTCGTGTTGGCCGCGCGGCACGGCCACGCGAGCCGTCGAAGGCGCCTGTTAACCTCCACTTTGTCGACCTACACAAAACCTGGTGCGATTGAAAAACAGTGATGCATCTCCTCATGGCCCACATCCTGGAATTTTGAAAGCACTTAACTTCGTCTGCTTTCAGAAGCTGTATACAGTTTTGCAGGAAGTAGCGAAGCGAAGCAGGGAAAATTCACTGTCGGTGGGGTCAATTTTTCTCATTTTTGATTTCAACTTCAATGGTTAAAGAGTTATCAAAATTTCAAGGTTTCGTAAATAGCAGATACACGTCATGAAAGAGCAAGTAATTCTCTATCGAATGCTATCTGGAAGTTTTCGAAAGCTTCTCTACTAGGCGCACAACAGAAGCTTGAAAAAAACGGCAAATAATTAGTTAACAACCTACTAATTTGTCTCGGATGTAAGACTCGAAGAAAGCAGGTTCATAAGACCGATCTTCAGCCAGTGATCTTCGAAATTCAGCAGTATTCATTCTTTAGACCCGAAAGGTTTAGAAGGTCGATGTCAGTCGCAGTAGATGCCCGTGCTCATTCCCAATAGTTCGTCATTAGTCAGCATTGCTATCGCGATGAATGTTTTGAATGAACGGAACGCGATGAAAATTAATTTCTACAGCAGCCCCAATTCCCCCCACGAGCGTTCTCCTCGATTCGTCTCAGTTTCTGCTAGCTACTTTTCGAATGAGTTCTTTTCTTGAGCTAGCCACGACATATCTACCGAATCAAACTATAATTCTTGCTGTCGTAGGTCATTTCTAAATTTGAGAAGTCGAGAACGGCAAAGCAACGGTGTAACTCGAGGTTATTCCAAATGAGGAGTAGTGAAGAATACCGTGAGTTGCAGTAAGAAAGAAGAAATGAGATGAGTTCAATGGGTGTCAGTAAACAAGAGCACGATCCGTTTTATTGCAGTTATTTCGGCTTGGCATATTTCATTTGAACCCATGGACTCTTAAGTCGGATTGTTCTTGTTCGAGGCATTTTAGATGAGTAGAATTACCAGGTTCATTTGGAGTTGATTTTTGCGGTCACTTTGCTCCATTTTTCCCCATTCAGTTGAAAGGTGATAATTGTAATAGTGTTACGAAGAGCTTGCCTGCAGTGATTTTCACCCCTTTACACGTTTACAATCGTTTCGTCGCACAAACGTTACACTGGTGTGAACTATAATTATCCTGATCTTGTGAACTGTGACTGATGCTTGAGCACCGCTGTTCTTTGAACTTGTGGCCGAGCTATGAGGAATGCGAGAATGATGTTGCTCCTGCCTTACAGACAAAACACTCACTATCCCATTTTGATAGCAAAGAGCAGGTAGTTTCCAATCGAATGACTGTGGTGATCGGGATTCGATACCGCTTGAAGCAATAACCCTTGGCTTGATCAAAAACGTAGAAAAGGTTCGCGTTGACCATTTGCTAAGGACGCTGTATTCGGGTTCCATTCAGAATCGTAGAGACATAGTGGATGCGTACTTGGCCTATACAATGAGTTGCAGGGTTCAGCCGCTAATCAAAGTCAATGATAATACTTTCCAAGACAAGTATGGCACGAATATACCCTAGAGGGATGAAATTGTCGATAAGGGGAACGATCGCTTGCCCGTCAGTAGCGCCTGCTACCTCGGCACACTGCACGCTTTTCTATAGTTGCACAAATAACAGGAAAAGGAAGGAACCCACGCTCAAGGACATTACGGCCACTCCGCAAAGAACTCTGAAGCTGAGGGTGCTGGTTGTCAGGAAGAAGTTTTGCGAAAAACCAGCATTTTGACTCTATGGACATCAACATCGCTCCTCAGTAAGAGTGGGTAGGTGTTGTCTGTGTGTGATCTTCTAGATGGTGTCCCAATTTCTTCATCTATGTCAAAACGGGAAGTAATGTGTTGCTCACTCAATCTCTTCCTAATACGCTTTGATGACGTGAGAAACAACTTCTGTTTATGATCTTCTCGAAATTATGCGGTAGTAGAGAAGAACAGATAGCGTCAATCCTCAGTTATTGAACGTCACGGTTGATAGCAATTGTGTCCTGCTGCTAGTTCCGAAAAACGCTTCTTGGATGACATATTTTTGTTCCTTACGTCAAGAAATAGCGCTTCATGATGGATGTCAGCATTACCATTGATTTGAAATTGAATTGAAAAGACTAAAAAAAGACAACCGTGTTTCAAACTGCAATGTAGGACGGGACTGTGTGTAGCCGGCTAGCCTTGCCCATGATGCCTTGTTGTGCAACTCCCCCTTCAATTCAGTCCGACATTACCATCATCCCTTTGTCTGTGCTCTGCAGCTCATCCTTCATCGTCCACGAATGTAAGCCTTCTAGTCTCTTCCAGTAATGTAGTTGCAACCGTTTTCGGCCATTAACCAATCTATGAGCTCAGGCTCTTATTCTCTCGGTCACCCCTAAATATAGGGAACAATTGTCCAACAACCGCTCATCTCACACCTTCACATCATCGCCGCGGCTACGACACTCCTACTCGCATCACTGATCAGCATCAATCGGAGATTACTGTCACACAAGTTTCGGGTTGGAAATGCGTGTTGCTCTCTAAATATTGACACGGTGCGAGAGCAGCGATGTTCTGTTGCCGTTACTCATTGTTCCGAACGATAAGGTGTGTAATACACAGTAGCGAATTATATGTACTTTCTACAAAATGTACTGAAAATGTATAAAATATAAATTTTGATTCATTTGAAGCATTATTTCAAGATGAATGTCATAATTTGATATCATCCTCTAGTCGAGTTCAAGTCTGCGTTTTGCATCGCATAGCAAACAATGTTGTTAAGTGAAGTCGAGCGGGTGAAGTCTCCGTCTTGGTGGAACTCATATAGTAGAAGATGGACAAGCGAAGGACGGAATGATTACGTTTTGAATCGTGTCTAATCTCTCTTGTTAGTGTACCTCTTGCTCTCAGGTTGTCCTCACCCATTACCAATGTCTTCGAAGATGTGATTCTTGGTGGTGTAAATTGCCCAAGTCGTAGCTAATGTACATGTTTCACTAATCTACGTATACGAAGTGGTGGGGCTACTGACCCCCGGACGGTCGATCGATCGATCTGGGTCTGGGCTAACCAAGCCTTCCATCCCTCTGGGGTCGAATAGATTGGTATCAGACTTTAACTTTGAGAAGGTAAAAACACTGACTTGATATAGCTGCTGGCCCCAGCAAGTCACTGCAGTATAGGCCAAATACGCATTCACCATGCTTCTACGATTCCGAATGAAACGCGAATGTGGCGACGCTTTATTACGAGTCTGATAAATATATATACGAATCAGTGCTGTCCAAGTGATCTGAGGACTTGTATTCGAATGTTTCATCGAAGTCTCTACGAAAATAAATTCATGACAGGCCCCAGTGTCGTGGCGCACGCATCGTTTCACTGCTGAAATCGCTGAGGAACCGTGCATAATAACATGCTAATTATGCCATGGTCATTCGGTATAAATGCCCCTCCAGCTCTACAACAACATGGCGGTGCAAAACCACTGCGAGCTTTTCTTCCTTTTCGTTGTTAGCATTTTTCATTATACAGCTAGCTATTTTTCGCTATGCTGTGCCGCGTATTATTGTTAGGTCGAGGTCTCCATTCATTCTCTTGAATTCTCAGAAGCTTACATTTAGCCCACCGTCGTACAATCATAGCACAATAGTACAACTTTCGCGTTTCTCGATTGCGCTTCTCTCGATTCTCGCAACAGTTCATCGTCTCGTAGTAATAAAGTCGTCATACGGCGTCGTTAAAATAGCCAAAATCGTAGGAATTTCTGACTCACAATCAGTGTCAGCCCACTGTCAGACGTTCTCATTTCAAAACAGTTACAGAGACACAGCACGCGAATGAAAAATCCTACTCGAACTATGATGCTTCCAAGGTTCTTCTTTATTAAATGAACAGAACTGGAAACTCAGACAAACTCAAAGTATGCAAAATAATGTAAACCGAAGATGTTCAATTTAGCCCTTAAATCAATATGACGTTCGAGAAAAGAATGTCCGAAACCTAGCAGCGATGCGCCCCACAGCTATGTATCGCCGAACAGACACATCGATTCTTTAGGAATTCTCCCAAAGATGCGAATTCTGACATAATCGATTGCTCTGCGAGTACACAAGAACTATAGAATGCTCGGGTACGTCAGAGCTTAACTGCTCAAAAAAGTCACTCGTAGAGCCTTTCAATAGGTCCCTCTTTATGTTTATGCTCCTGTGCTAAACGTCGAAGTGCCGAACTAGACACCTAATTGATGGTCGATAGTGATTCGACAGGATTTATTATAATCTTCAAAAGCACTCGGAGCGCTGAATCAGCCAGTTGTGTAGTGCAAAGATCAGCTATACAGCTGTATTCTATTGCTGATTCAGATCTGCTATAGAAATCGAAACGAATGGGTTTCTCTTCATCTGCACTTCCAACGGCACGGAAAATTTCTAGGCGTGAAGTAACTACCTTCACATGGAATACTATCGTCGATAAGCCATATTTCTTGGTCATGGAATTATGTCTTCTCATAGTGAAATCATAAGAAAAGTCGATCCATGCATATCAATTGTCTGAACACAGTATAATAGCTTTGATAGTTCTCAATGGCGAAGGCTTTGTCACTGGTCCGCAGATATCATAGATAGCTGTCACCTATAGATACGCCCTTCGTTCCAAAAGCGGAGCTGTCTTCAACAACAGTGATTTATCTGCTTGAAGTGGCCTACAAACTTTACCTCTACCCCATTTTCATAGAATTTAGCAGCAGGATGGTCTGAGCGCAAAAATGATTTACATTTTTGACTCTGCAAAAGTTATCTGTTCCACGTACTTTTCTACTAATGATGTGAGCATATTTACTATTATAACTTCCCATGATGTAGCGAAAGTCGTCGTGAGCAGCTGCGTTTCAGCTTTATGAAAAACCGGTTGTTTCTTATACTGACGCTTTAAAGGCGTTGAAGGATTTAGCCTATCATTCTTTCCGTGAGCAGTGAAATCACAGACTTTACAAAAGCGACTCACAAAAGCGGACAATCCCAGTTGTGAGTTAGCATAGAAAATGAATTTTACTTGAGCCTAAATTGGGTCCACTTTGAGTTTGTGATATTGAACCTATAAACCGACCCCGCTTTTGTCCTAGTGGTAAAAACATAGTGATTTGATTGTTAAGCAGACAATGAAACCTAAAACTGTTAGTAGAACTGGCGCACGCGTTGTTTGGCAACCAATACGAGTAAGTATGATTCACCTGTACTTTCCCTTTATGAAGTGCAGTGCCCACCCACTACATACATACATTAACCCATTGACGACCGCGTGTCCCGCCGGTGGGACACACCTTTTGGGCTACGCTTCCACCCTATTGGGAGACACTGTGGATAGGAGTGTCCATTTAGGCAAAGTTGCTACCCATTCTATATTTTCCGTTTTATCATTGCTTCAAGATATCCATCAAGTGAACGACCCTTCAACAAGCTCAAAAAATGGTCTGAAAATCGTCTACTTCTGATGATTACTTGAGGAAGTTTCAAAATCAACAATATACTCAGAAAAATTATACTTATGATCATTATGAAAACAATTAATGCCGCTGAGCCACTCTCATCACTGCACGTCCGCGGTCCCCCGCGCCAGACACGCAGAGAGCGCGCGGTCGTCAATGGGTTAAATAGTCCCTACCCGACAATCTGAAAAACACATTTTTCTTGAAAATAAGAACAAATGCTATGAGCTTAATGAATGTGCATTAGCCCACGCAACCCTCAAAATATATGTAGTTAGATAGATTCCAAATACACAGATTTTTTTCTTTTCCATAAGATTTTCCAAATATGTACATACACATTTTAGAAGGTTCGCGCAAGGCGCACATTTCCCTCAGCGTCAGAAGCTAGGCGAGGACTTTTATAACCATTCTCAGTCATTCTCCTAAATGGGAAGATGAAGAGGGTAAATGCAAATCATATCACTCTGATGACGCCGCAGTGATGTGGTCTGTTGATTATCGACTAGAATTAATTCTGAATCTACGTGATCTAACCCAGCTCATCCCTAAAGTCTCCTGCAGCAGTTAACTTAGCGTAGATCTAATTAACATTTGTTCACTAAATCGTATCTTGACTGCCACAGAACGAACGGTCCAACTAAAAATTGAAAACAACGTGCTCAAAAGCGGCACTTTGATCCAAGGTGAAACGCTAGCTTTTCTGCTAGGGTGAGGATAAAAATAAACATGGATTTCATAAAGCTTGGAATTTCCTGATGCATTTTCAGATCTAAGCGCTAACCCGTTATCTCTCCAAAGTGCATAGAAGGGTTTATACTTGATTCAAACTATCGAGTAGTAATGGACAGTGCGACGGGATCTCAATCAATGGATGTTTCGCCGTTTGCCCGCAGCTCGACACATTTACAGAGTGATGTCAAATAACTACCATTGACAGTGCTCTGATTAACTGCGGCGTTTTAAATAGTTCTTGTTCTGTCTATGAATATCCACAACAAGAATTCTGAATATTACCAACATCAAACGCCGAATTAACTACATTTCAATCACCTCACCCAGGGTAATCGGATTACAATGACATCGATAGCTCTGTGCCCGTCGACTGTTTATATTCGTTTTTTTTTCGCTCGACAATCGAGTCCCGGGAGGCGGAGCTGTCTATACTCATTCGCCGTACAAACACTAAATGGACACGTGTTCTATTGTTCCGAGGTTGCCTTTATAAGGCAAAGTTCCACTGAGCTCCGAACATCAGCACACAGCTAACCCCTCTATATAGTCCCGGCCGAATTTAGTTTCCTAACCTGTTTCTGCCAGGTACAAGCGGTAGATGCCATGCGTAGATTGAGGCTTCATGGCTTCAATCCCAGCAACGATCCAAGTCATAGCAACTTTTGGATTACCAGCGGTGTAGTTCACACTCCCTACTCCTTCTTGTAACGTAAAACAAATCTTAAAACTTGATGCATTTGAAAATCATCACATTCAAAATAACGATGAGTGTCTTTATTTTCCATGTTTACTTTGAATACTAATAAGCGTGAAATATCAAGGGAAGTGTTTTCTTCACATATGACGGGAAGAAACTCGATTACGTTCCAACGTGTAGGATAATTTGGTATCCAAAACGTAGAAGCGCTATTTCGCGCACATCAGAAACTTTTTTCGAATTACAGCAGACGTTCTGAACCACCCGAATGGTATCGCATTAAAGAAATTGTGAAGTTCGTATTGCTCTTATGTTCAGATCCAACACGCCAGGAGGCGTTTCCTCTCGATGTCCTTCCAAAAAGTTTTTTTCTCTAAGCACTGAGGCTTGGCACACAAAAAAAGTGTCATACTATGTACTTTCTCCATCATTTTATCTCCTAGGAAAATTTTCCCGCATCCAAAGCTACATACACGTAATTTGCCTTGTTCCATCTTCTTCTTCACTTCTGTTGCGTTCTCTTCCATTTTTTATTAAATACCTTCTTTAGAAAAAACATGAACTTCAGTAAGTACTATCCTGCTCGTAAGCATTGGTCCTAGCTCATACACATCTGTCCTATGGAACGCCAAAAATTGTTTTCCACCAACTCCCATCGGATATTTAACCATCCAGACGTCGCGTCTACATGAAGAGTATACAAACACCGAGCAGTGTTATGCCCTCTCATGATTAGCCAGCTGTGGTAGGGAAGACAGTCAGTCTAATGCACCTCAAAGCTCACATTTTCAGCTGTGTTTATACAGAACAGGCGCTGAACGGCTCTACTCATTGAACTGGCGAACAGTAACAAGTACAACTGTAGGCGCAATTTGTAACTGCGCTTCAAAGATTCTTTTCCCTCTCTTTAGATGGTTGTTCAATAGCAGAATCCGTAATTCAGCTTCAACATCCGCCACAGCCTTCAAATGTCGCATAAATTATGAAATTAGAAATGAGCAGTTTTTTCTTGGAATATCGTTCAGAGACTACTTGATATCTCTCAACAGATGCCTTCGTTTTCTCTTCCGATAGCTTTCGAGTGTAGGTGCTGAGTTTGGAGCGGCCCACATTCATTGTGTTTCCATTGAAATGCGCTTGCATCTATGAGTTTACACCACAAGACGCTCTTCAACAACGGAATCACTACATTCGCATTTCCTCTATGTACTCCATTACTGTTCGAGAAGATGAAGCAATAGAATATGAGAGGGAAAATGAACACCTAAGCGTGGTTCACATGTAGTGTGATCCACTTTCTTCAACAGTGCAGATGCGCTGCTGATAGTTGATCTCAATAAAGCTAGCTATACAGCCTCTCTTGCGCCATCTTCAAATCCGAGAACGTCAATAAGCGAACTTTTCGCGACCTTTTCAAATTACCCGTCTATCCATTAAGATGTCATCTGTAGTTGATCTACCACACAAGAAACGTTTATATTGAGTCAGAACATTTGTCTCAACCACCGACTGCTCGTAGGTCTTCATCGCATGAAGCACCAATTTGACTCCATCCTAGGTTGAAATTGTCGTAACTCCTTCTTCTTTGAGAAAGCTGTGAATCTTACGATCTACAGCGGCCTTGGGATTTCAAGCAATTTTTCCTCTCAGATGTCCTTAGCGTTTTATTCGGATCATTTAAGTGGACCACCGTACATATTTATCGTCGCCCCATTCTCTTCATGGTGTCCATTTTGGTGCAGCAACCGCTCCGATGAGGTACCATACTACAATCTTGTTTCAATCCGAACTCTTCTTGTGGGACAGACATATCGTGCTCAATCTGAGAATATTGTGTGCCTTTTCTTTCCATGCGACTAAGGACCAGTCTTATAATTGTAACGGCTTTCCTCCATCAGTCAACCTGTCACCTGGGTCTGACAGGGAGCGGGATTAAGACTCATCTTTCGGCCATCCCGATACAGATCGCTCCTATGCCACTGAGGCAACATTTTTCAGCATTTCGCCTGAACTAGAAGTGCTGAAAAAAAAGCATATCCTCCCTATACTGAGCAATCATCACGCTGACATGGATCACTTGAGTGGATCACTACTTTTATAGACTTTTGAGTAGACTGGGTCGGTAGACTGGCACAGGCGCAACCGAGCAGCAACAACACTGCCCATAGGCCACTTATGGCAGGTGAGACGCCCGTTGAGGGTAGAGTAGTAGTCCCTCACTACCACTTCTAGGTATTAGATCCTTTTTATTTACTTAGACTATCGGAAGTCATGAAACGAGCAATATTTGGAGATATGTTTCGCACCCTTCGATAAACAGATGCGGAGCCATTATCCTGACTGGGTTGCTGTTAATGCCCCTAAAAAGCAAACGGACGCGGAAAAGGGGCGTCACTTTCACGCGTATGGCTGAGGCGCGGACTCTTGCCAAATACTGGGTCTTCTGTGGCTCCGAACTCTGACGAATTAGTAACAGATTTGTCTGGGAAGGAAAAAGTACTGACGTTTACGTCAGTACTATAAACAATCCAACACTGAATTGAGAGATCATATCATCATCTTCAAACAAGTCAGACACCTTCCAAGACAGTCTTAACTCTCCTAGGCGCGTCTTGTATATTACACGGCAGCGAAAAACACTTGATTGGCGGTATACTTCGGTTCGGTCGATCAAAGCCGGTATATTCACTGAAAATTACATTTCATCACAACCGGGATTTCCGATACCACGATGGGTAGTGGTGACGGCTGCAATCACGGCTGTTACAGATAAGCGGTTATTTCAAAATCGGTAGGTCGGTTTCTTTCTGAGAAATTCCCTTGCATGTAGTTGATTGCGGTTGTCGGTGGTTTCCGTGTTGCAGTTTTAACTGTGTTCTTTATTTGCTGATTAGCAGAAGCATTATTTATCCTTAATCTCTGGAAAATTGTAGTTCAAAATGAAGATCAAGCCGATGTGCCACAATTGACATTGGAGCACCCTCACTACCGCAGAACGGATACATCCCCGTGCCAGCGGGGTGCGGTAAAGCAGCTATAGACCCCAAATAAACTCAGCCGCGTTAATGAGTGCGAATATGTACGTCAGTGTAAAGGGGCTTGCAGACTCGACGACGCGACCACGAGTATTCTCGTCCAATGCGGTGCCGTCGTGCAATGCAGTGTGTTGACTGTAGATTACACGGCACCGCTTGGACGAGAATTCTCGTCGCCGGGTGTTTTGCTCAAGTGCAACGGGGAATTCGACGCGCAAACTGCTCGTCGTCGAGTCTGCAAGCCCCTTAACAGCTTATGCTGGAACCTCTGGCCTCCTTTCTCGCAACAAGAGTGGGACCAAAAGGATATCTCGTGCGACAGAGGACTAGGCACCTCAGCCTTCAATGAACTTTCCTGTCGGCCACACAAACACTGTCCAACATACTGGTTATTCTGGGCCCTAGTGAGATCAACACACAATACTTCATTATACGTGGGAGCAATCCACAAAAACGCGGTAATAGGAACTCTCTCTTCACAGAGCACAATGCGAAAGTGTGCGAATGGGCATCTGTCGCAGTGTGCCAAGGACTCCCACGGGTGGAGGACAGAGCGCATGTGCGACCGACTGCTCGCGTCGCCACGTCCTGCCATGAATGAGCGCCGGTTGGCGACACTCGGCGGCACTAAAGGTCAAGTCTGCGCCCTCCGCGACCGACACGCTGTCTCGCTGTCTGGTGTCTACGCCTCCGCACCAGCCGCGCTGTCTCGGCGACTCGCTGGCCGTCGCGCCGTCGCGTCCCTGACCACTGTGCGCCTATATAAACCCCGAATTTTCTCCGCTCACGCGCGTACCCAGGGCAATTCGTCATCTGCTCGCGCGAGCCACGTCTCAGATATCAAAGGGCGAGTTTTCGTCGTCGAGTAGTATTCGTGACCTGTTGATGAGGAACTGTCCTTCTCGGTGATCGAGACTGCAAGTCCTCGGGATTCACCGTTCGTTTTGCTGGTGTTTCGTGACCGAATTTCTTTTAGTTGGTCATTCCTGACCGAATTCGTTCCAACTACATGCTTGAGTATCTTTAGTGTCTCCGAAATTTCTGATTTGATACAATCTATCGATGATACTCTTTACTGCCTCACGTTCTCTTATCAGGTTTCACAGCATTCTCCCTTATGCGTGCACGGCTGAATAGATCAGGAAGGTTCCGAACCAAGTTTAAGCCTTTGAAGACGACGAAAGTTGGACAATTGTTGACACCAGTTAAAAGTCTTGGTGAAGAATTGTTTCCATCGAAACTACGCTTACCGATGCTCTTTGAGACGCAGATCACAAATCTGACGTCAGTTTTCGAAATTTCAAATGAAGACCATCTATATCGTACTAGGCATGCCGGTTCAATTAACAATAAGTATGTGTATTTCGCGTATCTATTTTCAAAACGAATATCAGATTCGAGATCGAGTTAAGGTTCCGACTCCAGGGGCCGTCTTCGATCCTAAGAGAACTCGTCAAAGCTTGTTTCAGAGGGTAATCTGGACCGCTGGTTAGGGTCGCATTTCAGGATTTCTAGTATCGACTGCAAATCACTCTTGATATTGCTAAACAAAATGGTTCAGTCAGGACCAAAGGTTATGCTGAAAAGAAATTCATCAGGGGAAGGGTGGAGGTGAACTATTTCTCATGCTGATCAAGAATTTGACACCCGTTTTCAAAATTCCGACCTTCGACTACAGGCATATTCTAAAACTCTTTTATTATATTATGTAATTATATGCGTGGTTAGCCGCAATTTTGAAAACGAATGTCAGGCTCGTTGTCACCACCGTAAAAACACCACCCACCCACCACTGTTGACCTCGGTCAAAATTTGTTAGAAGCACAATCATCTTATTCGTTCCTTCCAAAAAAAAATCGGGTCCGTCGACGAAGTTCCGCAAATGAAGGTTTGCCTAGGTCATTTATCTTTAGTCGGAACTTTTGAACAGTGCCGCTTTATTGATCGACACCTAACCAAATCGTATTTTCCTGTCTACTTCCATTCTCGAAGTTCTCGTCCGTATTGTTCGTTTCCCTTCCATTTTTTCGTTTTTCTCGGCATGGTCTTCCTGTCGTCGTTTTTTGTTAGTGTGGGCGCGCGACGAACGTCCAAGTTCGTAACTGTATGTAGACTAACGCACGACTTCAATAATATTCGTTTCTCATCTCGCTAGAAAGGCAAGGACTGGATTTATATTATTAGGATATATTTAGCAAGCGGTAACATATGTTACCGCTTGCTAGGCATATCCTAATGTCGACGGACGAGAACGGGAGAGGAGAACGGCTATTAGTCACAACATTTGTGGGGGCGTGTTAGCAAAAGTGCTACTTTCTCGGCGTTAAAAGAGAGAATAGTTGACAACTGAGTGTTTGCCTTCAATTATTATTCTGGGGCTCGCCATGTAATTATAGGACGGTGCAAGGTGCGTTCTCGTTCTAGGGAGCTATTCCTATGCATTACCTTTACCTTTTGAAGGGAGTACCCAACTGCTCAATTACACTGGCTTGAGTCATAGTGCAATTGAGCATTTCTCAAAAAGGACTCCGCGGATAGTCGGTGGTTGGAGATATCCTATCATAAAAACTTTTCATGAGGCGTTTGAATTTGTGAAATAGGAGCTGAGATCTGTGTAGAGACGTGAATTTTCTTTTCCATTGGCTTTGCCTGGTACTTAGTTCACATTGGAGCCACATCGCCCAGGGTAAACCAACTAAATTGCAAGGGCAGAGTTAACGTGATTTGTTATTGACAACAATACCCTGCCGACAACTAGACAGTAACACTGCCGAGCCAGTTCAGCTTGTGACATGAGAGCATTTGGTAGTTGCACGCCTACAGCACTGTGACTTGTTGTCAAGAACTGCTCAGTACTCCCCATAGTTCGTAATTATTCGCCGCGCTATTGGATTAGCATGTGTTTCGTATTCGGCGACCCTTCCCAATGGGAATATAAATAAGTGGCGCTACGGCCAGCAGCACTCGTCAACGTTTGCGATCCACTATGTGCTTCCAACAGTAGGGGTAAGGAGATCAAGACGCACATCCTTTCTGCGTAAGGGCTTTCTTTTATTAGTGGTGTGAGCGTCCTTATCTAGACCATGGTAGCTTGGCCTTGTGGGTAAATTGTTGCCTAACACCAAAAGACTCACAACCGGAACGCTCCTATCTCGCACATTACGTACAAAGTTCAGTAAAAAGGAAGTGATAGAGATTAGCTTCCAGCAACAGCAACACTTCTACCCAAATTTCAAGCGAATGTAATGATCGCAGTCCCATCATCGCCATCCAAATTGAAGAATAATCCCGGATTAATGCTGCGTCGACTACTAAATGTTGCAGTTCAACCTTCGCGATCTTGAATTGCTTTTCGCGTCATCTTTTGTTCGCATCGTTTTTTTTACCTTCATATGTCACTCCCGTGAGAGTAGTTTTCAGATGAAATTTGGCCTGCAATAGCATCTATGGATATGAACTATATGCAACTTCTTGCCGCTGCAGCTGCGGCGCCGTCATATCCTTTCACATCCACTTCAGCTTCCAACGGAGGGCAACAGGTGATTCTTCCGAAACTCAGTTTTTGACATTTCGTGGGTTTTGCCGCACTATAGCGTTCAGTCCACTCAGCGTTCTTGCACAAGAACGCGGCTAATACAGGGTTGAATTAATTTTGAATGTTGCGCACTATTCCACTTATTGCACTGCAGTATTCGTGGAACTGAAATCATGGAGTATGGTTTCTTAACAATACGCATGTGAGGGAAATGAAGTATTGGCTTTGATTCATGAAATACTACATATGTGAAGTTCTCACAAAATGGACAGGGCTCAGCCGTACTTAGTGGGGCTGCCTATTTTTTACCAGATTCCACTGAAAAAATCGATGTGAAAAAGTGTCTTGGAAAACACGGAAATCATAGCTGTACGGATATACATTTTGAAACCCATGCTATGCATAATACTGAACGGTAATTACCACGCAGGTTTCGTTCGCTGTTCGGATAGTTTGTTCACGGGATAGGTAGTCATTATGACACGCAGTTGTCCTACACGCTGTCTGAATTTTATCTGTACCTATATGACATGACAACCGTACGAAGTTTTTTTTCAGTTTTGCACTCCTTGCCTAAAAATATACAGCCTGTTATTTGCATTATTTTTACCTAGGTGGACTGAAGAATTCAATAATCAAAGTAGAATGAAGCGAATTGTGACTTTCGATTGTTAGGAAAATAGATCGTGTTGTAACGAGGAGTAAATTTTAGTTGTTAGAAAAATACATTGGTTCTAACGAGAAGCTTGATATTCATATGAATTTCGTTAATTAGCATGTTTTCAATCAATTCTTCTGTACCTCTTATTAGTAAACATGAAATAAACACTAATTATAAGTTTGGACTGTTTGATATAGTGATATAAGAGTCTTCTCAGTCCCAGTTCATTAAATGAATTGAAAAAAGCAATTCCTATCGTTGCAGTCAAACAATATACCGGAACACGCCATTGAGTGTCATCACCACCCGAGACAACTGGTTGACATGCATCACTGAGTGTCTCTGGCAGCGTGTGAAGTACAGATACTATCGCCGTGTTCGGCGTCTCCAATACCCCCCCCCCTCCAGACAATGATAGGACAAAATTGATGGCCCTCACTGGATCACCGAAATAGCAAAATGAGTGTTCGGAGACCACGACGTGAAAAACGGACAGCAGATTCGTATTCAGCGCCCGCAGTTATCTTCCTGTACAAAATTTGGAGAAGTTCGGCCGACAAGTTCTTGAAAAATGCCTGGCACACACAAGGGCGCATGTTTGTTTTCCTTTTAAGCCCTTGTCGTTTCAGCTATAAAAAGCTATGAATGTATAAACATTCTGAGCGCCACTAATTGAGTCGCGTGTGCTTGTTTTTTGTTACGTTTGAAACAAAATTACGTGCATTCCTTTCTTATTTTCTTCTATCGCCACGTGATGTTAGTGTAAACCAAGTGCAGTGCACGTCGCGTCAAAATAGTGCTTCGGTATTACGACGAAAACAGGATGTGCACTGTCAAGGATGAAGGAAGTATTAAAGCGCTGTTTTCCATTTTCTATTTTTTCGTCTGTCAGAATTGTAACATGTGTGCTGAGGGTATTTTACCGGACAAAGGCACCTTTGGCATCCCTCAGCCCTATTCCGAACTTGACTCAGCCCTCTCACGGGGTACCTCAGCTTATGGCTATGCAAGACAAAGTTAATAACCGCGGTCCAATATTTCGATGAATATCCATCCTTTTTATTTTTTGTATCCTAGCTCTTGTAAGGAAGAAATCGACGGTCTGTTTATTTTTTATAGCTCACTCACGTTTATGGATTCATGATCTTTGAAATTTTTTACTAAGCGGATCCACATAATGCAGTCCCTTCATGACTGAAGTTTTGCTGACTAACCTCTACGTTTAGAAACTTTATAAAAAAAAGGAGAGCCGGCAGTAGTAAGTTGTATCTTGGGTGCATAGTATTCTTTGCAAAAATTAACAGATAACCGAAGGTGAAAGCTCAGATGGTGAGCTGGGAGGTACGGCGAAGGACTGGGCTGCGGAACGTTCTTCCACTCACGGAAAGGGTCCTTGATTTCGAAAGAAATTTGTGACATTATCCACATCGTTAAGTGCTAATTTGTATCGTACTGGTATCATTTCAGTCGTTTTCACTCAATCCTCCGGCGTTGTTGCATAATCCATGGCTTCAGCAGCAGTTTTTCCAACAACGCCTAGCTTTTCAGCAGTACCTGGAGAATATTCACGGTGGGTGAAGAAGCATTCAATATAGTCTTGTCCTGTCCATGTTAAGAGTTGAGCAAAGAAAGTGCTGGGAAGCAGGAAGATTCTCGTTTCTGGTCTACAACAGTCATTCATAATCGGCAAATCTGAATTGGAACCAGCTTTCGTGAGCGTAATATTCAAGGCCTTTCCAAGCCCCGTGGGAACCGCAATGCAGGCAATGTTTAAGGATAGAACCATGGTGTTTCTAAGGTTACCAATGCAAAATCGTGAGAATCTCACGTAAGTCACCCACCGCTGTGTTTTATCCCTTGCGCTCTGCCTCGGCTACCGCCGTGCTGCCGATTATTAATGACCCTTAATATGTACTTACTCAAATGCTACGAATGGCATAGTATGTATTACCAGCGTCTACCGAGTGCTCAAGGTAATGCCATTCGATTTAAATATCCTCGAAATAACCTCAATGTAATGCACGAAAAGCGACGCTATTGTAACGTGCATTCGGAAGCCTGTGACACCCTGTCAGAACGTGTGCGCAGGATCTATGAAATGTATTACCTTTCATTTTCCAGTAGTCATACAAACGTTTTGTTTCCACACTAACCGCTCCGGTTGCATTTTCAGTGTCTGAACTAGACAGCGGAAGTCGTCGTTACGATAATTTCTTCTACTTGCATTTTAAGTGGCAACAAGCACCTTGCTTACTCGCTTTATTTTCCAAAAGTCGCGTTTTCTCTGAAGAAGGGGCTGGGGAGTAATCGTTACTATTGTTTCAAGCATTGTGTTTGATGTTTCCTTCTAGCTGTGGCGGCTATTTCACCAACAAGTGTTGTCGGCTCTACGGCGTCCTCAACTCCAGTAGCCGCTTTTGCGAAAGCTGATGGGAACGCCGTGAATTCATCAATAGATGGCGTACGTTTCACAGTTGTACACGTGTGCTTTGTCGTCGTTCCAATCTTATTTGAGCTTTCTAGGCCGACAACAGCACGACGTCATATTTATCTGATGTGGAAGGGAGCGATCTAGTGGCACCCATAGCCAAACGGCCTCGTTTGGTCTTGCCAACGATCAATGTTGAGGATCAAAAAAATCGTTTGGAAAAACAAGCCCATGTTACTGTCGCATCGCCTCATAGCGTCCAAGCCGAAATTCCTAGTTGGAGCGCTCAAGTGGTGCATTCTACGTTCTCTCCGAGCCTAGCGCAGTCTTCGACACCTGTCACTGGTAGGTTTTCTTAGGAGTGAGGCGTTACGTTGTTTCTAATCCGGTTACCATTTTCAGAGATTCCTCAGGATATACGGTGCTCACCAAGTACTTCTGCAGATACACTGAATCAGAAGGAGGATGAGGAGCCTGAGCTGTATATTGATATTGAGTCCGTGGATAATCGCCCAGAAGGTCGCGATCGCCGAAAAGCGTACATCGATTTCTACCGAAAAGTGAAGAGTGCGCGTCAACGGTTAGTTTTCTTTTCTATTTCAATTCTCAACTGGTGATATCCATCGAATAGAAATAAGTTACCCGAGTCATATGAATCAGGTGTTTTTAACGCAGCGATAGATACCACAATACGCACGGATTTATCGCAGAATGTTATAACGTTGGAGGTGGTTGTTGGTTGACGCAAAATCAATACATAATTATAAAAGTAAGGTAAAGGGAAAATTACCGATGATAAACTGATGAACTGTGATTAAAAAAACGACTTGAGGACCTTCAAAGTTGTACGAAAGCTGTCATCGAGTGTATGACCGTAAATCAAGATGGCGTACAGACGTGTGGTACGATTTGTTTCCACCCGCTGACAGAGAAGGCCCACAATATATATAATTAAAAGAACTACTATAGCCCGTGTGCAGGTCCTTCTGTATTTTCAGGGAACGTGGGCCGATGTTAAACTGTGCCTTGTGCGATGATCAAGTGCTTAGTAATGACAACGCCATCCACACGCATGTGAATCGACATGCCGATGCCGGTGGCTTTTGGTGTAAGCTCTGCGGGTTGAACGAACCCGATAAGTCGAGGATATACGAGCACATGCGTTTGAATCATCCTAACAACGTGGGTTTTTGAGTTCCAACGTAGCTTCTGTGTAAGCATTGTATTCTGAATTGGCCAAGAAAATTTTAGATGGAATTGTTCGAGGATCGACGAGATATCGTGAAGTTGTGTGCTGTTATACAAGAGTGCTTCCCACGCGTTTGTGCCCGCATCAAAAAAGAAAGCGGAAAGGAGCTCGACACCATTGTCAAGTGGGTATTTGAGAATGTCAATTGTATTGAGAATGGCCGTATTCGAAGAGTGCAAGAACATGTTTGCCAGCTTTATGTGTATTTTATTTTTTCCAACATTCTCATTGTTTGAACCCCGTCATCCTATAAGTGGAACGTCAAGGCTGTTGACTTCTTAATTCTCCGATATCTTTCTGAATCGGGTGGTTCCTGCCATCGACCCTGCCTTTCGTTGGATAAGTAAAAATAGGTGATAAGGTGGTGCAAACCCTACAGCGGTGGCAGAGATGCTAAAGCGCTCAAATTGCTCAACAGCTCTCAATAGCTGCGAGGCTTCTGCACTACATCACAATCAAAGAGTATGAGGTCTTATTAAAGCGTCTCTTCAAAATATCGTTCGTTAGAATTTCTGCAGTCTGGTGGATTTCATAGTTCCATGCTCTCACTGGCACCCTATTTGGCGCCCATCATGAAGCCACAGTTCAGTTCACATTACAGCGCGGTGAAATGCTGTTCGAAATAGTACAGTTTGGAATACAAAGAACTGCAGTCTTTTGTGGTGCAGCCAGTTTATAGGTGACAAAGTGACCGAAATCACATGCTCATCCTTATGTTTCTGCTCTCCAAGATTCGCGAAAGTTAGCGCTCCACCGGTAATCGCGATTGTTATCATTATTAGTGCGTGCGTGATTATATGTTAAGGGATACACATTTCAATTACCAGGACAATCTGTCCGTCCCACCCAATTCTTCCAGTCCTCCTAGGTATGGTAAATTAATAACAAGCCAAATGATAAAATAGTAATTAGTTCGCGTAGAAACGTTGTGTTCTGGCGTGTTCACTGAAAATCGGTGCCGGTCATCGTATCCTTAGCTTATTTTCATGATCATACACTGCGTCTCAAAAGTATAGGGTCACACAAAAATTGCATGGTTTGTGCGCCGATCGATAGCTATCGATCTGATGTTTTACTATAACATTCAACAATGCAAGAAATACACTAGCGAGAGATTTCACCGGAATCCGTTGATAATGAACCAAATGATAAAGAAAATCCAAAGTCGCACTGATTTCAGCTGTCTCAAAAGTATAGGGTCACTAATAAAAAACAACTTTATTGTTTCGGTAAAAAACAATCATCAACAACTAACAGACAATTAGTCCTCCACAGTTCATTGTCACATCTATAAGTCAAGTTGGCATCGAAGCAACACAATTTTGAAGGGTTTGTAGTGGAAGTTTATCACAACCGTGAAGAATCGCAGATCGAAGCTTCCTGAGAGGCGAGTATATCCGGTTATGTTCATAAATCCTTCTCAGTAGGTGCCTTCAAATGTTTTCCATTGGATTCAGATCGGGAGAACATGCAGGCCTTTCCGGAGCTTCAGAAGAATTTCTTCTGAAGACACTGTATCTCAAAAGTATGGGTCACAAAAAGTCACATATTCTGTTAGTTGTCAGGCAGACAGTGATCCGGAAATTGTTGCATGAAATTCGCCATGTGAAAAAACGTATGTATGAAAAGAAGGAGCGATTTCGGCAGAGGAGTAAATAATGGGAAGAGATCAGGTTTCCAGGAATAAAAGATGTACTTGGACTAAGACAGGTTTCCCACTGATAAATCCTACGCTAAGAATTTTGGCATTTCATTGTTTAGGTGATCTTCTCCGACGTACAGCGCTTCATTCTCGACGGTCTAGATGGAGAACGATATTATTAGAGTGACTTACGCAAGGAGAAGGAGTATTTTCGAAAAAGGAATTTTGGAGGCGGCGCAGTTTTGTTGTGGGCGGCATTCCACGTAGAAGGAAAACTCCCGGTTGGACTCACTTCAGCAAAGATGAACTCAGATGAATACCAAGGACTGTTAGAAACTCAACTGCTCCCACTTATTCTACAAATGCTGGTCAGGGTTGAATTTTTTGATCGGACAATGCATCCCCGCATGCCAGCTTGTCCACTAAGGAGTTCTTCTGAGAAAATTCTGTTGATGTTTTGGAGTGCCCTGTATGTTTTCCCGATCTGAAGCCAATGGAAAATATTCAAAGGCACCTACTGAGAAGGATTTATGAACATAACCGGACATACTCGCCTCTTAGGGAGCTTCGATCTGCGATTCATCACGCTTGTGATGAACTCCCACTACAAACCCTTCAGAATTGTGTTGCTTCGATGCCAACTTGACTTATAGATGTGACAATGAATTGTGGAGGACTAATTGTCTATTAGTTGTTGATGATTGTTTTTTACCAAAACAATGAAGTTGTTTTTTATTAGTGACCCTATACTTTTGAGACAGCTGAAATCAGTGCGACTTTGGATTTTCTTTATCATTTGGTTCATTATCAACGGATTCCGGTGAAATCTGTCGCTAGTGTGTTTCTTGCGTTGGTGAATGTTATAGTAAAACATCAGATCGACAGCTATCGATTGGCGCATAAACTATGCAATTTTTGTGTGACCCTATACTTTTGAGACGCAGTGTATATTACCTTTGCTGTCATGAATCTACTGCTGTGCTCATTGTAGTGTATTTCTAGGGCAATTGAGGAGAAAAACCTATCAGAAGTGAAATGCATTCGCTGTGACGCAACAGTTAAAGCGACAAAATCGGGATTGACGAGACATGCACACCAGCATCCAGTTTACAGGTATTAGTTTTTATTAGTCAAACCGTTTTTCATATAATGCCTGATCCCCACGCGCAGTAAATACGCTTGAGTACTGTGCATTTGCACCAACAGTGTTTCAGAATCTTTACCTGGTCATATTTTTCTGAATCTCAGTCACCGATCAAAAATCATAGAGTTTTCTCTTCGTAACCCGTAAATATAGGTTCTATTGCAAAACTCGAAATCAAGGTTTTAGGTCCTATATGAAAGCATATTAATGAATTGCCCCATCTTTCTATGCCATTGTCTACGTCATTTTTGAGCTCTTAAGACCTTTTCCTTTACCAGAGTTATAAACTTTCAGGTGCAAGTCCTGCAAGTTCACATCGGAGGACATGAAGACGCAAGAGGAGCACCAGGTTTCCGTCCACACTTCATTGGAACCAAAGCTCACAGTAGAGTTTAATATCTGCTCGGCAAGCGACGTCATAACTAGAACTGTGCAAAGTTGTTTCGCCCATGTTCTGCAGTTCAACAATTCGGACGAACAGGAAAAAAATCCTCCCACAAACACGGAGTGACATTTGATCGAGTTTGTTTCTGCTTTTTGCTGTATTGGACTTCTGCTTTTCGGAGTAGACCTTTCAACCGAGCCTCTTTTCGATAATGCGAGGACGCGGTACTTGAGCCGAGCGTCTCGGTTCTGTACAGCATAATCGTTTTCGGTACCATTGCCTAATATCCTTCCTGAGCTCAGAATTCGTCTACGAGGGTGTTTTACAACATTTCATTCACTATTTCCGTTTTACATTAGTTGTGCAATGTCATTTTGTCAAGGATTGCTATGGGTCGCAGAATAATGGTTTTAAGAATTGTTTTGTTGGGTTCGTATTTGTTGTACCTTATTTGATGCTAGGTTTTATTGTACGTCTTACCTAATCAGTAGAGGAAACAAACATTTACTATAGGTAGTGTAGTACCCAACAGCACTTGTGTGTTGTTGGATCGAGTCACGTGAGCGAACGGGTACTGCTATTATGGGTTACATCAGAGTCAGCTTTCATTCTCAACACTTCATTGTCGCGATTTTTAGCGTTTTTCCTTCGCATTGGGTGCGCTTAGGGCATGTGTCGTGCCTCAGATCAATGCAACGTGTTTCAATGAAACATGGGTTCATGAGAACGAACTGCTAGGGTGAGAGCATCACTCTCGAATATTTTTCTCGAATAACGTTTTCAATTGGAGTTGTAAAGCTCAAGTTTTTTACTTTTGTGGCTGAGCAGCCACTGACATATCTCGATCTGTCTGCTTTCCATGTGTCCCTAGTCCGACTTTTGTTGTATTTTCCATTTCGTTTTGTTTTCATGATTGTGTTTTTTTCTTGAATAGGTTTAATTGATGTAAAATTTTATTCGGAGACTGTGGTCATTTCTACGAAAAATGGGTGAAATTCTCCACTCATTGTTCCCAAACTTGACAGGGAGAAATGCATGTAGTCCTATATTGGGCTTTGCGTGAAATTCGTATTCCCTTTGGTATATTACTGTGCTCAGAGAGCTATGAAGCTGCAGAGTCGTGACTGAGAGGAGGTAAATTCTAGACAATGTGTCTTCTAAAATCTGGTAAATAAAGGGGTGCGTGTGGTGAATTGGTAAGAGTCGCCAGTCTCGCCCGGTCGTACGATCAATCCTCACTCAGACTGAACGAACTTTTCAACCCTCAGGTGTCGTGTAAGCTGGTGCCAAAGTTGCCAGAAAAGTTGAATACGCTGACATTCAACGGTTCTGAATGGAAGACGGGTGCACTGGTGCTTTTCAACGGGGACTTGAGGGCCAACGCTGACCACTTATTATTTGCATAAGTAGGCTCAACAATTGAGTAAATTTGGTTTTTAACCATAGGGTTCATCTCGTTCATTCACACGGTCCGCCACTATTGTTAACCGAGGTGACATGCACGTACGCCGCTTTTTTTCATGCCACTACCGATCATCTAGAACGACAATTTTCCTCCACCACCGAACCTATCAGTCTGGGGCTAGAGATAGAACCATGACTATCGAGATCATGAGCCTATGGTTTTACCCTCATCTCGTGCCTTGTAGAGTAGATTTGGCTGTGGTTTACCGAGTGTGCTAAAAAAGATATGCTCTGAACGATCTACAGCTGTCAACAAAGTTGTCGCTATGATCAGCGAATGAATGTAGAAAGTGCATCCATCGATTGCGGAATTTATGGCTATCGCTGCTGAAGTGTTTCGAGAGCCCTATTTAGAGGCAGTAATGTGTAATTCTGGCATTTTATGCAAACATAAGGGTCTTCTGAATGGACGCCATAATGAAGTGAAAGGAACGAGTCGAAGACTTAAAACGTATCATAAAGCCCGTTGGGTAAGGCAAAGTAAGCGAAATCGCACCGGATACCGGCACGTGCCAATGGAAGCCACCTGTGATTACTCATAGCATGGAGAGGTGAGTTCTCTAGTGCGCCTGTCCTTCTCGGCTGTCATGAAAGCCTGCCAACAGACCACATCGGTTCTAGCTTATGGCAGGAGCCTCCGTATTGGAAGCGTGACATAGCCGGGTTACAGTACAGGTAATTCGATGGTGTGTCATCTAGAAATACCGGCAATCAACCGTAGCACAGAGCATACAGGTCACTCTCCAAAAAGCTTAGACGGACTTGGGATGGTTTGAAACTGATCACACCATAACGCTGAGGGGAGTCGTAGCGGTTCCTGTTTCGACACATAATAAAGGTTGTAAAACGTATGCAAAACCGCAATAAACGCGAAAGATTGGGGTCCGTTGTCGGATTTCAGTAACGCAGGGGTTAAATTGTGACTATATCCATGTTCGCGCATAATATTACAACATGTGACGTTTCCAATCCATGCCTATTCAATTACGTTATCATGGATAGAAAGTGTAGATTTTATATTCCAATCATATTTCGCACCAAGGACAAATAAAGTCTAATCCGCCTACTAACCACGCACAAAAACATACAACGATTATACCATCCGGCAGCAGTGTTTGACTCAATTCCCTTTGAACAAATGGCATATTTGAGGTATCAATATCACGGCATGCGGAAAAATGTTATTGTTTGACGTTTGTATTTTAGGTATGTTACATGTTCGTTTATTCTTTTCTTTTTTCTAACCTGAGGATTGTTCATGTACGGCCGGCTCGAAACCTGTCCTGTTAATGGCATAGGCTGGTGTACATACATATAAGGCGAGAAAGACAACATTGAACTTGAATATGCTTTGGTGCCATCCTACTGATTCAGAGCGTGAAAAACCGACCGGTTCCCTCACAGCGTTCAGTACTAAGAGTTGCTAAGCTAGCGTAGGTAGCGCTCGTATTCGAAGGAGTTTCTGAATGTGATTGTCCGTGATAAACTATTCAGAATGAAAAAAGATCGAAATCAATAAGAGCACGAATATTAACAAGAAGTCCTCAATATATTCGAGGAAAGGTGGAAAATGTCCAAAAAATCATTTCGAGGACGGGTAGGCACGTTCGCTAATCTGAGACCAAGCGAGCAAAGGAAGGTCTTTGTCGCAATAATTCCAACTTCAAAAAGTCTGGAGGAAAGACGAACGATATACATTGATAGACTCACTGCAAAACCTACATATATTTTGGAGCGAAATCTGCGCGGTCTAAAACAATGCGACTCATTCAGGTGTCATGCTTTCATGCGTTGCCCAAGATCCGCTAAAAAGAATTTCACAGAAGTGTAAAACAAGCTTTTCTGAACCACTGCTATTATCTCGTGCCTTTCAATGTCAACATATCCTTTCGGAGAATATGCAAATCATGCTAAAACTAGAGTGAGACGCACCTCTAGTCCTTCTGTACTAGGCAGTTGTCGGCCCGTCCCTCTGGGCACATCAAACGAAGCGCGTCGGATTTCGGCGTTGGCATCGGCTTGGAGTAGGTCAACCGAGTGAGCTCGGTTAGGCCCATCAGACACAGATAGAAAGGCTGAAAAACACTGTGCAAAATGTGTAACTGAAGCTGAAATTCGAGATAACGTGGATATTAGACGCAGATAAAAAATGATCTTGTTTGAAAACATTATTCAAACATATTCGGAGAATCATGGGGCAGGAGAGACAAAGGTGTACGCAAAAAGTGTGAAGGGAATCTGGTTATCCATGATAGATTCACATCATTCACAGAGATGAAGAATTTTATACAATAAATTAGTTGCCTCTACTCTACGGGGCGAAATATTGGCATGGTGCACAAGGAAAGTTCAGCTTTGACATGGCCTTCTGGCAGGTTGAGATATGCTATTGAGGAGTGCTAATGAGGAATGCTGATCAGGTCAATGTATTCACCTTCCTTAAAAGGCCTGGTACCAATTTACGCGACCGCGGAGGGATGTATGGCGTTGTTAGCTCGTGCGGAAACGATCGCTCGACCGTGTCAGTGTCAGTAGCGCCTCCAACTACTGTACCACGCACCCTATATTTCCAAAAACCAGGCAACGAATACGCTCGATCAGTAGAAGAACTGCCTCAGTATCCCGTGCACCGAACGCCGCTGTCTACGACGTACGACAAACGGTGAGATGCGGAGAAATGTCGGGTTGCGCAGGACGTCATGGAATCAAGACAGTGCCGACACATCTCGAGCACAACACGGAACTGTTTTATATAATACTTTGTACCTACAAGGCTGGAACAGTTTCGTCTAACGACGACCTCTACGCTCTTCTCAAAACTATCGGTCACATGAAATATGTATCATGTGCTTACACTGCAAAACAGCAAGAAAGCTGACTTACGTCAACTCAACGATGGAACTCTTGTTATGGCGGTCTCGGAATGTCGGAGGGGTTAGATCTGTCGTGCACCCGTCTGCTGTACATTTCGTCGACTATCGCGAGAACGTGTCACCTCTTCTAGTCATTTCACGCCTTCATTCGCCACATCAGAAGATCACATCAGTCATCGACTGCTATTCGCCGTACAGCAACTGCCCCAACTGCAGAACTTCCGATGTGCATTGTTGTCTTACCCGTATCCTAGCCACGTTGGGGGCTGCGGATCATGAAGGAGGAGCAACAGGTAAATTAACACAATGAAATCCATCGTGAAATTGTGTAAATGATTTTCGTAAGGCGAACTGATATTTTCAGTGATCTGATGTCGCAAAGTATTAGGTTGGCGGAAAGGTGTCCCGCCACTCACTTTCATGCCGCGTCAAAGTTTTCAGTGTTGTTCTGGAATCTTCTGCCAACCACGTATATAAAGGGTAGTAAGTGCTCTACAAACCACAATATTCTCGTGTTGCGGTTGCACAGATTTGGCTGAACAAATCATCCTCGATGGCAAGTAAGTTCGACTCCTCTTGCTCTAGGGGTTCAGGAAGCACGTCAACGCAAGAGATGCGGCAAGAAACATACGCAGGGCAGTGGGTCCGTCCACTATGTCCTATGAAACGGCAAAAATGTGGTTCCGCATGTTTAAGAATAGCGACTTTGACTTGACCGAACAACCACGACCAGGTCGGCGGACTGTATTGGAAGAAGAGCGCCTTCTGGAGTTGACTGAGGAGGATTCTCGACGTAACACTCGTGTGCTGGCAGACGAAGTTCAGTGTGATCGCAGCACTCTAACTGCCCATCCGCACCGCCTTGGGAAGATATGGAGGTATGGACAAAGGATACCGTGTGATTTGACCACCCATCAACTTCAAGTGAGGAAAGACGCATGCATGAAGTTTTTGACTTTACGTCGAAATTTCGCATGCCTTGACAACTTTGTCACATGGGACGAGAAGTGGGTCCTTTATGTAAATAATAAACGAAGGCGCCAATGGCTAGGACACGGTCAGTCAGGAGTTGCAATGGTAAAGAAAAACCCTCACGGTCAGAAGACAATGCTGTGTGTTTGGTGAAACTGCAGAGGGGTACTTCAGTGGGAGTTGCTACCGGCGAATACTATAATACTATTACCGCCGAGGTATACTGCAACCAACTGGAACGCGTCGCTGCAATTTTACGTGGACAGCAAGATGAAGTTTTCCTCCTCCACGATAACGCGCGACCACACGCTGCCAGAATAACCCAGAACAAAATTGAAAGCTTAGGATGGAATGTGCTGGCCCACCCACCGTACTCTCCAGACCTGTCGCCAACAGACTACCACCTCTTTCGTTCGCTCACCAATCACTTACAATTAGAAGGCAGAAAGTTTGGTGATTTAGAACAGCTCAAAATGTTCCTCACTGGCTTTTTTGTTTTAAATTCTCCAGATTTCTGTAGGAGTGGCATCTACAGATTACCTGATAATTGGCAATATGTTGTCGATAATAACGGTAAATATGTTTGTTAGTTATGTGTTGTACTGAAGAAAATAAATTAATTTGAAATAAATTGCAAAAATGGAGGGATCTTTTTCCGCCAACCTAATACATAAAACGATGGCGAGTTCGGCATACACATCACCAGCACTCGAATCATTTTCACCAATACATTGTCAGTACATAATTGTTATTATTTCCTAACCTTGGAACTTTTGATTTGTATCAAAAATCGTTGGCGAAGTACGAAATTCTTTGAAACTCCGTCCAAATGGTGAAGAAAATGAGAAAAATTCAAAGTTCATTAAAAACAACTCACATTTGTTATGAGATACGTCTTGTACTGAACGTTGGATATACGGCACGGCGTGTTCTTTCGGCACCAATGGAAAGACTTGAGCGATTCTAGTAGGAGAGCCGAACGTCGATTCATGCTCCACTACCGTGTCTTTACTGAAATAAATCGTATCCTCGTAATCAATGTAAATCTAGTGCACTACTCGAGAGTCTAAATTTTTTATAGAGATATGAAGGATAAGGTATCGTAGAAGAGCGGCAGAGCGTTTGAAAGCAATGTTGGTTTGTAGGTAGTTCTCCGGTTACATACATATCTATAGCCATTTCCCCAAACTTCATATTTCAATTGACCACAGATTGTGTAGGAGAATACATCGAGAAATGTCAAAGAATGACAGCCGAAACCCGGAATGGAGCTGACATTTGCAATAGAAAGTAGATGTGTTACTGAGGTTCGTGAATTTCAGATAGTGAGTGTAGAATGGTGAATGAAAATAGTTGATTATTGGCTGTGGAAGCAGAAATACGGAAATATGCCGCAGTTGGTGGTGCTGTGCATTTTATACCTTCTAGTTTAGGTAGTGTACAATTGTCTGCCTTACGTGAACTCCTTCGAAGGGCTATGACTGATGAACGGTGTGTTCGCATCGGCGGACGGCGGCAAAGGGAGGGGTCGGCTTTGGCTGCTCGCGTTGCTTCGGATCTGCTCGCGTTTTGCATCTGGTACTGTGGTCCTGAAAGCGGACTATTACTTATTTACTGTTAGAAAATTCTAACAAACGGAATTAAGCGTTCGGCACCATTTTACTTATTGCACTCTAGTGGTCGAAGAATTGTATCAACCAATTTTCTCAAAACTTCGCATTTGGGGATTATTTGAAGTGTTAGTCACAACGCAGTCATCAGTTTCTTGGACCTCGATCGGACATCACGTGTATCGCTCACTTGGTTGATCCGATCAAAATTTCAGGTTTGGTTATGAAGATTTTTTCTGTAATTTGGGTCGATTTTGGCCGTTACGGGCCAAAAGCCGTGAGAACGTGGGGCGGGGCAAAGTAAGGCGCGTCGAATTACCTACCTGAATCTACCAAAATCAGTCGAATCAGCACGCAGAATGCACCACCCTACACGAAGTTTAGCGAAATCGGTGATCTTAGCTGGATCACCCTGCTAGCCGTGCAAGCGATGCCGGATTCATGATCAGCATCTCGGAAAACCCACAAGGGTGAACTTTGAACCAAAATGAAAAAAAAGGTTTTCCCATAATTGAAGTGTCATAAGTTGAATCGTGCTAAACTTTCTTCTAGTTTTCAGGAGATCAAGCATTTGTGAATTGCACTTTTCAGGCAAATGCCTTTTTGTAAGTTGAGTGAGAACTTACGTTGTAACAGGTGGTCGTTTCTTGAGGCAAAAGCGATACAGATAGACGACGGCAATCACGACGGCCAAACCGCCGACCACCCCCGATACAAGTACAGCGATCGTAAACAGTGGTCGTTGCTCTTCCTGAAATTGCACGACAACTTGTACAAGTAATGGTAGGAAAGGCTTTTTGCAACTCAATATCAAGTAATGATTCAACGACTGCTTCTGCATATTTTCTTAGTACTAACGTCTGACATGGGATGATTGATCTTGTAATGGAAGGAAACCGTCACAATCACTAGTGTGATCTATGGTCACATGGGAGAAAGCGCTCCTGCGACCGAGGACGGTATGAACCTCAAAACAAGAAGATCTCTGTGCAAAGACAAGATGGCAGTGTTGCCAAAAAATTTCCGCGGCTAAAACGCTAAGTCTTGAAGGAGTTCAACCGATTAAGAAGAAATGATCTTCTAAAGGGTGGAAAGTCTGGCACTTGAAGCCCTAACCAAGATTGATATAACAGTTGTTCCAGGCTCTGAGGAAGGCGAAGACGCCGAAACGTTAGGCCGAATAAACTGCTATATCAATCTTGACTATGGCTTCAAGTACCGGACTTTCCACGCTGACAACAATGTCAAGAGTCACCGAGAGTCGGACGTGGAATGTGATCCTACAAAGCAGTGGAAGGGGTTGTTATCCGAAAGTTGTGGGACGATGATGAGCACGGTGATGGAGATCGGAAATGAAGATTGATGATACTTGTCTCTATCGGAGTTCTCTATTCATGGACGAATAGGCGCGAAGATGATTACTTTGTTAAACTGAAGAAATGCAAGCCTTGAAATTTAATCCATGCAAAATTTGAATCATTACGCAATTGTAAGCGTACATTTGTGGGGACGCAGAATTTATTATAACAACACAGTCGAAGGACGAAAAAAATCGTTTCAAGTATATCGAGGCTGGAGTACAAATATAATAACAGAAGGGCTACGAGCATTTGTGACTTCAGATTGCCAGAGTAAACTTCGGGCAGTGGCATGATAGCATATCAGCAAATCAGTTTCCTGTCTGGAATAGGATCGTATTTCATCCGGAAGGAAGTAATTGGAGAGACGAGGATTCTTCGAGAAGGGAAATATCAAGACGGAATTGATCTTGAAAGCAGAAAATTGGGGCAAGTGTTTCAAGCTGTATTCCTGTTCGTGCAAGCTGAGTAGTTTCTGCGAAGGGCAATACACGGGAAGTGGAAGAGTAGTGTAAGGAAAAAGTGGTTGGATAGCGTTATGACATCCCTCTCGATAAACTCGCTTATGTTGCATGATGCGATGCTGTGCCTGATGTTATCGGTGCCTAAGGATTCATACTTAATAATAATAAAAAATGAAAAATAATAGCAATGTAGTATAGAGAAGTCCAGCGTTTGCCTCACAGTATAGTAACCAACAAAATAAACAATCATATGCACACACGCCAGATTCGTCCACAGTTTCTGTCGGTCATCTACAAACTACATAGCTCGTAGGCGATAAATTTACCTCTACCACTGCATTTAACAAGAAGGAAAAAGATCACACACCATATATCAGAGTACGAATTGGTTCATGATGATGCAGACAAGGCGACAAGTTGAAATAACCTAAGGTGGGCGGAAGCACATAGCACATTCTATTTACTATCGTAGCAACGAACCTCTCCCGTTCGCCTAATGGGCGCCTCCAGACACTGACGTTGTTGTGTTGAAACGCCATCCCCATTTATGGATAAATTCTTTGCCTGACGTTCATTGGCAATCCACCAAACAATAGTCAGACGAACTGGAAGCGCTACGCACCTAGCTCTCTGCAACCACGTTCAAGGTCTTCACTGTCCATGCGGCCTCTTCAAATTACCAAAGCCTAACAAGTAAGTGAGTATTAGCAAAGAGTAACCTTGCGTGGAGGAAGTGTTGTTCGGAAGGGTTAACGTCGCCATCGGCCTACTTCATCCTGACGATATTTAGAAACATTGCTTTTTGAGAACTATGACATTCAGTTAATTAAAACTGAGGAACATAAACGATTTACGATGCCACATTGCTGAAATTCTTTCGTATTGGTTCGCTATTATAAATGCAATGTTAGAAGTTTTACAGTTTCAGAAGTTCCGTTTCAGAAGGCGACTAGTATATGTATATAGAGAGTATAAATAAACATCTAAAAATCGAAGTCCAAATCTGATCTCCAAAGGAAGTGACCATACGTAGCGAACGACAGCGAAAATGTGTACCTTTCACGAACAGTTAGTCATCCAAATAGAATGACAGTTGCTTACTGTTTTCCGTAAATTAAAAAACGAAGAGGCGAAAGAAAACTCCCGCGTAGTCACACATAAAAAAGAGATGCCCAGCTTTCGAATATCCGTGATTGTCAATCCCGCATTTACCCTCTCGTAATAGTTTCAAGACCCCTAAATACACCCAGTGACGGCGCCTCATCAATGCGCGGACGGATAAATACAGGAGGAGTGTCCTTTGTTCGCAATGTCGGCTCGACCAAGGGCGCGCGACAGTTCCTGTGGGTACAACTAGCGACGACTCGCGCAGCGACGGTAAGCTGACTACGGCGACTCGACCGTACTCGGTGGTCCCGATGTCGACCAAATTCGATGGCGTCTGCCCTCGATCAATGAAACACCTCACAAAGTGATTCGAATAAGCACTCACTGGATTTTTAACCATGAATACCCATACATTTTCTGGATCAAAATTTCATCCTCTATCGAATAAGCTACGCACGAACGCTCTTTCTGTAACACTAACGGCTGTGGTTCCTACACTTTTCCCTGAATCGTAAACCACTTCCTCATCTTCTAATTCTGAAAAACCAGCGAGAAGGACATTATACAAAGGATAGCCTGTGCTATAAGAAAAGAAACGAGAATTGTGTTGAAGGGGAATTTTGAATTAAACCAATCAAATAAGTCGGGCAATGCAATTCAATGTTCTTGCCGCTACCTTGGTTAATAATACTGATGTTCACATAAATAATAATAGTAATAACAATAATATCACTATCTTGCGAATTTATGCGATTCGACGCTATACATAGTAGCTCTGAGGAGGACTGTTGGTGTAGTTATTGTTGAATAAGTACATTGCCGTAGATTAACAATGTTAGAAGAGGGTCCTTCTATTACCCGTCCTTTCATTCTGTTTTTTTTACCCTTGCAGAGGTGTACCCTTATGACTGCAAGTGCTGTTTTGACCTCGCGACCCCTAGGCGGAACGTTGATGTCACCAACTGCTGGGGTCACATCTATTCATCAATAGACACGTCCCATCTATGGTCCGGTTTGGATGGCTAGTTCACGCTTTTCATTCCAACTTTTTATGAACCGGAGTTTCGCTCATTTGCTTCTCATGAAATTATTAGCTTCGTGTTTCTACTTCATCAGTTATTAAAAAGTTCCGTTAGTGATACTGAAAGAGCGTTCCTTGTTAGCTTATTCGATAGAGGATGAAATTCCGATCCAGAAAATGTATGGGTTTCCATGGTTTTGAATCCAATGAGTGCTTATTCGAATCCTTTTATGAGGTGTTTCATTAATCGAGGGCAGGCGCCTTCGAATTTGGTCGACATCGGGACCATCGACTACGGTCGAGTCGCCATAGTCAGCTTACCGTCGCGGCGCGAGTAGTCGCTAATTGTATCCACAGGAACTGTCGCGCGCCCTTGGTCGAGCCGACATTGCGAACAAGCGTCCCTCACCCATAAATACAGGACTACTTTGAGCTATAATGCTGCTCAACCTTCTGACCCAAAAAGCGTTCAGAATGCTCCATCATACATTCTGCGTTTTTCTTTTCCGATTCGTCAGTCTGTGTTCAGAAATATTTCCAGATGTGCACGCAGATTGTTTTCAGGCCATCTATGTACAAACCCCTTGACATTTAGTGAGCAAAGTCCCTCAAAGACTAGAGGAATACACTTCAAAATGTGGTGTCCAAACTAAGACCAGAAACCGGGCTCATTCGTTTATCGTAAGAGCAGGGCCATTGTACCTGAAAAGCAGCTTCTCCTGATGCTCCCGGATCCTTCGAACACCTCGCGAAGAATGCTCTCCTCAAATATAGTGTACTCTGTAGTCCTTATATGTGTTGTCTTACCACTGTCTCTCACGGTCGTAGTAACTTGAATTGAGATAAATTATTTTGCTAATGCATTTTAAGGTGACAAGGTGATTCAGTCAGAGACTACGTTGTGTGGAGTAGAACCAGCTGCTTTGCAACCGTTCAAATCGCCTGAAATCTGCTTTTGAATGAGAAGAGGGGCAGCTGAATGTTGGATGCAGATTTAGGACACGAAGTGTGACAATGTCTATTCACTAGAATAAGCCGAGCGCGAATGAAATACAGGAACTGAAATAAGTGCAAGAGTAAGAGACGAGAATTATACAGAAACACAGCATATAGCGCCACCCAACTTTCATATAATGCTGTTGCAGGTCCGACCCATTCGCCTGTTAATAGCGCTGTTGTCATCGAGACTTGGTAAGAGGTACTAGAGAAAAGCATGAAATGGAAACGATTTGTGTTTTTTGTTTCATTTCATGGTGAATTTCTTCATAATGACAGTACATAACTTTGATTGTGGAAAAGAACTGAATATGCAAAAGGCCAAATGGTCGGCGTTGATCAGCCCCTACCAGTACAATGGCATGCTGTCCAGCAGTTGTTCAAGTCTGCATCATTAATTTCCTTGTAGACTGTTCTACAACGGACGAGTGAACCTTTTGTTGCAATTTTCTCAACAGAGTCTGCTGCAATTGAATAGAGGGTTACCCGTGTGTTTAAATATTTTTTTTGAATTTCAGACGTTGATATCCAGACCGATCTTCAAGCCCTAGTTGCGGACTGTGGCATTCAAAAATGGCTGATGAGCGTTAAAACAGATTGCTTGTACAGGACATGGCACTACAACACCATTTGCCAGTAGTTTGGAGTGGATCAATATCTTGAGCTACTTCTGCTCTTCCTGTGAGTGCGCTCTTCTGTACACTATCCTATCCTACTATATAATAAGCGAGACCCAGCCTTTGTATGTATGTTTGTTTGTTTGTTTGTTACAACGGACTACAGTCCTCGATTTTTTTTCAGTTGTCAAAACTCGCTGAAACTTTGCATAGGGGGGGGGGGTAATTGAGGACGCTGATCACGAATCTGCTATCTGTTTTTCACGTGGGTGGTCTCGGACCACCCAAAGCTCTACTTGGGTGGTCCAGGCAGGATCACCGATTCCGCTGAACTTTGTCTATGGGGGTTATTTGGGGTCCAGAACACGAATCTGTTGTCCGTTTTCCGCGTGGGTGGTCTCGGACCACCCACGCGGAAAACGGACAACTATCCTAAACTTCCCATGTCGGAAACTTTGCATAGGGGGTGGGGTAATTGAGGACGCTGATCACGAACCTGCTATCTGTTTTTCACGTAGGTGTTCTCGGACCACCCAAAGCTCTACTTGGGTGGTCCAGGCAGGATCACAGATTCCGCTGAACTTTGTCTATGGGGGTTATTTGGGGTCCAGAACACGAATCTGTTGTCCGTTTTCCGCGTGGGTGGTCTCGGACCACCCACGCGGAAAACGGACAACTATCCTAAACTTCCTATGTCGGAAACTTTGCATAGGGGGTGGGGTAATTGAGGACGCTGATCACGAACCTGCTATCTGTTTTTCACGTGGGTGGTCTCGGACCACCCAAAGCTCTACTTGGGTGGTCCAGGCAGGATCACCGATTCCGCTGAACTCTGTCTATGGGGGTTATTTAGGGTCCAGAATACGAATCTGTTGTCCGTTTTCCGCGTGGGTGGTCTCGGACCACCCAAATCGCTACATGGGTGGTCCAGTCAGGATCACCGATTTTGCTGAAACTTTGCCTATGGGGGCTCTCTGGCGTCTTGAACACGATGGTGAAGTCCGTTTTCCAAATGGCGGCCGAGTTGGGTAGTTATAGGTGAGTCTCACCAGGTAAGGTCGGTAGGTACCCACATATACCGTATTCGGCCGCCATTTCAAAAATGGACTTCACCATCGTGTTTAGGACTCCAGAGAGCCCCCATAGACAAGTTTCAGCGAAATCGGTGATCCTGACTGGACCACCCAAGTAGTGAATATGGGTGGTCCGAGATCACCCACGTGAAAAACGGACAGCAGATTCGTGATCAGCGCCCTCAATTACCCCCCCCTGTGCAAAGTTTCAGCGAATTTCGAATTTCGAAAAAAATCGAGGACTGGAGTCCGTTAAGTTGAATAGTGCCGAAAAATACGGTTGAAAGTAGAGAACTTCGAACTCCATCTATGGCAAAGAAGATGTAGCAAAACCTTTATGTAAAATCAGTCACTAATAGAGTAATCGTTTGTGAAACAAAACTGAGAAATGACTGATGTACTGTAGAATGGTGTCGTGAGGCTGAAAGAATGGTAATGCAGTAATGGTGGATAGCTTATGGTGCGGACGAAGTTATGAGAAACACAATAAAGTCCATTTTTTCGAGGAATACCTTTGTCTTCAGCGGGTTGTGAAAATCTCAGTCACTAATAGAGTAACTGTTTGTTTCTCTATTAGTGACCGATTTTACATAAAGGTTTTGCTACATCTTCTTTGCCATAGATGGAGTTCGAAGTTCTCTACTTTCAACCATATTTTTCCTATGTTCACATTTAAAAATTTCGAAAGTGATGAGGGGAGGGGCGAAGCCCCCCCCCCTTAAAGCCGTATGGCGGCCGTTAGGCCGCTGAACGGCTGGTACTACAAGAATTCAAAGGAGCGCTCGCATTGCAGAGGTAAGGGACGCCGCGCGGCGAAAATGCGAATCGAAGCGCAATCAATAATTAACGTCATTGATCGGACTTGCACCTCTGTGTGCGCAGTCCGGTGGCGCCGCGTCCAAGTAAAATTATTAGTATTTCTCTCACTTTTCTTTTTTACATTAGTTATTATAACCTTTAATTGTTTGTTGATTAGGCATATAGGCACATAGGGAAGAAATTAAACGAAAAAAGTGAATTTCGTCAAAATGTCCTTCAATAAGAAATAGCAGCCTTCCAAAAACCCGAACGACCAGTAAGTTTGCCTATATGAGGAGCCCGAACGACCAGCAAGTTCGCCACCGGACTGCGCCGCTAATGGAAACGTGCAAATTCGATGAATTACGTCAATTGTTGATTGCGCTTCAATTTTGCATTTTCGAGGAGCTACTTGCACGCTTTGTCGAGCAATTGATCCTCGTTCATTAATACGGTTGGCGTCCATAAGGGACTGATCAACACCTACCGCTTCATTATTTTACTCTTTCAAGGCCATCACTTAGTTTTTTTCCGACATCTAAAGTCATATTTTCTTCGCTGGCTAAGCGAAACTTGAAGAATTGTGCAATTGTCGAAACATTATAATCCGCAACTAACACGAAAACTCTCATAGAAATGCTGAAAGTCCCGGGGTGATCAAATATGACCCCGTGTGAGCTCCGCTACAATGTCTTCTACCTCTGACACACTTTAGGACTGTAATCATCTCTGCATAGAGCACTATGAATAAATAAGTGTTGAAATATTTACTATTTCAAATTTTTGAACTGAGAAGGGGCCCTTTTCATTAAATCTCTAAAAATTGCACTGCAGAGAGCAAAAGCTAATGAATTCGTTCTTCAGAAAGATAGAGTGTAGAGCTACGCAGAAGTCGCCGAGGTCCGTCAAACGGAAGATGATGATGAGACCTATCGGGTTCCTCCATGAAATTCAAGACGTTCACCCGTAATTGGCATATTTTATGGTAAACAAATGCAAACACACTGCTGATGAGTAGACGTTTCGTATGACAGCAGTTGTGAAACTCCAGACGCTTTTGTTGTTGCGAACAATTCACTTGGTGTCAAAAGCTTTGGCGACATCGGTGGGGCTGATGTGGCCAAAAGATTCTATTTCGCTCTATATAAGGGATTGTGGTGTTGCTGTTCTGACTGTAACCTATTAAACCCCATTTATTTGTTTGTTGCAGTGGCCAAGTGGTAAGAGACGCTACTGTCAACCGCATTGTACAGCGATCGATCCTCATCCGAGCTCACCAAGCCTTCCGTCCTTTCGCGGTCGCGAAAATTGGTAGCTGACTTGTCTAGGAGAATGAGAACGCTGACTTGTAACAGAGGCTAACCTTGCAAGTCATTGTCTAGCCCTAATACACATTCACCATGTCTCTTCGGTTCTTACTTAACACAAAAAAACACCAACAAGATGCAGCGTTTGATGCTCGCCGAAGCTAGCCTACGTAGGCCCCATTCTTTTTGAGCTCCGGTAAATGTGTACTAGACTTATCTGGGAACGTGGAAAAGCTGTTTTTCACACCGGCTAGTCAGACGGGTTATTGCATAGGTCAAATTCGAATTCATCACATCAACACGGTTCTGCGTGGTCCTTAGCGGGCTGGTCAACGCCGACCACTTTACTTACAGTGAATTGGACAACAACAATATCACTGTTAGTTGAATCTTGGTAACTACACTGTGCGGAAAATGGACCACAACCACGCCAAAAATCATTTTGGCCAGCAACAACAAAACTGAAGAAGGAGAACGACGAGATAGAAAAAGAAGAACGAGACAGTAGAAGGTGGAAGGTATCGCACCTTTCCGTTATTAACTGAAAGCCGCACCTAAGCTCCAGGTCATTACAAGTTCCTCGCACTACATTCATCGAAACCCGATTTTTCTCCTTGAATTTTTTTCGGCACTTGTTAAAAGTTCCGACTCCCCCGACCGGGCTAAGGTCAAAATTTTAATTCTTGCAGAAACTTCCCCATTAGAGGTTTTCTGGAGTGTTGATCACGAATCTAATGCCACTTTTCCGAATTCCGGCCAAGAACAACCCGTACCGGTTGCAGTACTAGCAGGATGGCCCACCTGAGATCTCCGATTCGGTTGAAACTTCACTTAGGATGGTTATTTTGAATGATGATACCGATCCTGACGTTTGTTTTGTGAATTTCGGCCGAGGACCACCCATATCGTTGAGCTTGGGTTTTTCTCAAATTTGAATCGATTTCGGGGTCCGAAGTCGGACGATTCTGGTAGGTACTCCTACGCGCCTCTACCCTAACACCTCCCTACGAAACGACCACCCCCTCCCATTGTTTACCTGGACGTGTCCATAACGGCTGAAATGGCGCGAAACTCAAAAAACCAACATCAGAATCTGGATAAAGTTTGAGCCATAACTGAGATTCGAAAAGAAATCGAAAAACGGACATCAGATTCGTGGTCATCATCAGAAATGACCCCACAGACGAAGTTTCATCAAAAATTGATTTTTTGATCTAAGCCCGATCGGTGGAGTCGAAACAAGTGCCATTCTGTCAAAAAAAGTTCCGACTGCACCGACCGTCACATAGCAAAATTTCTCTTCTTGGAAAAAGCGAAAACGAGATACAGGTCAATACTATAAGTGCACATGTGGGCCTTGATGAAACGGTTTGGTAGAAGAATACTGCCACCAGAATTCTCTGGGTGTTCGAAAACAACGATCTATTCGACGTGCAGCGAAACGGCTCTTCGTTCTGGCATTGAGGAGTCTAGACGTGTGACAATAGTATCGAATGCATGCACCACCTAGGCGATGCTCATCAACATCACTACTCTGATAACATTTTCCGGCGGAGAACAGAATTTTTTTTTGAAAAGTTGATGGCAGATATTAGTTCGCACGAGCACGAGGTACATGTAAATGGAGAGCAGGAATAAAATCTTGTTAGTTCACTGACATTTGAAAACAGACAATATGCGGTATTGTGGCGTTTTGCGGCGAATATTAGGGCTTGTTCAGACGACGCGCGTCGAAAATGCAAAATCGAAGCTCAATCGATAACTAACGCCCTTGATCGAATTTGCTCTTTTGCATCAGTGGCGCAGTCCGGTTGCGCCTCATATAAGCAAACTTGCTGGTCGCTCGGGTTTTTTTAGAAGGCTGTTATTCCTTATTAATGGAAATTTTGACAAAATTCACTTTTTTCGTTCAATTTCTTTCCTATGTGATTATATGCCTAATTTTTTTTTGCCTATATGAGGCGCAACCGGACTGCGCCACTAACGCTAAGGAGCAAATTCGATCAATGACGTTAATTATTGATTGAGCTTCAATTTTGCATTTTCGACGCGCGTCGTCTGAACAAGCCCTTAGAAAAGCATTGCGAGAAGCAGGGAATCGCTTTTCAGCGCAGCTTTTCCCGATCCTCTTTCCAGGTGCAATCATAAAAAACCGCACAGGAATCTCCTTTCTAGAGGCCTCACTCGATTTAGTACCAGAAAGTTAGCTAATATGTTCCTGTGATCTTGTATTTTGTGCTTTGTCTCACATGCTTACCTTATAAGCTTTCAAGTATCTAAGTAAGGTTTGCTTGACATTCTCTCAGGAACAGTTGACAATAGAGTGGACGTGTTCGAAGTGATGGAGGATAGCGAAGCCAGTCGTTCAAACTTTTTACATGCCTTTGAATACGATGTAAACGTTAATGCTTTTCCTCGAAAACAGTGAAAATCTCGGATAGAAACTCCGAAAGTAAGATGGAGAATTGTCCATCCATGCAGTACACACTATGAATTCCTGTAGTAAATAGAATTCCTTCCTTGTCTGCGACTAATTACAACGACTGACGAAGGTGCAAACACCTGCGTCTATTGGTTATGAACAAGCATTTCAAGTGGGAACCGATTGAAAACATAACTGAGCCTACAATGAAGCAAACTTGTGCTCATGCTCAGCGGCTCGAGGACGAATAAAGAAAAAAGAAAGTATTGTTAAACCCTCTGCCGTAGACTTTGAACTCTTCAGAACAAATGGTGAAATGTTGTCCTCAGATACACAAACAGAAATATAAATAGTAATTAAAATGTACCAGAAGGCTTCGATTGCTGGATCGCCATAACATTAGGGTTCCACATCATTCGCACATTGTTTTGCACATGTTGTCTCAGGTTTTATGCTACTCATGGTGTGTCGTCAGCAACTGCATTTCATATTCCGTGGTTGTCTTATATGTACGGACCCAAAAATATGCAATATGTATAAATAAGCAAAAGAAGCTCTATAGGAACAGTAATACTGTAGTGTTGAAGAGAATTCATTGCAGAATAATGTTGAGTCCGAATTTGATTGAAAGTTTACACGATTAGGATATGCAAACTTTCGATGCAAATAAGAAGTGTTCATTATGTCATTGTATGATATGGAAGACGAAAAAGCGGTGGGGTTTTTTGAGAGAATTTGGCTCAGGCCATTTGACGAACAGCCGGTCATTATAACGGATTCGTCAAGAATCCATTCAACGTTGGATGGTTTCCAATGATGTATGTATGTTGGTGTAAAAACGGCCGAATGATGTACAACATCATTCCGTTCAGAGATTTTCCGAGATGAGCTTGTAAATGGGAGCCCATCATGGGAGAAAATGAAGCATCGAATGGAGACGGCTGCAAATTGAAGCGAAAAAGTAGAGATTATATGGCAGAAAGATGGCAAAATCTCGCGATAGTACAGAAAAGGGATGGAGAATCGACATAGAAGCAAGCAATAGGTTCACAAGGCAGAGTTCATCTAGACAGAAATTTTTGAATTTTAGACAACCACTGAAGTTTTTGCGGCTCTCCAGAGCCGGTGAAGCGTACTACCTACAATTGCAGATAGCTTTCTAAAACCTAAACTAACTTCGCGGCGCTCTATCAGAGAAAAATAGAATACATGTAGAGGAGCTTTAAGCAGTCAAGGTCGAAGTTAGTAAGAGTCGTTGGACAGAAGTCTTGTTCACAAATTGATATCTTTCACTGCTACATTTTTAAAGTGCCGCAGCGATGAAACGGCGGAAACGACACCCTTTTGCGCCGAAACGCGCCCTCTTTCAACGCGTGGTGACCCGGACGCAGTTTCCTCACTTCATTAGCGGCGCTGATATGATTGGTTTTTAGGCCAATACTTCTCCAATTGCTTTTTTTCATCCAAAAATGACTGCTTGGCCCAAATTGATTGCTTGATAAGAATGCTCGCTGGAATAAATTAACGAAATTGCCTGCAAAGTGTCAAAGTCCGAACATACACAAACGTGGACATTAAGAGACCTCTGCAGCATAATGACCCAGCGGAACTGTGATATGGATAACCATTTTTCAACATAAAAACGAAATATCTCAGTTCTATGAAACCCCAAAATGTCATATCTTTCTACATCTACTGAGCGAATAGCCTGAAGCGGAATGAATTTGGAAAAGTGCAAGTCCACGGGCAAGAAACAACTGGGTAAAAGTTCGATCCAATCTTTCGAAATTCCATCTTTGCTTGCAGGCTTTGACTTGCATCGGGAGCTTATTCCAAATTTGGCATTAAGCACATATACAAACACATTACGGTGACGGTAGAAGGAAAGTGTCCGTGGGCTCATGTACACACATTGGATGAAGCCTCATTTAATTCGTTGCTAATGAAAAGCAGACCATGAAGTTAGTAACAAAGTGAAAACTAGTGTAGGTCTTGGTCGATTCGTAACGTCTGCGGCTTGCCGACGGCCTATTACGTCTCCAATGTAGCAATGCATGCATGGCTGATTAATAGAGGTGGAGACGTCCGGGAGAAATTCGAAATTTCTCACTTTGGCTTCCACTTGAGCGTTCAAGTCGTTGAGAGGAGTTCTTCGCTCTGGAATGCTGTCTTTGGAGTGGACAGAACGCTGCAGGCCACCTGTAAACCCGAAAAAAAGCAGGTTCAGGTGTCATAAGAAAGGACAATTCAGAGAGGTTTCCTTCTGACATTTTTTGAATTTCCATGGCTAAGCTAGGATCGTAAACAGAGAGCAAATCTACCGATCTAAAATGAAAGCAGTTCGACAAACTTCTCGATGCTCGGTGAAGTTCGGGAAGTCAAACTGGGTCAAGGCAAGGGCGACAATGGTACGGGTCGTCGAGAGCGGCCTCACATGTATACGTATGTTCTGCCGGTGGAGTACGGTGGAGGAGAAACATATTCCTTATTTATAGATATGAATTAAATATTGTATTCTAGTGGCACTCCGTGATGTGCGTACACAGTAGACACAAACAATGTTGAGTCGTCAGAAGTGCAGCCGTATGAGTTCTCCACTCTGACAAAAGTGAAATATCTCACAAAGTACAGGAGAACGTTCCACATTATGACCCCACTCTTGGTGAGCCGTCTACTTCCGTATCCCTTTTACGGTAGTAAGACAAAAATTCCATGTGAAGTGGCAAGAAATTCTTGCATGGATAGCGGGAAAAACGAGAATGAGAGCTGGTCGGTCATAGAGAGGGAAACTCTAGTCATGTAGCTTCGATGTTGTCCTGCATTCAAAATCTAACCGTAAAACCGGAACCTTCGCTTAGCTTAGCGAACTGCAATCGAGGGCCGCTTGAATTATCAATTGGTACCTAAAGCATGCAGCAGCTGATGAGACTGATGCAGGCGTAATGAATGTACAACTTACAGATGTGGCACGAAAGAACTGCTTTCAGAAATTCATGGATGGAGAGCTTAGCGCAAGGGTAAGAAACGACAGCACCGAAAAGGCAGCTCAAGGGCTTCACTGCATCACTGCTCCAGCGGGTGCCAGTAACACCTCCATTCGTCCCTGTTGCGTGCCATGGTAGAGCAGTGAGTTCTGCTCAATCGAGGAACACGAAGAGCATCGAGTCGATCGTCCAGGGATTTGACGAAGAAGTCCGACCAGCGCAAAGGTAGGCGACCTGGTGTTCCGTGGAATCGAGGCAGTAACGACTCTCGCCCAGCGGTCGTCCTGATCCCACCTGATCTTCGACAACTTGGCCCATGCGACAGCGTCTCTGAACATTTCTTGCTCGGGAACTTGTTGCTTGAGAAATAAGAAATCCATCGCCGAAAACCAGCACTTCCTAGTTGTACTAAGCGTTCTTGAAGTCGCACACTTAGACTGATGCGTGTGCGCCAAGCTTTCCTACCATCCTAGCATTAGTGTTAGAGACCGGCTTGACACACGTCACGTCGCTGGCTCTGAGTATCATTGAGTAGTTCGACTCCTGTCAATCCGATAGCGTAGGTAGTGTTTTGGCGAAACACGAATCGTACAACTTGTAGAGATAGTGCCTATTGTGTAATTTATCGCAAACAAGATATATTGATGTCCAACTATTCTGCACGTCGAGGAATAAGGTTCTACATTGACTTATACAATCATTTATGTTGGCTCTGTTCTTATGATTTATTCATTTCTGGTAATCCGTTTTGTACTATACGATGACACTCGGCGAGCAGGTTCACTCGCAGGAGGAAGGTCAAATGTATCGTAAACGTGAATATGTATGGTGGACTCTACTATCAAACGCAGCTCGCTGCAGGGCTTTCAAAATCTAACATAAATGTGACAGGCCTTCATGTATGGAAGCCAGCCCAGTGTTAAGTACCCACTCCGCAGTGCTTTCTCAGATGATGCACCCACGGCAGAGCATATGAGAGACAGGACAGAGAAACACTACCGAAGGACTGCCTCTTCCAGCGAATAGAAGTATAAAGATGGAAAGAAATGAATAGAAATTTGGTGGTTTCAGTCTGTTCCTTGATGTGGTCTCAACTTTCAATTCGAACATTTTGAATGCGCATGTCTAACAGCCTTTGTAAGACGAATCCTCTAGATGCCCGGTAACAGGCGAGGTCACCGCTTTTGCTTCCTTACCTAATGCTGCCACGATTGACTGAAACCCAAGTTCTGATTACTTTTTAACGAAATTGGATTTTTCAAGGCTTTGTCGTCATTTAGTCTGTGAAAACGTTATTTTGCTTGATTTGACAAGGTAAACAAATAAATTACGCCTGAAACAGCTCCACACAATACACCTGTCAGCGCACAAAAAGGAACAGACTCGAAGGTTATTCACTGTAAGTGACGTGTGTTACCTGTTTGTTAACAATATTTTTTCGCTTTAGGAAAGAACTACACTTGCACCTGCAGAGTATTGAATGAATCATAAAGTGTTTCAAGAATTTCTCTAGTGAACAAACCTTCACTCATGGCCTGTCCACTTTTTTAGGATCTTATTGCAATATGAGAGACAAGCTACATATGTATGGTGAATGTGCCAAAACCCAGTCAGATTTCTCCAATATGAAGGGTCCAGCAGAGCGGATGAGGCTGTCATGGCGAGAGCTGGAGGCAGTTCATCTCAAGATTCATCTCTACATATTAGGTCGTTAACTAATTATTTGCCGTTTCTTTCAAGCTTCTGTTGTGCGCCTGGTAGAGAAGCTTTCGGAAACGTCCAGATAGCACATGATAGAGAATTATTTGCTTTTTCACGTCATGTATTTGCTATTTACGAAACATTGAAATTTTGATAACTTTTTGACCATTGAAGTTGAAATCAAAAGTGAGAAAAATTGACCCCACCGACAGTGAATTTTTTCTGCTTCGTTTCGAGACTTCCTGCAAAACTGCATATACCATCTGAAAGTAGACAAGTTTTTCTATAAAATGATACACAGCTTGTTTTGGTTTTCTTTGGTTTTTGTTTACTTACAGAGCGTCAAAATGGGGTATCTCAAAGGGAACAATAATTTTTGGATGCTTGTGCTGTCTTTCTGCCGAATGTTTTCAATCAGCTCCAAAAACGTTACGAGAGAGCATTCGGTGCGCTATCAGATAGTACGTTTATTTTTCCATGCTAGCCGTTTTTTAAAAAATTTTTCATGAAAATGTTTTTAAAATTCCTCGACGTGTAAAACTTTTCGTTGGAAACCTTTTGCAGAATTTCAAGCATTGTTCGAAAGAAGAGGATTTGGGCTATAAGGAGATGCATCATACTTTTTCAATCGCACTAGGTTTTGTTAACTTTCAGGTCGTCAAAGTGGAGACTTCGACGGCTCGCGTGGCCGCGCGAGCGGCCAACGCGGCAGCGCCTCAGTAATTGCGTGGCGGCGCGGCCGTCGCGTTGGCCGCGCGCGCGGCTACGCGAGCCGTCGAACTCTCCACTTTGACGACCCAAAAGTTAACAAAACCTAGTGCGATTGAAAAATTGTGATGCATCTCCTTATAGCCCAAATCCTCTTCTTTCGAACAATACTTGAAATTCTGCAAAAGGTTTCCAACGAAAAGTTTTACATGTTGAGGAATTTTAAAAACATTTTCATGAAAAAAATTTCAAAAAACGGCTAGCATGAAAAAATAAACATACTATCTGATAGAGCAATGAATGCTCTTCCGTGAAGTGTTTAGAGTTGATTGAAAACGTTCGGCAGGAAGGCAGCACAAGTATCCAAAAATTATTGTTCTCTTTGAGACACCCCACTTTGAGGCTCTATAAGTAAACAAAAACAAAGGAAAATCAAAACAAGCTAAATAGCGTTTCGGAGAAAAATTCCTCTACTTTTGGAGCATACATACAGTTTTGCAAGAAGTCTCGAAACAAAGCAGAGAAAATTCACTGTCGGTGGGGTCAATTTTTCTCACTTCTGATTTCAACTTCAATGGTCAAAAAGTTATCAACATTTCAACATTTCGTAAATATCAAATACACGCCGTGGAAGAGCAAATAATTCTCTATCGAACGCTGTCTGGATGTTTTTGGAAGCTTCTCCACCAGGCGCACAACAGAAGCTTGAAAAAAACGGCAAATAATTAGTTAACGACCTAATACATTAGAACCTCTATTTGGCTTTCCTAGCGTTAATTTGAAGGTTCTCTATTGAGTGCTTCAATCTAGATATGTTTTGTAATGAATTATGGAAAAAGGAAAGGAGAAACATCAGGAATGTCAGATAACGCAGGCTGGCGTACAATGGCTTGTAAAATAGAAAGTGTTGAGATAACGGATACATTACACCATGTGATGTGAAGGACGGATCAGATAACACCACGATAATTCTCATTAGTCAGCATCCGCTATAAGCGGGAATAAGCTGTGACGGAGCACGAATGAGCTCTGGAGGACGTGAGCGAAATGAAGCACTGACGACACGAAGCACTGATCTCCGCTGCTCAGATAATCTCAGTGCAGGCTTCTGAGCACATCGCTAGGGGCATTCACCTGAGCTCGATCTCGTCACCGGCAACTTGAAAAATGTACTAGGGACCATTGGCATGTTTCATTTTGATTCTGTTGTCTAATAACCAAAAGGTCAACCAGAATGGAGAGAAGGACTGGGATTGGACGAGCGGCTGAAGTATGGTCAGCGCTATCCATTGAACACGATTTCGAGCAGAAATTCACACTAAAATTAGGGAAGAAGTGGAGAATCAAGTCAGATTTAGGTCAGCTCTGCTGATCTGGTCCAGATAGACTCAGGTTCACGATGTTTCTCAGGCTCAATTTTATGAATTACATTGTTATGGAAAAAGGGAGTGCGGCCTACAGTGATAAGTGGCGCTACTGATACGCGCATGTTGGAGCGAACGATCCCCGCCCGAGCTAACAGAGACGTCCACCCCTCCGGGGTTGTGCATATTGGTACCAGACTTGTCTGGGAAGGTAAAGACACTGAATGGTAACGGCTGGTCCCCGCAAGTCATTGTACAGGCCAAATAAGCATTCACCATGCATCTACGATTATGAATGGAGAACGAAAATGGCGGCGCGTCCTTAGGGAGCTGATCAACGACGACACGTTACCTTTACCTTGCTGCGGAAATATTTCTAAATAGGCATTGATCTGTACCCAAAAGGCATTACACATGCAATAAACGAAAGTCCAAATCTGGCTGCTATTAACATCGTCGTTCATTATCTCCACACATGGAGCGATTCTTGATAGAGTTTGAGATGATGTTACGATCATTTCTCGCTCACTTTTCAGAGATGGAATGGAGTGGGGGTGAGCAGTTTCTATTGGCTTCGCTTTTTTGGCTGAAAGTAGGAGGTCTCTTGGCGATACAGGGCTCGAACTGTTTCTGCGATTGTGTGAAAAAAAGAGCATTCCTTGCAGCTAACATAGCGTCAAAAAGAAAACATACCGATTCCAAATTGAAAAGCACAGGTAAGAAGAAGAAAAATACAGTGGCAAGTAGAAGTGCAGAGACGAAAGCATGCTCGCATAGGTCGAACAGCCAGTAGTAGACCTTGTAGAATGCGTTTGCGAGCAGTATCAGTGCCACACACATCTGTCGAGGAAGTCCGACCAGTTTGAAAAAGTCGCACGAGCCGGCAAATGCGGAACCTAGTCGGGGAGCTGATGGGCCTGTTTTCCGCTGCTAAGGCCAAATCTGCAGCCGAAAGTTTCAATCGCATTATTATCCGTGCCGAGAGCGATTGTCTCCCTAATCAGCTGAAACCGCCGTCGCCTTCGGGCAGCCCTGGCTCATCACATTAGCCAGCTCGGATAGGAGTGGTAACTGGAGCAACATATCTGTCCCCTAGACACATCAAAAACCTTTCTGGGGATCAAAAAGGAAGAGTTTTCGATTACCCTCGGGGGTTGACAGCCTTGTGAAGTCTTCTGAATAGAAGAGCATTCGTAAGGGAGTTGCTTAGATCACAGCCCACCAGAACAATCCCTAAGGTGCATCCAGATTTATGACCGGATAACCACACTTCTGGCCCGACTGATGAAGTTGGAGCAGTTGTAGTTGTGCTTGTTTTGTGAAAAAGGAAAACTATGGCACAAAAGAGGGCCTACGCGGTGCAGTGGTAAGAGGCGCTACTGACACCCAAGCTAACCAATCTTTCCTTGCCTCCAGGGTAGGGTAAGTTGGCAACAGGCTCGTCTGGAAAGGTGAGGACACTGACTTGGTTCAGCAGCTGGCAACCGTAAATCATTGTATAGGCCAAATACGTATTCACCATATCTCTACGATTCTGGATGGAACACGCGCTTAACGGGAACTGATCATCGCCGACACCTTCAGCTTTACCTTCATGAAACTGTGAAGAAACTGAAATGAAGAAAAGCAGAAAACACGTGCTGAAAAGTTCCATCAAACGATTGCAAAGAGGATCTGTTTAATCACCTTCCCTGCATATTTTTAAATTTCAATAGTTGGAGAAACAAATTTACAAACAAATAACCATTCTCGTTGAAATATTTTACTTTCTCGGAACAAAATGACTGACATTAATGCAAATGGCCAATTTCTAGGCCAGGGAGTAAACAACTATACTAGAAGAGGTCGCACCTCGTCTTGGTTAGGCTGATTGAGAATCTCGCAGCATGTATGTATGTTCCTACTAAATTATGCTGCTCCACTTCCTCAGTTGGTGGGTTCGTGGGAATCTGCAACCGTAGCGATTCTGGTGTTAGATCTAACTTAACTTAACAGTGAGATATACGGTAAAAGGTCGAATGGGAACTGAGTTTTCACCAAGCTTACTGAGTTTTCATAAAATGCAGGAAACTGTATGGTTATGCATACTAATCAGTAAGTCGAGATTTCTTGAGAGTAGGAAATGATGGCTACGTACTAGTCGTTAACAAGACAAAAGCAGGACCGCATCAGTAAGTAACACGGTAACTGACAAATTACACAAAACGGGTATCTTAGCGAATGTACTGCTGATTGTTCCCCTGTTTTGTACTTGAACAACTCATCCGCCATGCGTGATCTTTTATGTGAGGAAAAGAGTTTTTGGCGGCTGTGGAAGCTGCGGCAAAATTCCAAGTATCTTCTAGTGTCCACTAGTCTCTCTTCGTTGCTTCATTCCTGCGATGGACACCGCCATGCGTGATCACAAGGCTTATCCTATAGGCTCTGCTCTATCACATTCGTACCCGGAGCAGGAGGAGAGCATGAACTCCTCGTTAAAGATTGTATTATAGTATCTAATCAGCTGGCACCATTCTTGGGTTGCAATTCGCCTAAATGCCGCCATCAGACTATTAGAATTGGAAGGAGAAAGCATCGAACGGTCTTGTATCTCAGCTTGACGGCCTCTATAATAGTAGAACACAATGGAAGTAGAAACGCTAGGAGTAATGAAGATGAATAGGTAATTTTCAGAATTTTCAAACAACAAAATCCATCTCGGCGAAGAAAAAGAATGTGTAAAAAATGTAAAAAGAAATGTGCTATAGAAAAATGTAGGTGAAGTTGCAAGGTGAACAGCTCCTTCAAAAACCACTAAATTACCCGATCCACCGACCGCGGCACCTTAGTGAAACTGGGCAAATGTCGATCTTGTGACTCAACTGATGAAGCAGCACTTCTTGTTACCGCAACAGGCGCGACCTGGGCTGCGGATATACGGCAGGATAAATAACATATATAGTGTACTTAATAACAGAATGTTGGAGGAAAGTGTCAAACGGCTCAAGCATTTCTCACCAGCACAAAATGAGCTCCGCGAGAAAGTCTAACATTACTGCAATGAAAAAGACAACAAGTTGCCACTGTCGAGACATTTCATAATAACTATGTTCAATCCGCCAACAATAATAGATGTACGCAAGAGAATATCTCAGACGATAGCGATATTCGGATATGTATAAATGTATATAAGTGTATAAATGTATGAAGAATTGTTCAAAACAATAATAGTAGGAACGTGAAACAGCTTTGAATCTAGTGAAAAGGTAAGGTGAAGAGAATCTAAAAACTTAAGGCTGGAACGCGAATAGTTCACTAAAAATTGAAATTCGTAAGCTTTCAAATTGTTACGTGAGTAGGTGCCATTCGTCAAAGTTGTTTCCCGATTGCGTTTGTCTAAGGTGAATACCTTGTGCATATCTTATGCGAAAATTGAGCTTTATTTTTTATTCACATCTTGACAACCACCTTGAAATAAAAATCAAACCTAGTGGCATCCCATGCTCTGAGCAAGACGAAAAGAAAATGCTTTCGAAAACGTAAGAAACGTCAGCGCAGTCCAAAGAAAATGGTACACTAGTCTTGACTAACAGCTCAGACAACTTCAATTCATCCTTAAACAGCCCGAGTGGGTTTTCTATTTTTGTTAGACGACGGGGATGAAATCTTATTTATCATGCAAGAAAGACCTCAAAAAGCCCACGTTCTCAACAAGGAAGTGAATTTTGTCATCGGTTATCTACCGAGTACATTTTATTGTTATTACATGCATATTACGCTGCACCCAATATTTGCTCATTTCTAATTTTTTTTTTTTAAATTTCTAAAAGCACCATAAGCAGCTTGTTTTCTCAAAGAGAAAGTGAATCCGGTCATAGTCAATTTAATGAGTGTATCTTATTACTATTACACTGCGCCTAAATATGTATAATACAAATAATATATTCAATGTATGTTTATTTCCATCTATTTATAGCGCGTCGCGCGGAAGACAAGAAAGACCCCCTGTTCTTTCAGCAATGCAGTTGTACGAAGCCAGAGCTACTATTATTAGTCAGTGAACACTGGTAGAATAGCAGCAGGTACCCTCGGTTAGCGGCGTTCGGGTGCAGCAGAAGTTTTCGTCGTCGTCGTCGAAGCGGGTAATAGGACGGAAGCGCGCTGTGGCATATAGCGCTTTTCGTCACTGTGATGTCAAGCATGCATAAAACTCTTCCGCGCTCCCGGTTACATAACGCAATAAAAGACCCAAGCAGGACATCATGTGAGTTAACGCCAATTAGATGCAGTTACGTGAAAAGGTGGTGTCAATGACGACTTGAACACGAACTCACCCTCTCCGACATTTTCGTCATTCATCAGCTTCTGCTTGTCTCGATCTTCCCAACGTGCACTGAAAACAACAGCTTGTTGTTCGACTGAACTATAAAAATCACAACAAAAACGATAGAGGACTGATTCAAGCGATGATAATATGCGTGTCTAATTTACCTGAGCACTACATATCAGCTTAGCAGTCACACTGAACAGTGAATGATCATTTGAATGAATAGATACATGTTGAACTAATGATTCTAGGTTCAGCGCGATAAAGCTCAAAAACCTCGGCCCGCCCAGAATTCGAACTCTGACTATGAGTTGTCCGTGGTCTAGTGATATACTGCATGACACTCCCGTATACATCTGTACACGTACACGGGAGTGTCATGTAGTGGTATCACAAGACGTTCGAAAACAAGTTATACGCATTCAGAAAAATGTGAATGATAAGTGGTTTTGGCACGAAAAAATCGTCGCGCCCATCGTTCCTGTCGTTACGGCACGCAGGGTACTGTAATTAGTGGATGGTTAGGGTTACCGGATGCGTCAAAAAGCGTAATAAGTGATTTCTGGCGGTGCATTACCGAGCTAGACAATGTTAATGAACTATTTCTCTGAAATCCAGCTACTAGTGCTGTAGCTTCAAAGGAAAAGGGAAGCAATCCAGAGCAATGTAAGCACAAATGAACGAAAACAGAATAATAAAGGTCGAGCAAGAACGAGTATGTAAGCACTTGGCTTTTCGTAAGCATAAATAAACATAAATAAGCATAAATAAACAAATAGAAACAAAGGTGTACAATATTGGAAAAACAAAATACTTCATCAGTTATAGTTGCGATATGTACTGTGAGCTACGCGACCAACAGTAACATTGCGACTGTAAGGGTTACTGAAAAGCCAAGTACACAAAGTGCGAAGGCTTAAGATTCAGGAAATGTTATGACAAACTGAAGCCCTTGAGGTGCGCATCAAATTCAGCTGTACGATTTTTGCATGGTGAACTTATCGGGAAGAAGTGAATAAAGCAAAATATCCAGAAGAAGTGAAGAAGTGAACAAAGAAAAATAGCCAATAATATGCTAAAGCAAAAACAGCAATCAATTAGATAATAACATTTAATTAACATTTAATTGTATTACTCTTTTCACTATAATTATTGCATCAAAAACACATTAGTTTCACTCTTGTAATTTTGCTAAGTTCATTGAGGCAATTAAATTTCTAGATGATTTCCCATTGAAATAGATTGCTGTTAGATTGTTAAGCAAGCTTTTTCGAGATATTTAATTGAGGTGTACAAATCACTAGTGATATTGCGTCCACTAATATATTCAATTACCTCATTGAGTGGCTGTCTTACTTAAATGCATAAATTGAAAAAAACATTGAAAGTCTATTAGACTCCTTTAGAAGTATATAAAACATTTATTTCACGAGTGTAGAGACCATATATTGGGTAAGACAACAGATAACAAATGTACGATGCCGATATCTCGATACTACGTCAATATACCTTTCCGAGGATGAGGATGACAAGTAAATGTGAAGTGATAAAACTAAACATAGATATAAAATAAGACGATAGATGATAGAAATGATATAAACAATGAACTATAAAAAGGCAACTGGACAGAAAATCTAAACCTTACGGCTTCAGCCACTCAGATCCAACTTCCCTGGTTGTTGAGAGGATCTGCACCTTTTCGGTCAGCCTATTTATAGATATTCTGAAATTGTGTGCTTGAAAGTTCTAAAGTTTTGGAACTTCAATAATGGATGTCGGAGAAATAGAACTGCAGCAGAAATTTCCTCGCCATTTTGATGAGAATTTCAAGCTTTTCAGAATGAAAATGGAAATCTTGTCCCAAACATGCTCGAATTCAGATTTTTCCAGCGCTTCTGGAGTTGATGCTTCGCTGCTCACGTTCACGTACTGAATACGTGTGAAAGTCGTTGCAAATGGCAACTGGATAAAGCAGCAGGAGAGTGGATTTTTCACAAAGCTCTGAGAAAATTTCCGAAAAAGCATTCATAATCAGTCGGAACACCATATAATTTCGCATAGTTCACATTGCGGGTATGTGTGGGAACAAATGTGTCCGTTCAGTCTCGTTCAGCCAACGAGCTTCGAGCGCGAGGTTAATTGAACACTCAGCTAGCCTTTGCATGCATTTGACGTAGATGATTAACGCATTCCATAAAGGAACTCCGCCCCACTCGTGAAATGCGCAAAACAATGAAAGTTAGATGAGCTGATAATTTCTTCTCTTTGTGAACACTCCCATCACCAGGCGGTCATGAATTAACACCGAAAAAAAGACCATGTAGGCACACATCCACGAAAAAGTCACCAGCCCGGAAGCTTCAAATTAGGAAACCGAGGAATCGCTGTGCCTCATAGCAATCGAGAATCCATTCACTCCTTCAAGGAGTCACCTGTGTAGTATTCAAAACTGAGAATAGGACCTAGTGCTCATTTGTTAACAGTAAAGGCCTGGTCATCGCACCTGGCATTGAAAAGCAACATTTTCCTCTCTCCTGAAAGTCTTGTATCACTCGAACGCCTTGCAAAGAATGCTCCCCTCTTAGAATACTTCCTTGTCTCTATATCTGTGTTCAACAGATTTGATTTCTCGTTTCCTAACGACTGCCTCTCACAGTAGCAATGAATCCAATAGAACCTTGTAAACATGAGGATAAACACGTAAACATAAACAGTTGCTTGCTAGAACGTGCTGAACCTTCTCACCCTACTCCACCTTCGACTTTTTATGAATCTCGACAAGGTCTCTCCTAGTATTGAAATGCGATAAGTGATTGCCCGAAATTAGTAGTGATTTCGATCGGATGCGTATCACATTTCAATAATTCTCATAATAATTTTCTTGTAGTTGCCGCTTTTTTTTTCAAAAATTTCCCGGAGTTATTGCCACAGTTCACGAGGAGACGTTATTTTTTGGAAATACGATAGCATGTCCGACATGCACCAGAAAGGCTATATCACAGAAAAATGAAACTTTTTACTTCAAAAATTTTTCTCAAGATTTACACATATTCAAAGACATTCTCATGTGCCCAATTGACACCACTTACTGCTCGTTGCTGGGAAACTGGTTAACGCTGACGAATTTACTTTTATAAATCTGTTATTCTGTTGTTGCATACAACGTAGGCGGTACTACAAAGCAAAGCAGCTGTGTTTTTTGTTGCAGCCGTCCTTTACGTAATGAATTTGTCATATTCGATGACGAGTAGTTTCTGCAAAGTGGATTAGAAATTTTACGGCGCTCTTACTTGCATATCAGTTTAACGACTCGAGTAGTTTACGGCATTTTGCACTAATCTAACGTCACTCTGTTTTTCGCTGACAAGGAATGTGGAAACGATGATGTCAGTTATCGGGAAATTTAAGAGTAGGTTCAATACGTCATAATTATTTTATAATATTGTATAATTGGAGGATGTTACATGACAAAGTTCAGTTAGTAGGATTTCATCGCTAGATGCCATCTTCACCGTGCCTCTGCTATGGACGGTGGTGTTAGATAACGGAAGAAATGCCAAGTGGGAACCATTAACATCCAGAAACCTCGGCATACGGTACTCGGTACTAAATTATTTTCCTTGCGTGATTCGTGATACTGTTGTATCCGACCGACAGAAGAAGAGTGTTGTTTAGTTGTAGGCATACTGTGGATGTAAGTGCGATCTACAGCGATTAGGAATGCTTGCGGCAACCCTATTGTGCCATTTTCATCACCACTTGTATGATTTTCATTTTGATTTTCAATTTTGTGTCACTTTTTGATTCTCTATACGGTAACTTTTGCGTCCTAAACGTTTTAAACGTCCTCATCAACCACGATAGGTGGTAAGGTTAAGGTAAAGGTAAAGGTGCCGGCGTTGATCAGTCCCCTAAGGACGCGCCGCCGCATTCGTGTTCCATTCATGTCCTAGAGACATAGTGAATGGGGGTTGGCCTATACAATGACCTGCGGGGGCCAGTGGCTATACCAGGTAAATGTCTTTATCTTCCCAGGCAAATCTGGTACCAATTTACCCGACCCAGGAGGGATGGAAGGCTTGGTTAGCCGGGACCGTGATCGATCTCTCAATCTTCCATCCCTCCGGGGTCGTGCGAATTGGAATCAGACTCGTATGGGAAGGAAAAGACGCTGACTTTGTATAGCGGCTGGCCTACGCAGTTCGCTGTGTAGGCAAAATACGAATTCACCATAACTTTACGATTCTGAATGGAACACGAATGCGGCGGCACGTATTTTGTACCGATTATTTCATTAGTTAGTAGAAGTGTATGTTGTTCTTGGTGCTCGTTGCGATTCAGTAATCATTGCTCCCTCTATCGGAATCCGGTAGAGGGGAGCACAATCGAATCCCGCAAGAGTTGCGATTTTTGCGACGAGCTGATCACCATCACAACAACATCTGCCTCTACTACATTTACGCGATAGATCGAGGTCAGTAGGGCACAAACAGAGTCCCGAGTTGTAGGGTGTCAGTGGAAATAATGGTTGGAAGGGGTAAATGAAGGTTGCAAAAGAAATAGAGTAAGCCCAACAACCGGAAATAGTTTTGAATTTACTAATGGCTCACATTGACTAATCGGATTTACTCATACTAACTTGCTTAAACAAAATTTGATCACGTTAATAGTCGCAATTGAACTATCAAATTTGAAACGAGATACGGATTTGAAGAAAAGAGTAAAGATAAAGAGTCGTTCCTCGAAGCCTTGGCCTCAACTTCGTCCAAGTTTGAAACTGAAACCGTTCGAGCCCTGCATCAGAAAAAATAGGAGAATCTCTTGAGTGTTTTCGAACGATGAAAGGCTACGAATCCGATCTTCTTGAACCTATCTTTTACGAACAATGGGTCCGTTGGCTTAGTTTACATAATAATTTAATCCGTTGCGTTGTCTATCTAAAGGTCTATTCAGAGCTGGCGGCAGCGGCGACGCGGCAAGTGAAGGGTCGGCGCTGCACACCCCACGCCTCATTGGCCAGCCGCCGATGCCGCCGTTCGAGGAACGACCAAGGAGGTTCCCTCGGTGGCGCCGCTGCCGCTGGGTCTGAATGCCCCCTTACAGCAACAACTGCCGCGTTACCGTTACTCTGCATCCCTACTATGCTAGCTGCTAGCCAGGGGCCGTATGCTCGTCTCTCCCGGCCGGGCGATGGGCGCCCTTCGCCCGGCCGGGTTATGACGAATAGACACAACTCAGTGTGTCTATTCGCCATCACCCTGCCGGGCGAAGGGCGTCCATCGCCCGGCCGGGAGAGACGAGCATACGGCCTCAGGACGCCCTGCCGCCGGCTCGCCTTTAGACCCCTTCAGACTTTACTGCGTTGCTGCTGCAGTAATGATGAAACATAGGGAGCGGCGGTGCGCGCGGCAGCTGCGCAGTAGCGGCAGCGCTGCTGCCGCTCTCAATGTTTCACTGTAGTACCGCTGCTGCAGTGCTGCCGCAGAAGGGAATGCCATAAGTCATTCTTTGCTGCGTCAACAAGAAGGATCTGGGCTCACTAAAACTATTTTTAGCCTAAATTTGGGCTACTCAGCTGATAACGAATCTCACACCGGTTTTCAATTTCCTCGCAAAAATTACCCATATCGTCAACTGTGCACTAAGTAGTTTTTTGACCAACGGCAGTCCAGTGGACGGCCACAAAAGCGCGCAGCTAACACGAAAACACGTGCACCCCCTCAATACTGCACAACTTTGGTATACTGCGGCAGTAGAGTCTGATGGGGCCCTTAATACAGCATCGTGTGCAAAAAAAAAACAAGGACGTATCAAAGGAAAACAAGGGCATTGTGATTCTCAGTCAACTAAATAATGAAATAGTTGAAACCAAATGCAAGGAAAATTGAATGAGACTGAGAGTACTACTGACACCCGCACGGTCGATCGAGGAAAAAGCTTTCATCGACGAAAATATTGTAAGTTTCCCAAGCTGAATGCCACCAATGCCTTCAAGGTAAAAGGTTAAGGTATCAGCGTTGATCAGTCCCCAAGGTCGCCCCGCCTCATACGTGTTCGATTCAGAATTGTAGAGGCAGGTGAATGCGTACTTGGACTTCAGAATGACTTGTGAAGGGGGAGTAGCCGCTATACCAAGTCTTCTCAGACATGTCTGGCGTCAATTTACAAGATCCCGGAGGGAGGAAGGCTTGGCTGACCTCGGTGATGATCGATCGCTCAACCGCGAGAGTGTCAACAAAGCCTCATACCATGTACCACGCGCATCAGCGTAAAATATGGCACCAACAGTGGATAAACTCAGGAGAGAGACTAAGAATTGAACACTAGTTCAGCTCACAATACCATCTCCTAGCGCAAGCTAGTCGAGAAAATATCATCGCCTACACGGCGGGGTCAGAGAAACAGGGGTGAAGGCAAAGATACCTACCGTCTACGGTGGTCCACTGTCAGTTAGCCCTTTCAATTACCCGGAATGGTGATCACAGAAGGAGCTGTTCAAGAAGATGACATCAAGGGACTAGGATCTTAAACTGTTGCCTTCATTCCAAGAAAGCGCTTCTCCAAATATTGAATCATGAGTCGATCTCATAGTACCAGTGAAAATTTTTTCTTTTTTACGCAGTAGTATAAAATCGGATGTTAGCAGAAGGGAACAATCGTGGAAAAATTCCAACAATTGGCTTGCACTGAATAGAGGTACGCCTACTTGTGGACTCTTTGAAACGACGTCATGGTACTTGGTATGCAAGCCTATGAAAAGGATAAAGCTGCATGCAAATTCAGACATCGACTCAAACAACGAGAGCAGCCTGTGAAGGAATGAAAGGCAAATGGGAGGCCGGAGGTGACGGGAGTTGCTAGGCGCTCCGGAAAAAGTAACGGGGCAGCATATTCCAGAAATATAACCCACGCATATTTCTCAGTTTCTTTTCAACCTTCTGGAAGTCAACACCGTCACTTAAGTTCAAAGAACCCGCCTCCTCCTGCGAGCCTTAAGTTAACGTCACACACCCTCTCAGGAGGAGGAACAGTAATACTTGCTTTAACAAACGTAGTGTAATGCAGTAGTACCCCAGAATAAAATACAGACAGTAGAAATCTCGGTTGCGTCGCTAAGCAGTCTCCTTTTTTCATAGCGTAAGCATGCGGAGAAAACAGCAAAGACAAGCATCACAGAAAAGATAAAAGCCCTCAAAACGAATCATTGGGACGGTAAAATGGTCAGGAATGATATGTCAAGTACTTCTAAACTGCTATTATTTCTAATAAGAGCCCAAGCGTAAAATCGAAGGCAAGGTGGAGGTGTGAAGATTCCAATCTTCTGTGGTACTATCAGCATCCACAGTATACGCTTCGAACAACAGTAGATGAGTGCCTAGCTGTCGAACCGTTAGACGGCCTAGAAATTTGGTCTTCACATTCGCCTTTTTCTATGCATATTCTCGAGCGTGACCTGCCTACAAAAAAGGCTCGACTACATGGGTTGATTAGCATTCATCCGACGTCGTCGCTTGAAACAACCTTTTAGCTTGCAGCTCACTGAATGGAAAGATTTTCCGTGAGAACTAAAGTCTCACCATCTACCATGGTGATTTCGTTAACATCAAAAAGAGGGATTTCGTTGCCGCGGATTTTACTCTGATTTATTCTACTTTTTATACGTTCGAGATACATCAAAATTCAATATTCATTAGTATATTCAATTGGTATTCTAACGTGGTTACGTCAACATACATAGAAAACAAAAAAGAAGGAGTAATGGTCAACATACAATCAGTAGCAACCTAAGAACAAGAAAAAATAGCTGCGAATAGCACTAACAAAATGTAGTTATATGTCGAACGACGGAAAACAATGCCAGAGCCAAATGCTAACAATATCCTTATAGAAAGATGGAGGAATAAAAAATGATATCATGAGCATAGAAATCTGCGGACACTAGAATAAATAATGAACGGAAGCCTAAAAAAATAAAAGTTGTTCATCAATTCATGACGAGGACACTGCCTTTTTTAGATCCCTCCGATTGAAATCTTTTTCTTTTTCACTGTCCCCGTCGAAATCTCCTAGTATGTCACTTTTCATTTTACATATTACTGTTCATGTTACTCTTCTTTAATATAATTGTGTAAATTTCATACAACACTTCATATGATTGCAGTCACGTGACCGTCCTTTTCTATTTTTTGAAGGCGGCACAACAATATGACCAAAAACATTAAGTCGAACGCTGTTTCTTTAATCCTGTGCGATGAAGATTCTTGAAAGAAGGGCAAAGATTTGGAACGACAGGAAGAAGGAGAATTTGGAATATACTCAAAGAATATAATGATGCAGAGGATAGAGTAAATGGATGAGCTATCGCTCAGTGTTTAATGCGATTTTAACACATTCACGACGAAGGGGCTTTCGCGCGCAACGGGCGCGACGTCCGGCTGGCTCTTTGGCACGCGCGCTTCTGTCCCCACATACATACAGTAGCGGTCAAAAAGATATGTCACTTTTCATTTTCATTTTCGTTTTCATTTTTTTTTCATTTTCAGGCACAAATACTTCAAATTAGAAGGAGTTTGATACCAATCGATAGTTCTGACCACTCCATTTAAAAATATGTCGAAACATACCGTTGTTACGGATTCTGTATTTTAAAAAAAATTTTTATAGTGATTCTCATATGTTTTTTTAAACGAAAATATCTCAAAAATCGCTGAGCGTAGGATCAATCTGAGCCGTTATTCTGATAGAGCATGGTCTAGTTTTCATAGTGTGCTAGAAACATTCGATTCACAGTGCGGCTAAAGTGTAGATTTTTCTGAGCAAACATTTTGGTGATCAAAAAGTGGTCAAGTTTTAAGACCATGTTTCAAACAAAATTCTATATCTTCCTAACTTCTGAACGAGATTACACCAAATATGAGAGTACTATAGAAAATGATTTTCTCTTCAAGACGGTTGTTTCTGTTTTAAGTTTGTTCTCTTATTTCGTTAGAAAATGCTTTTTAAATTGGAGATTGCTTAAACTGTGATATTCAAAGAAGTACAAGAGGAATCGACTCCATTTTCTCTCGGTTCATAGTTCATTTTTGGTTCTTTCAATATTACACGTGCGCTGAAATAACTCGAAGTTCTTCATGAAAATATATTGCTTTGAATAACCCCCGCTGCAGGCGCCGTCACTACCAGTACAGTGTACGGTGGCGGGCATAGGCGCGCACAGCGTGTGTTAGTCAAAGCGATATATTTTCACGAAGAACTATGAATTTCTTTAGCGCACGTGTAGTCTTGAAGGAACCAAAGATGCACTATGGACCGAGAGAAAATGGAGTCGATTCCTCGAGAGCTTTGTTGAATATAACAGTTTACGTAATCTTCACTTTAAAAAACATTTTCTCATGAAGTAAGCAATCAAACCTAAAACAAAAACAACCTCCTTGAAGAGATAATCATTTTCTATAGTAGTCTCGAATTTGGTGTAATTTCGTTAGAAGGGTAGGAAGATATAGAATTTTGTTTGAAACATGGTCTTAAAACTTGACCACTTTTTGACCACCAAAATGTTTGCTCAGAAAAATCTATATTTTAGCCGAAATGTGAATCGAATGTTTCTAGCACACTATGATAACTACACCATGCTTTATCAGAATAACGGCTCAGATTGATCCTACGCTCAGCGATTTTTGAGATATTTTCGTTTAAAATAACATATGAAAATCACTATAAAAATTTTAAAAATACAGAATCCGTAACAACGGTATGTTTCGACATATTTTCAAATAGAGTGGTCAGAACTATCGATTGGTATCGGACTCCTTTCAATTTGAACTATTTGTGCATGAAAATGAAAAGTGACCTATCTTTTTGACCGCTACTGTATGTGTTCAGGAAGAGTTCAAATTCCGAAGAGTCCAAAAAAACTGTGCAGGATGTTATAAAAGGCTGATAGATAGCTTGGGGAGAGATGTTGCAAAGAAAAAGGTTAGGAGGGTCGATACGCGCTGTTCAAGTTGTGAAAAATATGTTAGGTATTGTGTTTTGACGATAAGAAGTGTTCTTGCTGAATCTTCCGTCGCTTACATGATTGCACTCTACTTTTTCGCTTTGTCTGACTGTTCCATTGAAGTTTTATTCCATGTCTGATACTCACTCCTGTCCTAGAAGTTTTTGCGTTTATTGTGTTCCAACAATGCGAAGAATTGTTCTCTAATTAGTTTTAATGGACCCAGTCATTTTCGTGCTGACGCAAACCTAGTATTGATTTTACCTTACAGTCTACGATTCCGAAAAAACAATAATCAAAAGTCGTCGCCAAAGAAAGTTCTGAGCGAAACACTTCGTCCACACATATGTGTGGACATCGTCCCACGAGCCCCCTTGCTGTCCACAAATACAAATATTTTTTAAATATCATTCATGTCTAATAGTAATGTTACTACATATATGAGTTTCTTGCTATTCTTTTTGAGCTCTGTTGATTAGATTATCGTGAATGAATAAATGAACACTCGGTGAAAATGTGACGAAATAGCAGCCGTGGAGCGGTGACATTTATGCAAAATGTTATTGATAATTGAAATTGCACATAGCATAAGCTCGTATCCAATTCGACCCAAAAATACACTTCGAGGATTTCATTCGTTGTTAATAAAAAGGTTGCGGGGTTATCACTTAAGAAAACAATATGGAGCCTGTCCTGGTCCTCCCCGAGACCGACATCGTCGTCACTTTCAAGGAATTCTTTAACCTCCAAGGGTATGTATCGTTGAAGATGCCTGCAAAATTAATGTTTTACATTCCATTATTTGCCTATTAGTGCAGGTCAACAAGCTGGTTGCTTGCAGCTCTTTGATATTAATCAGAAGCACAAATCAGCTGTTCTTCAAGATTTCGTCTTCTTCCCAACACATCATCGGAGTTCTCTCATTGTCAGGAAAGCCCAGAATGCCGCTATGGTCGTTTATCCCTCAACAATTACAGATGGTCAAGGAAAGTCCGTAGTATTTAGAAGTCAGTAGTTGGGAATAGTTACGCTCTTGGAGAAAAGAAAAAAGTTACTTCAATCTCCGTAGTGTGATTGACCTGGATATCTGGGTGTGTGACACTTTTTAATTAATTACCGTTCCGCAACTCTTACGTGAAGCCTCGTTCTATTTCTACACCTGATTGCAATATGAAGTTATTCAATTTCAGTTCGGAATCGAGGCAGGTTTCTTATGTAAACAATTGGATACAACAGTAGCCAAACAAGTGCGAATTTGCAACATACAGCTATTGAAAACTCATACCTATGTTCGGTTTCTCGTCCTTAAGCCTGCCTTGCTGTTGCCTTACCCCATGTACTGAGAAACCACAACGTACGCAGCAGTTCGTACCACTGAATAATATTAGGGCACTTGCTACCTGGGGGCAAAAATCTTGACCCTCGAAAATCTTACCACCTTGTGGCAGCCGTTACATTCAGTTTTTGGCCACCTGATCAAAGCCAATTTTTCTTAGAAAACGACTAGGTCGTGTTTTTTTTAAGGCGAAGTCCCTTTTTTCTGGTTTCTGTCCTCCACCGCACCTCACTTATGAGCCATCGCCTGGTGTGCCAGCTTAAAAAGACCTTAATGAGCCCTCAACGGAACGGAACTTCCAGTTGCGTGCCTCACTTGACGGCCATCGCCTGGGGTGCGTACCAGTTTAACACGTTGACGACAGTGTGGCGTTATGCCGCGCCACGCTCAAGCGGCCGCGTGGGACCGTGTGGCATTATGCCACGGCACAGTCTTGTAATGCATTGTTCTCGATACATTTCAGAATTTCGGAGGATGTTTATATGCCACTTCCAAGCAGACCTTTGCACATTATCATAGGAAGCATGGTCCACGAAAATGATTCTTAGCTTTTGATTTACTGGAATTTTCGATTGTGCACTAGTTTTCTTTACAAGTAAAAACAAATATTGGTTATTGCAAGAAACAAATAAATGCAGACAAATACCAAATAATAAACAGTAAACAATTAACAATTTCCTTTCAATCTGGATAAGGAAAAAGGAAATTCTAAAAGCTTACAGCTGTTATTTTTCTATTTTCATTGCAAAAAGAAGTAGTCAGTCGAGATTTACTATTCACTTCCATTTTGAAAAAAATTCGCTGTATGCCGCCATCATGCTACAGCCTCGGCGCGCTAGTAAATCGGTAGGTCCCACGCGCCAGACACGCGAAAAAGGCGCTGTCGTCAACGTGTTAAAAAGACCTGAAAGGGCGCACCCCGGAATGGATCGTCCAGTTACGTGCTTCCAGGCAGTAGGCAGCGTGTGGGGACAATAAGCCATCTGCTATCAGGGGACACTAAAGGACTCACGACCATACACATCAGTCTCGCACCTGTTTTCCCCATCCTAATGTTGCCTTCCTTGTCGCTTCCAGAGTATGACTTGCTGCCAAGCCGTGTTTCATACCCCTTTCTAAAAAAATCCATTCCAACGTAATCATCGAGTTGGAGCATTTTTCTCCGCTTGTGTTGCTGGATTGAATAAATATGAATGAATACTTGATCAGATGAGGGAGCTCATATCTTGAGCTGATGCAGGTATGCAGACCTTCGGCTCACAAAGTCGCACTTCCATGCCAACCATAAGAAAATCACATCGGCATAATTCAACAACATCCACATTCACACGCAGGCAGCGGCACCAATCCACTATATCGTTTTCAGCTTTATGGCATAATTCTTGGAGGCAGCATGGGAATTCTAGGCGATATAAATCGATGTAAAAACGCCTAGAACAACTTCTCATTTTTTTCTTTAATAGCTTATTTAGTAGTGTTTGAAAAATGAGCTACCCAAAAAGAAGACGTACTTTGGAAAACTCTCGCGAACAAAAAGACGTAGATACTTCCACTAGCGGGGTAATTAGGAAGGACCGTTTTAGACGATGCTGAAACTGTACTCTCACAGCTTTTTCAGGGCGTTCGCACTTATCTGTAATTGGATTGCTCCTCAGAAAAAAGAGTTTCATAAATTCGCTGAGGTGCGAACACTACGATTGGGAATTCGGTAGAAGATAAATGTGAATGTGACTTTGCAATTTTTAGAGCAGCTTGCGTTTGCCATTGGGAACAAGTGGGATTCCTTCAACCCCAACGAGGTCCGTGCCCTCAACGATGGAGGCTCAAAGGCAATAGTGTGTGTAGTGAGGCTGCACTTCATTCCACTGAGTGTTTTATTCCATGTGTTTGGCGATACCCGTGCGTACACACTTTTTATTACAAAAATGTTCGATGAATCGCCTGTCGCCCAGAACAGAAAATTAAAACTAGAAGAACGATCACAAAATTACTGCGGGCAAATTTATACTCGAAGGAGCACCATTCGATCCTGAACGGATTTCTTATTCCAATATCATAAGAATAATAGTTGATGAGATGCATGGAAAAGAAATGAAGAACTTATGAATGTGCTCCCGTTTGGAGACTCTATGCACAGGATCTTAAAACAGATGGGCAAAGCTAGACGTTTTGTACCCGCTGCAACTTTTTACCCGTTTTGTACCCGCTGAGTTCAGAAATCCTGAACTGAATCGAGGGCAGAAATTCGGCGAGCGTATGAGGAATTCGACCAGACCATGTTAGAATGCACACGAAACGGCAGAGCTGGAGCTGCTTACTTCAAATCTACATCACATTTTCGAATGCAAGAGCACAGTTTTCTAGCCTCATTTATTTCGAATTTGTCATCAAAAGCGACGGATAAGCGTAATACACTTATTAGCTAATGGCCTCCAGCCGATACACGGCTTATCCTAGTTACTGTGCTAGTCTATCCTAAAACTGACCGCCGGGTGTAATGCATTTCTTTATTTCCACTGAGGCTCAGTTGCTCACATGATTCGCTTATCTGCTTATTTCACGTTTTGTAATGAGTTACTGTTCTGAGTTTAGTGCTACATAGTTGGTACCTTGTTTTCTTCCTCTCAACTGGGGCGCAATATGGCGCATAAGTAAAAAAAAATAAATTAGCAAGACGCGTCAATTTCGCTGTTTGAGTGATGGATCCTCTCCCGAGCTAACAACGCTTTGCATTTTTATGCGATCAGACAAATTTTGTATTCGTGTCCAGGAAGCAGGAACACTAGCATTAGCTTAAATTCAAGCACGGAACACTGAACATTTCATGAAAACGACTGCGCCTTGCAGATCATGATATAGGCCAAATACCTCCATCTCTCCGTGACCACTATCCTATCAGGGTCGGATGAGAAAGCATTATAAGCCTTCAGGCGAAATGTTACAGTGACTATTCGTTGCAAGGTCAAGGTCATTTTTCAAACACTGATGCATTGCTCCACACAGCGGGAGAAAAAGGTGGTTGTTAAGGGTCCACTACCGCACTTCCCTTTGATCTAGTTTCATTTTCATATTAACCACATAATTTTTGAGTGAAAGGAAACAAAACGATTTATCTTATTCGAAACGTCACTAGTTGTCTGAGCTAATCCAACGCAGGGCTTTGAGAAGCTCTGGGGCTCAAAAGGAGCTGAGGCATTGAGCAATTGGACTGTCGCGTGATCTAACGATTTGTCTCGTTCTGTTCGAAATGGCACATTTTCAATGGTTTTATCAAAACCGGTGTTCATGTCGTGACACTAATACTCTTTTATAGTCTTTTCCATTTTCAGACAACATTTTTGTACAATTTTTTAAAATGTGGCGCTCATTTTTCGCAAGTAGTGAATTCCGGATACGCGACACGTCCTTCAGAAAAAAACGTTGGCGAAAAGCATCTGCACAACCAGTGGTCGATTAGGGAATGTCCTTTCCACAAGGGCCGCCCATGAGTTGCATCTATGCGTATGAATGCGTTATGGACAAGGGAGCAACGGGCGCTGCCCGTAAGTGGAGCGAGTACATCCGAATGAACACAATAATATCGGTTCAGCACAATAAAACTGTTTCCGTTGCGCAATCGGTGCTGATTTCAACGTGATTGTTAGAAAAGACTGCACCACAGAAAGGTTTTATAAAACTCCTATGAAAAAACCATCTTAAATAAAGAATAGAAACGTCTTAAATAAATAAATAAATAAATGAACAATCGTAGATTTGCCATTTAGAGCGTCTCATTGACCGTTACCACACAGGCTTTACTGTACTGCCCCGTACACGAGTAAATAAACATTTATAACACAAAAAATATAAGTAAAATAAAACGAAAAATAAAACAACCCACATATAGCGTGATATAGTATGAATATTCTGGTGTCAGTGTTTTCCTTTTCGACGCCGTCAAGTATGAATAAGCCGTTAGGGATGGTTTAGGCAGTTAAATCCCTCGATACTAGCGATTAGCGAATGCAGAAGAGTGAACAACTTCAGCGACTCCATTTGATTGGAATTTTTTAGGAGCTTCCTCTCGATAATGATATTTGCGATTAATCTAATCGACAGATTTATTCATTTACTTATTTCATTCGCCTTTACACTGCTATAAATGAATTTGCTACGGCACGAAAATGTGTGGGTAAAGCATTAAGCATAGTCACAGACACGAAAAAAAACTGAGCAAGAGAGATGGGAAGCAGAAAAACAAATGAGTGCAAAAGGAGTTTCTTTGCAGGTCATCTGCCCTTATAATCGGTTTCTAAAGCTTGGAAACGCGCTATGTTGGGAGATGCATGGTGCTGGTCCGCAACATTACGTCTACTTCAACGTGTTATCATTTTCATATCCACCATTGTGTACGATAAACTCGGTCAGTTCTGTCATGTTTGACTTGTAAACCCTACGCAATCGTTCACACCACTACAATGAAACAATGATGGATATGATAATGATGTTAATCAGCATTGAGTCAACGCAATATTGTAGACTACCACCGTGCACCCTCCCCCGCACATAGCCACATAGCACCCTTCGACAATGTACAGTGAAAGGAATGATGGAAAGGCTCGAAACATCGACTACATTTAGTATCAGCCAGAGATCATTTCAGACGTCTCGTGAAGACGGAGCACACCTCGACAACAGCTTAGGAAGTTGCTTTAGAGAGATACGACGAATGTTGGACGAGCGTGGTGCAGTGGAAGGAGGCGCTACCGAAACCCGCACCGTTGATCGATCCTCGCCCGGGCCAGCCGAGCTTTCCATCCCTGCGGGCTTGGTAAATTGGTACCAGTATACTTAGATACTTAGATACTTAGATGGCCCGGCTTCACTGAACGTGCGGGCCCCAACACGAGTTCCAATCGCTTCGTTGTCTCGCGATCGTCATCGAGCTTGTTGGTCGGAGGCGACTGTGACGACAGCGAGAATCAGCCGTTCTGGAACACAGCATAGTCTTAATACGTTCGACGAACACATCAGACCATCTGGCAGGTGGTCTTCCACGAGGCCGCGTGCAATCGCGCGGCAGCCATTCCACCGTTCTTCTTGTCCAACGGTCGTCGTCTCTTCTCATTATGTGACCGGCCCATCGATGCTTGACTTTCGATGTGTAGTCCGCAGGGTCTCGCAGACGGGACATCTGCCTTAGATCGGAGCTGCGAAGTCCGGCTCGGTGTTGGGATAGCCGGGTGAACTTCAGAAGACACCTTTCCAACGCTCTGTGTGTGACTTGCAGGGACTTCGCCGTGGCTGACGTATCAGGCCACGTCTCAGCCGCGTAGCACAGAGCAGGAAGAACTGTCGAGTCGAACAAATGAGCACGGAGGTCAGCATCCTGGAGTTGGTCGGTGGCCTCTTTGAGAGACCCGAAGGCTGACCACGCGGCTCTCCTTCTTCTGATGAGTTCTTCCTTCATGTCGTTGTCCATGTTCATGGAGCGCCCCAGATAAACGTAGGACTTCGTTTCGGCGATAGGAGATCCATCGAGTTCGATGGGCCCCCCATCACACCAGGAGTTCTTCATGAACTGTGTCTTCTTCCCGATTGATGCGCAGTCCAATCTTCCTTCCAGCTTCGTCTAGCTCTCGGAGCATCGTCTCTGCTTCAGTCGTACTTTTCGCGAAGATGACGATGTCGTCCGCAAAACGAAGGAATTTTCCGTCCACACGTATGCCCTTATCGTCCCAGTCGAGCGACTTCATCACCCACTGCAATGCGGCAGTAAACAGCTTGGGCGAAATAGTATCGCCTTGCCTGACGCCCTTCTCGATGGGGATGTTGATTGGGCGCCGGAAAAGCTGCACTGTCGTAGAACAGTGGCGGTAGCAGTCAGCCAGCGTTCTTATGTAGGACGAGTCCACTCCTTGATCGACTAACGCAGACAGGATAGCATTCGTTTCGACGCTGTCGAAGGCCTTTTCGTAGTCGACGAAGGTTAAGACGAGGGGCAGATGGTACTCCCGACAAACCTCGATGACCATCGCGACACTTTGGATGTGGTCGACGCAACTGAATCCCTGACGGAACCCAGCTTGCTCAGGCGGTTGTGCTTCATCCAATGCTCGCGATATCCGCGTCAGGATGATCTTCGTGAAAAGCTTGTAGAGCACACTCAACAAGCTAATCGGGCGGTAGTTGCGAAGATCATCCCTGTCACCTTTTTTGTGTAAGATGACTGTACGCGAATTCCTCCACTGATCCGGGATTCGTTCCTTCCGAAGGTAGGATGTCATGTGCGCCGCAAGAAGGGTGTGCAGAGTATGGTTTCCTGCACGGAGAAGATCGGCAGAGATCTTGTCCGGCCCTGGAGCCGTGCCGCTCTTCATACTCCTAATCGCGACTCGTACCTCAGATGGTAGAATCCTTGGTGGTGTTTCACCAGCGGGGATATCGGGGTCTGGTACAGGTTGTGTAGAACGGAACAGATTGGTGTAAAACCTCTCTGTAATCGATTCCATCTCAAAACGGGAAGTGGTGACAGTCCCGTCTTCACGTTTCAATGCCGATAGCGGAATACTGAACTCGTTGAGGTCCCGTCGACACTTCTTCAGACTTCGTCTTTCTTGTGCCGCTTCCAGAATCTTCTTCCTCCTGTGCTGAATGAGATCCTCCTGCAAAGCCTTTCTGCAACTGGTATTGGCCACCAGTCGCTCCAGGTGGGTTGCATTCGGATCCATCCTCAAACTTCTCCTCTTCTCAAGCAGCGCCTTGGTGTTCGAAGAGATGCGGGCATTTCTGCTTGATAGTGAAAGAGAAGCAGCGTCAGCACACGTTCGTAGTCCTTTCAGAAGCAGCTCGTAGTCTTCGGTCGGGTCCTCAGCGACTCGCCAGTCATAAAGGGATAGGGCATCGTTCAGAAGGTCTTCGTCGAACACGGCTTGCTTCCTTCCCTTCGGTCTATGACAGGTGTTCTTCTCCAGGTGGTGATCGAACCTGATCTTAGCCCGAAGGAGGCGGTGATCGGATCCACTGCAAAAAGATGGTACCACGGAAGTGTCGTAAAGGCACCATCTTCTGTTGGTCATGATGTGGTCGATCTCAGCATGAGTCGTGCCATTAGGTGATTCCCATGTCCAGCGACGGTGTTCTTTCTTCTCAAACAGCGAGTTGCCGTGGAAGAGACGTGCAGCGGACATGAGGTCAGCCAGACGATTTCCATTCTCATTCCTATCGCCTATCCCGAATCTTCCAATCCTGTGATCTTCGCCATTGCCCTTTCCGATCCTTGCATTGAAGTCACCGACGACGAACTTGTAAAAGGACTTTTCATTTCGGATGACTTCTTCTAGCTGTCCGTAAAATGCATCTAACTCCGAGTCATCAGCTGCTGCGTGTGGTGAGTAGCAGTTGATGATTGAGATGGTCTTGTGATGCGGCGGATGAAGGCGTAAAATAGCTAGGCGAGGAGACAGGATCTCGTGAGAGTCGACGAGGTGGGCGACAGACGGGTGCACGATGAATCCAACGCCACCGACGTTCCGAGACGGTATCTTCTCTCCGCGGATAACAAGAGTCCCGTCGTTGTGTTGACGAATGTCGGCTTTCCTGCTCTTGGTTTCTTGTAGTGCGATCACATGATATTTTATGCGACCGGCAGCTTCGAGAAGAGCGTAAAGGTCGGCGTTTGAGGAGACTGTTCTAGCATTGTAGGTACAAAGCATAAAACAGTCTCCATGTCGTGCTCCAGATGTGTCGTCATTGTCCAGAATCCATGACGTCCTGCGCAACCCGAGATTTCTTCGCCTCTCACCGGTTGTCGTACCATCCGACGTCGGAGACGGCAGAGCCCGGTGTGCGGGGTACTGAGGCTGGTCTTTTTCTGTTGGTCGAGCATATTTGTTCCCTGGTGTCCGGTCGAAGGGTTGCCAGCGCGTCCGTACGGTCCATTCCACAAGCTTGGGGGTCCAGTCGTTGCGAAATAGAGGGAGTGATCCGCCTTTCGCTACGAGTAAGACTCCGTCGCAGCGGATGTCCTTGCCGAAGCAGTTCTTCCGCTGGACATCATTGCCTTACACGCATTGCCACCCCCTCGCCGCGTTGAGGCCACGGATCATGGAGGAGGGGTACCAGTATTTCCTGGGAAAAACGCTGGCTTGGTACAGCGGCCAAGTCACTGTATAGACCAAACACGCCTTCACCAAGTCTGAATTAAACAGGAATGCGGCGGCGCGTCCTTAGCGGACTGATCAACGCCGACACCTTTACCTTTACGAAGAATTTTAATCACTGTAGGTATTTGTGCTGCTATAATCGGACAGACAGAAGGTAAAGACACTGACCTGATACAGCGGCTGGCCCCTGCAGGTCACTGTGTAGGCCAAGTACGCATTCACTAAGCCTCAACGATTCTGAATTGAACACGAGTGCGGCGGCGCGTCCTTCGAGGACTGATCAACGCCGACACCTTTACCTTTACCTTTACCTTTACCTTTTACCTTTATAATCGGACAGATACAAATAGAAGTGGTTACTGTGGATAATATTCGTTGCTGAATGAAAAGTCTTGATTGCATTTGGTCCAGTTGAATTTCTTCGAATACCAGCACGTACTCGAAACTAATCTGTGTTTGTTCCGTTTGTAGAGAATGAAGTGAAGCACAGCTAGTCCTCCCAACAGGAATTGGTTCGGTTTCAGGTTTGCGTTTGAGGACCCATTCTAAAGTGGCCACATGTTCCTCTGAGCTCAAGCCGAACAATAACCTTTTGTGACCCTCCTGAGAGAAAATTACACGCATAGCAGACATTCTCCACTGCTGATGAACTCCGTACGACGACTTTCCAATTCAAACCTTCTCAAACCATGAGGCATTAGTGTCATGCCCTCCCATAGTCGTAACTATAGGCAGTGAATGACCCGCCAATTACTAATGCCAGTGGAATAGTTAATCTCTGGCTTATACGGTTGTTTTTCTCTGGTGTTCCTATCTTTTCCAGACTGCATTTCTATTGCTTTGATTGCAAAACTAGCTACAAAACATTCGCTCTTGGAATCAGAGGCTCAAACCTCACAGTTCCATTTTTTTTTTGTCTTGGGGAGGTGATAACATAGATTCCAAGTGAGAGTTTGCTGAGCGAATCGTTGAAACGAGAAATAAGCGGTGTCCGTATCTTTCCTGAATATTAATTTTCATAATCATGTAATATATAATCACAACTTCTCTTGTTCTCCGAGCTAAAAACTGCACCTCAGATCTCATAGCTCAAAAAGCTGATACTTCCACCATGAAGCTAGAGGCAGATGTGCCGCTGAAGCAGCATCGTCACTAACACATATCTATTTTAGATATAAATTCCATTGAATATGTTCACACCCTAATATGAGAAGCAATCGCACACACACGGTCAAACAGACTCACGGATCACCCAGAGAATTTAAGTCTTCCACTAATATTGGCTGCAATTTTCTGATAAGAAGAACATTCTTAATTGTTGCTCAAAAGCAGAAGAACACAAATAGAAATGGGATGAATAGCGAAAAATCAACAAAGTGCTGAGATATGACATTTCCCCAGTTGTTCTTTCGACTAGAAGCCTGCCATCAAAGTAATGGAGATGTGGTACTGTAGAGGCGACGACATCGAAGCATACGCCGCCCAGACGTTGAGCTACGCGAAAAAATGGTGAAGGTGTCGGCGTTAATCAGTCTCCTGAGAACGCTTATTCCCGTGTTCAATTCAGAGTCGTAGAGGCCTGGTGAACGCGTATTTGGCCATGTGGGCCAACCGCTTTACCAAATGAGTGCCCTCACTTACCCAAGCAAGTCTGGTACCAATTTACCCAACCGCGTAGGAATGAGAGGCTTGGTTTGCCCGGTCGAGAATCGATCAGGATCACCAAAAATTATATCACAAATATTAGTTGGTTGTGGGGTTGAACGAACTTGTGAACACCTCCACCTGCTACTTTCCATAGACAAAATTAGAAAATTTTTTCGAAGTACAAGTTAATTGTAGGAAATGTGTGCTTTGGAATAATGCTTTATGAGAAACACTGCACCACAGCAGACTGATAAGGCGAAAGAGAAACGAATCAGCTGTGTTTGAGAGGCCGTTCCACCCGCTAACCATGCAAATGCGATCGAATCCACCTGTGCGTCGGTGAGTGAGGCACACACATACACACATGTGGTTGCTCGGCCCCGCAAGGCTAAGCCCCGCCCGAACTAATCAAAACCCGAGCCTGGGGTATTCAAAAAACGACATCTCTAATAGGGACACCATTCTCCGGCACGATTCATTTCACGTTGAATGGACAACTGACGGGCTGGCAAATAGCTTAATGGGCAATGTTTCCAAAGATATTCGCACTGCTACGAAATTATAGCCACTGCACGAACACCCGAAGGTTGTGAATGTGAGAAGGTGCTCCGCACAGCTTTTCCTTCGGAACACGGATATTTCCTACAAACTGCGGACTATCATCTATAACACCTCCTTGCTCGGGCAAGACAAATTATATTTCTATTTATATTTATACTTATATACCTTACATTATTACATATGTATTTCACAGAACATTAGATTTTGCCCGTGTGATGCAGCCGTAAGGGGCGCTACTGACACCCGGACAGTTGAGCGATCGATCCAGGCCGAGCTTACCGAGCATTCCATCCTTCAACTGTTTGGTAAATTGGTACCAAACTTGTCTGGGAAGGTGAAGACACTGACTTGGTATAGCGGCTGGCCCCGCAAGTCATTGTATATGCCAACTACGCATTCACCATGCCTCTACGATTCTGAATTGAACACGAATGCGGCACCGCAACCACCATCAACACCGACACCTTTACCTTTTTATATCGAATTCTACAGAGTAATTCATTGCCATTTACTTCCTAACGAATCAGGTTGCAATCTTTTGAGATCCTTTTGTGATTTCCTCAAAAATTTCCGGGTACTCTGGATTTCTCTCTCGACAGCGCATATCTAGACTGCATGAAGCGTTTCTAAATTATTCATCGCTCATTTCATTCCATCGGAATGCCCATCAATCGTGGAACTAAAGCCACGAACCTCTCGATTGGGTGGGCTTCATGCAATCAAACAGGGACGTCTCCCTTTCCTGATGTAATGAAACTTTTAAAAAGCAATGGACAGACGAGATTCCGTTGATTTCATAGATGGAGGTGCCAATGGCTCGGTTGCCATGAGCATTTGAAACCAAATCCAAAGCCAAAACTCCCGGGTCAACTTGGAGAATGAGATACTTTGCATGTGGTGTGCTCTTCAAAGTTATACCATTAGGAGATACTAAGTTAAGATTCTACAGTGACTTGCAAGCTATGTGTTTCGTCACCAAGTGGATCGCTTGGTTTGCAAACCCAAGAGTAAACAAGATAGAATGCGTTGCCCACTCGACCCCTGCAAGCCCCTCCTCGAATAGAGTTAATGTGGGGAATGTCTGTGCGACTCTTCAACTTCAACACTGCCTTTTCTCTAGACAAAGCTTCCATGAATTACCGTTTGTTTCCGGTACTTCGGAATAAAATGGCAGAAAAAACTTCCGACAGCAAGTAGCACATATGTATTAGGTGGTTAACTAATTATTTGCCGTTTTTTTCAAGCTTCTGTGGTGCGCCTAGTAGAGAAGCTTTCGAAAACAACCAAACAGCATTCGATAGACAATGATTTGTTCTTTCACGAGATGTGTCTGCTATTCACGAAACTTTGAAATTTTGATAACTTTTTGACCATTGAAGTTGGAATCAAAAGTGAGAAAAATTGACCTCACCGACAGTGATTTTTCCCTGCTTCGTTTCAAGACTTTTTGCAAAACTACACATACCTTCTGAAAGCAGACGAATTTCTCTATAAAACAGTGTATAGTTTGTTTTGGTTCTCCTTGGTTGTTGTTTACTTACAGAGCGTCAAAGTGGGGTATCTCAAAGAGAACAATAATTTTTGGATGCTTGTGCTGCCTTTCTGCCTGACGTTTTCCAAGAGCTTCAAACACGTCACGAGAGAGCATTTGTTGTTCTATCAGATAGTATGTTTATTTTTTCATGCTAGCCGTTTTTTAAAATTTTTATCATGAAAGTGTTTTGAAAATTCCTCGACGTTTAAAACTTTTCGTTAGGAACCTTTTGCAGAATTTCAGGCACCATTCGAAAGAAGAGGATTTGGTCTATAAGGAGATGCATCACAGTTTTTTAATCGCACCAGGTTTTGTTAACTTTTAGGTCGTCAAAGTGGAGACTTCGATGGCTCGCGTGACCGCGCTGTGCGGCCAACGCGACGGCCGCACCGCCGCGCAATCACTGAGGGGGTCCGCGTGCGGCCGTCGCGTTGGCCGCACAGCGCGGTCACGCGGAAAATGATCGAGTCCCTCCACAAATCGCTCCAGTAGCAATGAGATCCATGGGGTCCGTCCGCATTGAACTTCTTTTTATCCGAGAACTTTACCTGGGAGTAGCGAACTTCTCCGAGATGGAAAATGGTGCACCTTGTTCCAATCTGTCGTCATGTTTTCACGCGCAAATCGACGACGTTTGGCTCTGTGGTTATCAGTCAACGTAGGAGCCTTTCGCATCACATCAAGGGCAATGAAGCAGCTTCCTTGTGTTGCTCTCCAGACGATCATTCGCGATGCACTCGGATAAACCGTCTTAACTGATCGCTAATGTCGAGTCCGATAACAGTCGCTGAATATGACGAACATCCTGCCAGGAGAGCACCGATGGTCTTCCAGCCACTGCTCTCGTTCCATATTTAGCGGGGTCTTTCATGTAGTTATTCAGGGCATTTTTGGAGCGACGAAGTGGAGCAGCGATCTGACGCCTGGAGTGACCTGCCGGTACCACGAGACATGTTGTTAGTACGAGTTGTAGACAGCAACAGAGTCAATGTCTACGTATTTGGTTTGACCAAGCATAAAACTTGCAGTTTTTTTCTTTAAAAATTTCACATTTAAGAAATCTTTCTGAATCATTTTGTTATGGTTTTCAACCTGGAAGAATTCATTGAAAGCAACTTCATATCATAAATGTCCGTTAACACAGAAAAATTACTGTTCTTGTGGTGGCCCTATTCTTTTAATGCTCACTGTATATGCCAGCACACTCAACAGAGTCGTGCCAATTTCTTGTCGCCATTTAAGTCTCGAAAGGCTTCTAGTCCATCTCCACAGAACCGGTGGATAAAACGGCGGATGCGGCACTTTTGCGCCGAAATGCGCCCCTTTTGGCTTGGTAACCCAACTAAAGGTGAGAGACACGAGGGACCGAGAGGACAACGGGCGGCAATTCAAGGGGCCAAGAATGGTTCCAAATCAAGTTCGAAGAATATGAAAAATGCATAAGAAAAGATAAGGCAAGAGCTGGTCAGAAATGATATATACCTACTTTTACGGATAAACCAATCTGGAAGAAGTCATAAAAAACAGTTGTTTCGTAACGAAAAAGCATAGTTCTGTCACAGCAGCACGTTTGTTACTGTAGTCTGGCCCCTTGTTCTCTCCCTTTTTGAATTCGCAATTCAATTCGCACTTCACAGGTACCCGGTGAAAAGTATAATTTTTTGTGTTTGTGTGTGTCTGAATCCCCGATTCTTATCTAGTAAAGATGTTTTGTATGAAAAATACTACGATTTGAATGTGATTTTTGTATTCCGAAACCAGATGGTCAAGTCGCTTGTTATGATATGAAGTAAAGGATGTTATTTAACATGGCGATAATTACTGCCTTTCTGGCCGAACAACTAGTATTTACTTCTCCTTTACGGGACTCATTTCTATACGAATACATTTTTAGAGATTTAGCAAAACAGGAAGGCAGGACGGGAAACGTGTTGGAGTACAGGGTGAAAAGAAGGCCAACGGATTATAACAATGTTAAAGGACGGCGGGGCTCGACTAATCGCTGAGCCCCAAAAAAGCCCTTATGCGCTCATCAAGGCTTTGTCATAATTAGTCGTTAGTGCGGTTTGGATCAAGATCTTTGTTAACCAACAACATGTCAGAAGAAGGACAAAACGTATTGGTAAACAAACAACATAGCAACGCAGGCAAATGTCACTCAATTAGAGAATACAATATGGGATGATCCACTACAGATTGAAAGTAAAAACAAATCGGGGATTTATGGCGTTGTGATTGATTGAAACTTAGTTTTTATCCTTATATGAACAACCATTTCAAATACTGTATACGAATTCAGAAAACATCAAAGAAACCTGATATCAGGAAGGTAATCAATCAGGATTATGACATTCAATGGGGTCCAATACTATAGGTTTTTGTTTCCCGAATGTTCTAAATTGATCACACTGAAAAAAATGGGAACATCGACGACGTGCTCACGAAATAGATTCGAAATGGATCTCTCGTCAGCGTGAGATGAAGGTTTGGGTGGACAAATGAAGTAATGAACACAATATTTTTCCGCGGACCTCGATAGAGTGAAAGAAATTGGGAGAAGCTAATCCTGACGATCGCTCCAAGCCACAGTGGTCGCTAAGGTTATATTCAAAAGACCTCCACAAAACGTAACGAACAAACCACCCTACTGATCAATGGCAAGAACATTTTCCAGGATCTTCATTCGATAGTCAATAATTTTCTGAAAAGATGGAAAGTTGGAGGCCGTTGTCGATCAAGGGAGCGTTCACAACCTTCTCTCTTAATGAATGAGTTAACTCATTGTACAGAAATAGAGCTTCAATGAGAATAAATTGTATAATAAGTTTTATTGTATCTAATGATGGAGAGTATGTTGTGTGTAGCTGCTGACAACTGCAAAACAGCAAGTTCATCAACTTTTTCAACCTAATTATGCTAATTTCATTGCCGCTCGTAAACAGCCAATGTTACAGATGCATACGTGCCACCGCACGAACAAATGAAAGCGTTAATTCGCCAGCAGGATAACAAATTTGTCACGGGCACATCGCGTTGTTCATGCGAATTCGATAAGAATATCTATAGTAAAGAATTCGTCTCGAATGGGACGAAAAGGGCATACGGGTGGACGAAAATTCCTCTCGAACCTTCGTTTTGCGGACGACATAGTCTTCGCGAAAATACAACTGAAGCAGGGACGATGCTCCGAGACCCAAGGAACGGATGTCAGAAGTGTGATTATCACACCGATTAACCACCTCCAGACGAATTCTGGGCGACATTTGCTTTAAGGATTATTGGGAGCAATGGAGTGATACCCTTTGGTGGGACAAGCTATGTATTATAGAAAACAGCTGTGTGAGTAACGCATAGCAGCTAATCTCCTACGAAGAAGGCGAGGACGCCGAAAAGTTAGCTCGAATAAACTGTAATATCAATCTTGGTTTTTGGCTTCAAGTAATCTCCTATGCATTACTCACTGAGTCAATTCTTCAGAATACCTCAACAACTCTTTTATAAAATTAGGCGAAAAAAGTAACAAAAATACGACAAGTTTTAGAATAGAAAATTCAAAACAGATTTTTGAAGTTATGATTCACTTCAAGCCTCGAATCGGATGACGAACGTGATATTCTAGACGCAACACCTATTGGAGGTGGATGGTAACATTTGACAAATGTTTTGCCAAAGCACAAGTCCGGAGTCAAAAAAGTTCTGCAGTAAAAGGATACGTAATTTTCAGAGAAGAAGCGGACGAAATTTCAACTTTTGTGCTCCGTCAAGTGCTTACACTTTAGTGCATAGTTTCCAATGGGAATTGTTCAGACACATGTTGCGAATAAGAAGAGCAGTTGAGCAAGGGGAAAACGCTCGTTGAATAGAAATTGAGGAACACAAACGTCATTAAGAAGAGACAGTTATCGTGTGCAGCTGTGCCAAGCGAGGTTAGAATGTGGAACAGTTTACTGATGGCTCATAACATGCAATGGTTTCTTACATATATAAATGGTTTTGTGGCTTTCCGAATGACTGATATGACTCAATCGCATCAACTACATATTAACCGTTCTAGGTCATTAATAGACCAATACACCTACTGACCTCGTAGCGCATTATAATTGTAATATCATACCGAGTTTTCAAGAAGAGCGAAGTAGAGACAATTACGTTTCCGTGCCGGAAAGAGAAATTTCCCCCGTCGGGATTACCTAGGCGAGGAGTGCTGGGTATTATCTGGGCAGAACGCGTCGTTGTTCGAGAGGTGCATGGCTGGCCATCAGATTAGCACCACCACCACGACATAGTGGACGCCACACGTCGACGACTGCCTCCTCCTTCGGGCTTAATTAGACCACGGACGCTGGACGAGAAGCACGAGAGATGGAACTCGCGAAATGACGTTATATTAATGGCCCATGATCGTATTACCGCAGAACAAAAAAACCACAACAAAAATTCTTCGCTTCTTTCATTTTTCAGCAAGATTGGACGAGTTACAACTCAAATGGAGAGCACAGTTTGGTCGTCAACAATCTCGAGCACATCTACTACCTGAAATGGGGAACCGCAGTAAGGCAGTGACATTCAAGACTGCCTGAGAGATTTAGTAGCGGTCAAAAAGATATGCTAACCTTGCATTTTGGAGCACAAAAGCTCAAATCGAAAGGAATCTCGATCCATTACATAGTTGAGAGTTTCATTCGAATATACATCGATTTATCGATTTGTTGCGAAATCTTGATTTTTTGAAAAACATTTCAAAGGGATTTTCATATGCAATTTCAACCGCGTATGTACAATACCGGACGCGCTGCAACGACAAAACAGCGATAGCGGCGCTCTGGAGCGCCGAAATGTGCCGTTTCGGTGTCCACGCGTGGTGACCCGGGTGGTGTCAACCGCAGCTTATTTGCGCCCCATGCCCAATGAGGGGCCCCGCGTGGTAGCCCCCTCGAGCTACCCCGTGGGGCCCCCTGCTCCAAGCTTGAGATGCTAGGAAAGGACGCGCCGCGTATTTATAAGCAGCGAGAAAAAGGCGGAGCTTAGTCGGTGATGAGTCACCGATCGAGGAACAAAAGCAACGGGATCCGAATATGGAGGAGTTAAAAAAATCGACTGAAAACAAGTTCCACAAATTTGGGAAAGGTGTATATGAAGAGATAGAGCTCAGGCTGCTATGCTCGAGTATATGTTATTTTTGCAAATAAATCAATTTTAAAGAAGTCATTCTGAAACGGCTGGTTTCGGCCGCAACCGCCGTTTTATTGTTGCGGCTCGTCCGGTACTGTATTACTGGGTAAGCCGGATAACCGGATAGACGTATAACATATCGAGAACCATTGGTTCTCAACACAATCCTGAGTAATATTCTGATAGAGCATGATTCACTTATTATAATAGTGTGTGAAGGTACGACTCGGAAATTATAGGTTCTTTGAGCGAAGTAATTCGTTGTCAGGAAATGTTGAAAAATGGTCCATATGTGACCCGTGCAAGGCACTAGAACTGGAACCTTAATATTGGCCAGATACGGAATATCGACTTGATTGAGCTTTTCCCCTTCCTTGGCTTTACTAGGAGCAGCTTGACTGAGACAACTGACACCATGAGCAGCCCTAAATCATTTCATACCTTTTTGAAATACCGCGCTAATCTATTTCTAGAATCAAGCTATCTATCTACGTATTTTACCTGAAAAGTGTTCTCCTTGTTCCTTTCTTTACGAATTAGACTCTTTACGAATACGAAACTCTTCGCGTGGGATGAGTTGGATATCTTTTTTCAGTTCTATTAGATTTTAGGTTTTATAATACCTGACGAGATTAGTGGCTTAGAAAACCTCACTTGAAATACACTGTTACCCCTGCCAGCTAGCTTCAACAATCACGTCCGTTCCGTCCCCATCGAACTGTCACAAAGCGAAATGTTGCATCATTTCACGACATCGAATTCACTGAGCCACCAGTGGCTCCGTCAGCACCTTTAAAGTTTGAGCGGGCTTTCAAATAGGTGATGCCAGATGAAGAAGAGTTGTTCCTTCGAGTGAACGTTTACCTTTACGGTCGAAGAATGTCACACGTGTTCTTACAACAGGGCGCGCGTGGTGCAGGGGTGAAAGGCGTATCTGACACACGCACGATCAAGTGGTCGATCCACGCAGGTTATCTAAGCCTTCCATCCCTCCGGGGTCGGGAAAGTTCGTACTTGTTTGATAAAGTGTACAATCGTAAAGATGCCACTGTTGCTCAGCCCAGTGTCTGATAAAGTGATAAAGTGAAGGCACTGATGTGGTTAGTAAGCAAATTCTATCTCGAACTGTATGTGCTGCAAGCAAATGCTCGTCTACATCGATTTCCAAGAGTCAATCGGGCAAACCTTATGCTTTCCACAATGGGACTAACAAGCCTAGATAATAAATTGGTTAGTGATGTCAAAAATCTCTCAGTGGAATGTTTTTTCCTTGTACAGAACGTGAAACACTGAGAACCGAAAACGAATTAGTAAAGGTGGAGGACTTTCCCACAAGTATGTCACAACACGGCATAGACTAATCGTTGACAAATTCACACCGCATAAAGTCCTGACGCGAGTTCGAAGCCAGCCAAACTCGGGATTTTCGCGATGAATTTAGAAGAATACGAGCAATAATAATAAAAATGTTTTATGCGGAAATTTGACTCTCAGCGAAATACGGCACCAAGCTGGAAGTGAACACCAAAATCAGCGCGGCAGCCACACCCTTACTTCCGTTCGTGCTCTTCACAATTTTCATATCGCTATCTGTTGAGTAGTCAAAACTTATATTCTGCATACCATATTAGCGATGGTGGTTTGAAAGGAATGTTCAGCGAAACAGTAATCTCAATAGAACACAAGCCAAGCGCAAAGGGTAATATTGGGTTGTCAAGGCAATATTGTCCTTTTGGTATTTACGCCTGCCATATAGCGGGTTAAAGTCACCCGCATGGTACAGTGCGTCAATATTGCAATAGTCTGAAGATCTGAATTCAATCCTGCGGAAACAGTAATCTCAATAGAACACAAGCCAAGCGCAAAGGGTAATATTGGGTTGTCAAGGCAATATTGTCCTTTTGGTATTTACGCCTGCCATATAGCGGGTTAAAGTCACCCGTTATAATTAATTTTAGGCATGGTACAGTGCGTCAATATTGCAATAGTCTGAAGATCTGAATTAAGTACAATCCTGCGGAACTAACGAAAAAGGGACTTCACAAGAAGAACCTTATTTTAATCAAAAACTCTGACATAGCGAATATTTGCAGTGCCTATCGAATTTGATGTTCAATTACATCGAGGAAGTGCAGAAACGGACAAAGCTTTTTCGACGATCAAATACATAAAAAATAAAGAGTTTCTGGAGATCAACCCTCCCGACAATGAACTTAAGGCGAAACACCACAGGAGTGGCGCTTCTCATCAGAACTACGTACAGAGGTCGTTGCATGATTGCTTAGTCATGATTTTCTCGATGAGGCTGACAGCCTAGTAAAATAAGATAATATAGCGGAAATCAGCAGAACCCGAAGGTCTCGGCGACACATAGAAGCAGTGAAAACATGGTCGTGGTCGTTGTTCCTGTTTCCTTGACGCGAGTCTACGGCATCACGAGTGTCACACGATGTAGCAATCAGCACACACTGGCAGCGAGGAGGAAATGAGGGAGGAATGCTCTGTTCGAAAGAAAATTAAAGAGAGATCTTTAGTATGATACCTGGTGAAGCAGAATTTATACCTAAACACGAGAAAGGTAAGTAAATCAGACCCCTGCTGGATGGAAGCGAAAGGCTTTACATATGCGAGTGCGACCGATCACACAGGGTTTTAGAAGAACTGGAGCGTTTCTGGCAGCATAGAAAAGGCAGCCGCCGACATTGCGCGCTCCATAGAGACGTGCTTTCATCCTCAGAATGGAAATGATGGAACGATGTCAGGCAATTACCGAAGGCGGAAGTCATCAAAGAATGCAACCGAAGCTTAAACATGAGCAGAGCTCACGAGTCTCGTGTGGAACAAAGCACGCATTAGGTTGTCAAGAAAGTTCTGTCATTATATTTAAAGCGTCGTAACTCTACTCATGTCCAGCCGTTTTCCTTAATTCAAGCCCCATTCGAAAGAGCACATCGTTCTCTAGGGAAGGCAGTATAAAGTGTGACGCTATCGCGAATGTTTCAAGATCTGGATTAGTTAAAATATTCGACATTCGGACCCTCTGCTCCTAGTGCGAATGAGTGTTGCGGGTTCATCAATTGAAATGGATTTTGCGGAGCCACTTTCATAAGGACTTCTGACCTACGACGAAGAACGGATATTATACTATGATGAGAAGAGATTTTCCCGTTTTTTACACAACGATGAACCTTCTGAGACGGTTAAGAAACCAGAGTTTCACGACACGAAGACAATGGTGACGTTATGATGAACTGCAGCAGTACTAGAGTGCCTTTTGTTCCATACTCTTCACCAAACGATAAAGAAGGAAGTGTACATCGTGAATATATGTAACATTCAAAACGATTCAACCGAAGCTAAGAACTATAGAGTTCCTGCTACATTTTACAGCAACGCAAATCCACGTGTTTTAAAATATCATCTCCAGAATTCAAACCAACGACACATTGAAACTCATCTTCGTCCGTCGAAATTGCCAGACCTCGGACTAACTACCCGCCAAATTTCATACGTTTTTATGGCTTCTCAAGGAAGAGAGGATCCTAATACCAACACGATGTCGAATCCGCCTTGGAACATTTGACTTAATTCCTATCTTTAGACTTTCGCGATAGCGGCACGCTTTATACTGCATTCCCTAGACAATAATGTGATCTTCCGAATGTTGGTTAAATGAAGAGAAACGGTGAGACATGAGCCGAGTTATGGCGTTTTGAATATATGCTGCAAAAAATGACAGAACTTTCTTTACAACCTAATACCTACCTAATAACTGAAGGTGATCAATGGCAATAGGCGGTGAACCTTTGAATTTTGTGTAAGAAGCATTTCATCCTGACATTTGATGCTTTAGATCTCGCTTTCTTTAGAAATTTTGATTTTGGATTCTCTTGGTTTACATTTTCTTCACGCGAGAAAACCATAAGAATATGGCAGATGATTGCGCTGTAGGTTTTCTCGGGACCGCAGCTTTCGAAACGTTTTCGCAACTGTATTCGTCTTCTTAGGGCGGCTTTGATGAGCTTTCTAACCATGCACGTATGGAGCATAGAGCAAATTGAAGAATGTTTGCCTCGGAGATTCTCCGATGAATTAAACTTCTAGCTGCGCACGGATCCCTTCGAGCAGGAGAGAAGATATGGAACCAGTCGAACAAGAGGACGAAAAGCAATTATAAACCCTTTACACGCTGCAACGAGAAATTCTACTCTTACCGTGAATTTCCAGTTTTATTACCGCTTTTCTGCGGGTTACTATTATATATACCAGAATACAATGTTACAGTGATGGTGCTAGGTTTATCGCAAAAATCGTATCTCAGGCGGGATTCGAACCCGCGTTTCAACCTATCCGAGGCTGTGCACTGGAATTTAAGTGTAAATGCTTACAGCTTAACTGGTGCAATGCCGAATCCGGCTCACCGGCTCAGCCCGTTATTACGGGTGAGTGCTGAAAGTAAAAGCCGTACAGGCTCAAGGAAGGTGCTAGGGATTCGCAAATAGTCGTCTCAGTCTCTCAGAGAGGGTACTGACACACGCACGGTCGAGTGATCGCCGCTCGGCTACCCAAGCCTTCTATCCTTCCGGTTCGGGTAAGGTGATACCAGAATTGCATGGTGATGTAAAGTCAACTGACTTGGAATAGCGGTTGATCTCCATAAGTCATGTTATAAGCCAAATACGCATCCACGATGACTCAATGATTCTAAATCGAACACGAATGTAGAGATGCGACCTTATTGTTAGAGGACTGATGAACGAAATCCATTCTTATGTTTCCCTTATTTTATGCCGGAAATAGACTCTTAAAATAAAGACGAATTTTGTTGGGCCACTTTTTTCAATCCCATCCAAAACCCATTAAGCCGCTATGAATTCTTCAGGTACGATGAGTGTCGAGGAGTTGTACTACGGAGACATTCATTTAGAATGCCATTATTCGGAGACGCACTACCAGCGGTTATCATCGAAACGCTCACCGAGGGACTCTCGTGGGATAAAAACGCGGCACAAAAAAGTTTTTAACGATTGAGCGTTCTTTTCATTTTTGCGCACTTCGTTTCCATGTTTCTCCATAAGAAACATGTTTTTCTCCACCTTCGCAGAAATCGGGCTATAGGAACACACCGACGACAGATTTAAATGGCACTCTGGCTAGTAGATGTTGAACTATACAACTAGTGCAAACTAACACAATTACAAGTAAAAAACAATAGCAAATAATTAAAACGCAAACTAAATTTGTCAGCGAAAAAATGTAGTCGACGGCATCTCAGACAAAATTCAGTAGAAAATCAGTGCCAATAATAAGTAGTTAGTAATCAGTAGTAATCAAATCATCTAACTGACATATGTATAATAATGCCTCTTTTTATTCAATCCTTTTCTAGCATGTGTTCTATGAAGAAATATGTATGATTGTAATATTTATAACGCGAGAACGAAGGGTATTGAAACGTAGACGGAGTTTTATTGCACTAATTACGCTTGACGATCTTCACGTCGTTCAGAGAGCAGAGTGAAAGCCACGCGCTCGCCAACAAAGGTCTCCGACAAAATTGGGTTTTGAAAAGCTGTTGCAGAACCTAAAGAAGCATGGCCAAGCAGTGGGTGGGAATCATAGGTGTTGCTGTGAGCGAATGTATCCCATCAGTATCTCATTCATGATGAAGTTATTCCATCTGTTTAGTGTCTACATTTATATGAAACCAGTTGTGCTTTAAGCAATATTAAACAGTGCTGTGTATTGAGCAGTGTAAGGCGAGCAACGAAGATATTAAGTAGAAAATAAAAACCAACAAGTCCATCAGAGCAGCGCTTTTGACACCCTTTTGGATGCGACATCGAGTTCGACTTCCATTCAGAACCATCGAAGCATGCGGAATACCTATTTTGCATAATGGTAGTCAACAGATCTATTTTTTAGCCGGATATTTTTACAGAATGAAAGTAAAATGGTCTATATTGACGAACAAGTATCGAAGAACATCATGCACGAAGGGTCGGTCACAGTATGTGGGTGACCCTCGCGAGCTCTTCTCCGGGCTTCTAGGCTCTGACGAAGGCAAGTAGGCTGAAATGTCAGCCGAATAAATCTGTATCTCGGCCAGCTCCAACAATTCGAACTAGACCCGCGTTATACATTCTATGGCAAAGGTAAAACTGACATCCTGCTGCTTCACCGCCCGTTTCAAATTCGTAGTTATGAGGAAGGAAATACTACAGTCATTTACATGTACTTCGATAATAACATTGATATCTGTGCTCTACCAGTGTAATTCTAGAAAAATGTGTTCCCATTAGTGCTTTCAAGCTTTCAGTGTGTAAAAAAACTAAAAACTTCCAAACTGAATTTACACCTGAGCCCACAACTTCCCCTCCCACCCGAAGACGCTAAGTTATCGCGAAAATTCGTTCAACTCCGATTGAAGATGAATTTTTTCGGTGACAATTGAAAGTCGCGTTCTAACATCAAGGAAAAATTGAGTTTTTTTCGTTTCTTCTCTAGTTTTTTTCGCTTTCCTTTATGGTAAAACACATGCGTCAATTTGTCACCGAGAAAAATTGTGTGAAATATTCTATGCGAATTAATAGGATAAGGAGAAAAACGATAAAGAGAGGGAAGGACGAAAGATGAGTAAATGGAATCAATCTCCCGGAGTTTAATAAGGCTTCATAGGCTTCATTTTTCAACAAGCGAAATAGCCGCTAAAGCCGAGATCAGGAGGTGTTATTGAAACCGGACTCCTCGGCGCATGACAATAATAATACACATCTAAATAATTCACAGCCAATGAATTAGGCAGTCATTGGTGGCATCATAGGAGGGTATGGGGCACATAATAACGGATGTAATGAGATTAATCTCCATAGTTATGACAGCAGGTGAAATTAGCATTTAAAACCTGACATGAATTGAGCTTTATACATTATTTATGTCCTGCTTCAACGAAATTGAGCACAATGGTAAAAGAGGCTTTCATTTTTTCCGAATCATCCTCCTATTTATAACGTTAAGAGAGGTGTGTGTGTGGAACAGTTTCGATTTACTTGAGAGCTTTGAATGAGGAGCAGAAAGATTTGAAGAAAAAATGAAATAAAAATGAATGTGCACGTAGAGAGAATTCACCATTTCTTCTGTTATTTGAATGATGCTTCTGGGGTACGTCATCATTTGCAATACCCTCACAAGCGAGCAGGGCGGGAACACTCGCTAATGTTCTGCATTCTGCTATGCCGAAAGAGATTAGTTAGTGAATGAGTTTTATTGATGGCCTAACGCTTCGACCTGGTCGTAGTCGCCAGAGGCCTAAAACGTGTCTCGAAACTTCTTATCTTAGGTGTGTCCGGCCAAGTGCCGAACAATCCCTTGCATTGCAAAATCTACCTAACACAGCCAATGCAAAACCTACCTAACACAGCAACAGAGTTAGGCAGTCAGGCAGTTTTGACAAAATTGCAAAATCTACCTAACAAATTGTAGAAATCGAGAGATATCGCATGTCCTACCCCTTGTTCCACAGGCAGTGGTGGCGAAGTGTCAACCAGCTCTGCTTGACAGTTGATGCGACTGAGGCATATCAGTCATTTCGAAACTTTCAAAACGGTGTAAACGGTAAGAAGTCATTGCTTATGGTGGGACACTCACGTCGGTTGTTCATACAAGGATTCCTTGCGGAAATCCAAAACGCTTCCAATGCTTTCCTAGACGATATCTCGTTCTCATACGATATAGTTCTGCACTTTATGTCAAAAGCATTCCCGTCATGCACTTCATGAATGTGCCTTCCGAAATGCTCTTCCCTTACTGGCCAAATGTTCATTTATACGTGCAAGCAGAACACGACCGGTCTCCCCACTGTACTTGCCGTTGCAAGCCCTGCATTCAATCTCATACACCATACCTCATACAAATAACAACATCGAACGTCAGTTACAACAAAACAGGCTATACAACGCTGAGTGCCTATCGGAGAACTGCGTTTTTTGTCTTTACGGAAAAATGGAGATAGTGAGTAGTAAGTTTTTTCCTCAATAAACTGGCCGGCTTCCGCGTGCATGGGGTAAGATGTATGCCAGCAAGAATGCGACACATAGTAGTCCAACAATCCTAAATACAGGTATATCTCAACTGGGCTCTTTTTCAAAAAAATAAATTTGAAAAATTGAGATGCGGCAGATATTAAATTGCAAGGTTTACAAGCTGATATTTTAAATATGTTTGCCTAGCAAAGAATTAAAAATCTTACGATTAGAAATGTTAGTGTTCAAATAGCTCTCGGATTTTGTATTCTTCACCACACATGAATACGAAGAAAAGGAATAAATGTCATAGCTGCGTACCACGCCAATCGACAGGCCGAAGCCCACGAAAACATAAGATTGAGTTCAATACACTGAATGTGATGTAGAAATGAAATGAAATCCTGATCAAAGAAATTGATGTTGGAGTTGTTATGAAAGCCTCGTTTAGAAGAACTCTAAATGCCTAAAACCATCTCACAGTATGGCAGTGTGGTAAAGCATGGAGCTAGAACCGATGGTCCACAAAAGATAGTTTTTCGACTTCTTCATGGCAAACAATGTGTTCGGAGGAATATGTATTGCATAGACTAGATAAAACGGTAACGAGATATTTTCTCCTTCATTTTATTTTACATGAACAAGTCGTGTGTAACAGTGACATATTAAATAAAACGACCATAAGAATAACAAACAGTCAATAATTAACATAAACTCAACCCAAGTGAATATCTCTAAGTGCTCCAGTCGGCACTCAGAGATATTCGTTCCGGTGTTATCTGGACGCAGGAGAGCTGTCATCTTGGTCTTGCAGTTGATTAAGCCTCGACGAAGGTTGCGTATGCTCTTGCCTGCTTCGGCCGCCTCAACTGACGCAGCTACTCTTCTCTCTTTAAGATCTTCCTTTATCACTTCTCTGCACAACTTCGCGAGCTTGTACGTTTGCAGGTAGCTCGTACGTTCGGTTCATCCGAAGGCGAATAATTCATCCGCGCTCCCTTTTCCACTACTTCTGAAACGTGGATAGGAAGCGGTGCAAGAATCGAAGCTGAAGGTGCTTATTTATAATATGTAGGGCCACTAGCAGAAGGGCAAGTATATCGGTACTGAATTTTGCTTCGGGCAACATAACAACAACAAAGGAACGGACTCGAGAGCCATTATGGCACCAATGGAACCAATACCAAATTTACAACAAACCGACGGATGGTGATGCAGTGGTGAGAAGGCGCACTTGCACTCGCACGGTAGAACAATCAATCCTCACCTGACGCCTATCAAAATTTCCTATATCGGAGTCAGATGTATTGAGGCTTGTCTGAGGAGGTGGAGGTACTGCATTGTATAAACGGCTCCCACAAGTGATTGTTTAGGCAAAAATACATTTAGCATGCCTCTACGATTCTGAATGGAAGACAAATGCGCAGTCACGTCCGCAGCGGAATGATCAGCGTCAACCACTTTACCTTCTTAAGCGAGCCTAATGATGAATTCCTGTCTTAAACCCCTTCCGTGGTGTTTTTCAGCAACTAGTACCAGTCGAACATAGTCATATAAAATCAGTTTATCGCATTTCGGATTTAAATAGATGAACAAACGTGAGGTCCATAAATACTGATAATATAGATTCTATGAATGTGGATAGAGAAGCATTTCGGTCTCAGTGAATAATAAAGCTTCTTCAGACACAAAGCGTCTGCGCCTAACTGCTTTCGAAACAAGCGCCGAATTGGCTCGTTAGGTGGCAGACCAATCGCCCACAAATCCTTCAATAACGGCTATCGCATGTAAACAACCCACTAGACTGGAGTCGCTTTGAGGGTGGGCAAAGAGCCCTGCACGGCTGACTTGGCATAAAAAGATCCCAATGAATGTCCAATGTCAGAGACAAGCAGAATCCTAGACTAAGGAGAATGATTAACAACTGAAAACTAAATAGGGTGGTTGGAAAATCGAGAACCGTTTCACGACATCTTCTCATTTTACTATGCGTGCAATGTACAACTTACTAGAGTCTGATCACCATCAGGAATCACGAGGGCGCGCGTGGTACAGCGGTAAGAGGCGCTACTGACACCTGCAGGGTCGAACGATCGATGCTCGCCCGGGCTAACCAAGCCTCCCATCCCTCCGGGTTTGGGTCAATTGGTACCAGACTTTTATGGAAAGGTAAAGACACTGGCAGAGTATAGCAGCTGACCTCGCAAGTTAATGTATAGGCCGAATACGCATTCACCATGTCTCTACGAATCTGACTGAAACACGAATGCGGCGGTGCGTCCTTAGGAGACTTACTAGCGCCGACACCTTTACCTTTTACCTTCACCAGGAGTCCCGACAATGCTCCACGTAACTGTCCCACGCAGATAAGCGATGAAGTTCTTCCAGAACTGGAGGTGCAATGGGAGCTTACCGAGGGTATGTAAATGCAGAGAAAAGACACCAGCCGAGGTTCATTGAATGATACACACTAATCTGCTATCAAAAACCCAACATCCCTCCGATACCCTAACCCCACAATTAACGTAGACGATGAGGTAGTGAACGTTCCCCCGAAATAACAACCACAACAGATTAAAAGAACACGGCGACAGCCCTATCCTTTCTCGTAGATTAAATATCATAAGCGATATTATTATTCTTATTATTGATGCGGATAGGGATCAATTATAGTACAATAAGTTACGGATTCACAATGGGCGCCATATGTACAGACACGCGTCATCACATCTGAAAATGCACTGCTGTTCTTCTGAGCACAACGATAATTGCTTTAAGGCTGCCTGTGTTGCTGTTCGCTAGTGTCCACAGATGTCCTAAATACAGCTGTGCTCTTAAACTATCTGAAAATCAAAAATGAGATAACATCGCAACCTCCGAGGGTCCTCCTCTCACCTACCACTAGTTCTTTCACGGACCAAACTAACAAAAATTACTTAAAATTGCAGCCATAATAGCAGAATAGGCAAAGCAAAGCCATAATATTCTGTGAAATATTCACGAACAAGAGTGAAAAGCGAAACAAGTGTTAGAACTGATGAGGTGATGGATTGTACGTTGTATGGCGATAACGTTTTTCGCTGTTTTGGTTTCAATTCGAATGAAAAAATGCAGGAAGACTAGGAGAGTATTGATCTATAACAGAGTGAAGGGATGGATTTTCAGTGTTAGGCTCGCAATTGATGAGAAGGTGACAGAAAATCTCTCTCCAACCATGGCGATTCTCTAAGAGTGTCCTGAAGAGCTGCTTAGTGATGACAAGCACCGTGATACCCGGAGTCGTTGCCACCTTCACGACAAATTCAGGAGGAGGCGGTGACCACCAGCTGTGATAACGTTGCCAGCGATGGTTCAAAAGTCAAGCAAATTGGCATATAGCCACAGACTTACCTACGGGGGGTTACGGATGGTTGAAAAAAAGCGACCAGAACATTATAGATCAGATAGACACCGCGACATATTTCTGTTTAGAACTTCGAGCTTCGAGCAAGCTTCCAATGCCACTTGTTGGAAATGGGTGGGTATTGGCGTCGCTTACCGAAGTCCAATACCACCGCAAGGCATTCACCAATACGGTTCAGACCGTTTAGAAAGCAAGTCAACACAAAACGAAATCAACCAGACGAAGACGTGGGACTGCACATTAGACAGCACTTAGCCCAAAATTACCGCTTTTGCTGGGAGCTGTCGCGCATTCGGTCGTGGTCGATGAAAACACTGCGACCGCAATGACGCGTCGACGCACCATACTGCCATTAGTGGGCTGTTGTGGTGGTGGAGCGTGCCGTGCTTTCACCGCCTTCGAATTTTTGCATTCCGTTGTTGTTTCGTTTGTGATTGCCATGCCAGTTGTTGTTTTAATAGCACCAATGGACTTTTCATATGAAGAAGTCGCGATGAAACTGCAGAAAACGGAAACCGTTTGCATAGCATATTATAATTTTTTCATTCCATGACGTTGTTACCCCGATCAATTACGGGGTACGTCTTTCTCGATGGTGGCCGCGTCTCCTTTAACTTTGGTGCTGTTTTCGCTCCGCTGAGGCCATAATGCCACTTCCATGTCTCAGTCTAGAGCTCCATGCGGTGTGCCCATACGATCGCAGGTTCTTGGGCACCACTTTTTTGCATGCGACTCTCAATCAGTCTTGTGGCTGTGACAGTTTTCGTCCATCAGTCGATCTGTCTGACACTGATACCCACACTCTTTTAGCTATTCCTAAACTAGGTAAGGATATCTGCCTCGAACGGGATGAAATACCCAATCGGCATCGAGATCCTAAACCAAGGCTTCTAACCTCTCACCCATCCCTCCTGCATAGCATATTATGGATGAATACAGATAATAGATGAGGATACACTTATGCTTACTGCTAACCTATGGGAAAATTTAATTGAATTAGTTCCAGGTCTCGGAGGTTGCCTAATCATTGTAAACAAGGAGGATCGCACCTTCGATCGTTCATGACCCGCCGTTATTCCGTTATTCAGAAGGCGAAGGCAGATGGCAGATTCATTTCGAAGATGTTCTTCGGCTTCGCTGGTCGTCCGATGTTGGCCATGCGTACAGAGTCGGCGTTTCGGGCGAGAAGTCGCGACACGGTGCGCGACAAATCGCCCGCTTCGTGACGAGCGCACGATTCGTCGGCTTGGTCTTCGAACGCACGGTTTCGAAGAGACGCCAACACCTGCTCCGTGCGTTCCTTCAAAATCGAAATCAGTTTCCGAGAGGGAGACTGAGAACTCATTTGGGGAAATCCTCTCACCCGCTCTTTACGCTCCTCCTCTGCTGCATCTGGAGGGCAATTAGCGTACTGTCGCAGTGCAGCAACCGTCAGCGGCAAACCGATGTTGTTTGGTTCTGGAAATAGTGGCTAGTGGTATTCTTCCCACGCTCTCTTCTACTTGGAAGGGAAACTCACTTAGATTAACAGTTGTAATAGAGAATATAGTGTTGCGACGACTTTGACGAGCACTTGTTGGTGGAGTCCAGTCTACCGAGAGATCCACAGACACGTCGTCAATGCCAGCTGAAATTTAATTTTTTCAAATTTGGCGAAGAGCGATGACGCGGATGTTCGAAAATCCGAGCTATGGCTGATTCAGAGGCTGCGGTCAACTCCGCCGTTAGACAGAGGTGACAGAGTCTACATCTATGCACTATGTTGCCGCGCCGCCATGCCACAGTCTCTGAATAGGCCTTAAGCCTTCTATCGCTACGAGATCGGGTAAATTGACACCAGACATGTTTGAGAAGGAGAAGACACTGACCTGGTATCGAGGTTGGCCGCACAGGTCATTGTGCTAGCCAAATACGCATTCACCATATCTATACGATCATAAGCGAAAATCGTAGGTGTAGGCGTGTCTTTAGGGGGCTGATGTACACCAGCCACTTTAACTTTTACCTTCTACACTAGTGGCACTATCAATGGTAAATCATCATGCGAACTCTTACGCACGTTAAAAAAAAACTCCAGCACGTTCTGACCCCATACGTCGTACTGATTTGATGCTCATCATGCGGATTGAAACAACAAGGCACAGGTTGTTACTGACCTAGCCAAGAACGACTACAGTGACCGCTTAATGGGACTCCCGACCGTTCGTTCAGGTAGAAGGTAAAGATAAGCTGCCGATGTTAATCAATCCCCTAAGGGAAGGCCGCCGCATTCGTAGTCCACTCAGAATCGTAGAGGCACGGTGAGTGCACATTTGGCCTCGAGGCAACAGCTAAACCATATCAAGTCAGTATATCTACCGTTCCAGTTGAGTCTGGTACTAATATACCCAATCTCGTAGGGATGGAAAGCTTGGATGGCCGGGGCGGCGATCGATCGTTAGACCGTGCAGGTATCAGGAGCGCCTCTTACAAATATGTATCACTGTGTCGTAGTCGAAAACCGACTCCGACAACAGTGGCACAGTGAACGAAATCACTGACCTGTTGGCAAAATTGGAGACGACTGCCCGTCAGCATGGTCGGCCTCTTGCTCCTCTGTCGACTTACTGGCAGTGATAGTGAACGGTTGCGATAGGCGAGAGACATCCTTTCCAGCAGCCTACAGATACCATATCAGCGTCAGAACATCCATTAGGGCAAGTAACGGGAGCGGACAAAAATACGAACACTCACAGTTTTTGAGGACAACTGAATTAAGCATAGGTAGACATCAGCGCAGAAACACAATATACCTTTAAACATTCGGCGACATCATTTCGATCGAACAGAAGGCCCTCAACTTCAGTGATCTGACTTAATTCGACCCTCTCCACCTCTTCGCTGGATTCGTTCAAAATCTTCCCTTGAGGGTGATCTTCTTCGTCAGCAAGCAGATTCAGACCGGGTGGTCCGCGAGCGCGACAAGCGACCACCTGAGCACACTTCTTTAATTTTCATTGTACAGTTCCACGAAGGACGACATGGATAAGAAGGAACAGAGGGATCTTTAATGAAGGGTAGAATTCACTCTATACCGCTTAGAGATTCATTACGAGACAGATAAATCTCAATCCATTTGAAGATTAGCAGAAGGGAGCGCATTACTTAACCCCCAAATTTCCCTTGATATCTTGTTTCAAAAATTCTGAATCTATTTTGGACAAACTCAGGGTGTTGACCAGATCACTAAACGATTCGTTGTTGTTACAGTGCACCTTACACTTGAGACTGAGTTGAACCGTGAGTGAGCAGACAGATCAGAAGAGATGGATGATCGAGGTAAATAATCAAAAGGAAGTTCATCCACCTAGTGTAAAACTATAAAAAAGAAGCTTTGTGTCTGGGAATCACAGATTATGAGAAGATGAAATTACCAAAATATCGCACTGTTCAAGTCGCTACGAATTTTAGCACGAAAATGTATTTTGGAAACGTTTTCCACTAGAATTTCCAGCTACATGAATCGGGTTTTCGATGACACTCTTCGATTCTCTTTTATTTCGTTTCGCCTGACAACAGATGTTCTTACCATCCCGTTGTTTCTGTTTGCGAGTTGTTTTGTTGTTAGTAGTTGATTTCCTTAGGTCCATATGTACTACATGTTGTACCAATGTTTCTACCACAACCGTTTGTGTGCATCTTAGAGCATCTCAACGATAATAATATAAAAATATATGTGTGTAGAAATGTGCAAAAATTATTCAATAACGCAAGTTTAAGAGAAGAAGGCGGATTTGCCGGAACGTTAGCAGTAGTGAAATTGTAACAGCCTTGGTTAATAGTATTCCACATATTTATAGTATTGTAGTGCTTATTATAACATTGAAATTAATCGTGTAATAATAGTACTATCTACAAACCATTAACGAGATACCCTGATAACCATTAGTATTCTATCCTACAACTAACCCTTTCCTTGGTAACTAAGGAGTGGAGGTATCGGATAAACATACCCACCTGCTGAACGTGTTGACAAAGCGATGGATTCGCCATGAGCTGTGCGGCGAGATTCATGTACTTGGCGACGAGATTGTGCAGTGCGATGCGTTTTTCGTTCGAGAACGCCATCGACTGGTCGACGGCTAGCGACTGCAGAGCAAATGCCAGACGGAATAACTCGATTAGTGTCTGAAACAACCAATGTCAAGGTGGCATATCCGTGAGCCTTTTCGCGTAAAGATCTTCGCCAGAAAAGACACGATCCTAAGGATGGTTAATGTTTGCACAACAACATTGCTCACCACAAATAGGGCTCCCCATAAGTTAAGCACTCATCAAGTTCTAGGAACATCGACCGAGTTCTCCCAATGTGAACCCATTCGAATATCCCCTGAAGCATGAGACTGCCACAAATTCACAGGGGTATCATATCATTGACGGACAAGAAAGGTACACGCACTCGGCAAGCACCATTTCGAGTGCTCAATCACTTCCTCCTCGATAGCGAAGGATTGCATTTCAAGTGATTCTTATTTTCCAGTTGCAAAATATAGAAAATATGCCGCCTTTTCACCGCGATAAGCCTTTATGAGATATTCTTTGCAATTCCTAGACATGCAAAAAGAAAACCGCCAAAAAACGCTATTAGGTAATTCACCTCGTCATATCCAACTTCGATACACAACAAGCTCATGGTGCATTGAATTGCATCCATGTGCTGTAGTAAGTTCGCATCCTCTGCTACCAGAATAGCGGCTCTGAAAATGGGAGATCATTTGCAACCGTGAATATACATACAATACAATTGAAAGAGTCGTTCATATTCGACGGCAGAACAGCACTGCAATCAAGCTGAAACAAAGATGATTTATGTACGGCACACTCCATGAATGCGACGGTACAGTTCAGAAACGTTCCTGCTAATTCATCATCGCCGTAGGCTTTCCAAAGTTTTCCCTTGTGACCCATGCAGCGTCCTCTGCGTCTCTGCTTCATACTTCTTGCTCATTACTGTACTGTTTTGCTGCCGAGTATGAATGCGCCTCAATAACTTGAGAACCAAACATACCGATATAGCATGAGTGTCATATCATGGATATGCTTCCGCATGAACATCTGATCGGCTCGCGAACATTTCTCTACTGTCAACTGTACATCGGACACATCGAGAACGTATGCCAAGTGAGACAAATGTGAAAGATTATCGTGTCTAAATAAAGTCAATTATTATAAAGTCAAAAAGAAAAGAGCACGCTTACACTCACCTATCGAGAAGCGTGTGGAAAATCTGCTGCGTTCCCAGTCTCACTTGAGGATCATTCACCAACGCCAGCTGTATGAGTGTGTGAAGAAACGAGTCGGTGAACACAGTGGCCAAGTAGGCGGTACGATACTTCGTTGCCACCTAAAAAATAAACTTTCGTGACGAATACCAGTTCTAGAATTTAGATCTCAATGTTTCCCGTACCATTCTAGGCGAGAAGGCTCCGAACACTAAACATTCCATCATACGGTGACATTCTTGCAGAACAGCTGAATATTCAGCAGCGGAAGACAAGTCTCAGTTTCAAAAGTATGCCACACGGCCACTTCGACGCGTTTTCCGCACAAATTCTTTCCAAAACATTTCAAACACATCTGTGCTGAGGAGGCGTGGGTGCCTGGAGTCCTTCTCTGATGACGCCTACCATAAAGTTTAGGAAAATGAATGGTAGATTTCTGAGATCTTATTCTTGAAGCTAAATCGCATGATTTCTGGAGTCCTCACGAAAAATCCTCCATAGTTCCACATCACAGACACATATGACTATGTCTATGTATTCGCCGTGAACCCCTATCACTCCTATGAAATGTTTGTTGAAAAGAATTCCAGGGCCCACGTTCATGAATGGTGTATATGTCATAATGGCGTAGACATCATGATTCGCCAACGCATGCTGCGGGGTTTCTTCAAGGTATATTTGGGGTTTATTAGGGGTCTATACGTCGTCACTACCTGAGAAACCGAACCTTCGTCAAAGCTATGAGGTGTATGAGACGCTTATAAATCTCGAGCCTACCCTACTAAACCCGAGAGGCGCACATTTATCAATCACGTCAAGCGGTGCTTATTTCGAGAGGTAATACCATTCTCATCAGTACCGGCTCTTGAGGATCTCCAATTTTCCCTTGCATGATCTTTCGACCCCCACATTTATTTACAAGCATCTTGAAACAAACCGTCATCAACTGCACATTATTATATTGATTCTCAGACACTACAGACAGACTCTAATTGGGCTACTAATTTGCGGTGCTCTATGAAGCTGCGTCCTCGCGAAGATATAATGTGCACTCTCAGAACGACCGAACATTACAATTTCGTTTTGCAATCTCCAAATGGCAATTCAGCGTTATTAATTTCTGTGTACAATTATGAAAGCAGAAAAGTTTAGGTTCAAATATCATGGAAAAGAATGGAGGAAGTCAACACTGGCCGGTTTTCAACCCGCACTCTCTTTTGTTCTCACGAAATAAATCTCGAAACACTTTGCAGGTAAAAGATAAACTAACGCAGATCTTTGACTGATTTTATAATTAAGACTAAAATTGAACTTCAAAAGGTAAAAAGGGGAAGTTTGATAAGGTTTCGAGAAATTTTCATGTAAGGAGGAAGACACTCACCTTTAGCAAGGTCTTTACTAGAACGTGCTGCAGAAATTCGTCACCTTGCTTCACGCGTTTCTCTTCCAGGTTCGGTATATTTCCCACCGTGAACATCATCATTTCAACCTGAAATTCAAAATGCTCGAAGGACAGCCTTTTACTACATTCAAATTCTCCTGCTATTCCGAAAGCACTTAAAGCACCCCTAGGCAGAAATCTACTAATTGAACGCATATATGACCCGGAATTGGACATCAACTTAGCCAAGCCATGATACGAAGCCGACCATAAACAAGTAGGTAACCTAATCTCCACTTAAACTCCATGAAAGCCTCAAGGTCAGAATTCTTAAAGGTAAAGATGTTGGCGTTGGTCAGTCCCTCGAGGACGCGCCGAAGCAGTCGCGTTCCACTCAGACCGGTAAGGGCATATTGAATGCATATTTCGCTTTTAGATGACTTGCGGAAGCCAGCCGCTATACCATGTCAGTATCTCTACCTTCCCAAACAAGTCTGGTATCAATTTACCCGACACTGGAGGAATGGAAGGCTTGGTTAGTCGGGGCCTGGATCGATCACTCGATCGTGCCGGTATCAGTAGCGCTTCTTACCACTGCACCACGCGGGTCTATTGTCAGAATTCTTATTTACAAATATTAAGTAGTTTCCATTTCAGGTCATCTCGGATGAATGACACGGAGCAAATCACAGTCACACGCACCTTCTGATAATCTGGTAGCGCATTCGCAAAGTCTCCCATAGCGTTAATCAACGCTTCCTGATACATCTTCTCCGCCTCCGAGTCCTTGCACTTCTCAGACCTTTCGAAATCCACCGATGTTCTCAAGTGTTTCAAGAGAGAATTGAAAATCGACAACAGAAGTGGTCCTGAATTTGCGCAAATCACATTAAACATGGATATCAGAAACAAAATTAGAAATTAAAGGAGTAACGAATGCAACCATCTCAGTGTTTGATTTTTCCACTCTGTTTAGGAACGGATTTCAGATTAACCAAGCTACAATGAAACAGTTCAATGAACTCACCAATACTAGTGCCAGCAATAGATACGATGTTGGACAACACAGTGGCGATTCCAATTCGGATCACGGCATCGGCTGTGCTCATCGAATCGAGGTGATTGATCAGCTCCTCAAACAAAAGTGTTATTTTGGGGTTATCATGATAAGAACAGAATATTATCCATGAAACATTTCAAAAACCCTCCAAAAACAGCATTAGAATAAATATAAAGTTAAAAGGATCTCCTCTAACGACGCGTCGTCGCATTCGTTTCTCATTCAGATCGTAGAGCCGGGGTGAATCAGTTCAGTTCAGTGACTGTTCAGTGACTTGCGGGCCAGCCACTGAACAGTCAAAGCCTTTATATACTCAGACAATCTGGCTGCAGTTAACCCGTCCCCGAAGTAGGATTACGTCCCCAAGAGTTCAAGGAGGAGACCCAGGAAGGCAAAAATTAATTGCCCATGGAACCAACAGAGAAAGCTTCAGAAGCGTCACCAACCTGAATGACAAAGTAGCTGTTCTGACTCTGTATACTGTATATGATCGCCTTGAAAACGTGAATGGCAAAAACGGGCGGTGGCTTCCAGTGAGCATGGAGATCCATGTGCTTCAGCACTGGCTCCATCACGGCGCGCAGTGAGCCAAATGAAGCCTGTAAAAAAATCAAAATGGAGAAAAATAAAAAAAATCAGAATGGAATCCTGGAGAACCAGTTTGATGAGAAAGCGATATACCTTTCCCATCAGTTCACGAAGACATCGATCAGAGAGCGTTTTTGGACCCTCTTCGCGATTGGGATCGTCGTCAAATGAGCTGAACAGCGTGGTCGTCTTGCTCGACTCATCTGCTTGATCTGACGAAAGTAAATCATTATGTTTTCACTAATATAAGTATTACTTTTCGTGCTGCTGTGCCGAACGAGGTTAGTAGGTGGACCAGTGTTTATTAATGGCCTAACGTTTCGACCTGTTCGTCGTCGTCAGAGGCCTAAAAAGTGGTTCGAAACTACTTATCTTAATTCTGCCCGGCCAAGCGCCGAACCATCCCTAGCATTTTTGACAAACTTGAAAAACCTACCCCATGAAACCGTAAAAAGCTAGAGATATCAAATGACTTACCCCGTGATCCACCGGCAGAGTGGTGCCGACGTGGCAACCAGCTCTGGTTGACAAATGATGCGACTGAGTCATATCAGTCATTCCGAAACCCACAAAACGGAGTAAACGGTAGGAAGTCATTGCTTATCGAAAGACACTCGTTTCGGTTGTTCATACAAGGATTCCTTGCGGAAATCCAAAACGCTTCCAATGCTTTCCTAGACGATATCTCGGTCTCATATGATAGAATTCTGCACTTTATGTCGAAATCATTCCCGCTATGCACTTCATATCTGTGCCTTCCCAGCGGTGTTGTTAAGGTACCTCTTCTCTTACTGGCCAAATATTCATTTATACGTGCCAGCAAAACACGACCGGTCTCCCCAATGTACTTGCCGTTGCAAGCCCTGCATTCAATTTCATACACTACTCCCGATTTCTCACAGTCTCCATTCTTTCCGTAAGGACAAACAACGCAGTTCTCCAATACGCATTCAGTGTCGTAGAGCCTGTTCCGTACTAACTGGCGTTTGATGTTGTCATTTGGGATGTTAACAAGAACAACATCATCTTGAAGTTGAGCACGAACAAGGCATCGTTGTATTGCCCAAGAGAATGCGTCAGAGATAAAAGGAAGGCATAAGGGTACACGGTCTCGGAAGGGTCGGGCGCGCTGGACAGTGGTCGCTCTTCTTTGGTATGGCGTCTTCTTATAGCCGTTCTGAGAGGCTATTTTTGAAGCTAATATCACTGATTCTCGTCGTTCGTCCTCACCCGTGCACACTGCTGTAGCTGTTTTAAACATATTCCGTACAACGGCACGCTTAACAGCAGCGGGATGGGCTGATTTTACGTTAATCAGGATATTTTTGGAGCTTCCTTTGCGATACCATTTTACGAACCATCCCTAGCATTTTTGACAAACTTGAAAAACCTACCCCATGAAACCGTAAAAAGCTAGAGATATCAAATGACTTACCCCGTGATCCACCGGCAGAGTGGTGCCGACGTGGCAACCAGCTCTGGTTGACAAATGATGCGACTGAGTCATATCAGTCATTCCGAATTCTCCATATGTATTGTACTCGTCGTTGTTGAAGTGCGTCTCGAAAGAGACTGCATGCCGGCGTCTTCTTCCTGGACGGACTTGGAGGAGGGTGGAAAGTGAATCGAAACGGATCTGCGACTCTGTTCGGTCTAGGGCTAAGTCCTCCCTTTGTGCAAAATATGATAGACTTGTTCAATCTCGCCAGGAGATTCGTAGAAGCAGAGAAAACAATGCTCCCGTTGATCACCGCGATGACGTTACCCGCACTGAGAATGGTAGTAATTCGGAAAGAGTCACGATTATTGGAGACGCTCATCTCTCAACCAATGCGTTACGTCTGCTTAATCTCGGTCCATCATTTTCGATTGCACAGAATGTCACTTCATTCACGTATCGTAAAGTTGTTGGAGGCTTACAAAGACTGCGAGATCAGTTGCGAGTGAGACATGTGAGCGAAGTGAACCCGCGATCCACTTCCATTGACACCCGGAGTTCGCTACCACCTTTACCATTCCCACGCACTTTTTATCGAGAACCTCAGGCTGTTCCAGAAGTGGACGCCAAATTGCGAGTCTTGTCGTCCACTGTATTGAGTGTTCTCAATCAGCACAGACGACAAAGAATCACAAACTTGACGTTCGAGGAAAGACTGGGGTTCAAGGAGATGCGTGAGCTAAGATCTAGTGGTAAGTTACGCGTCTCCGTGAGTGACAAGGGTGGAGAGTTCGTAGTAATACCTCAATCACTTGATAGAAGTATCAACGAACTTCATCTGCGAGATTCCTCTCTTTATCGCCTAACCACCATAGAGGAATTCCGCTCACAATGCAGGCGCTTGAACAGAGCTTGGATAACATTGGGACAATCGGCGGGATTAGACAGAAAGTTGATCGCTAGATTGAAGCAAGACTACCCCAGATGTCCTGTGTTTTACAGTCTTATAAAGACCCATAAGCTCTCCTCTACAGATGTGCTTTCGATGTCCGCGGATACCTTCAAAATACGTCCAATAATTAGCTGCGTTGGCGGACCAACCGACCGAATATCATGGTTTCTCAATAAGATCGTAAGCCAATTGTTAGCCATGGTCCCTTCGCACCTGACCAATACGAAGGTATTCCTTGATCATCTACACAACGCACAATTACATCAAAACTGCGTTGTAGAGTCATTTGATGTCACCTCATTGTATACCAACGTCCAAAACGATCAAGCCTTACAAGCGTTGTCTGAAATGCTTGATAGGCACATCAACAACATCAACACATTTGGACTCGAGAGGAACTCAATAATGACTCTGGTCAGAGAATGCTTGAATTGTAATATCTTTAAATGGTCAGGTTCATACTACTCTCAAAAAAGGGGTTTGGCAATGGGTCAGCGCCTTGCGCCAGTTCTTGCAATATGTTTCATGAGCAGAATAGAAGAACCGGTGCTAACTCGTCTACCCTTACTGTACTGTAGATACATCGACGACTGTTTCATAATAACATCAACTCAGTCTGAGATGGACGAATGCTTTCGCATTCTTAACGAACAATCACAGTACATTAGGCTCACCCGAGAGACGCCATCAAACGGCTGGCTTCCATATCTTAACACGCAGGTGAAGGTATCCGATGGCATGGTCAGCGTAAAATGGTATCGCAAAGGAAGCTCCAAAAATATCCTGATTAACGTAAAATCAGCCCATCCCGCTGCTGTTAAGCGTGCCGTTGTACGGAATATGTTTAAAACAGCTACAGCAGTGTGCACGGGTGAGGACGAACGACGAGAATCAGTGATATTAGCTTCAAAAATAGCCTCTCAGAACGGCTATAAGAAGACGCCATACCAAAGAAGAGCGACCACTGTCCAGCGCGCCCGACCCTTCCGAGACCGTGTACCCTTATGCCTTCCTTTTATCTCTGACGCATTCTCTTCCGCAATACAACGATGCCTTGTTCGTGCTCAACTTCAAGATGATGTTGTTCTTGTTAACATCCCAAATGACAACATCAAACGCCAGTTAGTACGGAACAGGCTCTACGACACTGAATGCGTATTGGAGAACTGCGTTGTTTGTCCTTACGGAAAGAATGGAGACTGTGAGAAATCGGGAGTAGTGTATGAAATTGAATGCAGGGCTTGCAACGGCAAGTACATTGGGGAGACCGGTCGTGTTTTGCTGGCACGTATAAATGAACATTTGGCCAGTAAGAGAAGAGGTACCTTAACAACACCGCTGGGAAGGCACAGATATGAAGTGCATAGCGGGAATGATTTCGACATAAAGTGCAGAATTCTATCATATGAGACCGAGATATCGTCTAGGAAAGCATTGGAAGCGTTTTGGATTTCCGCAAGGAATCCTTGTATGAACAACCGAAATGAGTGTCTTTCGATAAGCAATGACTTCCTACCGTTTACTCCGTTTTGTGGGTTTCGGAATGACTGATATGACTCAGTCGCATCATTTGTCAACCAGAGCTGGTTGCCACGTCGGCACCACTCTGCCGGTGGATCACGGGGTAAGTCATTTGATATCTCTAGCTTTTTACGGTTTCATGGGGCAGGTTTTTCAAGTTTGTCAAAAATGCTAGGGATGGTTCGGCGCTTGGCCGGGCAGAATTAAGATAAGTAGTTTCGAACCACTTTTTAGGCCTCTGACGACGACGAACAGGTCGAAACGTTAGGCCATTAATAAACACTGGTCCACCTACTAACCTCGTTCGGCACAGCAGCACGAAAATTATAACATCATGCCGAGGTTTCAAGAAGAGAGAACTTGGAGAATAAGTATTACTGTTGAATAAAAACATAAAAAAACACTGCCGACAATTTGCGCTCTTAACTTCTATGCTGCTCAAACAGAATAGTAGCTTAGTGAATTTCTACAGATGCGTTTTGAAAGATGTACTGACAGGAGACTGACAGCGAGATATGTGAGGTTTGAATAGTCTCAACGCTTTGGATTCTCTGGGAGTCTACGCGAATGGCGGAGTGTAACAAAAAATTAGGTTTCGAACACATGAAGCAAAGTGCGTAGCGACAACGGAAAACTCCATCGATTTGGTTGTGCGCGGTTTTTTTTTTTGCAAAAATTTGGAATTTTCTTTAGTACCGTTTCTCCATCGCCCTGTAACGAGGCTGTGTGGGATGTGTGTGGTGCTTGAGACTAGGAATTTTGGGTTCCCTTTTGTGCCAATTATGGCGGTGGTTGAGTGGAGTATTTGTGAGGTAAGAGTGGAAGAGAGCGAGCTGAGACGTCTTCATTGGAACACCGTCGCACAGATAAGTAGTAAGCAAGAGTGAGGTCGCCCTGCATAAGCACGCCGGATTGACCGGCGCGCCCATTTACAGCGTGGGAGTTGGGGATCATCGTCGCCGATGATAGAAGCTCTACAAACTCTACGAAACACGTAGTACAAATTAATGCGCTTTTTTCAAAATTGTCACTGCATTTCAAGAGATTAGCGAGCATCTAGCTAGCATGATGCAACAAAGCTCTAGAAATGAAAATAAAAAATAAAGCTGTAAGACTGCAGTTGGTTCCCACCTGGCTCTTGAAGGTTGAACAATATTGAGGGCACAATTTTGTCCATGTGCTGTTTTTCCCAGATATTTGGATGCAGGTCATCTGTCACTGACTTCCATACAACACCTGAAATTCGTTTACAAATTGTCGCACATTGGCGGTCAAAATCATCAGTTTATCACAAAACGTTAGATCAGTATCCGCAAGAGACAACAACCAAAAATCTCGGTCAAGTTGAACAAGAAGTCTGAAAATGAATAAAGCAGCCTTTGTATGTTCCAGTAGTCAAAAACTCTAGAAGCCAGAGAGCGCACTGTTGGTGAAAAAACTGAATTTATTACTCTTTTCAGGCAGCATGTATCACAAATGAATCCAACTAATTTTTCGCTCCGTTTCAGTTAGTGCGCTCAATCAACCATAGCGTATACTGTAGAAAGCTAAACAAAAAGGCTTCAGAAAATGATGATCGGCATCTTTTTGTTTGGGGCTTTAACAAACAAATCATCGTCTCGCTCTGTTCCCTCACATCCCAGTCCTGTCCTTTGCACTCGGATAATCACTGCAATTTCGTTCCGCTGAAAGACGCGGTCGGGAACGACAGGTGAAAAACGCAAGCCATCTCAGTCCACAGATTCGATCCCTCGTAAAACACAAATCATCCCCATCATGTCTTATGGGCCGTAGCTGTTCATTTATTCAAAAGATGACGACCTCCTCTCCTACCCATCCTCCAAAGAGGAACACATGCACTCGTGCCGTCCCTTCTATTCGAAAATTCCACGAAGTTGCGTGCCGAACTCAAAAAACGCATGCATAAACTATGTACCACCATGACACACCTAACACGATAAAAAAAGACATGAACGAAGAGCAATTCATCAACAGCACAAAAACGAGGCACTTTTTAAGAAAAAGATGCTCTTTGATAGATAGACGCCAATATGTTCACCATTCTTATGTGCTCAGATGGTCGTTAGTTCAAACAGCAAACGCCGACGGTTAGTCAATAGTTTAAATAATTAGGGGTATTCTATACACCCTTCTGCAGCAATTTCACTCAAAAACTCAGTAAAGGGACGACATTGCGAAAACCAACTGTTAGGCCTCCTCTTTCGATTACGTAAAATCGAGTTCTGGTCATCTCGAATACTTCTATTCTCCACGACTACAGATACCACTGGATCGGGTGCGAGTGGTACCGTATTCAGAGGGGCTACTGACACCCGAACCCGATCAATCGCCGTCCGAGCTAACCAAGCCTTGCATCCCTCCGAAATCGGACAAATTGGTAGCAGCTTTGTCTGGGAAGGTGAAACGACTGACATGGTACAGCGGCTGGTCTACGCAAGTGACTGTATACGTCAAACATGCATTCACCGTGCCTCTACGATTCTAAGTGGAACACGAGTGCGGTGGCGAGTCGTTAGGGAACACATCAACTCCGTCCGCTCTACTTTTTTTCGTTCACAACTGGATATGATCGAGTTCAGGGAATTGTAGGACGATATGCTTAGTCAAAAATGAATAAACTTATGATACTGAGGGGAATCAAAGCGCAAGACATATAAGGGCTGAACAGCACAGATAAACTACTGTTTGTTAGAAAAAATGTTGTTGGGTTAGGCATGGACAAAACTCCAGTGCTTAAATAGTTACATCCCTCTTGGGAGACGAAGGAAACGGTAAGAGATGGCAAATCAAAAAAACTAAAGCAGATGAATGCAGGAAGTTACCTCGAAGTCCTTTCAGACCAGCACTGCGTATTTTCCGCGAATCCTCACCATATGTCGCATGGCACATTTGAGAGAACTTCGAAATGAAGAAGTCATATTGTCGGTGGTAGGACGGGCTACTTTCTTCAATGTTCGAAAACGTCACGAACGAATCGGTAGCCAGTTGCTAAAATTGGCAAAATAATGATAATTCGAGACGAGAAAACAAAGACGGCGAAAATTGAAACACCAATGAGAGCTGAAACTCTCAATCTAAAACAAAACGGGACATAACGTCTAAAGAAGGTCATATTTCACTAGCATTCACAACGATGTGCAATGACATTCTTCGTGTAATTAGCACTGACGATTGAAAATAATAAGATGAAAATTCTTTCAGCTCAAGCACAAAAACATTTCGTTTTTTTTTTGAAAAAAATCCATCTATATACCAGCAGCACGAAATCAAAGCCTTCCTCTGTAGCACACTTCATTCTCGTGGTACACATTACTCATCCTGAAAATCACTACTTGCTGCGACGCCAAGTATAAATGAATCTTACGCCAAGAAAATCTGAAAAGATGATTTTTATGGTCTTTTCGCAAGCAACGGTTTCGCTAGAGGGTCTGCAGATCGTCTACAGGGTCTATTAGTTCCCAGAATCACTTCCTGACAACATCCCCGACACGCTTGTGAGTAGGTGACAATCTCGAAAGTTTAGGACTTCCATCACGAACGTTGCGCCCAAGCAACCCTTTCATCTGTCGTTTGCTTAAGTTCCCTTTTCATCTTTCCATAGGAAGACAGATTTGACAATGAGAAAGGTTATGGAGACGGCCAGACAAGTTCCCCGTAGCAACAAGCACATTCAAGACGGCTGAGTCACTAACTAAGTGGACACGGTTCGTCCAATCAGTGACTCAGACAGATTCCAAGTGAGAGATAGGTGGACCAGTTAGCCATTGAAACTCTCCAGGTAACTCCCACAGTTTCGGTTTCCTCAGTTGAAAACTTGCTCATTCTTTCGTTGACAACCTTCGTCAATTTTGCAGTTAGATAGAGGACGGAGCTCTGATAAGATCGCCAGCAGGGCTGTTATACTCTTGGTGGAACAAGCACGAAAATGACGCGAAGGACAGCGGGCGGACTAGGCGTCAAATATGCGTATTGTGTGCACTTGCACCACATTGGCTACAATGTGCTCTACTTGACGACAAATTGCCCAGAGGGGGTTTCATGATCTACTTGACGACAAGTGGGACAGATGGGTTTTTTGCTCTACATGGCGACAAATGGTCCAGAGGGGGTTCCATGATCTACTTGACGACAAACAAGATGGCACAGAGCGGTTTTTTGGGGTGCTGATTGCGAACTTGATGTTCTTGATGTGATGTTACTTCACTCTTCATGACTCTGAAACAAAGTTTTTCGAGCAACGATGGATCATACCAACGACGATGCCGAGGGCAAATGCCCTGAATGTGGAGCAGATTTTGAGAGATGGAAGGACATTTATTACTATCTTTTAACTAAGCACTCGTGGACGAAAGATAGGATTGAGAATTTTAAAATAGACAGCCGCAATCTAGATAAGCCTAAGCCTAAGCCATGAAACCGAAAAGAAGGGCAGAAAGTAACCCGAAGAAGATGTGTGACTTTACAGCGGACGGGCTTCTGTGCTGTATGGTCTGCTTTCGACGAATACCAAACGTCGCCAGTGAGAACGAATTCGACGACTGGGTCAAATGTTGTTGTGGGATGTGGGCACATGAAGCGTGTGCCGATGTAGGATCCATCCACGACGACGGACATTTCGAGTATGGACAGCCAGCGTAATTGGATCATCTAACACTTCATATTCCACATTCAATTCATATTCTCGTCTATTAACTTTGTAGCATTTGAGGCACTTCGTAGCATTTGTAGGGTTCATTGTGTATACCGATAAAACTATTTTTTTTTAATTTCCATGCGCAGAGACATTCTGGGGCGTGGCGGCTTTGCACATTCTGAGGCGCCACAACGAATGCACGCCAAACACACATAGTGTTGTGCAAATGAGCACAGTACGCATACTTGACGCCTAGTCCGCCCGCTGTCCTACGCGTCATTTTCGTTTCTCACTTGGTGGATCAGTGTGCGGGTGAAGAAACTAGACAGTGTCGAAGCACCGAAAATGACGACAAAAAGTACCAAACACACATTATTTTTCGAAGCGTCAGTGAGAACGCTGCCAGAAAGTGACACACCTCCATTCTGGGCTGATTCGACTCCAGCAGCTTCTGCACCATTTTCAGATGATTTTCACTAAACTGCGGCAAGCTGGGCGAGCTATGACATGACTGCAGTAGCTGGTCCATCGCTTCGACGGCGATCTGAATGGCATACCTCTATTCCATTTTAAACGCTTCCAAAACGTTGAAAATTTTAGCATCCGAAAAAGAGAATTTTTAAAAATCTCACTGGCTGCTACCAACCTTTACTTGTACATAACGCATCCGCCCAAGGTCTCTTCCCATTCGTAGCACCAGGTATTCGCCAATTCGTTCAAGTTTCTCGGGATGAGAAATCGCGTAGAAGATGAGCTTCTGCATATTCGACGATATAAGGCCATCGGTAATAGCTCGCGGGTAGATTGAGTCCACCAAACGACGATACCTGAAGTCCTTAGTGATTCAGAATTCGCGAGGCAAACATTATCTTCTAATTCGGATTTGGTGGTCTAAGGAACCAGATAATGAGATAAATGAACACACTTTCCTGGGAAATACATACAAAAATCTCCTTAGGTACGGATCCAATTGTTCCAAGAACCGCAAAATTCGCCGCGATTTTTGCGATGAACCTAGCACCACCATCACAACATCTACTTCTAGTAAACTTGATTGTGACCCACAAAAACGAGATAATATATAGTTAGAATAGTAGGAAAATTATGTAGGACGCTAAATTCGATGAGTCACCATCAGTATCGATAAATAATCTGATCGGATCGGGATCAGAAATTTTCAATCTTCGCCTACTTGCACCACCTGTGAAGCTGTTCTCGATGTTATTCTTAGTTTAGGTTTTTCGGCCGATTAGGATGTGGAAGACTTCGATAGCGATCACGTGTACTGTAACGGTACCCTCACCTACCTTAGTGATGGTCTTGTGGCATGAGCCAGCTCAACATTGTGCAGCATTATATTGTTTTAGGCGATGTTCGGTTCCCTTCTAGCAAACTGGAACAACTAATGAGTTTCGGTCAAAACCCTCAAGCTAAAATATCACTTAGCAAATCACTCGACTTCTTATCTCCTTCATGGGAGGATGATTTTTTGATGACATCATCCCCATCTCATCATCTCGCACGACTGAACTTGTGTTCAATCAACAAGATACAGGTAACGAAGCGCATCATTATTTTGAATTTGAAAGCTCATTATTATGCTGACCAGTATTAAAATCACTCAAAGAAGCTTCACAATAGCTGTTTAAATTTAGTTGTATCGACTGGAACGCAGGTTTACACAGCACTCATCACGTACTCGGTGATGCGGCACATATAGTCGACCATGATCTCCTCCGAGGCGTCACGAAGAGCGACCTTAAAACTATCAATGGAGATGCGCTTCTGAGACTGTGCCCTCTGGAGTTCCCCATCCGCAATCCATCCGACTAAGATCCGGATATCCGCAGGGCTAAGGGCCACAAAAGTGGACCAATGTCGTTCTGCCGATTTTGAGTTGGTTGCTGGACCCTATCTCCTCTTTCAATGAATACCAACGGAGTGTAGCTGCCGGAACACCCCATCAGACAAAAACATGTTGGTATTAGGAAAATGTCGGTTTGATGGTGATAGGTGTTCAACGGTGAAAATCGTCTCTAAAAATCGTGCCTACCTAGACGAAGTTTTAGTGAGATCGGTGATTTTGAACCGACAACCAATTTTAAGGTGGTGGGATGTCTTTCTGTGCTTTGCCCCGTACTTCTGTTTCTGAGCGCGTCGCTTTCAGATAAAGGTAAATGGTAAAGGTTGCGGCGTTGATCAGTCCCCTGAGGACGCGCCGCCGCATTCGTGTTCCATTCAAGTCGTAGAGGCATAGTGAATGCGTATTTGGCCTACACAGTGACCTGCGGGAGCCAGCCGCTATGTCAGTGTCTTTACCTTTCCAGACAAGTCTGGTACCAATTTAGCCGACCCCGGAGAGATGGAAGGCTTGTTAGCCCGGGCCGGATCATTGGCTCGACCGTGCGGGTGACAGCAGCGCCTCTTACCACTGTGCTACGCGGGCCCTCTTTCAGACGCATGAAATGAATAATTGAATGAATAACTAACTCGAAGCAGAAAAGTATAAGTACTGTTCCTCTGAAATCGTATACAGGTCTTGATCAGACTACACTGCATCATCCGTTAACCAAGGTTACGACACCCACTACGTTCAATGGCTATTCTCATTCTTTTTTGCAATTTCATTCCGCACATGTCATGAAGTTCAACACAAGCATGACCTTCGGAATGTGTTCCACTTTTAATGTTGTGTTCTCTGCGTTTGACGTGATTAAGTCGCCGCAAACGATGAAAACGAGCTGGCTTGGAACGTGAGAACAAAATTCTAGCTGCGCATGGCTTGCTTCGACAGATAAATCCGATACATTATCCAGTCCTTTCCTTTCGAATGTTAAACAACAATGAAATCACGCAACGGAAACATAAAAAGGTATGTATAATAGATGGTGGTCAACGTTAATTACACCCTTAAGGACACGCCAGCGCATTTATGTTCATTCAGAATCGTAGACGCATGTGAAATTTGCATTTGACCTCTACAACGACTTGTGGGGATTAGCCGCAAAACAAATCAGCGTATTCAACAGATAAGGCTGATTAAAATTTAGTCGACTGCACGGATGTAAAGCTTGGTCAGCCTGAGCGACGAGGATCAATCGCTCGACCATGGTGGTGTCAATAGCACCCCTTACATGCACCAGCGCGCTCACACAGGAAGCATGGTAATAAAAACTGATTATGCATTAGAAGGACGCGCGTGGTGCAGTAGTAAAAGACGCCACATACCAGGGCATGGTCGAGCGATCGATCCTCCCTCAGACTAGCCGAGCTATCAACCCCTGCGGTCTATACCAGACTTCTCTGGGAAGGTGGAGACACTTGGTACAGCGGCTGTAGTTACCGCTCGAGCGAGTTGCACATAAAACTGTGAGAAATAAAAAATTTCCTTGATTCAAAACTCTATTTAGCGATTGTTTGGGTAAATTCAAAACTCTTGAGCAAGACAAAGAAAAACAAAAATGAAATAATAAGCTAAGCCACAGGACACCACTGAGCGAAGCCCTATTTCCTACACAACCGCCATTACTATATCTCTTTGTCTTCAGAAACCCACACTATCTCGACTCTGGCGCAGAGATTTGAAAACCAACCCGGCAAAAACCGGAATCCCATTTGCAATTATTTTATAGTGACGCCCTCTTTTTTACAGTGATTATGATGACCTCCCATCAGCCCTCTCATCAAGTCATACCTTGAGCAGAAAAAAATCACTTTTCATGGTTGAGTCACATATTCTTCGCCAAACAGGAAAAAAGAAAAAGGAAACAATGACATGAGAAAACAGTAAAACACCCAAATATAAAGGACTGCCACACATTAGAGCACGGTGGCAAAGGAAGAACGGAAACGGATTGGATTCTTGTTTCTCCAACTAAATATCGCCGCGGGTATGAAGCGCCATGATTAGAAAACCTAAAAATTCAACCGAACTATTTTCTAAGCTTCCACATTTTGAACTGGCACCATTTTTTAGAAAGTTTTTTTACAATGATTTTCATATGTAAGTTCAAACGTAAGTACAGTAAGACCCGGTGACTTTTCACACAACCTAACTTAAGATGATATCGTGATAGATGAATCGATTATCGTTAACAGCTGAAAAAAACCGTTTGATTTAACTTGCTGGCAAATTATAATTTTCATGGAAGGAAATTTTACGGAGTCAAAAATTAGTAGGCTGGTGTACGGAATTTGGTCGAGAGCTCAAAGCTTCTTTCGAAGAGCCAACAGCTCTCCTTCATTCAGTTAACAGAATTCCACTGATAGAACATATACTGATTTCGATTCATGTTCCATCTTTTTTAAATCCATTTTAGCTCGTATTCCTACAACTCACGGAAATTTCTCCCACAAGTTCCACTCGCAGCCAATGGCATTCACTTGTAACAATATTCTTCCCTATGGAAATCCGAAACGAATCCAATACGTAGGGCCAGGCTATTATGGATTAGCCTTACATAGGAAAGCTGGCTGTTTTACCTAGTCTAATTGGTTCAATAATGCAATGCACTAGCCCACCATCTGCCCTCGATAACGAATCTCCGTCTTCGTCGACCGGCAAATTGTTGATTGAATAAAATTATCTCAACCTTGTTTACTGGAAAAGGCGGCGAATTTCTTCCATAATACCCTCAAATGTGCAAGTTTAACGGTGGTGGTCTTCACGAAAGAGCGAGCAAAAGGCCTGTCATTATTTGGGACGACTACAAAGAATTTCTTGTGCTCCCTTAGTGTACGGACGGACGTTGCAGTCGTCGTAGGATTATGCCAATGATGACGCCACCATGCGTCGCCCGACAAACTGAATGCACGTCAAACACGGCCATATTGAAACAGAATTGGGAAATCGAACTCATCACGATCAATAATAAGAACTGCTGCTCTGTCGCCCGGGAACCTACATACAGTAGATCGCGAAATGATATGTCACTTTGCATTTTTGGGTGCAGATCGCTGAAACCAAAAGGAATTTGATTCCAATTGACAGTTTTGATAACCCTTATTGAAGATACACTGATATGTGCCCTTGCTGGGTATTCTGGATTTTTTGAAAAAATTTCTAAACTCATTTTCACATGCATTTTCAAATGAATGTATCCTAGGAACCAGTGAGCTTCTGCTTGTCCAGTGGTGATATTCTGATAGAGCATGATTAGCTTGTTCTTATAGGCCATGAATTTGTGTTTCAAGTCATTAATAAACCGTAGATTTTTTGCGTGAATTTTTGAATGGTCAAAAAAAGGTGAAATCTTGGGACAATATTTCATATAAAATCCCATATATTAGTGACTAGGCGATGAATTTGCATCAAATTTGGATATATGAAAGCGTAAGGTTTTCTCTTTCCAACGCATAGTTACCTTTCGTGAAATGCCGTCTAATTACAGAGAAAATGGCTCTTGAAATTGCATTTACATAAACGGTCGTCTAGAGAATACCCGGAGGGCATTTGACTCCAGATTCCTCTAGTGCATAGTAGACTTGTTGCTTGTTAAGTCCTTAGCAGGCAGCGAAGTAATTTTCACTCTTGTGCAGAAAATCATCTTCTATCTCGTAATTTTGCATGCGTCCCTATTCCCGCCACCGTACACCATGCGGGTTGGCGCGGTAGTTTCAATCGGTCTAACTAGAATACGATATTCTACACGAGAGTGGGAATTATTCCGCTACCTGATGAGAAACTAATAAGCAAAAAGTCTACTATGCACTAGAGAAATCTGGAGTCAAATGCCCTCCGGGTTTCCTTAGAACGGCCGCTTATGTAAACGCGATTTGAAGAGCTATTTTCTCTGTATCTGGACGGCTATTTCTTGAATATAAATACATTTAGAAAGAGAAAATCTTACTCTATCACCTAATGACTTGAAACACAAATTCATAGCTTATAAGAACAAGCTGATCATGCTCTATCAGAATATCACTACTAGACAAGCAGGAGCTCACTGGTTCCTAAGATACATTCGTTTAAAAATGCATATGAAAATGCGTTTAAAATTTTTTTTTAAAAATCTAGAGTTCCCAACAAGGGCATATATTAGTGTATTTTCAATAAGTGTTATCAAAGTGTCAATTGGAATCGAATTCCTTTTGGTTTCAGCGATCTGCACCCAAAAATGCAAGGTGACATATCTTTTCGCGAACTACTGTATATAGCACGGCCCAAGTTGTCGAAACGGCTAATCACTGATATTCCCTTCCGATAGAAGGGAGATTCTCACCATATAAATTCCCAAATTACCTTTAAGCAACGCATTAATTAATTCAGAGGTAAGAGGCGCTACTGATATAGGCAACGTCGGGAGAACGTTAGGTCCCCGTGTCGGCTCGCCAAAGGTGATCCAAGGGTCCTGTGGATGCAAATTCGAACCGTGGTACCCACCACGGTAAATTTCTGATCGACGAGCAATGGTCGCCTTACCAGAGAGGCAGAGTGACCCAATGATGGCCCTATCGCCAAAGATGGTCAAAAGTCGACCAGATTATCAGGTAATCGCTGGCTTAATTAGAGAGGTTGTGCGAACCAGCCTCAAATTTCGTTCCATTGGAGACCTCAACATGTTTCTGCTCAGAATTCCGTGATTTATTGAATGAGATTAATAATAATCTTGACACAACCCTCATAGCACGGAATTTTCGACTTTAATATTTTTCTTCCGAAATCGATGTTTAGTGTGTAGTTAATTGTTCGATGTTTCCTGATTTATACACACGGCGTTGTAAATTTTAAACTTGAAACGAACTGCGAATAATATTATGCACGTCGTTGTTTTTTATAAATAATTGGCCACTCATCCTTTCCTAAAATTTCGTGTTCATGCAATCGCATTTCCTTTGAAATTTCAACCTAGAAATATGCTACACAATCTATCTTCACTGAACATCCAATTCGAAAGAAAAATTTTAAACTCGATAATTTTGCACCCTGAGGGATGGTGCGAGATTTTATCAATCTCATTGGGTAGAGCTCGAAATCCTGAGTGGAAACGTACCAGGGTCTCCACTGGAAAGGAATTTCGAGGCTGCTTCTCACAACCTCAAACAAGCCATTGCCTATCTGATGACCTTGTCGACTCAACTGTCCGTGAAGTATTATTCACGTTGAATAAAGTATATGTAAAGACTTTTGGACCATCTTTGGCGATAGGGCCGTCATTGGGTCACTCTGCCTCTCTGGTGAGGCAATCATGGCTCGTGAACAGGAGTCGAGGATGGAGAGTGCCACTGTTCGAGTCGTCGCTAATTGTATCTACAGGACCCACGGACCACCTTTGCCGAGTCCCACACCCGGCTGCGTCGAGCGATCGATCCTCGCCCGAGCCAATCAAGCCTTCCATACCTCGAATCAGGTGAATTGATAGTAGAATTGTCTGGGAAGATGAAAAATCAACTTAGACAACGGCTGGATACTGCAAGTCATTGTTCGCGAAAAAACGCATTCACCAGGCCTTTACGATTACAAACAGAACACGAGAGGACTGATCAACGCCGACTACTTTACCTTTTCTTCTGCGGAACCATCATTGTATTGCCGATTTCTTCATATACGAAGCCTATACTACTCTAGCACTTCCAAGCCAACGAGTTACCACTGGTTTTAAAGAAAGGACGCCTACTAATGCTGGACTTCGAATGGCGACACTGCAGCTCGACACTGGACAGGTAGCTTCGTTACGTACTGTTTCAAATAGTGTTCACGCCTCAACGAAGTAAAGTGAAAATGTTCAAAACAGCACCACCAACTTCCAGGTTCAAAGATGGTAGAACTTGAGGAGTGGTTTGTTAGTTTCGGGCTGCTGCTTGGAGAACAAGCAGTTAAGCATTTCTTTATTGCCCAAATAAGACATCATTTCTCAAAGTTGCATTTCGCTACTATTCACCCTTGTGACTGAATTTCAAACGCCTACGCCAAGCAGGGTTTCAAAAGGCAAATGAATCGTTTTTTGAGTACATACGTGTCTGTTGTGACGACACCTGTAACAATAGCAACACAACAATTTGAAGAGTCTATTAATCGATTTCAACAAGGCGAAAGCAATCGGCAGACCACCACTGACACTCTACCACCCACATTCCCATTTGACACACTTCTATCTTGGCTCTCGTCAACATAACATGCCCATTTTATAAACAGTGACGAGACGTAGTGAGCATTGTGAGTTGAAAAAAAACGAAAAATATGATTGAAGAGATGCAGTATAAATTAAAGAATTAAGGTCAAGGAAAAGCGTAGACCTTTTGAGCCAGTTCAGACGGCTATGGAGAATCCCATTACGACTAAATAATGTCCTAAACCTTGAACATTTTCAGGAAAGAACAAACTGAGGCTGTCAGCTTTAATTTCTGCACGAGTATTATTTATTCTAGCTACCACGATCGAATTATAGTTATAAAACATATGCTTTAAAAGGAGCGCGTTTCCGCAACTGCTGCGTACATTTTGATGTGAACTTCGTAGGTTTCATGGGCCAACAAGCAATCGTCACTTCTCAGATATCCAAATTTTTTTTCATGTGAAAGAAATTGATGAAATACAGCAGAAATACCAAATATACTCAGGCGAATAGGTGAGGTATACTACCAAAAATAACTCTCACCTGCTAAACATGCATATACCGACACAGAGCACGGATTCGAGTACTTTAACCAAGAAGTTTAAGAAACGAGAAAACCTTCCAAGAGAGCACAACTACCCCTTGAATCATAATATATGTTTAGGCGAGTGATCACCATGACTGTTCTGGACGCAGAATGCAGAATGTCACCATTTGAAATTTAGCCCATTAAACATTAGATATTTTCTTCTCGATTGGAATTTATGAAAAATCCACGGCTAATCTCGCAGTTCGAGATCGTCTGCATTAAAACCGGAAACAGAAACAAAGAGGAAACAAGACGCCATGATGAATTGAGAGAATAAATTGGAGACGTGAGCAATAAAAACTCACTCAATAACCCCTGATAGTGGATTCTCTTATTACCCCGAGGGACTTGTTTCATGCTAGCGCCCTCACGATCACTTCTTTCTTTTTATGAGGTGTTCTATCATCACTAGATCTATTGTTTACGGCCTTCTTCTTAAACTAAATCGATTTCCTCCTCATTCACTCACTAGAGTTCACAATTCGGAGCGTAATTGTGGATTCATGTTCTTTTACCGCGTTTCTGCGGGTTACTGCTAAATCCTAGAAGTAGATGCAATGATAGTGCTAGGACCATCGCAGATATCGCGGCTGAGATGGGATCCGAATCCGCGTCTCACAAGGGAGGTCCGTGGGCTTTTCCACATTACGGTTTCATCGTCAACACCTGATTGATAGATGGACAGTGCTTACCCCGTTTTCGCAGGACGAATCGAAAAAAGTACAAAAACGACAACAACACCTAATAAGAAAAGTCTCCGACCGAGAGCAATTTTTTCGAACCATCGACAGAGAAACCAAATTTCGTTCTTTTCCAATACATCAATATTTGAAATTTGCCTGCTCATAGACAACTCAGCAAAGATTCTCTATTTTCGTTCACTGATAAAGCGCTTATTTCTTGTTCAGGATGGTTAATCACGCCAATTGCAGGCAATATGGCTATTTAATTGGACAGCCGTTGACCAGACTCTTGCAAATGTTAATGTTCTCGCGAATCCTTATTTTTAAGTACAATAATCCCAGGAAGATACGCCGGGTGAAACAACTCCTCTGTTCAGCGAAATTTATGCCGCGTTTCCTTTATCAACTGTCTTCCTCTTACAAGACAACAAAAAGAAGTGCTAACTTACACAAATTGTGTTCATTATATATTCAAGGCAAAAGACACAACAATCGAATACTCTGAAGTCCTTTTGGAAAATGCGACCACTACTCATTCGTGATGAGATAAACAACAGTGAAACACCATGGTGACTCCTGTCCGTCGTTTGCTGTTTTTTCGGGTAAGGTTGAAGAAAGCCAGCTCTCCTTTGACCCAGCAGTTTCGAGAATAGATCAAGAAATTCGCTTAAAGTTGATGCGACATTTGCTCGTATAGCTCCCAATCGCCTTGACCCTTTCAAGAAGGCGAACTCGCCGAAACGTCAACCAATAAAATGGTTTAACGTTTCGTCAAGCTGTATTATGCAAGAAGACAAAATTGTAAAATCCCAAGGTTCATTGAGAGTCGCACCTGGAGAAGAGTATATGGACGAATTTCAACTGTCGTTCCAACGATGCTATGTTGATCGCAAAAATCACAGGCCTATTCCGGGTACTGTAATACTGGGCCACTAAACCATCGAGTCACACGCTCTCGGCCCCTGGGCCGGTCATCTGCACTTCCTCGGCACATTTCTGCCGATTTCTGTTCCACCACAGAACATTTCCTATAGCATGAATTTCGACATCTAAGAACCGGATTTTGCTGGTCAGCCGATGAAACCTGCATGTTTGAGTTCAATACTGTTTGTCAAAATAACCCAATGCTATACATCCTTCGCCTAACCTATGCTGTCTCAGAACCGAGCATTTAAACAAATGGACTTTCGCAGCCTTTAGATTGGCTTAAAGCGGGCATTCCGATGGCGCTTAATCCGCGGTTCTTTATACAGACAAATTTGAAAACGATATTCTGTAGTTAGGTATATGAGTTATCGAGGAAAGCAAAGAAAAGTAAAGAAGTAAAGAATGTAAAAAAGTAAAGGGCAAAAAAAGTAAGAGACTGTCGAGTGCAATATGCAAAAACACGATCGATGGGTTCACATCCACAAAAAAAACGTCTAAAGACGAATCGTAAAGAATGACAAAAAAATAGAGGAAAATATAGAGAAAAAACCGACGAAATACCATACAACACCTGTTTCGGGAACCATATTGTTCACGTAGGGGCGAATAGTATCTATAAAGCATTTTGAAACAGAAAACCACCCAAGGATTTAAACTTTACGATGATCCTAACATTACAATCCGACAATTTTTTTTTAGATTGTCGGGTTGTAATGCCAGAACCCGCCGAGCGGCGCATCAGAACAGCAACAACAATGAGAGGAAACACGACAGTTTAGCGAAAAGCCCTCTAGGACATGAATTAGTTTTAAAAAGGGGCGAAAGCTGAAGAAAAGAAGCACCAACCTCGGCTTACAGGGTGTACAGCAACAGATCCCGTGCATTTCGGCAGAGCGTCTCACTTGCTGCCAGGCGGACACGCAGCACACTTCTCGCCAGTCAAGTACGGTGCTCCAGCTCCAAGCGCTGCTAACTGTCGGCGGCTCGTCTCGGCTGCTGCTCGCTGTCGGCTGGTGGTCGCCGGCACACCAGGCGCACGTGAACTGAGCAGGCATTGTTGCGAAACAAAAATGACACAAACTGTTGATGGCCGCTCTGAAGCTTTGGCTGACTGGAAGTGCACCGGTGTGGCTTCTGTTTGATGAAATGGGCGGGTCGTGGGGCGGATGACAGTCCGGAAACGGATTGAAAAACCCCGGCGCAGCTCTTGAACATTAGTCACGTTGCCGGCAGGAGCCACAACGAACTAGAGGAAGATTTCGGCCACTACGACGTCGGCGGCCACGAGCGCCGCCCACAACGACTGTGGTCGTTTGCAGATCGCTTCACAAGGCGACATCGCTGCTTCAGACGTCTAGCATTCTTATAGATGCGCTTTTCTACTTGACATTACCTTCTAGAGGCAGCCCCACCCGCATCGCCTATTATCACTAGCACACTTCATGATTCGATACCATAACAATTGGTAAAACTACTCTTTAAATTTATTCACTATGTTCTAAGGATATAGCAGAAAGTCGAAGGCAAAAGTAGTGAAAAGCCATGTCGCTAAAAGGAAAAGATGAATACAAGAATACAAGAAGAGAAATCAGCAAATTTCCTTGTACAGAATCACAGATTAGTTTTTTTTTCGAACATAAAAATTGTTTAAAAATCCGTTTTGTTGATATAAGGGTCGTGAAAAATCTGAGCTGGTGCTCTACCCATACAGAATAGCGTCTTATGTTGAACGCCTAGACTACTGAAAGAAAGCGAAAATCCCTTGTCACAGTCAGCGACTGCGACCGCTACGCTGCAGTCGTGTGTTGCTGTACCCCTCTCAAATCATAGAACATAATTATACTGCTAAATTCCGGATATCTAGCACTGCCAACTGGGAAATTTATTCTAATGATCTAGAGTGGATAAATCGAAAAACAACCGATGTTCCCCTGAAGGTGTTAGATCCAACACACTTGATTATGCCACTATCATTTCTTGCGACAATTGCGTCTCTATGTCATTCAGAATTTAGGACGTCCACTCATAATTGCAATTTGATGTATGTCCAGATTCATAAGTGGTATACCCCGAAATATACCGCGAACTATTTGCAAATGCCGATTCATAAACGGCAGCAACAAGATTTATACACGCATCAGTAGTGGTTTGGTGCGCGCGTGTTGCACAGAAAAGAGGTGCTACGGTTTGCACTGTCAAGTGATCAATCCTCACCCAATTCCATCTCCCCGGGGTAGAGAAATGTCCAAGTACGCATTCACCATGCCTCTACGGCTCTAAATGGATGAATTGACGAGAACCGACTTTACACGCGGTTACACGAGGTCTAGCACATCCCACTGGTTTCGAAGACCTCGAAGTAGTGAAAGGATTACTATGGTAGATGAAGACACTGAGTTTGTACGTACAACGGTTGACCCCGCAAGTCACTAAACAGATCAAGTACGCATTCACCATGCGTCGACGATTCTAAATGGAATGTGATGGATTGACGAGAACCGATCACTTTACAGGCGGTTACACGAGGTCTAGCACATCCCACTGGTTTCGAAGACCTCGAAGTAGTGAAAGAGTTAGACACGCAATCAGTTCCGAACAAACTCAGCTGCGCGTGTTGACGAATTACGGTTTGCCGGCATTTCGGGGTATATTTGTTTTCGAATACACAGTTCATGAATCCGAGCCCAGGTGATATTCAATAAGAAGTGGCACTGACCAGGAGCGCCGCTGCAGTGAAGCACATGATAGGAACATAAGCTCCCCCGAATCGTTTTATACGCAAGCGTTCAATTGCTGCGAACTAGGCCTTGAGTTTATAGTTTGACTGGAAAAAAATTCGAAAATCCAAACTTATCCAGAAAGTTAAATGTACCCATTTAACCTTCTAGATAAGTTTGGACTTTCGAATTTTTTGCAGTCAAACTTGGAGGCATTCAAGTAACGAGTTTCGCGAACTACCGAATAACTCGCTTCGGCATTGGCCGCTGGAAGTCAGAGCTGGCAGCCCCCGAAAGTGCTGATCGATTTGTACCTCTTTCCATTTCTTCCCGACGGGCACAAGGCACAAATGAAAGCATTGCACGTCGGCCATTTACGTCATTACAGCAGAATGAAGTCAGGTGTAGGCATTCCAGTGGGTCCGTCAACTCCTCCACCCCCAAACAGCCACGAGTGTTCAGCCAAACCGAAAACAGCACTATCGATTCAGGCAATTCAAAGCAGGACGTGACCCCGTCCAGCCCGATGGACCTGCTGATCACCGGAAGGAATGAGCGCTCACTAATTGAGGGCCATAAGACAAATTGCTGGACATAAAAGATGAATGTGAAACACTTCGAGGCGACGTGCCATAAAACGCTTGACGCACGCTCCCAGCACGAACAGCACTAAATGAACCGAGTCGCCCACTTTAACGGGATTTTCTCAACTCCAAAAGTCACGCACAACAATAATGCCAGAACAGTTCGAAAAACAAAGAACGCTAGTAATTGCCCAACGGCTAGTAGTGTACCACAGGAATGAGATTTTATTCTACCATTTTTCAGAAGTGAGGTTTTAATAAACGCTCAAAGAAAATCATGTTCATTAGGAACTTCAATTCAATGGAGACAGATGAACAAAGAGTGTTATGTCCTAGGAAATCCATGTTCAAGCATGGAAACCGTTCTACTGAAGCAGTGAAGTAACAAGAAGAACTGATTGATTGTTAAAGTGACGGAAATCTTCAGAAGAAACAAAAATGAAGATGCAATCATAGTCACTTTAGAAAACCAAAAGAATATCGAAATATCGAATAGAGAAGGTTATCTTGGAGAAACGTTCCTCGTGATCATTTTCCGTGGTTATAAAATCCATATGTGAGAAAATAGTAGAAAATAAATATTTCTTTGATCAATACGACAGCCAACACAGGGGCGCGCACTGTACATCTATGAATAGAAACGCATTCGCACTCTGCAACGGACTATTTCCGAATATTCGAAGGAAATTGATCGATAGATGACTAATCCTAGAACTAGTCAAAAAGCACTGTATTTCAAACCAAAAAGGTTCATCTCAATCTTGTTTGAAGGTTGTCCCCAAACGGGCAAATGGAACAAATTGTCAACATAAACCCTACAAACCTTGGCAGAAATCCATTTTTTATCATGTATTCGAGATGACTGGAAGGAAGACTATTCGTATGCATAAGTGTATGTAAGCCCGTATGCCGTTCGATAATATGTGTCTATATCATTTCCGTCCGTTCTCCCCCCCCCCCCCTCATACATATATACAGCTGTTGTGAAAGCGTTAGCGATGAATACAAATAATGTTTGAATATGACAATGAACGGAAACGCGATCCCACAGCTGTTATGGAAGGTAGGGCAGCAGGAACGTGAGTATGAAAGACAACCCGAAAAGGGGAGAGAGATAACGAAAAAGCAGATTGATAAACGATTTCAAAAAGTCCCAAATTCGTAATGGTGGGACAAATTTTAAAAGTAGAGTGAAAGTAATGGATGTGTGCAACAGTTGAAAAGCAGAATCGTGTAATAACCAATGAATATATAAGAAAAATAAATTCAAATGAGATAGCTAAGCAACAAGCGGAATACTGGGGAATGAAGAAAAAAAGAAAAGAGACAATTGATATGAAAGCAAGTAGATGACCGATTGAAGGGTAAAGCAGAAGATTGGCTCAGACTGTCAAAACATAGAAGAAAGGAAACAAGTGAAATCGTCTCTTCCTCTTTACCAAACACTAAATAGAAGAATAGGAGGGGTAAACGATCGAGTGTGCAGATCAGTTATAGCAAAGGCGACAAGTTCACGGATCTTAAAGAAAATGGAAAAACTGGTAGCTCGGAAAAAGCAAGTAAGACGGGTTACAAGGTAGACGAGCGTAACTATAACAGCCTGAACATTATATACAGGCTGAATGAAGGGAAATCCTAATAAGAGGTTTTCACCCTGTTGGCATACTAGTACGTCATTGCGAACAGTACGCAATGACGAGTTCCCATTCCGAATTCTCCCCCCTAGCCAACGTATGTAATTCAAAAATTAGCAATAAAATGAAAAAACAAGCAGCGCTGTAAAGAGGACGATCGTTCTCACATTTTATAATATTGAGTACAACGTAGGATTTTCTGACCCGATTCATGTTACTGTGCGCATACAAAAATGTCTTACTGGTAAAAGAGACTCAGAGAAGTTATTTGATGTTACAAAAAGCATACAGTCGAAGACATTGCCTTCATGGATCCATTTTTAGCCTCAGCGTCCTGTTTAAGAACTAAAGAACGACGCAGTGTTACAAACTTGGAACCATACCGTAGTCGCTAACAATGAGTGAAAAAGAAATCAAGCAAAATTAGACTGGAAATAAAACCGTAGAATCAAACGTCATACCCAATGCTTCTTCAGTCCGTCAAGTGTATCCCAGTTGAAGTCGTCATTTTCCCACGGAAATTCCGCTGTCAGAACTCGATTCAAAGTTCGTCGTAACTTCGCCGTCATACAGCATTAGGCGCCACGCAGAGTGGTGAAAAGAACAGGAAGATAAGAAACGTCCCGACAACGTTAGCGTTCACCGGTGCCGATGAAAGCACTACGCCACCTTGTGATAGTTGTGAAGAAGTTTCACTTTTTCAGTGAAGAACTACACGGGAAACTGAATAGCAAGGCTCGATGAATTCGACGCGCTAGGGCAGTTAATTCGGTGAGTCTCTACCGAACTGTTTAATATTCACGATTCGCCTGATCGTATGCACCTCCACTCAACCAGCACTTCAAACTAAACGACAAATAACTGAGAACATAGTACAGATAAACGATAAGGTAGCTGGCACCTCAATGATCGCTATATAAAAGATTCAATATAAATTCTTTATTGAGCAACATATAAACTCTGCATCAAACAACAACGTCAGTCACAATCTATGCACTGGTCAAGAATACAATCAGTAAATCACTGCTTTTCATAGAACACCGAGGAGAGAATGAACAAAGGCACATCGATAGAAAATCTGAACTCATAGAAAATCTAGAAATCTCTGATCTGGTTGGCTGGAAATCTGCCGAATCTCTGCTAAGCTGTGTTGAGGGGATAGCAATAATTATGCTACGATACCACATCACAATTACAAACACAAAAAGATGATACTGGATACAAACTCGGCAGTAGCAACAAAACAGCTGCCAAGTGAAATTCGAATTGTTTTTCAATGAGCAATCCTATTTCAACTTCCATAACAAATAATCAGTCCTATAACGTATGAGACAAAGAAAGACTAGGAATTTCACAAACTCAGCGGAACGAATCGTATAAAACAACATGGATAGAAATGATGAGTCAGCTGCCTATGACTGATGGTACTGGTCGGCGACTCAACTCATCCAAAGGTCACCTTTTCTTCATCTCACTCACTACACCACCGTTCGAGGACGGACCATCTTTCCGCGGGTGGCTTACCGAAAAATTCCACTTGCAGGGCAGAATATTTTTTTAGTGGACCGCCGAAATCCCTGAAATCACTTCAAATTTTCAAGTCCGTTACAGGCATGAACAATACACTTGTTTTAAAATGGTAAGAAATTTCGGCACTATTCAACTTAACGGACTCCAGCGCTCGACTTTTTTTAGTCGGAAATTTTTTCCTCAGAAATGCGCTTAAACTCTGCACAGGGGGGTAATTGAGGGCGCTGATCACGAATCTGCCGTTCGTTTTTCACGTGGGTGGTCTCGGACCACCCAAATCGCCACTTGGGTGGTCCAGTCAGGATCACCAATTTCGCTGGAACTTTGCCTATGGGGGTTCTCTGGCGTCCTGAACACGATGGTGAAGCCCGCTTTCCAAATGACAGCCGAATAGGGTAGTTATAGGTGAGTCTCACCAGGTAAGGTCGGTAGGTACCCAGGTCGGTAGGTACCCCCCTATAACTACCGTATTCGGCCGCCATTCCGAAAGCGGACTTCACCATCGTGATCAGGACACCAGAGAACCCCCATACACAAAGTTTCAGCGAAATCGGTGATCCTGACTGGACCACCCAAGTGGTCGATATGGGTGGTCCGAGACGACCAGGTAAAAATGGACTTCACCATCGCGTTCAGGACCCCAAAAAACCCCCATAGGGAAAGTTCAGCGAAATCGATGATCCTGATTGGACCACCCAACTAGCGATTTGGGTGGTCCGGGACCACTTACGTAAAAAACGAACGGCAGATTCGTGATCAGCGCCCTTAATTACCCCCCTGTGCAAAGTTTCAGCGAATTTCGAATTTCGAAAAAAATCGAGGGCTGGAGTCCGTTAAGTTGAATAGTGCCGAAATTTCCAAACATCATAAAATGCTGATATTCTCGCAAAAAATCACGCAAAAAATCCATCTTCGAACCATGAGATTCTGCAATCGTGAGGTTATTCGGAGTGCTAACCCTGATTTATTTTTAATTAAATTTCGGCTCGTTGGGTAACAATAGAAGCAACCTGTAATTGTCAATTATTCAAATTTATAAAGGCCCAAGTGATTTCCGAGGTTGTATACGTACTTTTTTATGAGTAGGTATCAATGAAGCGCTCTCTAGGAAACAACAGCAATTCAAAAATCAACGACGATAGTAATACCGCAAAGCAACAATTGCACAACAACACCACACCAACAACAACAAACCTGAATCCTGAATCTTTCCAGTTGTAATTGAATTTCTCCAGAGCATCACGGATTTCTTCGGTAGAACGAAGAATCGACAACGGTTGTGGAGGAGAAAAGTTCAGAAGTCGTAGATTTGGAAAAATGAATACGGAGCGGAATGCAAAATGACCACCATACACTGGATGAAGACTCAGTCCTATGAACTTCTGAAATGTTCACCATATGCTACTCCTTCACATGTTTGCAAAGACTTTTAACTCAAAAAACCATGGATACTGAACATTGCGCTATAGAACGTTGGAATTCAACTCCCTCTCCAACACGTAGAACTCACGGTAACAAATGAGTGATTATAAAGAAGATTTATACCAACCTTGCCCTCCTCCATTGCCTTCGGCGGCCAACCTTCGCCCCGCACTTGGAAGGGTTGGTAATAATACGCGGCACCTGAAATTGAAACAAATACTAGCCTACCGCAGGCTTTACTTCGACAGGCTTACCCGCAACATGCCCACAAGTTTGCATCAAAATCTTTGGTTTTCGATTTGGCCATAGTGAATGGTCGTGAAACAGCTCGTACTCCACATTCATCGTGTTGAGCTTCTGGAGAAATGAAAACGTTGTCGAAGTACCTTGCACATGCAGGGCATTCATTTTCCGTACCTCACAAATAGGATCCATACGAGACTGTAGAAATTCTTGAATAGGCGAGCTAACCGCTTCAGAGACGGCTTGCAACGAACCCATCTGCAAAGTCACGATGCATAAAACATCAGCGATGCGGAACGAATTTGGGGAAACTGCTGGAAACTTCTTAAACAGACCTCTTTGCACTTCATCCTAACCCATCTTTTGAAAGAGACGTCAAACATACTCGGGGTGCTAATAATGAGTACGGCAGTGGTATCCGGGTCGTACGGCATCTTGAATGCAGCTCGAACTGTATTGTTATAATCTCCGATCTGTAAACACAAACATTAGAAAAATGCATCGGAACTCAATGTTTTAGCAGAGCACATATTTTTACCGAACCCCGGAAGCAGGCGTATTTCTTAAGAAAGGCAACCACAATTCAACGACACACCTCATAACCTAAATCTCCAGTCTTACATATTTACCGATGTCTTATGCCGACTGAATTTCCACCAAATTCTGCGTGGAGCTTACGATACGCGTAGTAGTCAAAGGATTTGTTCAGCATGCATATCTCTACGAATCTGCACACATGCAAGAGCCACCAGAATCATCTCCCATTCTTGTTTAGGACACAATTATACGAAATTCTTAGCGCAAATAGTAATCAGAATGATGGCGGACTAATTATGATTAGAACAAGAGCAAAAACACACCATCTTGAATGTAGGCCCATTACACCTGAAGGAACACGGAGCTGATAAACACTACTAAGGAACTTGTGCTAAAAAGGCACCTATGCATTCGAGATATTGCAATGTTCCACAATTATGTTAGTTACGCAGTTCGAAAGACGAAAATGCTCAATAAAGATCATCATCTTCACTGTTTTGATAAAAATCGCGTAAAATAGAGATTTGCACATGTGGCGCTATGTACGGTGAGGCGCCGTGAGAGTTGGAGGTACAGTCAGCAGAAGGTAAAGCGCAAGATCGGTTTTAATAGAGAACAATGAGACTTCAGTTTCTGAAAACTGTTATAAGGTGTGTACAGTAATTATCCACACCAGAAAACCAATTGGAGCAGGTTACTATTACAAAAGGCTTCGATTTTTTTTTCTTCGGCGGAGTCTTCCCCTACCAAACCACACTGAAGCAATGAGAGAAAGGCAAGACAAGCTGTGTACGAAAGCAAACCTTGAAGAAATACGATTCGAAGCCATCTTCCTGGGTGAGCTCGTCATCGATTATGCGCTTTAGAGAGATCGCCTCGTCTTGAGAACATGGCTCGGATGGACTCATGTTCGCATCAGGAGTTGCTGTTGGAAAAGTGTCAGAACGGTCACCACACTCGAAACTCATACCGCAATAAAATAGACACCGCTTTTACGGCTTCGCTCGAATCAATAGAGAAATGCGAAAAATCCTTTAGTCAAGATATCAGTAAAGCAACAGAGAAAAGATAAGACCCGTTGAAGCACCACACATTGCAAGTTGCCATCGTGCTGAGCCTAAACGCACAACTCGAAAAAGTACACAGACGGTACTGGAAGAGCGAGGCATAGACGAGAACAAACAACGAAAAAGTGAAGAAGCGACAGTTGAGTTGTCAAAAACGTTAATGAGGGCATCATGTGTCTAAGGCCCGCGGGGCAACAGACGAGAGTAGCAGAGCGGAGATCTGCACAACAGTTCACAAATAAACTGCCGAGAGCTGGTTGAACAATGTAGGCGCTTTACACCTACAGTACACCTGAAACCCTAGTCACTTATTTCTTGAGAGGGCTACTTCAAAAAATTTAATACTCGCAACTACCAGTAGCCTCTTAGCAAATTAGGAGACATAGCGAGCTGCAATTGTCTCATTTTGGTGACTTCTGCCTATAAACGTTCTATTCTGCGTTCCAGAAATGGGTTAACCTCCTCTAGAGTTGATTTTTAATATGGGACTCAGCACGAAACTTATCGACAGCCCTCCAACCTATCGTTACACAAGATGCTCCAAAATTACATGCACATTGATAAAAACTAGAGAAAAAAGCGATCGGAACATAGGCTCATGACATACTTTCACTTATCAGATCTTGTGACAAGGATTCAGGCCTCCAGACGAGATAAAAAGGGCTGCACAAGGTGGAAATATGGCCGAGGGTTGAAAGCTTTTCGACAAAACCTACCAAACGTCAGAGTCCATATCTGTTGAATTTTGACGAAGGACATTAACGACTTCCTCGAGTAGGTGATAGCGGCTCCAAACAAGACCTATTCCGGACATCCGTCGTGATTATGAATTCTTATCGCTTCGTTGGAGGCGGCTTCTTATTAGGAAAGCTCACTGTGATTTCGCGGACTGCCGGAGTGAGACGTTGCATGAGAGCGTTGCACCCTGTTCGACGATTCTTCTTCACCTGCGCGACGGGAATATTGGTTTGCTGGCCGGATATTTAATATTTCAAATCAAAGTGAGCATACATAACTAAAAGCATAGGCAGAGGTAGCATGGGTTGCCAGTATGAGTTTGACGCGTGGGTCAAAGTGAATGACAAGTCAAATATATGCTCATGTAATTTTGGAGCACCCTGTAAATATGGATAGTTCACTTAGTTTCCAAAGGTAGCATTGGTCTTTTCACGAGAAAAATGTATATGAATGAAAGATTTTCAACTGAGTGACAATTGTTGGTGAAGTCCTTGAACTGCTTTCTAACAGAGGCTCCATGGACCACTCCTTTCCGACAGAATGGGAAACAATCAAACAATCCAAAACGAACTGAATAAAAAATAAGTGAATTAAGCAACTCCTTCACTGTCGTTGCAATGAATATCAACTCGGGCGGACCATTAATGAGATATTTTATAGAGCCCTGAGCGACGATATTTTAAATGTTGCACCGACTTATTCGCCTTCCCTACATCAGTTCCTAATGAACGTCCTCTGAACGAAGACCCCATCTTAACGCGTGCGTACGCGACCAAGACGACGAAATACGAGCACCACCTTCGCACTGGATGGACGCATAGGATCTATTTCGGACTTTCGTCTTCGCTGCTCGAACTGGAACTGCTATCACTGCTCATCTGCTCGACTTTGTTAATCGGAGGCGGATTCATACGAGGCGGTGGGCTTACAAAGTTGATGTTCACCGTCGGTGACACCATACGTGGAGAGTTCTAAAAAGTGAGTCAAAATAGGCATTACTTTCAGACATGACAACGAATCAAAAACTTCGAACTACCTCGCCAATCTGACTGGGTCTTTTCTGGAAGGGTGAAACGCCGCCAGGACCGCCACCACGCCCACTCCACTGTACACCGCCACGTCCGCGTGGAGAGGGGCTGGCTTGTTGGTACCTAAAATGATGCACGAGTGTGGACTACAAAAAAAGCCAATCCACCACAATTGTAAGACCGTTTAACTTACAGTGATTAACTAAACAAAAAACGACATACCCGGTCCTCGGACTCCACACCTTCCCTTGTACAGGCATTTGTGGCATACCTGCCATTGGTGAGGAAACCCGACCCATACCACTCTGAACGTATGAAACAATGAGATTTCAATAGTATAAAACCCAAAGTAAATATAAATAACAAGGGAGATTCGTAGGGCAGACCGATGCAGCATGTTGCTGTCGAAGCAGACTGAAAGCTGGCGGCACGACTGGAGGATTCGTTCTTGGGGCGGCCAGTGCTGACGCTCGAAATTCAGGTTCTGTTGGGAACGGTCGTGATGGGTCACCTAAAGTTGAACACAACGGGTGCGTCGGATAAGAATGGTTCAATAGAAAAATGCAACGATGAAGGCCGCAAAAAAGCTCGAGCCAAAATCGGAGCTGTCGTTTATAAAACTGTAATATCACGGGGAACGTCTTACAAAGCTTGCAATGTGTTGCAGTGTAAAGCGAAAAAACTGCAGAACGTCGCAGTCAGTAAAGACGAGCACAAATGAAACCAACGATCAGTAACGAAGGTGGATTTTCTGGTAGTTGGTAAATTATTCATGGCACCCTGTACGAATAATGGCTGTCTTTCAAGATCTTTACTACTACTTTTTTAACTTTTACTTCCATTGTTTGTTTGAGAAAATTCCTAAGTGCTCTCTACCTATATATTCATAGCATGACTCCAGCTTGCCTATCTATGAAACTTTCAAGTAAGAAAACAAAAAGAAAAACGAATAGCACAAGAACTGAGCAGATCTGACCTTGTTGCCAATACAACGGAGCCGAGACTGAATAGTTCTTGCTTATCTGATGAGCAAGTCGTATAACCACTTCACTGTTCACCGGGTGTGCTTCGGATTCCCTTACAGAGTGAATTTTGTTGTTGGCCTGGAATAGAAGTGAAATGACATTACACAAGAACAGCTTGAATTCTTGTTAGCAAAAGAAGTTCACCGAAATAGAGCCTGCGAATAATGCAGACGAAAAGACTAACGTATTAACTAAAGTAGGATTTTCATCGGCAACAATGCAGAACAATAAATTGTCATGAGTGAGTGCTTCGTTATGGAACCTTTCAAAAGAGCGGTCGCTCTATAACACCCGAACAAACGTTAGCACTCAAAAGGCACGACTGATGACTTCTTTTTTGACATTTACACCGCGACCGCATAGATTGACTGTGAATACTTTCAGCCTGCTGCAACAATATCCTAAGGAGCATCAGATGAGCGGCTACTCCGCCTACTTTCAAGCTTCGAATATTTTGTTATTACCTTCAAACACATAGTTTTTGAATGAGAGAAAAGTCTAAAAGTCACTCAAAGTAAAGGGAAGGCTAACTAAAGCAATCTATACCGAGCTATTCGAAGCGTTTTGCGAAGCAGCTGTACAGTCACATGAGCTCACTCCGACTAAATAACTCGAGAAATATCAATGGTTGCATTTCTGTCAATGGAAGTTGACATTGTAGATTGTCCATTCTACACTTTTACGGTTGTTTTGTTTAGCTTACCGTAGGTTCGCATATCGTTTAGGAACAATAAATAGTGACAGCAACAAGTTGAAAATGTGCCGAAGACGTATCGAAAAAAAAACGATTTCTATTCAAATGATGCGGACTCTTACGCAAAGGTGCTAGGTACTACTGTGATTCCAACTGGTGGTTCACAGCAGATTGCAGATGTCTCAAAGAGAAGAAAACTACTAAACAGGAACTCCCCAACACCTACCGCTGAGCATATGCAGTTTACGAAAGAACTTAGAATCACTGTTCGAATCGATATTTATTTAAAGTGTCAAAATATCCCCAAGAGATTTATGATTCACCTTACCATGTGTAGTTCTGTGAGAATCAACTAAAACCTAGTTCAGAAATTGCTGATACAGAATGTGATCGATTCAGCTCAACAAGGAATTGGTTGGTGGACGAAAGTTGAAGAGGAAAAATCGTTTGTGCGTTACGCCTGCCATCTCATGTGCATATTCACCAGCATTGATAAATAAAGCGAAACCTGTTTTAAGTAATCACAAAGTTTTGAACTGAAGAACAACAATGAATCAAAGAATACAACAGAATCATTACTCACCTGGAAAACAGCGGACGTTAAGGCCATCTCAGCAACTTTCAGATTAGTCTCCAGCTTATCAATGACCTCATTCCTCTCTTGAACGCAGTTTTCGAGTTGGCGGATTAAATCTTCACGAGCTCGGAATTCCTCGACTGAAATAACTTTCGAAGAAAAACTGTGTAGAAATAGACTCTGATCGAACAGACATAACTTCAGTGAAAATAAGAAAAACCGATTCCGTCGCATAGGAGAGGCAAATAATGGGACATGACATCAATGGCGAATATTTCCGAAATTGGCTCAGACTCCACTTTCACCTGATGTCAATCTCACAGTGGCACTTTGAAGCGGTGCTGTTCGCTAGAATTGCGCTTGTGTTTGCTCGATGCTCACTATTCGTTCGTTGGTGAGTGCAAACATGTAAAAAACACAGGAAATACGTGAATGTCGAGTCGGAAATAGAGTGGCACATCGCAATACGACCTGGTGACGTATCCTTGTAAAACCAGTCGAAATAGTGGCTTACCCTGACTATCAAAACAACTTTGTTTGTGACGAGAAGAATGAAGCGCAGACAATTTTCAATCGAAATGGCAGCCTTTGTAAGGGTATAGATACAAGTGAGCGAATGCTATCCAAGCTCTAACTTACAGCGAATTTGAAGCACTCAGATAAATCTTGAACGTGACTCGATGAAGTGGAATTGTTGTTTCAAAAGTTAACGGGCTCTTACGATCCTATGTCAATCCATAGAAATGTAACCATTTAAGTGCGTGCAATATCCTACTAGTTCTGGAAATTAGCCTGAATTACAGGGAAAACGAAACCGCTGTGCCCCTACTGCTTGCAAATGTGTCATACTAACACCAGCAGTCTTTAACAAATAGAACTCAAAACCGCAGCTTACATCATTTTCCGAAATCACGGAGAAAATGAGAACAAACGAATGATCAACTGAAAAACGAATGAAAAAAGCGAACGAATCGCATGACATAAAACAGAACGACCGTTGCTCATCATCTTACATTGCTAAACAGCTTATGATTACCCGAAACTTCTTTGAAAGGTGAAGGAGAACAGCACCGTTTCTGCAAAGAAAAAGGAATTTCAAGGATGAATGGTCACCTCTTTCAAGTAGACTTTTCACTTCATTGATACGTCCCTCGAACAACGTGACCAAGCTGTTTAACGATTCGTTTCCACGACGATGCTTATCCCTGTTGAGGAGCGACTCCAGAATCTGGAATTTATCTATATTATAGACCGAGAGGGAACAAAAGCGTAGATACTAAGAAGTCAGCTTGACAAAACCTGGACTGTACCGCCAAATGATAAGCTACTACTACAGCTAGCAGAAAAGCGCCCACTTATGGGACCCTCGGTGCTCCAATTGAAACGCACACCTGACTAGCGAGACTGTCACATAACGGTATATCTGTTTGCATACCATATGGAAACACTTCGTGATACAGTTACAAACCACAACCGAGTAACAATTGAAATACAGCATCAGTGATGCACGACGAGCAAGCACTGACTGGGAACGGCACGGTAACAGGACCTCTGTCACTCACAACCTAGTCGGCTAATGAACTATTTGAAGTAAAAACAAAAAAACTGTGAAGGCGCCCTCAAAGTGTGAAAAATGTGAATTTAAAGTCAGCCGATTCAAAATCAGATCAAAATGTGAGCTTAATTCGACGATGGAGTTAGAGAGTCATAGACAATCTAAGGTCTAATGCACCAGGTGATATATACTAAAAAACGAAACACAAATAAACAAAAATTCAGCGCACCTGCTTCGTGATGTAATCCAGGTCATCAACGTTCTCGAGCAAACAATCGCGAAGACTTCTACAATCCGTCATTTGTGGAAGCAAAGCCTCACGCGTAGGGTGACAGCAGCCACCTCAATACGAAACAATCAAAAAGTCCCGAACACTTGTTTCAAAACTGCAATCACCGAACGATTTCTAAAATTTTCAACACCACTATCAACGAAGAGCTCGCTGCGCCAAGAAAAAAAATGAAAATGTAGGCAGCGAGCACAAAAACAAGCGTACTACATCCTCCTCAATCTGGTCGGAATTTGGGGCAAAATCAGGGAGGGTAGGTTTTGATTACGGCAGCAAAATCTCTGTATGAAAACCGAGGTGTACTGCGGAACCTCTATCCACCATCCGATGTCCCTATTGCCCAGCCACCTGGCCTTGACCTAGTGAGGCCCGCGTTTTGTGAACGACGATACAACGAAATAGAGACAGGAATCACCATCGCTCACATTTCATAGGCCATAACGTAAGACACCAAGGCGTGGAACAACTTTTCGAATTCATATTGGTCTGCGTTTGTCAATCATTACTAGGGAGAGTTAGAGCCACCACACAACTTTCGCCTAACGATAAGGTCTACTAGCGGATCCAATCAGCAGAGATTTTGAAAATCATCGTCAGCGTCGTGACCAACCCTTTCCCTTCAACTGATCTTTGGCAGAATTTCTGAGGCGAAGAAAAATTCGACTCTTGGGGGAACAGTAGACGAAATGGGGTATTTTTCACACTTCGCAATCCATCCTGAGTACGTTTTTTCAATCCGACTTTGATACAACTTTATTAAAAAGCTTGCTTTGGGAGCCAATCACAATTCTGAAAACCTTTTTCGGAATTGTGCCGTATTTCGGGAGGTTCTGGTAAAATTTGGAATATGGATATCAAAATCTTAATTAGGGCCGCAAGCAAACACAACGACTCGCGCCTATCCATACAAACGGTAGTCCCGTTGACGCGCTCCATTGCAAACCGCGCGCGATTGCCGTATACGCCGCATACGGTGGAGAATCCACATGAGAGGGCCAAGAACAGCCATCAAAGTGCCGAGATGGCCGAGTGGATGTTCGTAGCGAAGATGCTTGTCGAGTATGGGTTGCAGGTTCGAGTCCTTCCTGCTGGGTGCTTTCTGTAGTGCTCAGTTTAAGCTTAAGCTGTCGCTCTGCTTTCGGTAGTGATCCTTTAGACCCTCCATTTGCAAGGAACTAGTGGTTCACCCACCCCGGAGTTCCTTCCTTAGCTTGCGCTTAGGTAGATCACGATTAGGTTTGTACTTAGGCTAAGACTTAATCGAATGGTGAAGTGGCTTGATTGTTAGATGTCCGGGTCAGGGTGTTCAGCCAAATTTGAGATTTTGACCCCACAGCCCAAATCGTCAATAGGGTCCTCGGCCGAAGTCCAGAAAACGAACATCAGATCCGTATCAGCGTTCCAATTAACCCCCGTAAACGAAATTTCAGCGAAAATTAAATTTTCGACCTAAATCCGAGTCGGAACTTCTAACAAGTGCCGTTTTCTCGAAAAAAAAAAAAACTAGCCGGCCACTATTGTCCTCGCAACCCAAGAACTGTGTGAAAGTTCGTCTCCTGCTCTGGGTAAGTCGACATTGACGCTGTTTTCGTAAATCCTTCCACACTACTGCGAACGATCGCAGTTATAAAGCAGGCTACCTAGCCGCTGATCTCTCGACCACGATCAGGGCGGCGCGCGCGGTTTGCAATGGAGCGCGTCAACGGGACTACCGTTTGTATGGATAGGCGCGAGTAACACAACGAGTTTTGAATGATGATGAAGGCAAAGAAACTATTCCAAGCAATGGATTACTAACTATGGAAAAGTGCGGAAAAGATTATGCAAACAAGTAAACTGCGAAATCGTTACAACAAACAGATAAATGAATAAAAAATAGCTTTTTCAGTTCATTTATCCTCACAGATTAAGCTTCACCGATAACCATCGATTTGAAGCTTTTCAGTTTTTAAGCTTCAAATCGATGGTTGTCGGTCCGCATCAGGGCTGTGCATTTAACGGTTAACGGTTTAACGGTTTTAACGGATTTAACGGCTTTTTCCGTTAAAAATTATTTAACGAATTTAACGGCAAATTTTCGAAATTTAACGGAAAATTTAACGGCTTTTGAATTGCCCGCGCGGGAGTGGCAGCAGGTCCAAATTGCACGCAATCGTGTCAGGACCACCCAGCTTCTCTCTTCCACAACATTAGAAGCAATCTGGGCATTGTAATAGGAGTTCGCCTACTGAAATTTCTCTAATTTCTGTAACAACGGCAAACCCGCTCACTTTCTGGAGTGCTCCACTGACACGATCTCTCTTTCCTCACATAACTTCTTTAATTCCGAAATACTTTTGTGCTCCTCCGGAAACAGTTGAAATTGAAAGGGTTTTCTCATCTGCGGGTCAAGTTTTGACGGACTTTCGTAAGTCGCTAACACCTTCAAATTTTGCAGCTCTTCTGTTTCTCAAACTTAATATTCCACAGATTGGCTTCGACCATTGATCATTCCTGACTTTGAATATGCTTTCTTTGTAAGAGACTTAGCTCTTTCGTTAGCTGTTGTTAATAATATGCGCTCTAGTGTACTAACCGATGAATTGATCGTTCCGGCACAACAGTTAAATAAACGCTTATATATTAGTGTCGTTTATTTTCGCGATATTACGGTGAAAAAACCATTATTTTTAGGAATTTCAACTTTTTTTTTTGCAAAATTTCAAAAATTTAACGGATTTAACGAATTTAACGGTTTTTAACGGCAAATTTCGCCGTTAAAATAAGTCGTTAAAAAATTTAACGGCCAGAATTTAACGCACAGCCCTGGTCCGCATCTGGAGTCGTTGCCAAGTGCGAAGCGATAACCGTCAACTTTCAAACGGAACAATGAAGAACAGCCTCGGTACACCAACCACCGCTAAGCGCGAACAATAGCGAGGAAAACAAGGTGCGTAGCTCAGCACTCGTTGGCGTGCAGCCGCCCGCCATGAACGTGCCGCGTGCCTTAGTTGAGGTGGGACGCTTGTGAGAGGCGGCCGCAACTTTTAAAGGACTCGGCCCGGACGTTGACAACTACAAGCGCATATGCGCGTTTGTCTCGCGTCCCATAGGCGTCTCGCACTGCGACACTTAAACGGTGTTGGAAGAGGCCCGAACGTTCAAAGCAATAAATACAGTACCATATACTATATATATACTATTTATTTAGATCTTCAACAATATATGGTAGGATGGCAAAGGGATATCTTCGATAAAAAAGCAATAGTAGTCTTCAATAGTGCATGGTGGAGTTACTAAAGGAGATCTGCCTTAGAGATCAACGTGAGAATCGAACTCCAAAACAATAGAAAACAGGAAAAAGAAGAAATAAGGGATAGCAGTAAAGCAATGAGCAATCGCACCCTGATAAAAAGCAGAAACAATAAATAGCTGGAGAACAATAGATAACGGTATAGAAATACAAAAGAAAAAGACACACTATAAGTGATTACAACGGAACAAATACAAACAAGAGAACACGCAGAACAAGGTTGAAATAAATGCTTATTGTAGGACAACAGAAATTCAATAGAAACCCACAAAAAACCAAGATCAAGAAAAGTGCTCTAGCGAGCCATCAGCATCACCATCATCGGTTTGTTCCTCGGCCCTCCTCTGTCGCTGAAATCTTGGGCTTGGCAGATTTGGCGTTTGCTAGTAAAAGATGCATAGGAAAAAACTAACTTTGTTCTTGATCCACTGGCGCAAACCACTGACTTCTCCATATGTGTAGATTCTTATATCTCGTCTGAAAGCGGCTACATTTATGAATTAATCAAGCTGTACTCATTGAGCAATGAGAAACCTACAAAACCAATTGAAGCGCTCTATTCATCTGTCTTGTACTCCTCCCTTTGATCAACGAGATCCATGAGCGGTGCGTGTCTTTCTTCAAAGGTTTTGCCGAGCAACATGAAACACCTTAAAGTGAGGAATTACCGCTATTCAGTACGAAAGCTATTGGTTATTTACCTGGATTCATCAAGTTGAACCCCTGCCGGACACTTAATTTCGTCCCTGCCATAGCCAAGCATATCGAGAGCGAATTCTAAGTGATTTGCTTTTTCCTTTGAAAGCAATGTAAAATATAATTCTTTAATATGTACCTATCAAGAAGGATTCCACATCCTCTGGAAGGCTTTTTAGGTTTCTGTCTCCCCCAGCTTTCCTGCTTACTCGAACAGCGTACGACTGAATCGCAGGAGGTGGATCCGTCAGCTTATAAGGTACATGATGAAATGTGCACGGCGTAGATCACTGAAATGGCTATCTACCTTCTGTAGCAGGAAGCGGAATATCGAACGGCCTGGACGCTGACTGACTGAGAAGGATTCGGGAACCACCTTTGTACTGTTGATCGGAGGTCAAGACCCTAGAAACAACTTTGAGTAACTGACAATTTTAGGGCTTATCAACACAACACACCTCTCTAAATGGCTCTTCTGCGAAGAGAAGCCACTACTGTACATAATTTGCTATAGAAAATTCTTGTCTACGTGAGCCCTGAGCGGATAACATCTGCGTAATGTTGCTGCCTTTTTTGTCTCGGAGCTTTGCCTTGGCAGTAGTTATATCCGCCTGAATATCTCCCACTATTTTAAGCAAGGAAAAGCGTTGGTATTGAATAACCTGCAAAAAACTGGGAAGCAACCGTGTTTAGCGTTCGGTACGTTTCACAGTTGGTGATACCCTCGAAGCCATCGTAGCGGATTATCGAAGAGGCAGCGGCTGCTTGCACGAACTCCTAGAAACGTGATGGGTTGAACACCATTAGGAAATGCAGAGGAGAACGACAGATGTGCAGCGACCTTATAAGTAGCCTGGGTAGAAAATCTGCCCCTGTTTATGAACATGGCTGCGCGAAGCATGTCCAACACAGTGTTTTCAAGGCACTCAGCCAACTTCCTTGAAGTCGCGACCGGGCTCTGAATAGGTGGAGAGTCCACAACAAACTCTCGTCGCACCCCGACATTTCCTGAGAAAAAAATCACATATAGATTTTGTTTGTTACGTAGTAAAGAACAAGAGCTACCTGGGGAAAGTTCCTGTTGCTCTTCAATTGCAACTTCTTCTTCTAGAACGGCGTATTCCTCATAAGGCTGGTGACTTGAGCAGGCAAAAATTTAAGACATCATCGCGCAGAAGAGGTCAACAATCTACGTCGGTGGTGGTCATCGACAAACCTCATGTTCTGTAGCCATACCGTTCTGGGTACAATGTCTGCGCGGCTTGGGTAAATACTTGGGTAATTAAACTTTATAAGAAAATAACATCCGTAACAATAATAAACTGAGTATGAAAAAGTGGGAACATCTGTAAGCTGAGCAACAATAAAACACAATGTAAATAAATAACAAAGGAATAAGTGAGCTATTTCAATATAATTCACCTTCAGAATCAACAATGGTACTTGTTTCCTTATAGTGCGGTGAACGGAGATCCTAAAGCATAAAATTATGACAAGGTCGTATCGAGAGAAAAACGTAAATTATAAGAAAATGTACCTGAGAAGTCGCTTATCGCGCTTCGAGACTGAGAAACTTCGATCTTATAGTGGACACGTAACAATCTGAAGCATGTAAGGAATTACTAATTATAATGATGTCGACAAAGGCTAAATAAGTGGAAAAGAGAGGGTTACAAGAGAACCGGCCAAGAGGTAAACATGACTTACAATGGATGGTAGATCGCTCCGCCTTTCACAGCTATGCGATCGATAGTGCATGGTGAGGCTGTTATAGTGCGGAGATCCTAAACATAGAATACAGTATTTGCCCGCCGGAGGGCACGGACGGTAAGAGTAATTTCTCACGCGGTCGCTGGGAGCATCGGCGCAATCGATAGTGGAGATCATAGAGACTGTTATGGTGGAGGATAACCTAAACATAGGATACAGTACTGCTCCCAAGAGGGAGAAAAGCACAAGAGGAATTTCCCATTACCAATAGAGATAGTGCTTCGTACATCGATTAGTTGGAGGAAATATGTACTGATCGGAAACGCCTGAAGGAAGAACTCATAGTGTTATGGAAGTACTGAAGGAATTCAGTACAATAAACTTGTTATGGCTGTATGATTGCCGGTGACGGAGTCTAGACTATAGTTGTGCTCTCCCAAAAATTTCGAATAATCGAATATATTCGAATATCGACGATTTTCGAACGTTCGAATTCGAATGTCATTCGAAAATCGCGATTTTTCGAGCATTCGAATTCGAGTACATTCGAAAATCGCGATTTTTCGAGCATTCGAATTCGAATACATTCGAAAATCGCGATTTTTCGAGCATTCGAATTCGAATACATTCGAAAATCGCGATTTTTCGAGCATTCGAATTCGAATACATTCGAAAATCGCGTTTTTTCGAACGTTCGAATTCGAATATTCGAATTCGAATGTTCGAATATCCATTCGGACAGAACTTGCGTTTCGCGAGGGAAGATCTCATCAAAGCAAATACAGGGTGTCCCAATAATGTAAGCACTGCTTAAAGTAACTAGAAAGGAAAAGCACTAGAAAATGGAAATCTACGGACAAGTAGATGGAATGGATTGCTCCATGTACCCTGCACAAATTTTCAGACTTAAGACACAACCAATTGTGCAAGCTTGCCACGATTTCGCCCCGAAATGACCATATCGCAGTGCGTTTACCGAACTTCGGAAGTAAAGTTTAGTATACCACAACTTGTGAACAAACAAAATAGTCAAAATGCAATTTTGCCGTGATCTGATCAATACCATGTTATCTTTGTGGAATGTCTGCTAGAACTGGGAGGCAGTGTAAAATACCCCTTCACAGATTGTTTTCGACCTTGTCAACGGCTACCTTCGCGTGATTTTATGGATTTAACGTTGCACATTTGCTTCATCCCTCCACCTCTCCATGTTTTCTACAACTACCCGAGATTTGATGCTCTTTATGCCTCAACGGACACTTCGGTATGTTAGACTTTTTACGTCCTCATTGAACCACCAATGCATTTGCAACCTCAAACTTCCTTTTTTGCCGTACTGAGTAGCTTGAAGAATTTTCGGAGCGTACAATACCGCTCATAACTTCTGTCCCAAAACGCGTGAAACACGCGGTTGCACGCGTTTTAGCGTGGAAATCGTTCTCAGTGAACTTTGGGCAAATTTAAAAACACCATTCGATTCGTCTTCTGATGCTGAGCTCAAATATTCCCTTGCATTTACTCCAGCTGTAGTAGGTGACCTAGTTATGGGCGGTTTTCTCCGGAGCCCTGCTAATTGTTTTACGACCACCCGAACCTTGCCACTGGAGTGTCCTAGGGATACCTTGCCTACAGGAGATAGAAAATTGTAGAAATTCTAGATTTTCTCATTAGATTTGGGTTCTTCACGTCATTGTCAACATTTTGGTACCAAACATGCCCTCAATAAGAACTCCACTGTAATATTTTGCTTGATACAAAAAATGGGATTTTCCTAACTTTGACGACACTTTCCAAGATCACTGTTACAGATAGAACACGAAAACTTAGTTGTTCTCGGAAAATGAGAGCTGTACTACTCAAATCCAAAGAAAAATTCAGCGATACACAGATTTTTGTGGAGATTTGCTGCCTCAAACTTCACAATACACAACATTCTCGCTTCTGCTATGCGAATTTCCTCATTTCTGGCGAGCTGTAGTGGGAACGCTGAAAAAGGCGAAGCTGTAATTCTTTGGATACTAGCAGAACACATTACTGCCTTCATCTGTGGTCTGACGAAAAGAAATTTAGGACCCCGCGTTTCGTGTAATCCGTGGTCCACTTTGAAGCAAAATTCACATATGATTGTTCAATCCTTCCTTTCTTCTCAACGGAAAATTTATATCAAATTTCACTTTTACAGCGCTAACCAGCGCAAAACCGTGAATCCGACGGTGTATAGCTTTCGCATTTTGGTGGAATTTGATTTTTTCATGCATATATAGCTGTTCATATGGTGGGCTCGACTCGAACTCTAGCCATTATGCTCGCCAGTCGATGGTGAGCCGACGGTCGGTGAACCCGACCTCTGACGACGCCGCTGCAATATCCAGTGGGGGTAATGAACACCTGATGCGACTGAGAGCCCCCTTCCTTCCCTTGGAGTCCTCTGATGTCCATTAATGGCTGTCGTAAACCAGAAGTAATTTCTTATAGCTCTCACCTACAGCGATTGAAAAAATATTCAAATGGAACTCCAAACGACATATACCGAAGGAGAATGACATTGTCAAAAGTTTTGAATTTCTTTCTTTCTGAAAATTGAAGCTGAAGCTGTTCAAAGTAAAGGTTAAAAACTTGGAATCAGCCTGGTTAATTCATATAGAAGGTACGCTGTTAAGGGGCATGGAGAAATTGCCTAAGAATTATAAACGTGCCTCATGTAGCTGAGTTCATGTAGCTGAGTTCTTGTAGCTGAGCCAATTTGGGGACAAATTACACGAAATGCGTGATACTAGAATTTACTTCATCAGATCGTAGTCAAACACTGTGCGCTATTCTGCCAAAATATTTAGAAATCATACCTCTGCCTAAGTCTGTGTTCACACTACAGCTCGTCAAAAATGGCTAAAATCGTGAATCGCACGTAAAGATGTTACGTATCGTGCAGATTCAGGCTGAAAATCTCAGTAACACTCTGTACTTTGTCCAAATTGGCTCTGGATCAAGATAAAGCAACTATCATTCAATGATAAAAGCTGAGTCTTTCTGTTCTATTTCGAAAAATGATCTTGGAAAGTGTCTTCAAAGTTAGGAAAATTCCATTTTTTTGTATCGGGTGAAAAGTTCCAGTGGAGTTTCGGTTGAGGACATGTTTGGTATCAAAGTGATGAGAATGACGTACTGAAGTCAAATCTAATGAGAAAATCTAGAATTTCTACAATTTACTATCTCCTGTAGGCAAGGTATCCCTAGGACACTCCAGTGGCAAGGTTCGGGTGGTCGTAAAACAATTAGCAGGGCTCCGGAGAAAACCGCCCATAACTATGTCACTTACTACAGCTGGAGTAAATGCAAGGGAATATTTGAGCTCAGCATCAGAAGATGAATCGAATGGTGTTTTTAAATTTGCCCAAAGTTCACTGAGAACGATTTCCACGCTAAAACGCGTGCAACCGCGTGTTTCACGCGTTTTGGGACAGAAGTTATGAGCGGAATTGTAGGCCCAGCTTAGACGTGTTCTGGATTAAGCGTCCTTTATCTTAAGCCATCAAAGTTGTTCGTCCTTCATAGAACTTCGCCAATACAAGTTTATACGTTGGTACACCCTATTGATGGCAAGTGCCCTTACCCGCCTGTCCGTGGCCCTCTTGCCCGCCTCGCTTGATGTCCGAATTTTGTTTGACTAACATGAACAGGAGAAGAAACGTGATTATTGGGGCGCGATTGCCGCAACTGCACTACTTCAATTCACGCACTACCGAGCTTCAAAAAGAAGTACTCTTCTTCAAAGTGGAGTGCCCACTACGGTCATCGCGCCCTCGTAGCCACGTTTGAATTTCGTACTCCTTTTACCAAATCATCTGCTCGTAGAATGCCTAAAGCAAGAAGGTGGATTATTCTGTTAGATCGCAGATTTCGCTGCAATCGAACGTTCGAATGCGAATGTTTCGAGCATTCGAATTTGAGCATTCGAACACGAATGTTTCGAGCATTCGAACTCGAATACATTCGAAAATCGCGTTTTTTCGAGCATTCGAATTCGAATACATTCGAAAATCGCGATTTTTCGAGCATTCGAATTCGAATACATTCGAAAATCGCGATTTTTCGAGCATTCGAATTCGAATACATTCGAAAATCGCGTTTTTTCGAATGTTCGAATTCGAATACATTCGAAAATCGCGTTTTTTCGAATGTTCGAATTCGAATATTCGATTTCGAATAGAATTATTCGAATTCGAACGTTCGAATATTCATTCGAGCACAACTATAGTCTAGACGAACCCGCTGAAGAGCGCGGGGATGAGATTCTAGCTCGGCTTGCTGTTACAGAAAATGGAACCACAAAAATGGTGTTCATAAAATCGTTCGCCTGTCGTGTCTGCAGATCGTCTATACGCAAATGCAACGGCCATATTTCTCTCCTGTAGCAAGCATTTTCCAATAGTCATATTTCGTATCCCAAAGGGCACAAAAAACCCATGTCAATACCTAGAAATCCTTTTAGGTTTGAAACCATCAGTGGAGAGCGTCAGCATCACTTTCATATGACGATTTTGAGAGTTTTCAGCTGATTCCACACTTTCAATAAATTGCGTGAAAAAACGTAAATCACTGCGATCTGTGAGTGGACGTACCTAAAATATAATAATTCTCGAATGCATTACTGACTCCGGTGCACGGCATCTGTCTCACCTCTTCTTCATGCATACGAGTGTGGACCCCCATAAGCTCGCCAAAGTGAGCAGAAATAACGTCTTCCAATTGGGAGATAACGTTCACAAGGTGGACCTCAGATTTCTGTGAGTGCTAGGCACGATTGACATCAATCCTGGAGTAAGTAAACCATAACGCCAGCGGAACATTGTCAATCAACACTCATTTATCTGACCAACCTAAACAACGAGCAATCAACATTTTCATAGAGACCGAAATGTTCAGTCAATCGGACACTGCACGAATTGCAGAAGTAGTAAGTCTCATGATTATACTCCTTCAGAAAGTCTCGTTTCATAGGCTTCACGAGGGTCCCGTATCGAATTGGAGGCGGCATTCCACACACAACGTCCATCATACGTTCCATGCATTCAATTTGTTGATGTGAGAATGCAAAATGCTCCAAAAAGGAGGCATATTACAACACTCTATCATGGAACGCTGAAAGTATGTTTTCCATATATGAGACACCAGCTAAAGAGTTATAGTTAGAAGAGTAAGAGTTTTGTACGTTACTGCTAGTTCGTGTAGAATTGTGCAACCAAATGTTACCACGTTTTAAGTAGGATGCAGCTCTCGCGCACAAGCATAGCAACAAAGGAAAGTAGCTCATATTCCAAAGTATTTATCGATGAAATGACAAGGAACGCGGAGAATCGCCTAAAGGCAAAAAAACAAACTGATCCCACAAAAACTGTATATGAAAATACCTCTCAAAAAAGGTCAAGACAGTTTGTCAAATCTGACAATGATAAAAAGAGAGAATTAGAAGAAATAAAGAATTCTTAAATAGAATAAAGAATTCTTAAAAGAAATAAAGAGGCAAAAAATTCAAGCCGAACAAGCAGAGTCAAAGACCGACCTTTTTTACCCGCTTCCGCACCAAAGTAGCGCAACAACAACAGCATCAATTCACCCGCCTCCGCAATACGTCGCGCTCGAAATTCATTTTCAGCATGACGAGAAACACTGGTGCAAAATACTTCAGCAAAAACCGACGGAGGCGTGTCAAAAAACGCGAAAATATGAAACCACCCTGTTTACAACTGTCCAGAAAAGATACGGCCACCCCCAAAGAAAGGGGGCACAAAAAGGTACGTAGTTGATAACTATTCTGTTACGCAACACCAGCCTTTAGAGACGGCTCAATGTAAGAATGGACCGTGGATAGGGCTAGAGTACTGGCAAACTATCGGGAACCAGCTCGCCGCGACGCGGCACGTCCTTGTCGTGTCTACTATGCTCCGCTGGTAGAGGTATAAGGAAAGAAATTAGGCTAAATCTGAGCATGCTCTCACAGCTTTCAGAGTTAGGCTTAATTTAGGCTATATTTCAATCAAGGAAATGCGGCCGCGCGCGGCAAGCTCGTTCCCGATAGTTTACTAGTACCTGGGTAGTTGCTTTCAACAGAAGAACAAGCTCAAATCAAGGCCTGTAAAATGCACGAGAGAACGAACGTCAAATTTCGACTCATTTGGGCGATCGGAAAACGTCTGGCAAATTTCTTATCAGTCACGAACTACATCTTTAAAAAGTTCTAGATCACTTAACAACCCGAGACAACAGGTAAATTCTGTGAATGGTATCCAATGAAACAACTGGTCCGGAACAGGTGCACGAGAGTTTGATTAACAAACATTTTGTGGTAAACGATTGGCTGCTGCGTGAACAACAAATTGAATGTTATGTGAACTTAACTGAAGCCAGCTCCGCATTCGACAGTGGAGCACCAGAAGAACACGCTCGAAATCGTCTCAAAAAAAAGCGCCCTCGGGCGAAAAGCATTCATCGTCCACTTTATTTTATGACAAAAAAGCCTCAGATGGAAAGTGATGCTACTAGGATTGCATGCAAGGTGCGGGAGTTTCTCCCAAAAACGGATTCTCAAAAAGGCGCAGTTATGGTGCGGGTGGCATTTCACACAAAAGGAAAAATCTCGACTGTGTTGTAATCAGCAAGGATTGACTTCAACTAATACTAGCAGGTGTTACCAAAGCAACTGCCTCCATTCCTTGAACAGAATGTTGCTCAAGATCGAATTTCTCAATAGAACGATGTATTCACGCATGCCGACGGATCCACGAAGGACTTCTCAAGAAAAAAATCTGTCGGAGTTTCTCCTGATCTGGATCAAGTGAAAAGTACATGAACCATAGAAAAGTTAGCCTTATAAAAGTCATACATGGGAGCAGCGGACATTGTAACAGCTGAGAATTCAAATCTGAGGAGCAGCAGAAGAGAAAATAGAACATCGATGAGAAGGTGTAAGTCATCGCCTAGAAAACGAACTCAACAACTATGAAGGAAATTTCCTTCAATACCAACCCGAAAATTGTGGAATCAACAACAACATTTTCCGATCGGGAACAAATAATGTAATAGTAAGGAAAAAAACCAAAGCTTTTCCCGATCTGTAAAAAAATGATGTAAAAAAGATAAATTTAAAAAAACATCTCAGGCGACCGACCTGTTGAGAAGGCCTTTCTATATCGCTTGAAAATCGGTCTTCAATCGAGAAGGTAAGTGGAGAAACAGCTGGTCCCGAAAGATCAGCTGGTACCTGAAAGATATAGAATGAATAAGCGGCCTCATAAGAAACATCGTGATAAAACACGGAAACAACATGAAAAGAATCAACAAGAAACTTGTTACATGAAATCTACGAATGGCAGGGATACGACAGATATAAGAATAGGAGTTTATTAGGCCTTCGTTATAGGTTCGCTCGCACCCCGCGAAACTCGTTCATTCAGCATCAGACAGCGTGGGGCCAGACACGTTTGTACGAGTCGCGTCGACGGGATAGCTCGTACAAACGTGTCTGGCCCCACGCTGTCTGATGCTGAATGGACGAGTTTCGCAGGGTGCGAGCGAACCTATAACGAAGGCCTTAGAGTTAGGAGACTAAATACCGATCGTCAACAATGAGAAAGTAGAACTACTCATGTGGATCTGTGTAGGCGGATCTACTAGGTGCGTAGGTTTACGGCATGACCGCCGTCTACCTGCAGATACACGAGTTCCAACTATCGCCGGCTCACGATGTTATACGACGCACCTGCATATCCTACCGAGAGATGCAAATAGCCCCCACAGGCGAAGTCTAAGCCAGATCGGTGATTATGAGTGGACCAGATGGCACGTGCGTGATTGCCCACTTTCAGAGTCTGAAAGTCGGAAAACTATTGTCATGACCCGACAGCGGCTCATGATGTCATCTCCGAACTGAGCCCCGCCCAAGTCGCCTATAAAAGGCGGGCGGTCCAGGCCTCAGGGCACTTTTCACACTTTTCGCACTTTTGCGCTTTCCGGCACTTTTCGCACACAGGCACACTTCCGCGCTCACTGGAGCCCTCGTCTCACCAGATTCTTCTCCAGGACGGTGGGACACCAATCCTGCCCGGGTGTCGGTCGACACCCTGTAGCGGACTCGCCAGCTAGATGTTGCAGAAGGTAATGTAAGGGTTGTAAGAGTGAGTCGGAATGGAAAGTAGTAAGAATAGCTGGAACAGCAAAATGGTAGTGCACGAATTCTTGTATTGTCTGATTGTAAATATAATGTTTGAATAATAAATATATACGAATATAAACTGTGTTTTGTTAGGAAGGGTCAGAACCACCAAAATCCTATTCGAACCGTGATGCAGTTCGAAACATGGTGCATCGGCCGAATATAATTCGTGAAATGATGGAAAGAACAAGATCGGCCAAAGGTGGTCTGCAATCCTTTGATTAGGCATAATTTCTACACGATTATGAAATAAACGATGAACTTCAATGGCTCATGACCATCAGGAGAACTAACGCAATAAAAAAAAACTTTTTCAGGAGAGAAGCTTCGTGTGCTATTTCTGGCCAAATTGGCACGCTCGGTTTCGTCGCTCCAACGAAGATTTTTCTTCCACTACCTTTTGCCTTCCTCACCTAGATTAGCTTTCTGCACGCCTTCACAAATCTCGAGATATAGAAACCAAAAGCAAAAAAAGAGTTGCAGCAGCTGAGGTACGGTGGAGATTCGTTGACGTTCCGAATCTTCAATTTGTGGAAAGCTGTTGGGAGAAGGAAAACTCGTAGAAAACCTGGTCTGCGGACCGAATAACCGCGGTTACTGTTGCAGTACTAGGAGTACTGCCCGTTCTGGAGCATTGAAAATTTGTATGGTGAACGTCACCTAGTTGCGCGCTCCAGATTGTCTTGAGGGATGGAGTTCCCCAAGTGTGATTGGCGGGAGGATGTACCCCGCATAGTGGTTAGCGGGATGAAGTTCCCGCATATGAGCTAGCTATTGAGGTGACATGCGCATGGATTGGTAGGTGGGATGAAGCGCCCACACGGTTTACCCGGGATGAGATCAATGGAATTCCAGAGTATGGTGTTAAAGAGAAGTTCCCACGGCGCGGTTGTCGCAAGTGAGGTCGAAGGAAAATGTGCCGTTAAAACGCCGGGAACACCGGCCCGTAAATACAATTTTTTACCATGGATCCTTGTCAGTTGTACTGTGTAATCGTTTCTTATCGTGTCGCTTCCGTCATTTGTTGGTCATGCTAAGCAAAGGCTTAGCAGACATTTGAACGTCCTTGAACGTCTTATGGAAGACTGCCACACCTACGAGATGGGCTGGCAAATTCCAGCAGCTCCCGTGGAGCTATTAGCCTTCATGCGATCACATCGAATTGCAATTTTGGTGAAAATAAATAAATTGCAACGAAAAATAAATGTTATCTCTTCAATATATGAAGAAACGATGCGTATTTTAATTTGGTATGAAAGGATGGATCCTGCTGCTTCGGTCCTTTTAAGAGAATTTCTCTCACATTGGGAACGACGACAAGGTTTTAACACCCCTGGGAGAACTGCAAGAGCAAGTTCTTTATAATAATGTCGACTACACTCAAAATCAGTGAAAGACTGCAAAAATGAGGAAAGGAGGGATAATCCTTCTTTCCTCCCATGTCATTTCATGGAATCCTCTTTGATTACTTTGGTTGCAAAATTGTAATGAAAACTAATGCAATTCTGCACTATAGCAATTTTTTGTGCTGATGGCCAAGAATCAGGGTTTGGTGCGGTGATGTAAGCAGGTAATGAGTCACCGCAGGTTCCCACCGCCCGAGTCACCACAGTTTCCCACCGCCTGAGGCGCTTGAAAGGATCACCAGATAAAGATGTGCGATAAGGCACGTCACCAGATGGACATGCGCGATAAGCGCCATTCGGCACGGATCTCACATCACCGCGCCGAATGACGCCCCGCCCACCGTTCAAAAAAAATGGTATCAATACAGGCCAGTCAGCAGTCGAACCACCTCACTGTTAGTTAAATCAGTATGACTATGTCTACTCCCATTTTCGTTTTAAAAACAGCGAAACAAAAGTTGTCAAGGCAGTTCAATACTTTGACAACCCTTCTAACGGACTCTGAGAAGTTCCGAAGCCCACGGAATTTTCCTCCAAACGTTCTGGAATTGAAACTGGTTCTTGCAAACAATTGTATAGTAGTACAAGACTTGTGCAATAAATTGCAGTCACAGAAAAATGCAATTTGGGACTTCTATAATGCAACTGCAACATTGCAGATATGGTACGTGAGAACACTAGTAGAACTCGAGTCCCAAGAAGCAGCAGAAAAGAGTTGATTCTGGAAAAACATGGAGTATCCAAGAGCTTATAGAAAACTGTCTGCTACTGTGAGACGTAGGGAACACACGGAGTGTCGTGATCAAAACACTAACGAACATTCCCCATCAGTGTTCCACGCTCGCCGCGGAATTGAAAGAAAATGTGTAGGCTGCGGACAGCAGCATATGTTAAAATTTTGTAAAAAAATATCGCACTAAAGCACAAAAAATCGAACGCTTGCGAGTGTTGAAACGGGGTTGGAAATGTTTTGCACGCAGCCACATGGCTCAGTCCTGTTTGAGAAGCAATTGCTACCGTTGCGTGGGACTTGCGATCTGTAGCGGTCAATATGCTAGAAAAGCCTCAGACGCGTTCTTTAACCGTAGAACGAGAAGTCCAACTAACAGACGGTCAAGGAGTTGAGGCGATACTACGAGACAGCGTTTCCACCACAACTCCGCAGGAGGGCGACAAGAATCCTCTGCTCAATACCACTCACAGCCTTCACGATTGCGCAATCCGACGTCAGGTACGCATAATTATATTTCTTCTTCTCGTTCTCGTTCAAACTTTAGAGAATCAAATGTGCCACGTAGACTAAGATTCTCCCCATCTCCCACTTTGAAAGGTACAACCCGTAATGTTAACGCGAATCGCCAAATAGGACATGCAAATCACCTTGAAGAAGGTAGACCAGAATACCAGGAAAGCAACTATAGCGCTCGTTTATTGATAGGCGAATGCGAAATTTGTAACATTAACAACGGCGAGAAAGCACGAATTTTTGCTTTATTAGACTCAGCTTCAGACCAATCATTCATCTCCGCGGAGTTAGCAGAACGCCTCAAGCGTGAAACTTGCTTAGAAATGTCATTAAATATGAATACTTTTGGTGGAAAAACGGAAAAACAGAACGCAAGACGTGTGGTCGCGGTAGTGTACAACGCGCGCGGAGACCATATTAATATGGAATTTTTAACAAGCCAAAATTAACAGCTACATTAACTGTGAAGCAACTAAGTCCAAAGGAAAGTGCTGTGCTCTCGCAACCGTTCCCGGGTGAAAATATGCTCCCTCAACAAATTTAACCAAAAGTTCTCATTGGTATTGATCACTTCAATACTGTAATAAAATTCGACGAGGCACCAACTATACTTACATCGGGTCTGTTTGTAACGCCTACATTCTTTGAACCTGTCGTTTCAGGGATTCCCAACGGCCATAACCATGTAGATCCAGAAATGGATAAATTTTATGAGGGTGCAGTAAAAACCTATATCGCCCAAAGCACAAGCGTTAGTCACTTAGACTACTCAGATTTATGTGAATTGCCAGGAGTACCCGAAGAAGAGCTCAATAAAAGAATCATTGACGATTTTTACTCCACAGTGGAAATCCATGACGGAAAATTTTACGTCCGTTTCCCTGTTACTATATTCCTCACCAAGCAGTTATTAAGACTGCAAGTGAAACGACAAAAACTAGGATAGTGTTAGATGCCTCCTCGAAAATGAAAAGTGAACTCAGCCTCAACGATGTAATTCATCAAGGACCTATGTTATTGCCCAGTTTGTGGGGAATTTTGCTGCGTTCTCGCATTGGTAGGAAAAATATCATGCCAGCAAAACTGTTTTTAAAAAACATGTCCATGAACCTTCGGCAGTTTTTGACGAACGATATAGAATGTAAGAAACAAATCCAGTCCAAAGATTTGGCAAAAAGTTGTTCTGTCAAAATTCTCGGAATTCCTTGGGATCCGGAAAGTGACTCTTATTCGATACCAAGCAAATTACGCTACAGCGAGAACCCCACCAAACGCAAGGTACTGCAAATAGCCCTCTCCAGTTTTGACCCTCTCGATTTCTTAATACCTGCCCTTGTAAATACTAAAATATTCTTGCAAGATCTCTGGAAGTCGGAATATGCTTGGGACGACCCCTTGTCCCCCTCACATGACGCTACATGACGCGCGATCTTTGAGAACGCGAAGGGGTTCATTGTAACTTTCCCTCGCGCGATCACTGCTTCGGGAGAAGACGATCGATACGAGCTTCATGCGTTCGTAGACGCCTCTATTCGAGCATTTGCAGCGGTTGTCTACTTGCGTTCAATAGATAAACACGGTACCGTTCGGAGCTCGCTCTTGATGGATCGACAAAGGCTGGCGCCGATCAACTCGCAAACGAAAACACTGACCGTACCCCGTTTGGAATTGCTGGCATTACTAATTGGGGCACACTTGACCTCTTTCGTAATGGAAGATCTCCAGCTAAAATTAGAACGAATTCAAATATATAGTGACGCCAAAGTGGCATTACACTGGCTTCAGTCTACACATAATAACGGCCTATTTGTGAACAATCGATGTAAAGAAATTCAAAGAAGGTTGACCAGTTGGATCAGTAAAGGGATCCCTACATATTTGCACTACATCTCCAGCGAACTCAATCCTGCAGATTGCGCCACTCGAGGCTTAAATAAGGAAGAATTAGCAAACAACATGTGGTGGACTGGACCGAAATTTCTAGTAGCCCCTTAAAGGACTTTCCAACTATGGAACATTTTCAGTGGAATACTGAAATAGAAGATAAAAACAAAAGCAACCATCACCCGTAAATGTTGCAATACACGCAATACAAACATACCAAAAAGGTGAAACGGGCAGTTGGTTATTTCCTCATGACTATTCGTCTTTTACGAAACTACTTCGAATCACAGTCCTTGTTCTGAAATTTCTAAGGAAAACAGTTTTTGAGAAACTACGCGATGACAGTAAGTTACTACTGCGCGAAAATCCTGAACTCGCGATCATAGCTGTTAATCCGATTTTATGCTTATGCAATGCAACCGATATGGAAATCGCAGAGAAATTACTTATTAAACTGATGCAAAGGGAAGTAACAACAAGCGATATCAAAAAATGGAATAACTTCTCTATCACTAAAGACGAAAATGGAATTTTGCGATGTTTGTCATGTCATGTCACGATGTCATGTCGATGCGATGACGAATTAGGTCCAATCATCTGGCCAGGGACACTCTGGACCCAATTCTTTTGTTACCACATCACATGCTCACTCGTCTCGTCATACAACAGCTGCACATCAGCAGCGGACACCAGGGTGTAAATGGAACGTTAGCACAAACACGTACACGGTTTTGGATTCCACGAGGTCGCCAAATAGTAAGAAGCCAATTAAAAAAGTGTATGATATGCAAAAGGTGGAATGGAAAGCCCTACTTCTACCCCGATTCATCGAGTTTACCACACGCGAGAACACAACCTTCACGTCCATTTTCGCAGATGCGAATTGACCTCGCCGGACCGTTCAGCGTCATAAATAGTAAATAGTGCAAAAAATGGGTTTTATTATCAACTTGTATGGCAACTAGGGCAGTTCATCTAGAAGTTGTTAATAATTTAAGTGCAACGGAATTTGTAAACTCCTTACGGAGATTTATCGCACGTAGAGGTAAACCGCAACTAATCATATCCGATGACGCAACAAATTTTAAACTCGGACAAGTAATTATCAGCTCGAATGATCGCGAATCAATTGTTACATGTCGCGAATTCCAAACACTCTTGGCGAATGAAAAAATTCAGTGGAAATTCATTACCCCACTGTCCCCCTGGAAGGGAGGATTTTACGAAAGGTTAATTGGAATAATGAAACTAACTCTCAAAAAAGTCCTTGGAAGGAAAATTCAAGATGAAGACAATTTTGCAACAATCATAACGGAATGTGAAGCGATGGTTAACTCCAGGCCATTAACATATAGTGGAAGTACGCCGGAAGACTCTGCGGTTCTTCGACCTATTGATTTTTTGCTACCTTTTGCAAATTTACGTATCGTACCTCTTCCGGAAGATGGAGACGAGGAAAATGATGGAATTTGTCTACCAACCATTTCAACAAAACAACAGGCATCAGAATATTTTGTGATAACATGAACCGCCTAGCTAAATTATGGAAAATTTGGTATGAAAACTATATTTTAGAATTACGTAATTTCCATCAAAAGCGGATTAAACAAACGAGCTTCACAAGGAAGTGTCCGAAAGTCGGAGAAGTAGTCCTCCTAATGGAAGATACACGTCCAAGGGGGGAATGGCAACTAGGACTCATCACTAAGGTGATACATGACCCAGATGGAAAAGTACGAACCGTCAATTTCAAAACAGCTCATTCGGAAATTCAGCGCTCAATAAACATGCTGATTCCATTGGAAATCGAAGAAGTGAACAAAGAGACTTAGACGTCGTCTCAAGCATATTGCAACGCGGAACCGAAACAAGGTGATAGCGCTATAACGGGCGCAGCACCCGACGCGGAAAACAAAGCATCGCTCCCGCAGCACAGGCGGCAGCGACCGCTTCTGCCACGGCGAGGAAAAGACAATAAAAGCCATACAGCGGTCACCGCCACGACGGAACGCGGACATGCCATACGCGGACTGTTTACAGTACCATGGCATCGTTGGCTATTAGTCACCCTCGTCGTCTATCTCTTTACTTAGTAGGGCGAGCTGAAATCGAAGGCGCGGTGTTCACACAGTGCGCACACGGAGGAGTTGTAGTGTACTCCGAACATATTTTGAGTAAGATGCGCGTCTGCGGAAACGATTACGGTTTTGAATTGCAAGTTCAGGAAAAGAATAGAAGAATCCAATTTCCACCCGAAATAACTTTGCACAACTACGTAGTAACGATCAAATATGTATTCAACAACGAAACAAAGGCGTCACATTGGGTATGCCCTCCTAGCCCATTCTGTGAGCAAATTATATGTAACTTTTGTGCTGAGATGATTTCCAATATTGATTGCTGGCCACGACTTGCAATAGCAATCACAACACTCATAATGTCGTCGACAATGTCGACGACCTCATGTCACCCCTGTAAGGTGCCGCTCATCTCCTCGTGGGCGGCACCAGCGCAAGTTACAGAGCAAGAGACTCTTGCTCTGACGGCTCTACCGCACGGTGCGGCCATTGTTCTCGCTTACCAGAAATAAATCCATTGAACCACCTCGTTATATTTGTAAAGGAGCCACCACACTCCTGTCTTCAGCACCCATCCTGGTTATTTGGTGCATCGGCCTAATAAGCCACTTCTCCCGTGTCACAGCGTAACAACTGTGAGGCCTGGAGCGAAGACAGCTCTTACAAGAGCAACACTCTCTGAATCTTCACAGATTCATCCCGATACTAAAGGGAACCTCCCGCCAAGCGCTCGGAGTAGAAATTTGTGATTACTGGTCATAAATTTAGTTCGTTTCATTGAAAAAAAATGGCGCTGCACTTCCATCGAGTTCCAATAATTAATGCGACAAAAGGGCTAAAAACCCTCATCGCTACCTACTCTGAGTATAAAGTAAGAGGGGACTACCCGTCGGTAGACGAGGAAAATTATGAAAAGTGTCGCACAACCACTGAGCTATTACAAAGTGGTATTCGACAGTTAAAAGAAGGAAAGGACCAGCTCGAAAAACTATACAATGAAATTCGAGAGGAATACAAAAACTGTAAAAACAAGTCAGATAAAAAGGAGCTGATGCTGGAAATAGAGCAAATAGAGAATGAGTCACAACTACACAAGGAAATGGCCAGCGCAAACGAATTAATATTCGTGTTGACCGCCCGCCACGACGAGTCCAAGTGCATAAGGGATAATATGAGTGTAAAACTAGGATACATCTCTCAACGATCCCTAATCGTTCAGAATAGCTCTCCTGAATTCGTCGACTCTCAAAATAACGAAGAGGAAGACCAGGCAGAGCAACACGACAACGGCGAGACCAGTCTCTCGCAAACAAATTCAAATTCTGCTGTCAACCGAGAATACCAAGGTGATGCACGGCAGTTCAGATCCATAAGGCCACCTCAGGCAACGTTGCCCAAATTCCACGGCAACGCAGAGGAGTTCCCCGAGTACTGGGCAATCTTCGAGACCTTAGTGCACAACAGCAGGGAACTAGATGTGATCGAAAAAATCTTGCTGCTAAAAGAAAGCCTCACAGGCAAAGCGCAGGCTGCAATAAAAGGAATAAACCTCGTACCACAAAACTACGAATGGATTATTCGCACGCTAAAAGAAAAATACTGCAACCAGCCTATCAACAGGTCACTGGTTGTGCAAAAGCTGGTCAATCTGAAGCCAGCAAGCAATTTTTCAAGCAGCTGCTCAGCTGTTTTTGACCAAATTCAAATTCTTGTCAACCAAATGACATCTACCGGTTACAATGTTCGGACAACATGTGACCCAATGTGGTGCGAGACGATATTGGCAAAATTCCCACATGATATCGTTAAGCCGGTCTTGTTGTCGACTCAAGCACACGACCGTCAATCAGTCGGCGACCTCATCACTCAATTAAATAAAGAAATAACTGCCAAGGCTTATGTCGAAGACAGGTTAGGTCACAAGCAAACTGACGTTGGAAACACTTCAAGAGATAATCCCGCCGCCCAACGGCCTCGTGGCGATCTGAAATATGCCGCACAGCGACCTCATGCTGGGAACCAGCAATGCCTATTCTGCCAGAAGGGTAATCACGGCTCCATGACATGCAGGTCGGTTACGGACGAACAAATCCGTAGGAAAATGCTAACAGAAGGACGCAGATGTTGGAAATGCTGCTCCTCCAATCACAGCAGCTTTGACTGCTTGAAACCTGACTGTTCTAAGTGCGGCCAAAAGCATCACGTGAGTCTATGCTACAAAAGAGAAAATGGCAGCAACCCTGCACCATGGAACAGTAATCAAAGAAATGGACCTCAAATCAACTTAAGGCCTCGATTTCAACGAGAGCAGAGGCCCTCAAACGCAAACAATTTGCAAATGTGCTCCAAAAACAAGCCGAAAAATGATCTTAGGTCCACACACTCACAGCTCGTCTTAATGACAGCAGAAGGCAATGTATGGAATCACATTAGAGGAGAATATGAAAAAATCCTCTTCTTTTTCGATTCCGGTGCCCAAAAAACAGTTATTGAGGAATCCTTGGCCAATCGCTTAGGCGTCCCAAAACAAACTACGGAGCTATGCACTATGTCAGGCATAGGAGGTCATACTGAGACCTTCAAAACAAATATAGTGAGCCTCCAGGTTAGTACAGTATACGGGGAAGAGCTACAACTAGAAGTTCAAACAAAACCCGTCATAACTAACGGCTTCCCGAGCGTCAATCTCAGCTCAGTTGACGTCGAATTCTTAAAATCGAATAGCATCTGCTGGGCTAATTCAAAAATACGCGGCGAACATCAAATACCGCACATCCTTGTGGGTTTAGATCATTATCACGACCTAGTAACAGGACCGATTAATGCTGTGAAAACACCCACAGGTCTTCACATTGCAAAAACGGTGTTCGGACCTACCATTTATGGGAAAGGAGCGCAACACTCAGAAAATCAAAAGGAATCAATAATCTACGGAATGACTTCTATCCAGGAAAATAGCGAACAGCAAATCCTACAGAAAATGTTTGAACTAGAAGGGCTGGGAATTTCCAGTGAAGAGTGTCGACTAGATGAAAAAGTTCACAAATACCTGGAAGACTACTCGAAGAAAATTTCCTTCGAAGAAGGCCACATAACTGCGCCTTTCCACTAAAGGAAAACATATCCGAACTCGAAAATAACTATAGCATGGCCATTCGGCGATTGGAGTCACTTCAAAAATCACTTCTCCAAAATCCACAACAGCAAGAATGGTACTGTAAAATACTACAAAAGTACCAACAAGAAGGTATGATAGAGAAATTTTCGGAAGCAGACGAAAACGCTGTAAGTACCTACTACATGCCTCATTCTGGGGTATGGAAACCATCTAAAAAGGTTCCTCTCCGAATCGTATTTGACGCTTCTTCGAAACGAAAAGGGAAACTCTCCCTAAACGACGTCATACACAAAGGTGAAGCGTTCATCACAAAAATACACGACATTTTGCTCGCATCCCGCAGCAGCAAAATCATCCTCATGTGTGATATAGAGGCTGCGTTCACCCAGATACGCTCGCTGAATTCACACAAGGATTTATGCCGATTTCTATGGCTAAAGAATGTAAACCTGCCACCCACAAAAGACAACCTAATTCAGTATAGATTTAATAGGCTTCCTTTCGGAGTAACAGCCTCACCCAGCGTACTAAACATGGCTCTCGCCACCTTTCTGAACAATAAAAATTCAGAACTAGCGAAGGAAATCGCAGATAACCTATACGTAGACAATATCCTGTTGAGAGCGGAATCTGTCAATGAAGCGCTGCAGAAATATCACGCTTCTAAATCACTTTTCGCCGAGATCGGGATGAATATAAGAGAATATATGCAGAAATATCACGCTTCTAAATCACTTTTCGCCGAGATCGGGATGAATATAAGAGAATATATTTCGAACTGCGACCAAGTAGACCAACTAATCGCAAAAGAAGACAGATTGGACGCTACTCAAATCAAACTATTAGGTGTGCAATAGAAGCTAGAAAGCGATGAGTTCGAGGTTACGACAAAATTTCCAAAAGCTCACAAACTGACGAAAAAGGACATTGTCAGTCAGATTAACTCAGTTTATGACCCAATAGGACTCGCAGGTCCACTGCTCGTCCGTCTTAAATCTATGATGAGAGAAGTGTTTGACTCCGGATCTGATTGGAAAACCGAACTCGAACCAGAAATACTCGTGCAATGGAATCGATTATGCAGCGAAGTCAATAACGCTAGCATAACGGTACACCGGCCAATTAACAGCGCAGCCTCAGGCGCGAAGTTGCGCCTATGGGCATTCGCAGATGCGAGCAAAGCAGCAATGGCCACCTGCGCGTACATGCAATGTGTCAAATCAAGGTCAATTTCCAATCTGATCAGTGGAAAAACACGACTCACCCCAAAGAAGTGCCATCAGACAATACCTCGTCTAGAATTAGCAGGTCTGCTTATGGCTATCCGTCTGAGTAAATCAGTGTTATCCAACATAGGAAACGGGGTCGAAAGAATATCCATTGTAACAGATAGCGAAATAGCTCTGCGGTGGCTCAAATCCTCAAAAAAACTACCAATATTCGTCTCCAATACGCGAGAACGGATAAACAACATCAAAGCATCCCTAGAAGCGACGGGAGTCTCAGTATCATTTTTTCATGTCGATACTGCTCACAATCCAGCCGATGCTGGAACAAGAGGTTTAACAACGGAAACCATCATTAATCATGACTGGGTTCACGGCCCACGATGGTTAGAAGAAAACCCAGCCACGTGGCCCATAAAGTCGATAGATTATGTCGCGGAAGAAAATCCTGAGAATATAGAAGTAGAGCTTCCTACCATAATTAATAACAACTCTGAGAAAAATTCTAAAAGCCCTCCAGTGGTCGAGCTAACGCGATTTTCGAGTATGCAACAAGCACTAAGAGTCGTCTCGATCGTCGGAAAAACATTGAAAAAATGGGCAACGAATAAAAATTGTTCTCCATTGGTGACAGTTTCGCAATTCAGCGATACAAGAGAAGTCACGTCGTCCGACATCGAAGTCGCAGAACGCATAATTTTCGTTCAGGAACAGAGAATCGATACTTTAAGCGATCTCCAGAAGCGCTTTCCAGATAAAATCCTGATCAAAGATAACAATGGAATCATGAGGCATCAGTCTCGCTTACAAAACGCGGTTATTCCCGATGATACGAAAACGCCAATTTACATTCCGCAAAAGTCAGAACTAGTACGTCTGATTGTGCAGCAAATTCATAAAGAAAATGCTCACTGTGGGAAAGAACACACTCTCACAATAGCTCGTCAAAGATTTTGGATTCCGCGTCCTTCCAACGCGTTCAAAAAATACATCAAAAATTGCACCACGTGTAAAAGATATCAAGGTCTACCATTAGGAGCTCCTCTAATGCCGAGTCCCCACGAGATCGAGTAGTGGTGTCAAAACCGTTCGAAAATACGGACTGTGACTTCATGGGACCATTTACATCGAAAGGTCAAGAAAAAATGTACATCTGTCTCTACACTTGCCTGACTACAAGAGCAGTCCACCTCGAAGTTGTAGAAAATTTGACAACAGCCGCATTTTTGAGCAGCTTCATACGCTTCACGTCAAGAAGAGGCATTCCCAAATTAATGCGCAGCGATTGCGGGACAAATTTTAAGCAAGGTGAACAAATAATAGCCACCTTGTTCAAAAACGATGACGCAACAGGCGATTCTCTCATGTCCTATTGTGCATCAAAAAGAATCAAGTGGATATTCAACCCACCAGCATCCCCGTGGATGGGTGGAATTTGGGAAAGATTGGTTGCCTCAGTAAAAAAGGCACTAAATAAATCAATAGGACGTAAATGATTGACATTCACGGAAATGAACACCATGGTTGCAAGGATAGAGGCAATCCTCAACACCAGACCAATAACAAAGCTCAACATGGAAGATATGTCAGAAATTCCACTCCGTCCAGTTGATTTCTTGTGAGGAAATGTAAGGTTTTCCCTGCCAGAAGGAGAAAACTTCGAGGACGACCCCTCATATGATCCTGAGCTTATTCAATCCCGAGAACAAGCTCAAGAAGCCATGCGATTCAGTGAAAACATTGCAAACAAATTCTGGGAGAGTTGGAAATCTGAATACCTAACTACTCTGAGAGAAACACAAAAACAGCAACTGAGACAACCTCGGCACCTACCGAGGTCATGCCCTCAGGTTGGCGAAATAGTGCTAATTGAGCAAGAGTTACTGCCGCGAGGGAGTTGGCCCTATGGGAAGGTCACCGAGACAATCACATCTGCTGACGGATTGATTAGGACGGCAAAGATATTGATGCCGAACCAAAAGGTCATTCACAGGCCCCTCAACAAAATCTATCCGTTGGAAATCCGCAGCATTCCAAGCGATGCGGAGAAAAACATGGTCGAGACTGAAAACGTGGACAACGTGGAAAAGCCAGAAACCGGTGAAAGAAGGCTGCCTCGTGCTTCAAAATCTCGGGCCTACGATTTCTTCCGCAACATGGAATTCAGCAGCATCGCCCCAAAACCGCTAAACTCCATGACATCTTCGCTGCTTTTCCTAACATTATTAGTAGCAACAGCATCCTCTACAGGAACCAATTTTACCTGCTCAAAGGGGATCTTCAGTATGCCACCGGTGAAGGGCTGGCTGGAAGTATGCATAGGCAACCAATGCCACACCGCAAATAGTACCTCTATCCCAGTCCAATATCCACTACCCATATCACCCGCGGACGAATCAATTAACATTCGTCTGAGAACTACCGAAGACAACGGCACATGGGAGATTAATCAATTATGTGAGAGACCAAAGTTTTGCGATCACCAATACTTCTTCTCTAAAAGCTTACTAGGCAACCCACACTGCTGGCCAGCAGGAGCCATCGCTACGCTAGCCGCTCTATTCTATCTGTTGATCATAATCGTAACAGGAGCTGTGTGGGCATGTGCTTGGTTAAGAAACAAAGCCAAAATGTCTATGAATCCAAAGCGACCTAATATGAGGGTAAGCGAAAATTCCAATGAAACGGCATGTGGTTTCGAATTAACGCCACTACCGCACTCAGTCGTGATGCTCTCGATTCTTCTCACGATCACACCCACCGCTGGTGCATGCCAGCATGGTTATATGCGACATTCAGCTGAACTAGTATGCAATGAGAAGAACTACTGTCATCTAGAATACAGCCGAGAGCTACTATTTAATAAAGTACGGTCCGAAATTTGCATTCAAATAATGCATTCAAACAAAACCGTAGGATCGATTAAATTCACAAAGAAATCTGTGAACTTCAAATGCTCTAAGGTCACAGAATTTCTCACCAGGCCGACGAGACTACACATCTTCCAAGTCAAGCGGTGTGCAAATGCAGGCTCATGTACCACAGAAAATTGCCAAACAATGACCCCATATAGTGTCGTACCTGAACTACGCCACGCAACAAAGTATCCAGGGTACTCTGGGTGCCTGAACAGTTGTGGAGGTATACTATGCGGATGTTTCCTGCCAACACCTGGTTGCTGGTTCTATAGAGTAGCCCATATACCGGTATCCAAGCGAATATTCGAAGTTTTCAACTGTCCTTACTGGTCTCCAAGTGCCACACTGGAAATTGAGATCACCGTAAATAATACTACGACGAATTATGTACGTTCCTTGAAACCGTACACCGGCGAATCTATCGACAACTTCAACGTCACAATAATATCGATCCAAAGGCCACTGGGTCATCTCGAGGCTAAAAGGTTCGCCACATCTGGCAACATCACATACGTCCTTCCTCCTGACTTCAGAGTTCCGGTGACATGTTCCAACTATACTCAAGCGCAAACAGCGTTTCGAACATGTACTAATCGGATCCGTTGTCATTGTGAAAATTCGGCGTACAACTGTAATTGCCCAAGAGACTCGATCCCTAGACTAGCAGAAAGCAAGGAGTACGCACTGCCGCTGACAACACCTTTTGTAACAATAACTGCTGACCCAACTCATTCAGTCAGCGCGACATCGGATGATGAAGAAATAGTCGTTCGCGTTGAGTCCAAATTACTATACGGTTCAGCTGAAGAAGTAATCAACCAAAAGTGCTATATCAAAACTGGCACGCTGACTGGTTGCTACAACTGCCAACAGGGTGCATACCTCACGGCCACCTGCGAGTCAACTTCGCGCGCTACAGTAAGTGTTACCTGTAAATCCCAGCAATTCCTGGTAAAATGTGGACCGAAAGGCGAGCAAAACCAAATAACACTTAGTTTTGATCATCCAATCGTCAATGAGCAGTGTTCAATGCACTGCTCAGAGGACCCCACAAAGTTTCTATTGAACGGGACACTACGTTACTATCTTGAGCCTCAACGCCAGTCAATGTTTGAAGCCAGCTCTCATGGGGTAGCGCTACATCATCAATGGTTCTCTGATATCACGATGCCAAATATCGACCCTCTAATCAATACCATTAAATGTCACTGGAAACTCACGGTGGCAGCCGTCAGCCCTATTGCTGCCCTATCGATCGCAACCTACCTAGGTGGACCGGTAGTCATCCTATACGTCGTGAAGACACTAATTTCGATCACCTCTTCACTAATTTCCATAATATTCGGTGTCATTCGGGGGCTATGCTGCCGCAAATGACAACCAAACCCATCTACGTATCATTGTACAAAGGGTTAGTAAACAAGTTAGGCGACAATTAAGCATCACGCGCCCTCACTTAGCCATAAACGGCTATTTTCTAGGGCCCTTCACACGAATAAGCACCTAAAGCACTCACTTTGACATCAAAGTCACTCAGAAACAGACAGTGGGCGTGGTAGAATGAAGGAAAAGGCAATACTTCGGTATAAATAGGCAGTCATGACAATACTATGCAACTTCAGCAAGTATGTCTTCCGACCGCAGCATTACGACGCCCGAGCTTCGCCAAGCAATGGAGGACCTCGACAACGAGGTATTGTCTGATGATACCATGTCCTCCATGAGGGCAACGATCCAGCAGCTGTGCTCGATCGTGCAATCGGTCATTCCTCGCCTGCAGTACATACAGACGACCCAGGACATTCTTATGGAGCGGACAAGTGTCCTGCTCTCTAGGAGTGCTCCTAAGTCGAACTGTATTTTCTGCACGGTGGAGGAGAACCGAGATTCGCACTACTCGAGTCGCTGCATGAGGTATGCAGACCCCGTGTCGAGAACAGTTCAAGCGTCAAAGCTTGAACTGTGCTTGAAATGTTTGAAGCCCTCACACGGGGACGACTGCAATGTGGTATGCGGCGGTTGTGGCCTCGGTCACAACCAGCTGCTATGCCACAAAGGAGGGCGACCTCAAGCCAAGAGGCCTCGCCACTGACGTCACCGCCGCCTCAACAATCGAGCAGTCTCCATGTGTCAACGAGCTGCCATCACAACGTCGTCACCGCCACCTCTGCCACCTTCTGCCTGCACCGTCGTCGTAGCCGCCGTCGCCACCGTCATCGCTCCAGGGGTCAGCCGCAAGGGCACCATCGTCGAAATCTGATCATAATTTGGTGTTTGCCTGTTTTGCCCTTGCCCGGCGGAGTGTCGTCGACAATGTCGACGACCTCATGTCACCCCTGTAAGGTGCCGCTCATCTCCTCGTGGGCGGCACCAGCGCAAGTTACAGAGCAAGAGACTCTTGCTCTGACGGCTCTACCGCACGGTGCGGCCATTGTTCTCGCTTACCAGAAATAAATCCATTGAACCACCTCGTTATATTTGTAAAGGAGCCACCACACTTCTGTCTTCAGCACCCATCCTGGTTACATAATATATCTGTTTCTGCTCACATTCTTTTGTTCTCTCATTCTCATGAGGAAAGCTTTCCGCGGTTTTCACCGCATCTGTAGCAGGTTTAACGTTGTCGCACATTATGGAACTATACTAGGAAAGTGTATCTCAGTACAATACGAATGACCATAATTGTCATAACTAAACTACTATCCTCACAAAACTCAATCCTATACAACCCTTCCAAAATATTTTCAAATATGGGGCGGAGACAACAGCGAAAACAGCGATACCGGCCTCGCGCTTGACCTTCCAGACATTAGTCACTTCTTGGAAACGTGTAAGCGCTATTTTTTCTATACCATGGCTGTATGCTGCGCGTTCCCAGGGCTCATTCTTCTATCTGTACTGAACATCTCCGCCTGCGGAGGGAAAAGGACAGTTAGTCGCAACTCATTCGTCACGGCAATTGGGTTTCTCATTCCTTTTACGCTCATCTTCCTAATTAAGCGATGTATTCGCCTCCCTATCAATACTCTAATACTCCCCATAAAGCTCACACTACGTCTTGTTCGTACTTTCCACATTTAATTATATCATCATATTCTCGTCGCCTAGTTTCTTGTTATATACAATGTAATCGGAATTAAGATGTGGGAGCCGGAAAATGAAAACGAAGCCGGAATTCACGTGGTTCCCCGCTCATGACCAAGATCCGCCGATGGTCCCGAAAACTCCCGCACGGCAAATCGCGCACCAAGCGAGCAGAGTGGAAGATACTATAAGGGTAATCCCACGGATGAAAAGGACGGAAAGGACTGACGTGAGTATTAATAGTAAATGAACTATACATTCTTCGAGCAAATATACTACTTCCAAGAAAAGGAAACGCCCTCGACATCCTGCAAACGATGCTATAGTGAAAACGAAACGTTTCGAGATAATCAGCAACAATATATGCGCAATATGACATACCGTGGTTGTAACCCTTTCAGATAATTGTAAGGCAGTTAGACCAAAGGTTGGACAGAATGGAACGTCTTCTCGGCGAAATTCGGAACAGCCTGTGCACGGAAGCCAAACAACCAAAGTCACCAGGACCGTCAGCGAGCAGGCAGGGTCCTGGACCCTCCAGTAGACCCGCAGTGGGACAGTATACCTGTATTTTGTGTAATGACGCACATTGGGCAACGTTGTGTACTAAATATCCGACTATTTGTGATCGCTACTTTCGTTGTAAGGATCTTGACTTATGTGAATGCTGTCTGAAAAAGGCCAACCATGCTGTAACCTGGTGCCAAACCAAATCTACTTGTCATTATTGTGAGTGCAAGGGCAGAATGGCACAAACCCACCATTCTACCTTCTGCCAGTACACCTTCGACTTAGGAGGTTATTGAAACTACTGTAATTGTAAAATATAAGGGTAATTGTTAAATTGACTTACAAATTTGAAATTTTTGCAACTCAAATTTTGAAATTTTGTAACTCAAATTCTGAAAATTTCGTAATTTGGGGACCTTTGCAAGTTTGTAATTCTTGGAATCGTGATTATGGCTTGTATGTCGGAAATTTTTTTTGTAAAGCAAATTAATTGTAATCCTCGTTCGTTCGATTGTAACCATTTTTATTGGCAGTCGCTTGTTGGCAACTCTATATTCATCGCTTCTTGTAGTGGCTTTGTATCTGGTAATAGTAGCTTTGTTCTTGTAAAAGTTCAATAATAAAGGCATCAAGTAACATAAAGTGCAAGTCTTATGAAATGATAAAACAAAACAGTAAAAGAGTAGTAATCGGGTACGAAAATTATGAAAAAAAGAATAGAAAATATGGTAAACAGCATAATAATATGTAATAATAGATTCATTAGAAATTATAATAAAAATGCTGCTCCAAGCTGTTTGTCACTTCGGACAACGCCACTCCGCCACTCTCCGACTTCGCTGCGCCGACAACACGACGACTTGTTTCTAGGGTATCTGTGATATTGATGTTGTTATAAGTTTTGTAACCATTTTTTTCCGAAATAAGGAGGAATTGCAAACAAACGTAAGACAACAATATTCCGTTGGAACCAGATTGGCTGGCGGGGAGGATGCATTGGAAATGCATTGAAAAAAATTCTTCTCACAGTTAAAATATTTTGTGTCTGGGGAGTGTCATAACCCGACAGCGGCTCACGATGTCATCTCCGAACTGAGCCCCGCCCAAGTCGCCTATAAAAGGCGGGCGGTCCAGGCCTCAGGGCACTTTTCACACTTTTCGCACTTTTGCGCTTTCCGGCACTTCTCGCACACAGGCACACTTCCGCGCTCACTGGAGCCCTCGTCTCACCAGATTCTTCTCCAGGACGGTGGGACACCAATCCTGCCCGGGTGTCGGTCGACACCCTGTAGCGGACTCGCCAGCTAGATGTTGGAGAAGGTAATGTAAGGGTTGTAAGAGTGAGTCGGAATGGAAAGTAGTAAGAATAGTTGGAACAGCAAAATGGTAGTGCACGAATTCTTGTATTGTCTGATTGTAAATATAATGTTTGAATAATAAATATATACGAATATAAACTGTGTTTTGTTAGGAAGGGTCAGAACCACCAAAATCCTATTCGAACCGTGATGCAGTTCGAAACATGGTGCATCGGCCGAATATAATTCGTGAAATGATGGAAAGAACAAGATCGGCCAAAGGTGGTCTGCAATCCTTTGATTAGGCATAATTTCTACACGACTATGAAATAAACGATGAACTTTAATGGCTCATGACCATCAGGAGAACTAACGCAATAAAAAAAACTTTTTCAGGAGAGAAGCTTCGTGTGCTATTTCTGGCCAAATTGGCACGCTCGGTTTCGTCGCTCCAACGAAGATTTTTCTTCCACTACCTTTTGCCTTCCTCACCTAGATTAGCTTTCTGCACGCCTTCACAAATCTCGAGATATAGAAACCAAAAGCAAAAAAAAGAGTTGCAGCAGCTGAGGTACGGTGGAGATTCGTTGACGTTCCGAATCTTCAATTTGTGGAAAGCTGTTGGGAGAAGGAAAACTCGTAGAAAACCTGGTCTGCGGACCGAATAACCGCGGTTACTGTTGCAGTACTAGGAGTACTGCCCGTTCTGGAGCATTGAAAATTTGTATGGTGAACGTCACCTAGTTGCGCGCTCCAGATTGTCTTGAGGGATGGAGTTCCCCAAGTGTGATTGGCGGGAGGATGTACCCCGCATAGTGGTTAGCGGGATGAAGTTCCCGCATATGAGCTAGCTATTGAGGTGACATGCGCATGGATTGGTAGGTGGGATGAAGCGCCCACACGGTTTACCCGGGATGAGATCAATGGAATTCCAGAGTATGGTGTTAAAGAGAAGTTCCCACGGCGCGGGTATCGCAAGTGAAGTCGAGGGAAAATGTGCCGTTAAAACGCCGGGAACACCACAGTAGGCCTATAAATACAATTTTTTACCATGGATCCTTGTCAGTTGTACTGTGTAATCGTTTCTTATCGTGTCACATCCGTCATTTGTTGGTCATGCTAAGCAAAGGCTTAGCAGACATTTGAACGTCCTTGGACGTCTTATGGAAGACTGCCACACCTACGAGATGGACTGGCAAATTCCAGCAGCTCCCGTGGAGCTATTAGCCTTCATGCGATCACATCGAATTGCAATCTTGATGAAAATACAGGGTGTCTCAAAAAATGTACCTCCGAGACCTCGGATTTTGTACCTGATTGATAGTGCATGGGTTATATGCTTGCTCTATTTTGGTCGTGAACAGGTGATATCGCGGCTATGAGTTGCTTCTGAGGCAGTGAACGTGTCAACTTGCCGCATCCTTTGGTTAAGCATGGAACAACATCAATATCGATCAATAATTGTAACCACTGTTTGAGAAGCTAAAACTCTTCCAACAGTGATGCAATCATGAGAAAATAATTAAGAGGAATGTAAAATGTATGAACCATGAAGATTGCGCCATGCATGCTTCCGAATCGTCGGATTCAAGACCTGATTGAAAAATCACGGATAACATGCTTGTTCTACTTTGGTCGCAAACAGGTCATATCATTGCGTTACACTTGGGACAGCGAACAAAAAACTCAGCTTTCGGTTAGAGACGGATTAGCATCACTATCAATCACTTGGTGTTCATTTTGATCTGAATAAAAAAAACATCGTCGTATTGTGTAAGTGCATCTCAAAGTGCATGTTAAACTTGTTACGTCTTGACGTTTTCATGTTTACTGCATCAAGAGAAACGCATATCAACGATATCACCTCTTAGCGACCAAAGCAGAACAAGCATGTTATCCGTGAACTTTCAATCAGGTTTAAAATCCGAAGATTCGGACAGGTGCATGGCGCAATCATTATGGTTCCTACATTTTACGTTCCTCTAAATTATGTTCTTATGATTGAGTCACTGTTGGAAGAGTTTTAGCTTCTCAAACGGAGGTTACAATTATTGATCGATATTGATGTTGTTCTATGCTTAACCAAAGGTTGCGAGAAGTAGACATGTTTACTGCCTTAGGAGTAACTCATAGCAGCAATATCACCTGTTTACGTACAAAATAGAGCAGCATATAACCCATGCACTATCAATCAGGTCCAAAATCTGAGGCTTCGGTCGAGTACATGGCGCAATCCTTACCTATCACACACCGGATAATTTTCTCTTTCCTTAGCTTTCATTCAAGCTATGACCCGTTTCGATTGGTTCACTTTTGCCAAAGTTATGGCATTTCAAACAGGAGGTACATTTTTTTGAGACACCCTGTAAATAAATTGCAACGAAAAATAAATGTTATCTCTTCAATATATGAAGAAACGATGCGTATTTTAATTTGGTATGAAATGATGGATCCTGCTGCTTCGGTACTTGTAAGAGAATTTCTCTCACATTGGGAACGACGACTAGGTTTTAACACCCTTGATCGGGCACGTAATGTTGTAAATCTCCTAATATTTAGACTGAGAGAACTGCAAGAGCAAGTTCTTTATAATAATGTCGACTACACTCAAAATCAGTGAAAGACTGCAAAAATGAGGAAAGGAGGGATAATCCTTCTTTCCTCCCATGTCATTTCATGGAATCCTCTTTGATTACTTTGGTTGCAAAATTGTAATGAAAACTAATGCAATTCTGCACTATAGCAATTTTTTGTGCTGATGGCCAAGAATCAGGGTTTGGTGCGGTGATGTAAGCAGGTAATGAGTCACCGCAGGTTCCCACCGCCCGAGTCACCACAGTTTCCCACCGCCTGAGGCGCTTGAAAGGATCACCAGATAAAGATGTGCGATAACGCACGTCACCAGATGGACATGCGCGATAAGCGCCATTCGGCACGGATCTCACGTCACCGCGCCGAATGACGCCCCGCCCACCGTTCAAAAAAATGGTATCAATACAGGCCAGTCAGCAGTCGAACCACCTCACTGTTAGTTAAATCAGTATGACTATGTCTACTCCCATTTTCGTTTTAAAAACAGCGAAACAAAAGTTGTCAAGGCAGTTCAATACTTTGACAACCCTTCTAACGGACTCTGAGGAGTTCCGAAGCCCATGGAATTTTCCTCCAAACGTTCTGGAATTGAAACTGGTTCTTGCAAACAATCGTATAGAAGTACAAGACTTGTGCAATAAATTGCAGTCACAGAAAAATGCAATTTGGGACTTCTATAATGCAACTGCAACATTGCAGATATGGTACGTGAGAACACTAGTAGAACTCGAGTCTCAAGAAGCAGCAGAAAAGGGTTGATTCTGGAAAAACATGGAATATCCAAGAGCTTATAGAAAACTGTCTGCTACTGTGAGACGTAGGGAACACACGGAGTGTCGTGATCAAAATACTAACGAACATTCCCCATCAGTGTTCCACGCTCGCCGCGGAATTGAAAGAAAATGTGTAGGCTGCGGACAGCAGCATATGTTAAAATTTTGTAAAAAAAATATTGCACTAAAGCACAAAAAGTCGAACGCTTGCGAGTGTTGAAACGGGGTTGGAAATGTTTTGCACGCAGCCACATGGCCCAGTCCTGTTTGAGAAGCAATTGCTACCGTTGCGTGGGACTTGCAATCTGTAGCGGTCAATATGCTAGAAAAGCCTCAGAGACGCGTTCTTTAATCGTAGAACGAGAAGTCCAACTAACAGACGGTCAAGGAGTTGAGACGATACTACGGGGCAGCGGTTCCACCACAACTCCGCAAGAGGGCGACAAGAATCCTCTGCTCAATACCACTCACAGCCTTCACGATTGCGCAATCCGACGTCAGGTACGCATAATTATATTTCTTCTTCTCGTTCTCGTTCAAACTTTAGAGAATCAAACGCACAGAAACAGGTTTTCGTGATAGGAATCACATAATTTTCTTGGATTTTTGCCACTGATTTTGTTGGGGTGGTTCAGTGGTTTAATACTGAGACCAGAGAGAATGGAGAGGAGAGCGAGGTTTTAACACCTTTATTCGTGCAAGGTTATAGTCGAGAGAGCAAAATGGTGAGGCACACCCCGACCCCATGAGGGGGCGGGGTGAGGGGGACGTGGGGGTCGTCGTATCGACGACACTGCGGCCAGCCAGGGATACAATTCAGGGATAATTTCACTGCATAATCATTATATTATAATCGAATATATCACATCCGTGTCGCGTTGTGGGTGGCTTTGCGCCTGACCCCCGCTTGTCGGTGTTAAGTGATGGGCGCCGTCGCGGCTGACCCCTGCTCGTTGGCGTGAAGTGTGGGGTGCCGTTGCGGCTGATCCCTGGGAGCAGCGTCGGCGAAGGCAACGGTGCCATGGCGGCTGACCGTAAAGTCGAAATCGAAGGCGACGGCAGTGGCGGCGGGAACGGCGAAGATGAAGACGGCGATGGAGATGACGGCGGCGGCAATGAAGAGGATGACGGAAGATTGACAGTGGAGATGGAATGGTTTACAGTGACATGGCTCTATATTGGAGACAAGCACAATTCCAGAATTAAACTTTTTTTGAGGGGGTACATAATATCATGTGTGCTAATCACCCCCTAAGGAAGACTGTGTAGTCGTCGGCGTTGACCGCCGTTAACAGGGCTATGCCCGTGGGTATGACCTAGGCCAACGCCTACAGGGTCACACGCCCGTCTATTCAATTCGTGGCGATTTACGTTGACATTACGCTGCTTATATTGATGAGTGGTACATTTACTTTGAAGATTAGACTTGTTTCGCCTTTTCTAATTCAGAGTTAGAACATACTTGTATCCCGTTGTGTGGAAAAATGCTTTTGCGGTGTCATCTTCTGCTTGAAATTTTTGTTTCGGCGCCGGTTCCGCTTTCTTTTGAAAGATGATGGCTCCTGATCTCCGTTTCCATGCTCTTGCTCCCTGCTGCTGCGCTTAACTTGTACAGATTGGACTTGGAGCGAATAAATTCTGCTTAAGGGACAACGGAACCTGTTTTTTGGCTTTGGCGCATAGATTCTCGCGTTTCTCGATGAATCGCGTGTTGATTTAAGGACATCTGCGGTTTTGTATTTATGTGTTGTTTCAGGAATGGAATTTCTAACTAATACCGGTCTGCGTCTTATGCTTGTGTCCTCACAGACTGATGTTAACCCGTAGCTGGTATTATTCATCGAGTTTTCTTCGGAAATCCTGCCCTTTCCGTAGACTGTAGGGCCGAAAACCGTTCTTGATATATGCAATCCTGATGGAATCTTTTGTCCATCCGTTGGGAATGTCACGAGCTCGTGAAAGTAGTCAAGACCGACTAGAATTTGTGGAATTTGGGGTTCTCCGCGAATTTTGGAGTTTGCAAGGCATATGTCATTAGTTTTCAAGAAGGATACGTCCTCAGGTGATAGTTTGACGCTTCGAAAACCGTTTGTTATCACCGGCTTTGTCTGGAACGTTAACTTCAGTTCTTCACCAAATGCTGTTCCAACTTTGACATTTACTGCGTGACTCTTAAATTTGTCTTCATAGCCACCGATGCCAGATATTGTGCATATTTCGGTGCTTTGACGTAGTAGTCCTAGGCGTGTGGCTAATGATTCTTGAATAACCGTCTTCAGGGCTCCAGAATCGAAGAAGAACAGTGCTTTTTCGTATTCTCCTTTTCTATAGTTCCACACATTTCCTTCAGCCGTCATTAGAATGAGCTGAGCGGCAGCTGTTCCACTTTTATTGGGCCGACAATGGCCATTTTCGGTCAGAATTTGGGTGTTGTTTACCGTGAAATTCTCATTGGCGTTTCTGTTGAAACGCTGATTTGGATTTTCTCTGAATGAATTTTGCCTTGACTGCATTCTTCGCTGTTGCGGACTATATGGACGATTAGGATTCCTTTGTGATTCCGAATCTTCAAAACATAACGAGGTGTGGTGCTTTTGTCCACATTGGCTACAGTCAGGTCTTTCGCAATCGTAACTGTTATGGTCGGATGAATAACATTTCCAACATCTGCCTTGCTCTTTGAGTGCTTTTCGGCGGGTTGCCTTATCTGTTACCGTTCTGCATGTCATTGACGCGTGGTTATCCCTGTGGCAGAACAGACACGCTTCTCTGTTGAAGTGCCTTGCGTGGGGGTACTTATCTCTTGATGAGTTGACCCTATTGTACACTTTATGACCAAGTCTGCTCTCGACGTAACTCTTCGCGGCGATCTCTTTCTTCAAGTGACCCATGAGAATCTCAACTGTTTGATTATGTTCCTTATGGCTCGTCACTAGGATTGGTTTGACGATGCCCTCTGGGAACTTGCTTAGAATGGTCTCCGACCACATTGGATCACATGTGCTTCGGACATCATAGCCAGCAGAGACCATTTGATTTACTAGAAGTTGTATTTGTTGGAAAACTTCTAGGCAACAGTCAGCAAATTCATTGGCAGGCTTCAAATTCATCAAATTTTGCACTATTCGAGGTCGATTTGCTGAAAAATTGCCATATGCTTCTTTTAAAGTTGCTATCATCCACTCATAATTCTGTGGAAGAGCCTGGATTCCCTGTATAGCAGATTTTGGTCTGCCTTCTAAACTTTCCCTTAAAAGTAGGATTTTCTTAACGACATCAAGTTCTGTGCCTTTGTGAACCATTGCCTCGAAGATAGCCCAGTATTCGGCAAATTCATCGGCATTCCCATAGAATTTTGGAAGCGACACTTGTGGAGGTTTTATGGAACGATGAAGTCTCTGAGAAGGTATATTCTGCTCCTGGTGTGGTGTTTCTCGAGAACCGACTTCGAATCTGTTATCGTCAGTTTCATTATCGACAGCATTTTGTTCACAATTATCCTCTCTTATGCAACTATGATCATTTGCTGTTTCAGTTATGACATTTTTATGGGAAATATACCCGAGTTTGATGCCCATTCCTTCTCGGGCACTTTTTGATTCATCAACTCTCGCTGTAAGCTTGAAAATCAATTTGTTTGACTCATCTATCACTACTTGCACTTGTGATTCTGACTCTATTTGTTCAATTTCTATCAAGAGCTCCTTCCTCTCGGATTTATTTTTGCAACTCCTATACTCATCTCTGATCTCATTGTAGAGGTTTTGCAAGTTTTCTCTGCCCTCTCTAATTTGTCGGATAGCGCTCTGTAGTAATGCTGTCGTAGATCGACTTATCTCGTAGTTATCTTCGTCTACGGCATGATATTCGACGCTGGCTGTGTATTTTTCATACAGCTCTACCGAATTTTTAAGCGTCTTCGAGCCAAGAATGATTGGCGTTCTGTGAAAGTACAGTGCCATTTTTTTTCTCGAGTTCAGAGCTTTTCGCTTCTATGAACTTTTGTCTGCTTGCTTTTCAAGCTGCTGAGTTCAGAGCTTTCGTCTCTATGAACTCTAAAGGTGGCTTCGTGAGTGTTGTGCCCCGAAGCGCTTCCTTTCTTCTCCAAACTGCTTGGAGGGCTCGCCTTTTTTGCGATAAAGGTGGTTCCTGATACTGTGTACCGGAACGCTTCCTTTCTTCCCCTTAATAGAAGGCGATCGAGTTGCTTCGATCTTCGGTTTGTAAATAACCGACTTATGAGCTCTTAGTACGAGCTAATAGTATTTCTTTAAGCATCTAAGATTTTACTCCTAGACACCAAAAAAAAACAGGGAATTTTGGCCGATGCACCAAAATGTTGGGGTGGTTCAGTGGTTTAATACTGAGACCAGAGAGAATGGAGAGGAGAGCGAGGTTTTAACACCTTTATTCGTGCAAGGTTATAGTCGAGAGAGTAAAATGGTGAGGCACACCCCGACCCCATGAGGGGGCGGGGTGAGGGGGACGTGGGGGTCGTCGTATCGACGACAGATTTCGCTTGATTGTAAGAGATCATTTAGTTGTCTTCATGTACATCGTAATCAATTAGAATGCAAGAAACGACTACCTGAACGAAATAGAACCGTTAATGCGCTAATTATTCTCTGCAGGAACATCGAAGTCAGATGAAAGTACCGTTGAAAAGGGAATTGAAAGTTCCGAGTGAAACGGTTCAGCAGACGAGCGTGGAATCGAACGCATATTCTCGTTATCCTATTTTCCTTCCTTAATGACTATGAAGTACACGATTTTCTGTGTTTCTTCATCAAAAACGTTATAGTTTGCATTCAAGCCGTAACACTCATTAGAGTTGACGATAGTGTTTTTTCTTCAGGTCAGCTGACGAACCCTGGGTGCTACGTATTCTTACTAGGGAGGTCACCGAGCATGCCCCGAAGATTCCCAATGGGACCTATATAGTTTTGTAGAGCATCGAGCGGGGATCACAGCAATATAGTTTATTTTTGCTGCGCGCTAATGGGTGGTCCAAAAATCGCAAAAAACCACCGCCCTTGAGACACATTGGAACCGGCTTCTCAACCCCTAGTCTATGTGGTGAGAGGTCTCCACGAATGTGCCTCGCTGGCTCAGTGGTACCGCAGTGGATTGTCGTTCAGAGGGTCATGGGTTTGGATCCTGTTGGTGCTTTTTTGCTTTGCTTCAATCGTATTGATACCAAAACATGCTCCGTGTGCGATTTTGCCATCGAGGTTGAAGAAAATCATGTTTGGAACAGCTTAAAACGCACAAATTTTAGTAACAATATTACTTCCGGCAAGATTAATATGAGCAGCCAATATCTACTGTAACTTTCGTTAGGCCAATATCTAACTTTGTAAAATTCGTGATCAGCAGTCCAGGTGAGTCTCCCACGCAATTTCTGAAGGTAGTGGAAGCTGAGGATTTTTCGACAGCTAGAGTCTGAATGGTGGCATAATATTGCCAGTAATTCATCTGAGACTGAATCTTCGGCAATTCTCCCGATACCTGACATGAGGCTCGAGATGTCATGGTCACCCATTTCGCCAAAACTTTGCTAGTGAAGCTATTTGAGGCGCTGGGCACGAATCTAACACTAGTTCCGTGATTTGCAACTGGGAGGGTATCTTACGGTGGGTGCGGTTGTGTGTGGGCTGGTGAGCGCTTCCTACGGTAAGGGTGAGTAAGTGAGGTGCACGGGTCAAAATAAAAGATTTCGTATGAACTTCGTATATGGTGATTATTTGGGGCGCTGATCACGAATCTAACATTAGTTTCCGAATTTGTGCCCGTTTAGGGTAAGTTACAGTAGCTATTGGCTGCTCATATTAATCTTGCCTGAAATAATATTGTTACTAAAATTTTTGCGTTTCAAGCTGTTTCAAACATGATTTTCTTCAACCTCGATGGCAAAGTCGCAAACGGAGCACGTTTTGGTATCAATGCGATTGAAGCAAAACAAAAACGCACCAACAAGGTCCAAACTCATTACCCTCTGAACGACAATCCACTGCGGTACCACTGAGCGAGGCACTTGGTACCGGCCTCTCACCACATAGACTAGGGGTTGAGAAGCCGCTTCAGATGTGTCTCAAAGGCGGTGGTTTTTTGCGATTTTTGGACCACCCATTGGCGCGCAGCAAAAATAAGCTATATTGCTGTGATCCCCGCTCGATGCTCTACAAAACTATACAGGTCCCGTTCGGAATCTTCGGGGCACGCTCGGTGACCTCCCTAGTTAGAGCCGTCGCCTCATCTCCATGTGATTTCGTTTGAATGGCTACCACTGAAGAATTCCTCGTTTACTGTTCTCGTGTGCTCGAGTCTAATGTGCTAGTACTCCTCAATATTGTTCTTCAGAACAACTCTCGATGTGTGAGGAACGATTCGGTTTCGTTCGCAGGAGCACTCCGAAGGACGAGCTGCAACTTGCGGTGTAGTCAGATGACACTCGTTTCAGTATCGCCGCACATAAAGGCCGTGTGTGGCTAATGTGGTACTGTTCGATTCTAGTCTTTTGTTGTTCACATCTTGATTTAGAATGTATTGTACTCTATTCAATTCTGTGTTTATTGAACAGTTTTGGAGTGGACGAATAGAGTTAGAGGCCGGCCGGAAATATCACAATCCCTGGTGTCATTAAAATGAACACTCAATAGAAATTAGAAGTTGGTCATGATTCTGTTTCACACTCAAATTACATCGACAATTTATTGCTTCAACAATTCACGATTCCATATATAGCACAGGACCCTGGAAAATACAAATAGAAAGGTCACTTCATGAACACGACCCTCAGCACAACAAAAGTTTGCCTTGTCAAACAGCTCAAACGTTCTTATGAGCTCAGGATCTGACAAATCGAACACAATTCATTCGTCCAGATGCAGTGGCGTTCAGAAACTTTTGAACGCCACTGTTCCTGATGCACACCATGTATGAGGGTGTCGTAAAAACTGTACCCACGCCTGTGAAGCGAGTGAAAGAAGTGAGTAAAGTGAAGAATAATAAACGGAGCATCACATTTCTCCGATCGATGGCGTGGCGTCGATGGGAAATCAACAGGACGATCGTTACGGGACCCCCGCGTCCATTCAAGTCCGCAGCCACAACCTCTCCTGCAGCATGACAATAAGGGCCGGTTCAGAGTGTTGCTGCAGGCAGCTGCAGCAATGATAAAGCATAGGAATTGCAGCACTGCAGCAGAGGGGGGTGTTCAGAGTGTTGCTGCGTGCAGCAGCTGCATGCAGCGCTGTGCAGCAGCTGCAGCAGAGAATTCCCACCGGAGTTTCATTGTCGTGCTGCAGGAGAGGATGTGGCTGCGGACGGCGCGGGGGTCCCGCAACGATCGTCCTGCTGATTTCCCATCGACGCCACGCCATCGATCGAGCATGTGATTCCTATCACGAAGACCTGATGCTGTGCTGTTGTTGCAGAAAACTGCTGCAAATCCGCAGCAACGCGGTGGTCCGGAACGGAGCGACGCTCCGCTCCTTTGTTGCTGCACAATATGCAGCAACACTCTGAGCCGGCCTTAAAATTTCTGCTGCTGTGGGAATTCTTTGCTGCAGCTGCTGCACGCAGCAGCACTCTGAACACCCCCCTTTGCTGCAGTGTGCTGCATGCAGCTGCTGCAGCGTAGCAATTCCTATACTTTATCATTGCTGCAGCTGCATGCAGCAACACCCTGAACAGGCCTTAAGAACGATGTTGTCTGCAAAAGCGCGCTTGTTACGCAATAGCACCTACAGGACGCGGCTGAGATGCAGAAGCTCTCGAAAGTCCGACAACCCTTCGTTCCAGCCGCGTCCTATAAAAGTGCGCTTGTGAGATGCGGCCAAAACGCTTAAGGGCATTGCACACTCTGCGATGCCCTGTCCGGCGTCGTCTGCGGCGGGTGGGGATAAGACCGGAGCTCCGCCCACCACCCGCCGTCGACTACGCAGGCGCCGCACGAAAAATGCCCGGCGCCGGATGCGACGTCGTCGGTGCCGTCGCCGTGGCCATCACCGCCGCAGAGTGTGCAAAGGCCCCTCCGGCGGCTGCAGCGACGGCGCCGGATGCGGCGCCGTCGAGCCAGCGCGGCCCTATGTTTCATCATAGCCGCAGACGACGCCGGACAGGGCATCGCAGAGTGTGCAATGCCCTTTAGGGCAAGCGTTTGGGCAGCGGGATCGGTGATTCTGGCCCAGTGAGTAAATAGTCTGTGCGTTGGGTGGTGTTTGTGCCTTTGTTCTAAGTCTCTGTAGAGAGATGCACGTGTGCTTGATAGGAAGGTTTATTGAAGACTGAGCGAATTGGTCTTTTCGCACACCAGATATTCCCTTGGTCCCGCCCCGTTGAAGGAGGCCAGGAGTTTTAGCAGACGTCGGAACAGTCTCAGCTCTGTTCAATTTATGGCACTGCACTGCTTCAGATAATTTTTTCGTTCAGTCACGCTCAAAGGTCATTTAGAGAGGTTTCGGGTGTGCTCATTATGACTCTGGTTTTAATTTTCACATTTCAACCAAATACCACACATATTATAGTTTTAGTGGGTGTTGTCCGTCCGAGGTCACGGATTTCGCTGATTTTGGCACTAGTCAAAAGTTCTGGCATCACGGACCGATCTTATTCAAAAGTTTTTCCATCGAAATTTCGTGTATACGGTTATGTGGGGCGCTGGTCACGAATGTGGTATCTGCTCTTCGAATTTCGGCCGAGGACCACCCTATATCGCTTGCAGGGCTAACAACGTGGTCTATCGTCGCCACTGACGATGACCTAACGCCAACCTCGCCTCGCCCTTCTACAGGGAGATTCGAAGCCTCAACGACGCGAGAGCGCAGACGAGCAGAGCGCTGCCGCGAAGATGGCGGAACCGCCGCGGGGTGGGCATACTCCACGCGACAAATTCGCCGCGAATTTGGCGGCGTGTGGGGGTAGAACCGGCGCTCCGCCCACCAACTGTCGCTGCCGGCGCGTCCGGGGCGCGCCATCGCCGCCGCCGCCGGCAAAAAATGCCCGGCGCCATTCCCTCGGCGGTGCCGGCGATGTCGTCGCCGTCGCCGCCGCCGCCGAAGTATAGGGGTGGGCAGACTCGACGCGACAAATTCGCTGCGAATTTGTCGCGGAGCGGCATGTGGGAGGGCGGAGTCTAATTTCGCCGCTGGCTCATCCTACCGCACGGCGGCAATGCCGAATGGTCGGGACCAATCGGCATTGCCGCCGTGCCACGTCACTCGCGGCGGCGAATTCGCTGCGAATTTGTCACGTCGAGTATGCTCCACCCGCGGCGGGCCCGCCCCCTTCGCGGCAGCGCTCTGCTCGTCTGCGCTCTCTCTCAACACTGCGCCAAATTCGCGGCGAATTAGTCGTGTCGAGTCTGCCCACCCCTTATGAGGACCCTCCCCTCCGGCGGCGGCGGCGACGCCGTCGGCGCCCGAGTGTGAGAGGGCTGTTAGATGGACTCACAGGCCTTTGTTATACCGACGCTCATGGTGAGCTCAGCTGCTTGCGAGCGGTGAGCGCCCAGCCGCTGAGCACGCGACGCACGCATGCACGCGCCCTAAGCATACAGAGCAGCCCTCGACCGTCGCAGTACAATGCACAGCGACTAGCGACGACGCGCGTGAGCGTCTGCATAACAGCCCGTGAGCGTCATCACGCCAGACGTGATAACTCGCACAAACGTGTCCGGCCCCACGGTGTCTGATACTGAATGGGACGAGTTGCGCTGGCAGACGCTGGTGGGTGAGCGTCGGTATAACAAAGGCCTTAGGAGATACTTGTAGGTGTATGTCACCGAGAGTACGGGAGTTGTAAATTATCTTCCTGCATCTTACGAGATGCTTTTAAATCCGAGAAACGGATATCGTAGTGATAATTAGCACCCAACTAAACTCTTAAGACGAAGTTGAGGCTCAATCGGTCGTTTTCACCTGATAACCTTAGACGATAGTCGGCGATATAGGTGGTCCTATTGTTAGGTCGGAATTCGGAAAACCGACATTCCGGTATCAGCATGGTAGATAACCTGTTTCAGCTAAACTGTAGACTGGTATCATCCTCATTAGCAGTGTTAATAACATAGGTGGTCTTCGATTCAAATTCGGAGATCGACGTCGCAGTCATAATTAGCACCTCAATTGACATCTGCAGGCGAAGTTTAGGCTTGATCGGGTGAAAAATTTTTGCCGACCATTGGACGGTAAAATATTGAACTCGTAGTGGCGTAGTAATGGGCCGCAAATTCTCAAATGCATGTCAAGCTCGTGATTTGCACTCATATAACCCAACAAAAAATTTCAGTGAAGTTGGTGATCCAGACAAGGCCATAGCTGTAAATTCTCATAGTTCCTTGCTGATATCCGAAAACGATCATTAAATCCGTGATCAAGGTGGAAAATGATGGCGTTCGAAGAGTGAAATACTTAAAGTTGAATATCAGCTCCCGATTATCATCGTTTTATGCACATCTAGTCGAAGATGAACTATAGGCAAAAGTACAAACACGATATGTGATAAACTTTAGAGAACTGTCTAGAACAACTGGGACGGCTCAGGGTAAACCACTTGAAGGCGCATCACTTTTTTCATCAGGTTGATGGAAGCAATCGTTTAGGTTGATGCGAAATTAATGCTATTTTTGAGCATTCGATAAAAAACATTTCAAAATCAACTTTTCAAACTCACTCTGACCCATAAAACCCCATTGGGTTCGCAAGAATTTCTCACGAAGGTGCTTGAAAAAATCATTCTTAGCAACACCAGGCATACAAACATATACGTTGGAGTTATTGGGGCATCAAGTCGAACTGTCGCCACTACTTCGCCTTTTCGTTTGACCAGGATCTATGGTGCACGAGATCGGCTACTGGCCACCAAAGGCCTAACATGACCCGTACGTACCACCTACCCCCTAGTTCAATTCGGCGTGCACGTTGCCTACCTCCACTACCGCGTCGAGCGTCGTCAATCGTCGTACGTCACAAAAAAGGAAGAACAATAATCGGGTCGTCGTTGTCCTGCATAAGAAGATCAGAAAGCGTCTCGGGCACATTCTGGACTCGGCGATTCGTTTCCGATGGAAACTAAAGTCGATTATTCAACGTTGGGTTCGTTTTCAGCTGCTCGTGCGATCTGTTAGTAATCGGCTCCGATGAGAACTTTCAAATGACCGTGAGCCAACACAGACTGCCACGACCCTCTTCTCCTTGCTCTCAGTATCGCTGTTGAACTTCTTGAACCGTACGTTTGGAGTTCGTTTCAGGGTCGAACCCTTGACATCGCGAGTTGTCTCGGCCCCTCTTTACCTTGGGAACAATGAATTTGGCCGGGTACTCTCCTTGACCATGTTGTTTTCGAAGCCGTACAAAAGCAGCGAACAAAAAGCAAGCGACATACATGTTTACATAGCGCAAGACACAAGCTTTTGAATGATGTATACAAACAAATAAGGAATGTTTTCCAGGAATATTGCACGAGTGTAAGCAATATAAAAACGACTTTGTGACTCTAACTAATGGAGCCTTATTTCTTCTCTTTTGTGAAATTCGAAAAATGAAGGCCGGCCCCAGTAGAATCTTCCATAGATTCAGATTAGCTAACAGTGGGTGCCAGGAGCGGGAACAGGAGAGAAAGGAAGAAAATGACATTCTTGAACATGGGAAGTCTTACTAAGCAGACCGTCGGGCACCTCTGAAGACTTGGACTCGGACAACTCTTTTTCGCTTCATTCTCCGGTGATGATTACGAAAAGAGCTTGGATTTTTCCGGCAACGGATTAGTTCAGGCTTCGTATGCAAGGAATTACAACGAGGAAGAGAAGTTTCCATTATGTGCAAATTGCTACGTGCGGCCTCAATTTCTTCTCTCAGCACTTCTGGACAAAAATGAAGTGTATATAACGTGCTGAGTGTCAATCGTACAGTATCGGACACGCCGCAACGATAAAACGGCGGTAGCGGCGCTCCGGAGCGCCGAAATGCACCGTTCCGGTGTCCACGCGTGGTGACCTGGGAGCAGCCAACCGCAGTTCATCTGCGCCCCATGCCCAACGAGGGGCCACGCGTGGTAGCTTCTTCGAGCCACCCCGTGGGGCCCCCTAATCCTCGCTTGGGACGTTAAGAAAGGACGCGCCGGACATTTATAGGCGGCGAGGAGCATTTATAGGAGGCGGAGCCAAGTCGGTGGAACGGACGCCGCATATTTATATTCGGCTACGAGGGGGCGGAGCCTAATCGGTGGTGAGTCACCAGGCGAGGGACCGAAGCGGCAACGGCATCCGAAAATCGAGGGGTCAAAAAATCGAATGAAAACAGGTTCCACAAATATGGGAAATGTGTATATGGATGGATAGAGCTCAAGCTGCTGAGCTCGAATATATACTTATTTTTGCAAATAAACCAATTTTTAAGAAGTTATTTGAAAACGGCGGGTTTCGGCGCTCCGAGGCACCGCTGCCGCCGTTTTAGCGTTGGTACTGCGCGTCCGGTACTGTATCTTCTACACACAGCTTATCGTGTTCATTGCCGAGGTGATGATGCTAGTGCTTTCGCTTAAATTAGAACATCCTCAGAATCACACAGTGTTGAAGCACTATACTTCAAAATTAAAGTCACATCTCACACTTTTTCATTTCTATTATAGTTTCAACGAACGATTTTTCCAATGAGTCATTTTTATTACGATACGATTTCCAATTAAAGCATGATTCCTGAGAAGACCGTTCGTTGTTCACTCGAAAGTATCTTCTATACTTCAGTGCTGTGACCAGTGCGAGGGCGATATAGGCTGAAAATTGGATATTGTTGGAGAACATATGGTGAGCTATTCATTTTATTTAGAAGAATTATTTTGGTGATTTTGCTGTTCTGTAACCGCGGATCAACGAAGTCGTACGGAGTGTAGCAACCTCGTTGATCACAAGTAGCGCATCGCTCCTTACTGAAGATCAACTAAGCCTCGCATCCCGTTCGGATGAAGTAGTATCAGGATTGTCAGTGATTATAAAGACATCAACAAACCTGGTAATGGTAAAGACAAACCACGCATTCAATATGCCTCTACTGCTCGTAATGAGATCAATTCTAACCACTATCTCACTTTTTATCAAGCGAATTGAGTAACAAGTGAGTAGCTTATGGAAAATGTTCACCGAAGCGGCATTCGACTGATTCGGTGAAGATTGTTATTTCTAACTTCAAACTGTCATTTGTAGGCCACTGACGTAACGAATTTAAACCTCGGTAAATGTAATTAACGTCCTTGATTTATATGAAATCCGATTTCAACCACACTGGGAACAATTCTAAGAGAGGTTGGAAGGATGCGGAACGCTGTGCGGTGTCAAGATTTTTCAGCGTAAAGACCGACGAAGTGGGAGCTATAATGTTAATTTGCTGATTCAACTTGACCAACTTGCACACAATTCGGACGCAATAACCGAGACACAGAAATGTCACACATTCTCTAGAAATACATTTTTAATGGACGCTACTGCGCTTCATTGGCATTTTGGAGAGAATATTGCCAAAACCAAAACGTGAACCGCTACCGCCTGGATGTTACTATTACATATACTGCAGGTGTTGCAGTAGAAAGGTTTTCAATATATCGTTAATGCTGGGAATGATTTTAGCCAAGAGTGATGGAAGACATTGCAGCTCGGTGATCTTACATCACATTACCCTTTACAGCCTCAAGACGAGATATAGAATCCTGCCTGAGTCGCGATTCTTGCGAGAAACTCAGTATCAGAACGGAAGCAACAAGATCGAAAATTCTTCACTTTCACTGCGAGACAGAGGTAAGGATGTGAGTAATGCAGAAATGACATTTGAGTAACACGACTATAATTGCAGGGCGACTCATATCGGCCACGACGAAATAGTGTGCACAGAGAGGAGTGACCGAGACCGCGTGGCTTCGCCACGCGGTCGGGCTAGGGGAGGAAATTCGGGGTGGGCGAACCAGTAGTGGTGATATGATACGTAGTGGTCACCAGTAGTTGTTTATCATATGATACGCATCATATGATCATATGATCATATGATACGGGATATGATAGTAATATGGGTCGACCTGCAATTATATTCTCTGGAGCATGCTCGTCTAACCCTGGGGATGACGTGGATGATATGATCCCCAAGCCACGCCATCCTCGACGCGCGGTGGCTGATATGAGTCGACCTGCAATTATATTCCTCTATTTGAGTAACCCCCTATAGTGATGGTGTCTCTTCTCAGTCAGTCAACAAAATATTATCCCTAGTTGAACAATTAAATTGAATAATTGAATGGTATTTGGTACTCCACAGTTCTAGCTGAACAATTTCTTGACTCAGCTTTAACAAGGAGCAAGCTGAACATTTTCATCAGGATTTTTTATTATAGGGCGTTGCTACAGGGTGCGTCAAAAGTCTTCGGACTCATCATCAGATAATTGGTCGCCTTAGCGGCTATTTTGAAGCAAATGAAACGAAATTTATAACGTTTGTTACTTTAGACATTGTGCACGAACACAGGCCTCAAGTCTCTTAGGGAACCCATCTACAGCGGCGCGCAGGACGTCTTCATCAATTTCTTTCCAGACTTTTTTCATGGCTCGTTTGGGCGACTCAATGTCCCTGTGTGGTGTTGAGCGGGTCTTGCTCTTTAATATAGACCTAGTTGTCGTACACCATGAACTTTGGGATACGTAGACTTCCGGCAATGTCCGTGCCTGACACTCCCTCCTTGTGCATTTTCGCCATAGCAGTGCGCAAACCTTTTACTCCAAACATTTCAAACAGGCCAACGACCAGCAAGGAAAATTTACTACACTGTAGGGCAAGATTAGTATAACAGTTACGCATAAAAGTTTGGATAACTGCAGGGCGCTCTCCATATATAATGATCCTCAAACAGCGAGTCCAAAGACTTTTGACGCACCCTGTATTTAGCTCCGCATACTTACAGAGGTCCTCCAACGCTACAAAGTTCATAATCCGCTTCTTAGGTTTACATGGTGTGTCGTTTCACGTTTTATGGATCTATATTGATATAGAGAAATCGTACTGCCGGCCCTGGCTCTGTCAGCGAACGGAACTTTTGGGCATTGTCAAAGGAAGGACGTAAGTCTAGAGAGAATTTCAGGGGTTAGGTTCCATTTAGATTCAATTAGGGCTTCAGTTGCGGTCAATGAGTGCTTGATGAGAAACTTGTTGACAACTCACTCTTCATCGGTGATGGGAGGTTCTTCTTTCCTCTTCTTCAATATCGATGGCGAGGGGCTGGTCGGTTTAGCACAGCTTGGAGAATATAGTGAGGGAGCCGGCACAACTGTGGGATTTCGGTAGTAGAAGAAAAAGTTGAGAATGATGTCAATGATTGAAAATGCGACAGATATGAAAGCAAAAGCCTGAAATTAACATGTTTTCCTTAGTTGGAGCCATATGTCTAGAAAAACTTCATTGCAGTGGAAGAAGTCCAGGGGTCACAGTTTGGTTTTCGAGCAGTGGCTCAAGAACCCATAAGTGAAGCTGAGCTAATCGTCAAAATTTCGCTACCTTGAGCGAATTTATCACCTCTGGAACTCAGTGCTTTTGTTATACGGCAAGCAGAAGCATATTTCTTGCTGTCAAATATACTCTCTCTGAGCTCGCGATATGTTTGATTGAATAAGATCAGTTAGGGCTGAGTTACACTAATTTGAATTCTGGGTTCTTTTGTTCTGCGAAAGTCTTTCGGTTATTTTCGTGCCAACCCAATAAAATCCTTTTAAAGTAATCAGAAAGCGAACCATACCGCTGCGACTTTGAATGCGCCAGAGTAGTAGGTTTGAAAGCAGCCGTACTGATTGAAAGCATCACAAGTAGTCGGTGCAATCAAGTACATCACTCCGCTGATCACGGACGTCAATATGAACACCAGTATGAATATTGAACGCTAAAAATCGATTCATGTCAGTTGTGCCTGACAATGAGTGGTATTCAGGTTTTTTGAGAATCTCCAGTTCACCTAGTGGTTTATCGAAGACGAATTCGGTCGTTCTTAACGAAACCGACGATCTTTCTCTTGCTTCCAAGTGAAAGGGAGACTCGCGTGGACGAGATGGATCCCGAAAAGAATTTCGGAGCATTAGCGACATCGGTCAGGCTAAAGCTACGATTGATGGTGACGTAGGCAATTTCGTTGTGGTGCAGTCCACATCATGGGTACCGACATGAATTTCTTTCGACCAGCATCTAGGCCCGTGGTGAAGTTTCCAACGATGACCTTAAGGAAGCTATGATCTCCGTTTTAGAACTTATCTAACTCCGTGTAGAATACCACGCCTTCTTCGTCATCGTAGTTGGTGGGTACACTACGGAGACCTCAAATGCGCCGATGATCCACGTCCGATCCGAGTTGTTGGTTATTCAAACGAAACGATGTTCGTCGCCAGGTTCGTGTTTACGAGGCCACTAACACCATCAATGACTCTGCTATCGTATGCTCCTAGAAACAGTTTTTCTTCTATGTCGAACACTGCGTATAGTGGCCCGTATCTTCTCGTCTCAATCAGTCCGATAACGTTGCGCTTGATCTTCGTGTCTAGAATCGTCAGATTTTCAGTAGACACATCCGACGCAGGCGTTTGCGCGTTGTAACTACATATCATCATCATAGTTTTTCTTTTGAGAGCCTGTCGAGGCCCTGAGATTTCAGCAGCCTCTCCCTGCTCGACCCTCCCAACGCTGCCATAATAAGTGCTCTTTCGAGGTCAGTGGAATGAGGCTCTCTGTTGTCACTGTTTTCGACATATGTGGGGTGGGCGTTAGTGTAGCTCGCCATGCTGTGCAGAACGGGCTGGATGCGACGGGTAGCTAGCCAGGGCTGTCCTGCTGGAACTAACAATAAGGGCTTATATGTTAGAGACGAACCTAGAGGCGATCCTGATCTGCCTCTCTCACACTTCCGTGTCCACCGAATGCAGTGTTTAACACCACACAATTGAATTCCGCAAGGAAGTGTCACCGTCTGGTGCAGTGGAATCAGCTTGCTCGACACTGATTCCGCCCGCAAGAATAGGGTGGGTCTAGGTATACGGTATCCGTTACCCAGTCTCTCCACAGAGGTGATATTTAAAAAGGAGAACTTTCAAAGAAGGAGGTCCGCGACCACCAAAAACACGCACTAATAACCAGCAGATTTGTTTGGATATTTATTTGCCGAAACTGCTTGAGGCACCTTTTAATAGTCACTTTTGAAATCTCGTTTAAGGTTTTCAACGCGGACAATTTTACCTTCAAAAGTGACATATCGTCGAGATCCCAAGCGAATAGTGTAGCTATCGCTCCGCCGACAAATAGCAACGAGATTATGGTAAAGACGAGACCGATGACCGCGGCCACGCGACTCGTCCATCCAGTCGACAACGCCACACAGAACAGTGTTATCAGGCAATTAATCTGAACAAGAATCAGTAAGCGTACTTATATATTTGGAGATGCTAGGTTATTCGCAAAACACTGACATCGGACGGGAATTGAACCCGCGTCTTTCTGTTTCCGGCAGACTGCACTGACTACTGTGCTACTAAGCGTATTCGATTAACCGGAATCTATTGATTTACTCCAAACAAAAACACATTGTATTGCAGAACTTGGCAGAAATGTGTGGACGCTAATGAATAAATGGGAATCGTTTTGACTATTCTCACTCTTGAAAGCAAGAGAAAAACGCACTCACTACGCAGATGATTCTTATCGAAAGATAGAAGTATATGTTGCTCTCGAGACGCATTGCTGTCAGGTGATGCCGTCAGTGCGTGCAAGCACCCCAATAATCGTGAATCGGTGTGCAAGGATATTATCTGGAATATTGATTGATGAGACCCGTTCAAGATTGATATTCATCGACGTTGACAGTGCACTTTATGGTGTATATTGCTAAGCAAAGCAAGGTATGCACAGTCGTTCAATTAGAAATGCAAGAGTCAAAATGTAACATAATGTGAAATCAGACACAGAAAGAGAAAGCAAAATTAAAACATTTGCTTCCAAGTACGCAACGAGAAAATTTCGATTATCTCTGAAGAAAGGTTGGAACCACGATCCGAATGATTAATTTTCTTACATTTGGACACCGGCATTTGTGTAGCTCCACCTGCGTTAATATTATTTTGTGTGCAACACCATCTTACTTCAACAACTCGACCTGTGAGCACATCGTGGCGAGAAGGGAATAATTGAAGCAATTATTGCCACTAGGTGAGGTGTCATTTCATTTTTATCACATCCTGTTCTCAGACTACGACTCGCCTTGCATCTGTCCGATCAATTTTCCAGTGTCATCTAAACACATCGGTCAAAGCAGAAATCTGAGCAGATGTGGCCTATAAGAAAGATATTGCAGTGATTATTCCGGAAATCCACTTTTATTGGTCTCTCGATGACCGTTCTAACGGAGACACCACGTTTTGGTATACCAGAGATGAACGGTTTTTGTGATCAGTGGACTCTGTTCCAATGGTGCTGCTAGGTTCATCGCGAACTCGCTGCTGGAAGTAATAGATTTCCAGCTTAAGGAAGGTATCAAGGGAGCGCAAATGACCAGTACTGTTGGATAAGAGAGTCGTTGTCTCAGTGGTGCAATGGTACAAGTCCACACGTATCACACGAGCCCGTACAAGACTGAGGCGCCACTGGCGTTCGAATCTCGCCTGATCCGCGACTTTTACGATGAACCTCGCACCACCATTAAAGTATCATATCCTTGCATACATAATACTAAACTGCGAGAAACGGTAATAAGGCTAGAATTTCAATATCAATAGATTGTTTTCAGGAACAGCTAGAGAGTGCGTCTGAATTTCTTGATTGTGAGCACTGATATGGCCTTCTCTGCTCCCGATTGCTCTATTAATTAGAGTTAGTTGCAGGACGAGCCTACGGCGTTCATCTCCTTTCATCGGTGCTGTTTTATGTTGATGTTTGATTTTTTGGTGATTTTTTTGGCGCGTCCTTGGACGTAGTTAAATAAATAGATAAATAAATAAATAGATAAATAAATAAATAAATAAATAAATAAATAAATAAATAAATAAATACGTATAGTAAAAGGATAGGTCACATCTTAACACGTTGAAGACGATGTCCGACGATGACGGGGGTCACTTTTTCCAACGCGTGGGACAGTGTCCGACGATGTTGCGGGACAGCCTTTTAAAAGGACTTGAAGGGGAGCTATCAATCCTTCTTTGTTGTAATATTTAATAGTATTTTCGGTAGTGTATACAATAAAGGTGCTCCATCGAAATGTTAGCTGCATATTGCTTTATCAACTTCAGGACACCAAATGGTAAGCTTATTTAAAAGAAGAATTACTAGCGGTCAATATGCCCGGAGACCAATCTGTGCTTGTAAAAATAGTAACACCTGAAGATTTGTTTAAAGACGTAAATGAATGCGCAAGCAGTTAGACACAAGGTTAGAAAATCACCTTAATAATGGGACCTACGCAAAGCTTCGGTATTATTGTTAGTACCTTAGCATCTTTATCGCGATAAAGTTGTTTATCAGAGAATGAAAAGAGAGAAACGATGTGACTATACGGTGAAAGAAAAAGTGCGTAGTTGACAATCCGAAATGACCGAAACCAAAGTGCTGAACACCTTTTTGGCTTATGCCCGCGAAGAGAGGTGGCATAAAGAACCATGTGGTGTTAATCCGTGCCAGTGTTGAGTAAGCGCCATTAACAATGTTTAACAATAATTCCATAGTTTTCACATAAGCTACGGCAACTCTAAGTGGGCGACCGAGCACTTCACGCAGAATGCTTCCATAATGTATTGGAATCGGTCCCAATGTCATATTTTTGAATTCTGAAGTGTATTTATTTGTCATCATTGGAGTGCACGCATGGTACAGTGATAGGAGGTGCTACTGACACCCGTGGGTCGAGCGATCGGTCCTGGCCTGGTTAACCAAGTCTTCCATCACTTCGGAATCGGAAAAATTGATACACGACCTATCTGGGAAGGCAAAGACACTGACTTGTCACAACGGCTAGCTCCGCACGTCATTGTATAGGTCAATACCAATTCACCGCGCACTTTGATTCGGAGCGTAACACGAATACATCAGGTCCTTAAAAAGCTGATAAACGCCGACACCTTCACGTTCAATTGGAACACTCTTCGAGTCAACTTTGTTACAATGTCATTTAGTGCCTTCAAATCCAACTTTTGGGAGTCTTGAGCATCGGCGAACTCGAGCATCAAGAAAAGGATTATTCTTTCCACTATTGCTAAGACACCGACGATTCATGTGCTGATTTGTTGGAGTCACTTCTCTGCCCAGGTTTTAACGCTGTAATTCTACATATTTAATGAAGACACTGAACCAACGTCAACGCCTTAGGACACCATGGTCCACTCAAAAATAAGTAGAAACCGGCCCTAGAATGTGAAAATGAATAGGTTCAAGGGATCAAGAAACGCCACAAAACTAGTCATGGTACCAGATAGGCAGGCTGGTCGATGAGAGTGCAACGAACGATTGTGGCCTGAATGCTGAATGAACAGTTTGAGGCCGTCTATCATTGATCGGCGCTGGAGGGAATGAAAGCGCTAAAGCGCCATGGAAAGACTGTCACCCGCTCACAGTTGGGTATAGCGAACAGCTGTCTCTTACGAAACAAACAAACAACGTTTCTTAGTACCCATTGTAACTAGCTTAGCAATATTAGTGCTACGAAAACTTTCAAAATTTTGAAACTTACCAGCAACCATGTGATGCAGGTCTATCGCGACTGAACGTTTTCAAAACACCACGAAATTCGCGACGATGATGTGATCTCATTGCAGAGTAAAAGTTCTAAATCTTTTGCACAGTTGGATTTTCGTCTCACTAAGGCTACACTTGAACATGTCAACATGCAAGTCTGGTCAGAATCAAAGCTGGGGTCTTTCAGTGTGGTAATTAATTCAACTGATGTACATGAATGCTATGGACCTCTCGATCATAGGCAAAGGTGACACATTCAGTTTTGGTCCAAATTCGAACTGTAGAAGTTCCATAATTCCCATGATTGACCAGACAACTAAACTTTTTTAAAAGTTTCAATGCTCAAAAATTGTCGATGTTGCTCCGTTCCCCTGCAGCAAGGGAAAACAGAGTTGTAGAGGAGCTGTGAAACTCTTCTTCCAAGCTAAAGATGAATATGTGATCCACCTTGTAGCAATAGACCGATTTTGCATGGTCGCGGTAACACGCTGTCTTCGCATCAGCTTCCAGCTGATGTCTATAGATGAAGCTCTATCCATCTTCCATTTGTAATGACGCCTTCTCTCTTCCGGATTTCGATGGAACTATTAAATGAGATAACATCCAATACAACGGAATATGGAACGAAATCCGGAGAATCTATAGAGATACGAAGAAATAAAAAAATCTTTCCTCGTGATTTGTTTCTATTTTTTTCGAGAGCAAAAGCCGTTTGGCTCAAGGAGGGTGCTAGGGAAGACCGCACAGTGGGTGGCGACAGCCATCGGCTGGTCTCGCATTGCCCCGTACTAAAGATGTGGTCAGTCTTATAGTGTAGAAGAGGGTTGCGTACTTTTTCCCTGTAGGCACATATTCCTTTGAATACAAGCTGACATAAAAACGGAGTTAAAATGGCAAAATAATGAACGAGAAATGTGGAACATTCAGAAGTAATGTCTCATAAAGAACCTTATAGTCACAGGAAAGGTTTTGGGGTTGAAACAATAATTGTTTGATAGTTTAATGATTTCTGGTTGTTGCCACAACCGTCGATTCGAGTAGGACTCATTGTCAGATCGAGGCGACGTGTTTCCTTTACCTCGTGTTTATTGTGTCTCGCTGAACAGTGCTTGAGTTCTTCCAGCTCCTCTTACAGTGACCTGTAAACCATGGTTCGAGGTATCAGAGCCAACGAGAGATTAGCAGCACCATCCGCGACGTAAGCAAAAATCCGTTTTTCAAACTCTCCTGAATCAGAATTTTGACTGGAAATGATTGACCTGGTTTAATTTGAAATGAAACATTGAGCAATTCTATGCATTCTAATATCTGTAAAGATAAGTGCTATTAAACGACCGAACACGGAATGCAACAAGTAATTAGCAATCGACCCCCTGGCAGCACGACAGTCTACTTTGAGTGGTCCTCCTCAGTATTAAGTGGTGGGAACACTACGCGAGGCTTAAGTTGAAAACTAGAATGTACGATGGACCAGCAGGCCAGATAGTGGACGAAGACGAGCGCTCGAGACGAGCTGTTTGCCGAGCGTGGCTGTCATCGGTGAATCAGAGGCAGAACGTCCAAGAATTCAGCAACAGCACTACGATGTTAACGGTCTGCAAACAGTTCAGGTCTTGTCGTCCATCTCAACAGCTTTTTCTGAAAATAACATCACGGCGGTGAAAGGTTCTCGATTCATGGAAAATAATAGGGAAAGCAAGAATTCAGAATTAGCGAAAAAGACTGCCATCATGACAGCAATCCACCTACCAAATCAGTATGACCACCTCCAAGGTTTTTGAACAAAGTCTCGAGGCTATGTTCAGCGATTCTCGTATTCCATTTCATGAGTGGACAGTGCGCTTAATGTTACTGGAGGAAGCATGATTTCATTTAGAGACAACGGAAGGATTTCGTAAGTTGAGTGTACATTTCAGCTTACGTTGTGCGGAAGTTATGAACCTACGGTACAGCGTTGAGAATTCCTCAGAGCACTTCATCTACTCCTACTCCTCATAGGCCTTATCTTCAAGTTGGATTCAACCCACAAAATGACTACCGCGCGAAATTTGATGAAAGCCTTGAGCAATCACGCTCCATTGTAATTGCCAATGTGCATACGAGAAAGCTCTGCCGCTAAGCACCGGCCAGAATGAATGATGATTTCTCTCGCGTATCTTGGACTTTCTTGAAATAGGCTGCCCCGTAGTGTGATTGTATAAAATGGGCTCTGCGGTAGGCTAACAGTGAAGGCTAGATTAGTGCTCGTTGTCTCCCCTTTTGCGAAACTCATGGTAAAACGCACTCCCCGTCTCAGAGGTTCCTGACATAGGCGGCCTTTCATTCGTTCATCCCTTCCTAACGAACGGCACAGTCGAAGGAGACTTTAAATTACGCCAGCGTTGTCCCGCTGCCACTACGGCAGTGTCTCCCGGGCCCGAGCAGTTGCACGAAAAGCTTATAGGTCTTTGGTATACTCCCGTATGTTATAGGCCCTTTGTACACCCGCCCGGCTCCGACGTGGCTGGGCAACTGGCACTGTCGCAGTGAATGGCACTCGGCGTTGCAGTCGTCCGTATCGCCCACGACTTCCAGCGACGGTGCTGTTTTCAACACCATAATCGGTTTTAGGCGTCAAAAAATCGACTGCACTCAATGCTTTCCACTTAACGCCTAAAGAGGTGGGAATGGTAAGAGGTGGTGTTCTCAATAAGTTGCCAGTTGGAGCGATGAGCAGGGTGTCCACCCAGCGACCCAGTATGTGTTCATTTTCTTTGGGGAAGGGGGACGTTTGGACAGGTTGGCAGTTAGCAGTCCGCCGCCTGACCGGGTGACCATTCCTACGGATACGAAACCATGTCTTACCGTCAGCGGTGTGCGGAATTTCTTTGAAAAAACGGAAGACGGGGACGGAACGGAAATGCCCTGAATTGGCCCGAAACCGGAGTACGGAGCACGGAAACGGAACTAGTGTAAAAATCGCTTCATTGGAATTCAGCCAAAATTGTTCACAAAACGTTTCATTTCTCTTTCTAAAGCTACCCATAAAATGTTTGCTTTGTTTCCACTAGAATGTGCCTATTATTTTGGTGAAGGCGTCTAGCGTGATAGCTTCACAATAAACGGTGAAAATTCCACAGAAAAACAAATCAATTTCATTCCTCTTTATAAACGTCATTATAAACCAAAGCCGGCACAAGTGCGTACAGAAAGACGAAGACATTTTGGATTGAAAGATAAAAATGCTTTCAAAATAGAATAAGAAGCCTAAAACTACCATGTCATGGTGGAGAAACAGCAGTTTCTCAAGATTCTCGGGAGAGAGGCTTATTCTCACAATCAGATCCTTTACAATGAAAACAACAGTGGAAAACAACATTCCCTTAGGAGTGGGCATTTCGCTGCATTGGTTGGATTCTTCCAAAAGCCGGAGAACGTCAGCACAAGACTTCAGTCTAACTTTTGTTGGCCTGCACAGTGAAGCTCTCTGATTTTTCTTCCCTTTCCATGTTCTGCCCAAAAAAAAACAGAACACGGGAACGGAAGTTCCGCATACCCCTGCTTACTGTATCAGTATCGCACCCGCCGTGCATGAGACTGATTCCAGAGGAAGAGGCAACGAAGCAGATCCTTTCTAATCTCACGAGTATGATAGAATATACTCATTTAACATGGATTACTTCAATGCTATTCAATACTGCTATGCAGTTTCGGCTCAACCAACTCAACCAGATATCACAGGTAGTCGAATATAATAATTGAGACTGTATTACTTTATGAAAAGCTCGATTCAGCTGCTATGACTCCTGCCCCTCAGCCGTTTTATTATAATGGAAGCTTCCCATCATACAATTTTCTCTCGACCCTGTATAATGCTTTTCCTCCTCTGCAGTATTAAGCTCAAATGTGTTTCCCCAATAGCAGTTCCAACCAGCAAGGTTCAGAATCGTGCTCGACGTTGCGAAGGCCGCTATCAATGCAGCAATGTCGACATTCCCAGCTGCTTAGGTGGCTTCTTTCACTGACACCTCTTAGACCCCTGTTATACACCTGTCCCCGATCGCCGATCGCCGGCGACCGGGAAATGGGCGACGACGGCGACGGCCGGCGATCGGCCACATTGGAGCGCGTTTTTGCACAGTTGCTTGCGCAAAAACCACCATCCGTTGAGGCTGGCGATAGCCGGTCGCCGTGCGCAGCACAGCGATGGTCGGTCGCCGTGCACAGCACAGCGATCGTCGACGATAGGCCGACGGGACTATAACAGGGTCCGATCGCCACCCGGAGGGAGGTGTGGCTGTCGAGACAACTCGTTCCGAGGCTGCCGTTCACAGTGTCATTTTGAACGGTTCCGGCCCAATCTGTACGAGTTGCGTTCGCCAATCGCCGGCGATCGGCGATCGGGAAAGGGTGTATAACAGGGGCCTTATTTTCCGGCAATTTCAATTCTCTCATCTACATTCACGGTTTGTATTAAGATGTCAAGTGTATCATTTTATCCCAATGTGGAAATACCTGTCGCGACTTTCCGTCACGATTCCGAGCATTTCGCGTCTGATGCCGAGGAGAGGCGGAGCGACGATTGTCTCAGTCTCGGCTTGTGGAGCTCCGAGAGGAGCAGGCTGAGCTCTTCCGCTCCGAGCTGCCATCGTCTCGAGATTAAGACGCGGACCTGCCTTATGCTACTCTTACTATATCTAACCGCTATAACTGAATAGTTCTACAACTATACTTACCTATTCTTCCTTCTTCTCTCTTCTAGATAGTATGCTTTTGACTCGCAGTTAAGATTGCAGATATCAGTAGAACAATATACAGCATAGGAAATTGTTCGTGGTATAAATGAACCACCAAAAATATTATTTGGGGAGTGGTGCACCCCAAAACAATATCCGATCCAGAAAATTAAGTCCGACCCGTGACCGACGAGTAGCGCGATGGTGGGCCCTAAAAAGAATTGTATTCTTTCCACCCTGCGTATCGGAAGTGCGCAGCTAGAGTTCCTTCACACGTTCGACTGTTTATTGCCTTTCAAGCATGTGCTAACGCTTAAGATACGACTTGGCTCACTGGGTCCTCCAAGGACCTCAGGAGCAAGTGGAAAATATCCACATTGCGAACTACCAACGTCGCAGAAGCTTCCCATAGGTGAAATGCTTGACATGGGTGGTTTCAGTCTCTTGAAAACTCACCACTGCAGTGTGTTGAAGAACGTTCTTAAACGCCACCACTCAGAATTGGCCGAATTCATCGAGGTCTTTCAAGACATTAATTCGTAAAGCGACTGTCTTCTTCGATTAAAAAGAACGGTATGACATTGTTCATAGCACATTATGAAATTCCATTATGATCATTGCCCCTACTTCGTTTTAGAAACAATACGAAATGAAGAAGCGCCTTAGAAGGCGCGATGCTGAAAGAGAGATCACTAGGTAAAACAAGTACGTAGCTATCATGAAGATTGTGAATTATACAAAACTATCCTTCTTCTAGATTTGCCGGATGCATTACTCAAGAGGGGTGACTTCTAGAGAAGTCAGAAAGTTCTGCATAAAGATGTACCGTCATGTCATGTCATGTCCGTCAGCGATTTGAAATCATTTAACATATTATTCACATAGTTCATCTGTATATAAAGCTTCCGATTTCAATGTTTTGAGACCTAATAACTTTACTTCGTTTGAACTTGTATTCACATGGTTCAGTTTCATTTCTTAAGTGGGGAAACTGCATTCTAATGCTTGTTGTGATCACCTCATGGTTACGCTCATTAAAAAAGAACATAAAATTCTGACCCAGAAACATCTGGGGTTCATTGCCATAAAAGTTCTCTGAAATAATCTTAGAAGCCGTCGTAATCGGTTATTCTGAACACTAATTGCAAACGAGCTCATTCAGTGGAGCACTCTAGTTTCTCGGGTCAGCGTCGCCACGTCGGGTGCGGTGGTTCGAGCTGGTACTGTAAGCCACGGCTCTGTATCCGTAGGTAAGGTCACCCGGTCAGGCGGCGGACTTCTAACTGCCAACCGGTCCAAACGTCCCTCACCCATTTTCTATTGCCTTCGTCATCTGCAAATAACTCCTGGTGAAGCTTTTAAATTTTAACGGTTTACGGCCCAATAGCCGTGTTTATAGTCCAAGTGTTTCTAAGGTACTTAATTATTTATTTTGAAGCGCGAATCCTCGCGCTCAGCACATATAACAAAACGAAAGCGCCAGACAAAATAGAAATGAGAATAAACCAAGATACAACAGACATCATGGAAAATAGTGCACTAAACTGAGCTACTAAAGCGCATTGAACAATGAATAAGAGTACATCCTAGATGTGAACAATCTTTCGTGTGTGGTCGTCGAGGACGGTCGGGGATCGACGGTCGGTTACTATCCGACAACAACTCCAGCCATTCTACCGTTACTTCGCAAGCGCTCGTACTTCCTGGATTGTTCCGGATCGTCCGAATGAACATGGATCTGAACTCAAAAGTCAAACTTTTGTCAGCACGTGTCCACGCTGCTCCAGATCGAAAAAGACTATCGTCACGACAGGATACCACCGGCCAATATGACAGTTCGGCCATGCCCAAGGATTTTGAACAAAGCGTTGAAGCGATGCTGAGAGACTCCAACATTCCCACGCACGTGCGGGCCGTACTTTCACTACTAATAGAAGAAAGGAAGCGGCGTTTAGGGACAATGGAAAGGCCCTGATTCGTACCGAAGTTCTTAATCTAGGACCAGCAATAACGATTCCTCAGGATACTTCATCTACTCCCACTGCTCCCCACACACCAGATCCGTTCACTTGATCCGACCCACGAAGTGATCACTTCACGAAGATTGATGGATACTTCGAATGCCAACGTTCCATTATAATTGCCAATGTACCTGAGAGCTCTGCCACTCCTGCATCTGCCAGAGTACAAGATGATCTATCTCGCGTGCGCCACATCATGGACTTCCTTGAAATTGATTGTCCTATAGTGTCATTGTATAGAAAGGCCTCTTCAAAACCGCATAAATGCAGGCTAATGAAATTTGTACTTCCCGCCTCTCGTTTTGCGAAACTTATGATTAAACGTGCTCCTTGTCTCAAAGGTATTACATGGCCCAAGCGGCTCTAATTCGTCCCTCCCTACCCAAGGAAGAGCGGGATAAGTTCAAAAAAGATCGAGGTTCGCGCTTATCTTATCCGACTGATAATCAGATTTTTTCGTCTTTAGGCCACAGTATTTCTAAAGAGGCTGTTCTTTCTGCCAATAGAGTTGTAGATTTGTCTGCTAGTAGGAATGTTGCTGACTCAACGTATTCTTCTGTAAGCGCCTTTGTTCGACTAAAGAGGTGAGGTGTCACCAATGTAATCAGATACACAGTCTAACGTGCTACCTAGCAAATGTACGTTCTGTGGTGAAAATCGCAATTCTGTCTCATTTTTACTTAGAAACTTCAATGTTGATATTATGGTGTTGACCGAAACCTGGTTGAGCGGAGACATCAGTACTAGCTCCCTCTTATTGTTAGGTGATTTAGCCCCCCTCTATTCAATGTATCGTTGCGATCGAACAGATAAAAGAGGGGGTGGAGTGGCTCTTATCGCTAGACAACCGCTCTCACCTTACATAATTTTTGATGAATCAGTACCTAATTCGTCTGAGTTACTCTGTTGTGAGATTTTTAGGAAAAATTATTCTGTTTCTTTCTTCCCTATAGAGACCTACAGAATACCGTCGCGTTCTCATGCTGAGACAATCAAACTCCTAAAAACTATGAGTGATCTTATTTCTTGCGAAAAATATTGGGTGACCTTAACTTGCCGAAAATGGATTGGTCAATTACCGTAGTGCCAGTCGCTCACCTAAATACCGAAGCAGCATTTGCCAAATTTTGTATAGAACACAAACTAGTTCAACATGTAACCCAGACAACGTTGGGTAGGAACATTTTAGACATCGTTCTTAGCTCAGAGCCACGGCTAATTTCTGATATTAACATTTGTTGTCTTACCTAAGAATCAAATTCGAAAAGAAACTTGCAAAGTTCAACAGCTCGATTGAAAGAAAACTTATTGAATCCAATAACAAAAATGGCTTCTATAGATATCTCAATTCCAAATTGAGGTCCAGAAGTATTATAGGGCCTCTCCGCCGCTCTAATGGTGAGATACAGTACCGGACGCGCCGCAACGATAAATCGGCGGCAGCGGCGCCTCGGAGCGCCGAAACCCGCCGTTTTTTAATAACTTCTTTACAATTGATTTATTTGCAAAAATAGGTACATATTCGAGCTCAGCAGCTCGAGCTCTATCCCTCCATATATAATACACTTTTTCCATATTCGTGAAACTTGTTTTCAGTCAATTTTTTTTGACCCCTCGATTTGCGGATCCGGTTGTCGCTTCGGTCCCTCGCTTGGTGACTCACCGCCGTCTAGGCTCCGCCCCTCCTCGCTGCCTACACATACGCGGCGCTCGCTGGCCGACTATTTCGCCTTATTGATTGCGTGTGAATGTCTTGCTCTATATTCTCTCTCTTGTGTCGGTCCAGGTGTGATGTGTGAGGCCATGATCTGTGTCTTGCAGGCTTCGACTTCGCTCCATGCCGGTGGTGTTCGTGTGTCGGAGGGGCATCGTCCGAGTGCCGATCGGAGTCAGAATGTCGTTGTAGAAATCTAATGTTTTTTTCACTCACTAATTTCTCAACAGTCTCACTGAGATTTCCCGTCACTTTTTGAAGTTTATTTTTCTTTACCCGAATTATCTCATCTGAGCATAGAAGCTTAAAGCATCTTTTTCTTTCACTGCATGAAGTAGTGGATCGGGACGGTTCATTGTGCTTTTGTCTTCAATATTTGACCTGAATCGTCTGAATAAAAATAAGATCGAGATATAAAGGTAAAAGTTATGTTCTCGGAGGGATTAGTACACAATTGTTCTGGTCTATCCTTCCGGCTTTCGAAGTTGCGCCAGGCTTCTGAGTCGTAGAACCAAATTGAAAACATTGAAATAAAAAATTAAATTGTAGGTGTGAATCTGCACCGAACATTTCTCGAATATCCAGTGTGAGGGTGTTTGTTTTTTTTCGTTTTGATCTCCGTTTTTTAGTTTTATTTTCAGTTGTTTGAGGAAATCTGGTTTCCTACAGGTTCGGTACCAAAAATTTCAGAAATCTTATGAAACGGTGAAAAAAGGGTTTCTGGAATGTTGGGTACCGAAACTGGGCTTCCTCAGAGGAAATCATCGTGTAGAGAATTGTGGAATATTTCTAGAATGATCACATGAAAAGATAGGATTTACAATGCGAAAGTAAGTTGCAACGATACACATTCGTGAAGTAGCATTTGCAAGAGACTCTTCTCAGATTGTCTTTGCTGGAGAGCGAGCAGAATGTGATGGTAATGTCGAACGAGTGACAATTGATGGCACCTTAGAAACTTTACCATTTAAAGTAGATTCCATGGATAGAGATCCAGTTGACGACAATAACAATGCTAGGCGAGTTTCACGTGCGTAATGTCGCGTCAATATTGGCTAAATTTTGGTTTCCACAGGTGCGGTTGCTGCAGCAATTGTAAGGATGCAACCAATAAAAAACTAGACGAGAACCTAGAGAGGTTAAGACACCTCGAAACGAATACAGCCACGAGGCGCTTTGAGTTGGAAGCCCGCTTTTCACTGGAGAAATTGAATACGGAAGCGGAAGAAACAAACGTACTCATGAGAAGGCTGTACGCTACTGTACCAGGAGCGACGACCAGCGGTAAGATTAGTAGTATGTCATGCTGGTCCCGACAGGAGTGAGAGTTTTAATATAATTTATTATAATCTATTTCACAAGCAAAGAACACAACCGTTAGGTAACAGTACAGTAAGGGAGACTAGCTCCATCAGAGGTCGGAGAGGGGTGTGGCCTTCTTAGGTGACCACGATACCGCGACATGCCTCTCCTTTCAAGTTTGTCGGCCTCGACAAAACATGCAAAATTATCAGACGAAGGGCTCTTCAGCAATACAAGCAACGAAGGATTAGTACGTACGTAGTACACGAATCGTAGAATTAGTGTAACGTCGAATGTTTGGGCAGAGGAAACACACTTTAACGCAAAATTAGGCACATTTCTACAGAACGTGATGGCGACAGATACACGTAATGCCGACACGCCTTTCTCTCGGAGGTTATCCTCAAGAAGCGTCATGGACGTCAATGAGGGTTATCATCGGTGCTGACGAGTAATCCGCCTCTGCTTTTGAACAATTGTGCAGAAATAGTGGTTGATAGAGCTGCGCTCGTTGACTGGGCAGCTTCAGACGCCATAGGCTTGTTGATGGTTGCATTGCTATCCCATGCCAGGTCCATTCTCCTTGTTGATGTTGAGAAAACTTCGACAACTCTAATAGTCCTCGTTGATGTGGAAAAGTGTTCGTCCTGACATCACCTACTTAAATAAAAGAAGAGCATTGTTGATATTTCGTTCGGAAAGAAGGGGGTTTCCCCGTCCCTTCAACGGTGAGGTCTTCGCTAGTCCGTTCGGAAGAAATGGATCTTCAACGTTTCACGTTATCGTTATCGTTGTGACTCGAGATCAGTGAAGCACTGATCTAGTCATGATTCGTTGAAATGAAATCACAGCCGTTATCGTTATCGTTGCTAATAGAACAAGTCATTACTTAGTATTTCGTTGTGATTTTTTTCAACACCATACGTCATATATAATCGGTATCGTAATTAATCTAAAATGTGAGAGAAAAGAATTTTGTACCTCTTGGAAACTAATTTTTAACACGTAATCGGGGCGATCGACGCAGCGACTCACAAGGAACATCATTTTCCACTCCTAATGACTCAGCTTCGCGATAAATCAGTGCAGGGATTGTATCGTCATGTGAGAATTGTTTTATTCTATCTAGATGAACTGTTTCACTTCGTTTCGGCGGTCCCACAAGTTGAATAGTCACATTCGGACGACGCGTTACGCGATATGGTCCTAACCACTTATTTGACAGTTTCGGCGTGCTAGCCTCGTTTCGAAGAAGTACGAGGTCCCCGACTGATAGATCACCTCGCGGCTGCTTAGGTTCATCGTATTTTTCTTTGTAAAGGGAGGTGCGATTTGCTAACCGTTTTTCATTTTCGTTCCACGCAACAGATAAGTTGTGGATCAGCTCAGCCTTATACGATGATGCATCGAAATATGTTTTGCGGGGAAGATTCAAAACAGCATCGGATAGGAGTTGTGGGTCTCTACCATGCATGAGAAAAAAAGGTGATTCGTTGGTCGTTTCATTTCTTGATGTGTTTATGGCAAATACACACAGTTGCAAAAAATCTGACCAGCTCTCTCGCGATTGTTGCGTGAAACACATTAACGTCTCCGTTACAGTTTTCACATATCTCTCTACCTGACCATTTGCCTGGTGATGGTAGGCGGTGGTGAAACTATGGGACATCCCCACTAGCTCAGCGATTTCCTTAAACAGAGCGCTAGTGTAGTTAGATCCTCGATCTGAAACGTAAAGCTCTGAAACCCCAAAACGGCAGATTACATCATTAACGAAAGTTTTCGCAATCGTTTCCGTCTTTTGATCCGGAATAGCGCTACAAACCACATACTTCGTAAACGAACATGTATGAATCAGTATGAATGAATTTCCATTTAAACATGTTTGAAGCGGACCAACAACATCTGAATGTACCCTATGGAAAGGGCGACTTCCGCTCGCGAAATTGCCTAATTGTTCTTTTCGAAGAAGTTGAGGAGGTGACTTAACCTTTTGGCAAACAGCACAGTTCCTCACAAAATTGGCTATATCGTTATTCATTTCTTTCCAGTAAAATCGCTTACGGATTTTATCCGTAGTCTTCTTTCCACCTAAGTGACCTCCATCGATCGGATTTTCGTGATGATGCTTTAAAATAGCTTTCTTTTGACACTCGTCTGCTATCACTAAGCGGAGGTTATTGCCATCGTTATAATGAAGGACATCGCTTCGCATGCAGAAGCCTTTGTTTACCAAAGAATCGTTATTCGCGTTGCTAAGAAGTGACGTTATTCGAATACTATATGGACTTCGCTGTTGCGCCAATCGTATTTCATCGAGAGATGGCAATTGTGATATCGTATTTACGATCCCCGTTTTCAGCGGATATCGGGATAGCGCGTCGCTTACCGCATTTTGCTTCCCCGGACGATACTCAATAGTTGTATTATAGCCCATTATGGCTACTTGGTACTTTGCTAAACGTCCACATAAATCGGTTCGATGCAAAAGTGAACAAAGTGGAGCGTGGTCCGTGATCAGTCGTATTTCGGCCCCGAACACGTATGGTCTGAACTGGTGCAAACTGAATACTATGGATAAGGCCTCAAGCTCTATTACCGAGTAATTCTTTTCGTGCTTGTTTAAACTTCTACTAGCAAAAGCGATGGGATGAATTTCGTTCGTTCTCAAATTATTTTGTAGTAAAGTTCCCGCGATTGCTATCCGGGACGCATCGGTATGAATTTCATACGGATGTCCGATTCTAGGAGATGCTAAAACGGGCGCCGTAGTCAGTCGCCTTTTGAGTTCATCGAATGCCCGCTGCTGTTCAGCCTGCCAATGAAATTTATTCGCCTTGGCTGTAAGTTTGGTAAGGGGTTCAGCAATTTTTGCAAAGTTGTCGATGTACTTACGGAAATACGATGCCGCTCCAAGAAAAGATTTAATTGCTGATACGTTATGAGGTACCGGGTATTTATTTATCTTTTCAACTTTCGCCGGATTTAAACGTGACCCACTTTTATTGAGAAGAATCCCTAAATATTCCACTTCGTTCGCTGCGAACACACACTTATCTAATCGTAGTTTCATTCCAAAAGATCGAATCCTACCAAATAGATCGCGAATATCCTGTATGTGCTCCTCAAAACTGTCTGAGCACGTTATTATATCATCGATATAAGCGAATGTACAGCTGCGTAATTCGCGAACAAGGAAATTCGTGATCTTCTGAAAGGTTCCAGGTGCCCCTTTCAACCCCATAGGCATAGTAATGAATTGAAATAAACCCAAAAAGGTCTGGAAAGCTGTGCGTTCCCTGTGCGATTTCTCCATCGGAATTTGGTGAAAACCCGATTTGAAATCTACCTTAGTATAGAACTGCTTACCGGCTGCAAGATCTATAATCTCTTGTATATTAGGAATGACGTACGTTTCCGTCTTTGTCATCGCGTTCAATTTTCGGTAGTCCACTACGAAACGCCAAGTGCCATCCTTTTTCTTAACTAGGATTATCGGCGCACAAAAGGGTGAAGAGCTTGGTTCAATTACGCGCTGGTCAAGCAATTCCTGGATTTGTTTCGCCATTTCATCTCGTTGTTCCAGAGGAACACGATAAGGTTTCTGTCTTGGAGTTTTTGAATCCTTGCAAAGAAGTATTTCGTGTCTAATATTGCCTTTGTAACGCCCTAATTCGCCGTTCTTCCCTACAAAGATGTCTTTATATTCGTTCACTACTCTAACGATTTCCGCTTTTTGAAAAAATTCTAACTGAGAATTTTCCCAATTGATTTTATCTACCTCTGTTCGTTTGAAATCGGACGGGGAATGCTCTACATAAGAATCTGCCCAAACCTCGGGTGGGATGTAGTGCACTTCGCTTCTAACTTCGTCTAGGGATCCATTCTGCGCGCGATTGCTATCATGAACAGAAAATACCTCCTGATGGATACCTGTTAACGGTTTCTGCTACTGCTAGGGTTTGTCCCTTATACAGTTTAATGATAGACTGACTACTATTGAAAATTCGTAATGGGAACCTCTTTGAACTCCCGGGACAGTGAAGTGTTTTACCAACTAACAACTCGTCGGGTAAGTAATTTGAACCTGAATCGTGAGCCAATAATTCCGTACCTTTTTCAAAGGTAGAATCTATTGTGGCTATTAAAAATGTGTCCGAACGAGCGGGAATCACTGTGTCAGCCGACAGACTAATCTTAAAATTTGTTTCCGAAAACCCATTTTCACCTCCCTTCAGCATTTTAATTGATTTGCCGGCAACGGATATCACTCGTTTGTTCATATCAAACGAAATTGGAATATTAATTTTACAGATAAAGTCTACTCCTAATACTAATGCTGCGGGACAGTAACCTGCTGGCGTTATCAGAACGTTATGCGGAATGACGAGATTCGCAAAAGTTATTTTTGTTTCTGTATACCCAAGGAAGGGGATTGCTCCGCCATTTGCTGCCTTAGCGGGCGCTATTTGATCGCAAATGAGCTTTCCTTGGATATAGGAAAGTGTTTTGTCATCTATGAAAGTAACCGAGCTACCTGTATCCAATAATGCTACTAGAGGCTTATTTCCACAGAATACGGGTATAAAACATGGAAGATGATTCTCTGCTGAAGTGGAACCCACAATGCTCATGACAACTGGTACACAAAATATGAGCGTGAGTGCAATGAAAAAGAGAGAGCTGAACGAGAACTGTAGCACTGAGCACCTGCTCAGCAACGGTCGCGAGGACGTAATGAGTATTATTCTTTTTGTCTTAGGCAAGTATCCGCCCTTTTTCCTACAACGGTCCGCTGCTGGTGACCTTAAGAGCGGCTCGGCTTTTCAAGGGGCACTTTTGTTGCACACATTCTAATCCCAGAAGCGACTCTGGCTGTCGAAAACACTCAAGTGGTTTTCGGTGCGGCGTGAATTAGTTATTGGGTCACGCTATGATGACGCTAGATTCTTTTGTGATAGCGACAAATAGATACCGTAACCATTATGTCGACGAAAATTTAACTCAAAGTATTGAAAAATGAATTGACATAACATTTTTTCTTTTTTTTTTCAGCGCTATATTTACTTTTTTTGTAGTTTCCTTTTTTTCAGAGTACCCTATATACATTATGTACATGCTAGCGATGGCATGAATGGCAGAGTTTGAAAAATAAAATTAAAAAAAGAAAAGTGAGGGAAAATTGAAACTTAATTGTGCAAGGAAGTAAGAAAATAGACGCAAGGAAGCGAAAGATTGAAGCAGAGAAAATAAAAATAACAAATGCAGCGCAAAAAAAATAATCAGAAAAACACGTAGTTCACATTTGAGACACATTAGTTTTGGCCTCTTGTGAGCAACGTGCTTTCTGCTTAGTAATGACTAACAGGCCTGACCGAAGAAATGCGATATTTGCTTCATCACATCAGCGAATAGCAAAAATCGCACTTCCCGCGATCGATCAAACTAAACAAATAACGAAAATATAGGCCCTCTCGGCTAATCACGGACTCTCGGCAATCTCGGAATCTCGGACAACCACGGAATCAGGAAATCAAATTTTCGACGTGCTATTAGAAAATCAAAACTGAAAAAATACATGCTCTGCCTCATTCATGCGCCATCAAGAGAAAAATAGTGCAAAAAATACGAAGAAAATCATGCAACGTGCTTTGCAAACATGCAAGTGATACTTGTGAGTGCTTAAAATATCTCGAGATATTACTACGTTTTGATGGCCGTCAAAACGGAATCTTCCTTACTGGTAACTTTCTTTAGACTAGTAAAGCAAAAGTCCAAAAGAAAGATCTCCCTGGGACCTCCGTGTCATGCTGGTCCCGACAGGAGTGAGAGTTTTAATATAATTTATTATAATCTATTTCACAAGCAAAGAACACAACCGTTAGGTAACAGTACAGTAAGGGAGACTAGCTCCATCAGAGGTCGGAGAGGGGCGTGGCCTTCTGAGGTGACCACGATACCGCGACAAGTATAAGTGTGGAATCAGTTCTACCACGCTAATGAGCCTCCTTTTCAGGGTGAGGGACGTTTGTTCGCAATGTCGGCTCGACCAAGGGCGCGCGACAGTTCCTGTGGATACAATTAGCGACGACTCGTGCAGCGACGGTAAGCTGACTACGGCGGCTCGACCGTAGTCAGTGGTCCCGATGTCGACCAAATTCGAAGGCGTCTGCTCTCGATTAATGAAACACTTCACAAAAGAATTCGAATAAGCACTCACTGGATTCAAAATCATGGAAATCCATACATTTTCTGGATCAGAATTTCATTCTCTATCGAATGAGCTAAGAAGGAACGCTCTTTCAGTAACACTAACGAAACTTTTTAATAATTGATGAAAGAGAAACACGAAGCTAATAATTTCATGAGAAGGTAAGGAGCGGAACTGTTGCTTATGAAAAGTTGGAATGAAAAGCGTGAAGTAGCCGCCCAAATAGGACCATAGATGTGACGTGTCTATCAATTAATAGATGTGACCCAGCGGTTGGTGACATCAACGTTCCGCCTAGGGGCCGCTAATTCGAAACAGCACTTGCAGTCACCTCTGCAAAGGTAAAAAAAAACAGAATAAAAGGACGGGTAGCTTCTCATCTTGATAATCTACGGCAATGTACTTATTCAACAATAACTACACCAACAGTCCTCAGAGCTACTATAGCGTCGAATCGACAGTATGCTCTTTGTATAATGTCTCTTTCGCTGGTTTTTCAAAATTAGAAAACGGGGAAATGCTTTACGGTTCAGGGAAAAGTGTAGGAATCACAGCCGTTAGTGTTACTGAAAGAGCGTTCCTTCTTAGCTCATTCGATAGAAGGTGAAATTCTGATCCAGAAAATTTATGGGTTTCCATGGTTTTGAATCCAGTGAGTGCTTATTCGAATACTTTTGTGAAGTGCTTCATTAATCGAGGGCAGGCGCCTTCGAATTTGGTCGACATCGGGACCACCGACTACGGTCGAGTCGCCGTAGTCAGCTTACCGTCGCTGCGCGAGTCGTCGCTAATTGTATCCACAGGAACTGTCGCGCGCCCTTGGTCGAGCCGACATTGCGAACAAACGACACTCCCCCTCCTTTTCAGGACCGAACTTCTCTCTCCTTTCGAGAGAAAAAGTTGCAAAAATTCGAAAATTGCATGGCGACAACATGAAGAAATTTGCCCTGGATTTAGAAAAACTCCTGTACGAATGCCAACAGGAGGAGTTGTAGAAAACAGTGGAGAACAGGGTAGACACCATCGATAAGGTGGACTTCATAAAAGAGGTAAATATAGGTACTTTGAGCACTCTCCACAAAACTACTAAAGTTCGTTTTCCAGTGTCTATTCATGTTTTATGAGATCCACGAGATGGCTCGGAGAACAACATGGACGGCGGTTCGCAACTCACTGGACTCCAGGGTCAGGAGGCGACGGAGTGCGAGGGAGAAGGCGCCTCATCCGAACGTTTGCTCGGATCCTTTCCACTATGAAAGTGAATAGACTTGTTTGACCAAGATATTGTTTGAAAAAAGAAGAATTTCGATCAAGATGTTTTTGAAGAAAAAAGAATAAAGAAGAATTCTTTCTGTGTGATTCACAAAGCAACTCATATTTGACACAACCACCCACTGTGGAAACTCCACGTTTTTTCCAAATTTTATTAGGCTCCCCCCAACGAGTACACCATTTCCGTCTTGTTCTCTAAGTGACTTAAATTTCTCACAGGACCACCCATGGAGGAAACTCCACGTTTTCTACTGGCAGGTTTTGTTAGGCTCTCCACAGTGAGTACACCATTTCCGACTTAAGTGACTCCAATCTCTCACAGTACCACCCACGGTGTAAACTCCACGTTTCCTACAGACATGTTTAGTAGATGATGCTGCTGCATGCGATATGGAAGAGAACACCTGTCTGTGTCTTCTTCGCAGCGGCTGTGCAGAGTTTTACCTAAGGCGCGACTTTTACTAGCGCTCCAGGCTAGTATTAGGAGTCTTCACGGGGTGACTCGAAGGAGCTACCGCGCGGGGCCCTCGTTGGGCATGCGGCGGAAATGAACTGCAGCTGACTCCGCCGGGTCACCCCGTTTGGACGCCGAAACGGCGGATTTCGGCGCTCCGAGGCGCCGCTGCCGCCGTTTTATCGTTGCGGCGCGTCCGGTACTGTATATTGGTCTGATAAAGAAAGAGCAGAACTCCTCGCCAATAGTTTTGAACAACTCTTTTCTAAAGACGATGATGGTGAGGTATTCGCTGGTAGGCAGCCCTCGTTCTCTATCATGACATCAGCGTTTCTTACTACATATGAGCGACTCGGTATGGTTTTCAGCGGAAGAGATACAAAGACTAATCCGCCGTTGGCCTGATTCATCTTACTCCGGACGGCATTCCTTTGCAATTCATTAAGGTAGTTATTGATTTCTTTGTTGGGCTAACTACATATTTAATTTAAGTTTCATGAGATCGGAAGTTCCGGCGAGATGGAGAGAAGCCACGGTTGTTCCCATTCCCAAAAAGCCTCCTTACTTCTCTCCGGAAAATTATCGTCCAATCAGCTCAACTTCTGTTTTTTGTCGAACATTCGAAAAGATACTTAAGAAAAGAATCGTGGATCATCTGGAGAACCACTCTGTTATCTCGTCCCACCAACACGGTTTCCAGAAGGGAAAATCTACTGTCACTGCCATGTTGCAATCAGTTAATGACTGGTCAATTGCCTTGGATGAAGGAAAATCCGTTGATGTAATTTACATGGATTTCGCTAATGCATTTGGTAGGGTGTCTCACAAGAAATTGTTGTTCAAGCTAGGAGTGGTAGGTGTTCATCCACGGATCATCTCATGGCTAAGTGCCTTCCTATCGAACGGATCCTATCAAGTTCGTATAAACTCTGCTCTCTCTACTCCTAGACAAGCCTCCAGTGGGGTTCCACCAGGTGGGGTTTTATCCCCCATTTTGTTTAATATCTTCATGTTTGATCTACCTGAACTTGTTCTTTCGACTGGAACCACTTGTTGTGCTTTTGCAGAAGATGTCAAATTGCATCACTGTATTACAGATAATGCATCTCATAACAGACTTCAATTAGCAGTTGACCTTGTTCAGCAATGGTCTGATTTCTAGGACCTTCCCCTGTCTAGCTCCAAAATCAAACTCCTTCATATTGGTCCTAATGGTTTTGTTAAACGCTATACTGTAAAAATAGACAAAATTGAGCAAATTGAGCAGGTAGACCTTATTCGTGATCTAGGTTTCTTGGTCAGTAGTAATCTGACATTTGATAAACACTGCGAATCCATTGCACGAAAAGCATCCAAAAGGGTATCAGACCTGTTCAGAGGTCTTTCTACACGTAATCCAGAAGTCTTAGTTCGAGCTTACAAAACATATATTGGGCCAATGTTAGAATATGGCACGGTAATATTTACCCCGACCAAAAAGAAATTGATATCGTTGATTGAATCAGTGCAGAACAGCTTCACTCGAAAAGCTGTTATTCATTCTATGGGTGTTCAATATGTTCAAATTCCATCTTTTGTAGACCGGAATAGAGAACTAAAACTTTAGAGCCTCGAATTCCGAAGAAAGAAATTTGATCTGTTGATGCTACATAAAATTTTATATGGTAAATGTAGTCTCACTTTGCATCACTTTGTAGCGTAGAGGAGCTCTATTACCAGAGGGAGTTGTCGCAAAATTCTGTTACCGAAAGCCAGAACTAGGTTCCAGCAACATTTCTTTTCTGTTCGTGCTGGTTCTGATATGGTTACGCTATGTAGAAAATTATCCCTACCAAGTGATTTTAAATGTTTCTCTAAACTGTTAGACTGTCATCTGAACACACCTCAATCCACTAATTTTGTTCACGGAAAACTTATGTTCAAAATTATGAAATGGAATTAATGTTGAAGTTGATTGTCTGTCATTTTATTAATCAAATCACCGTTGAATGACTTGTTCATGAAATACATAAATAAAATAAATAAATTAACAACGAATGAAAACAAAGGCTGTCTTCCTTGATTTGCTGGTCGACGAAGTTTTTAAATTTACCAAGAGACATCTGAAGTACGTTGTCCCTCAACAGGGCGCGGAACCTTCGAATTGTTCTTTTAGAGAAGAAATGTGATCCGATTCTGATTCTTGATCTGAAGGTATCGAAATCCATGTTTGTTGTAGTGGAGGTACACCTCAATCGTTATCTGAAGAGAATGTAATGTGATTGCTTATTCTGTATAGAGAGGATATGTGCTATCCTAAGCACAACTAGGGTGTCTGTTTTTCAAACAGTGGTTGGGACAGTCTTGATGGCCGTTCAATAACTTGAGGCCTAATTGAGGAAACACCCCTAGACGGAATTTGAGCAGAAAAAATTTATCGCCTTCTGACGTGCAAGTGGAGTGGTTTAATGGAGTAGTACGCTATTGAGCACGTCCCAAATGATGACAGTAGACATGAAGCAATCATAGAACACATAATATTAGGGTTGCCATCATGATGGGCCTCCCCTATAATAGACCTACGAAGGTTGTTGTGTTGTTGCTGTTTTACGGCTACAGTTGTTTAGTTTCGTTCTTTATTTAGGATTGCTATGGATGCTCAAACAGACTTCAGCGTCGAGAAATGCCCCGAATGCGGCAACCCGAAGGAGGGGTGGCTGCTTTCTAGGCATCTGTTTGATGCCCATTCATGGACAAAGGAGAGGATCGAAGAGCTGAAGAGGGAGACGCGGAACCGGAAAGTTCTGTCGTCAAGGAGCACGGATGAGGTGTGGAAGTGCGAGTGTGGCCTGCTGTTCGCGAACCCTGGTAGTATTGCCAAGCCAACTTCCCTTTACTAAAACTTGGTACCGGCGGATAACGCGTTCCAACACATTCCAGGGCAGCACAATGGCGACGTAGGTCCCGGCACGATCGACACCGTAGTCGAAGGGGAGCACCTCGACGCGTTGCCGAGGGACGTTCGGTCATTTCGTCATAAGTCGCCGTCGGAGGCGCCAGCGACGCGTGTGCTCATTTGCTGTTCTCTTTCTCGTCGTTCTTCATGTTAACCTAGTTAACCTTGGTTCCTTTGATGTAATTGTTTTAGTAACCTATTGTAACTTCTATCACTGAACTTATCCTCCCTTATTTCACTTTCTATCGGTTCTATTTGAGGATACGTTCTTATGTCTTTCCTTACTTCTTCCAGGATGAGTAGCTCTTCGTGGAGCACAGCAATTTAGGGAGCATGTTGAATGTATATATTAGGTCGTCGACAAAGTTTCGAGCCACTCAGTTTTGCCGCTCACCACAATTTTAAAACGGCTTCCGGGATCTGACCTTCATAACCTTTATATAGGTTTATTTATGAGCTACATATACCACATTTGTCCTGGTTTAGCATTTCAGCTACTACAGAGAAAATCGATATTGATTGAAGGTACCTTTAACTGCTTTTTCTTTACGAGCTCATAAAACAACGCATTGAAAGAAGTTCAGGTAATAGCTTATGCAGCACGATAGGTCCTTCAATTGTCTTTCTTAAAGCAGCAAAAGTTTGGTTTCGTATATTCCAAAAGGCCTATTTTGGCTTCGAAGAAAAACAGTAGTCGAGGAGGGCAGTCGCTGTGGATTGAGTGAGTCTTCTGGAGCTGACTTTAGAAGATGGCCGGCGCAGTACTCGTAAGTTGATAGAGCAATTCGAGAGCCATATACCCACACAAGCTGTCCGTCTCCGAGGCTTTAGAAAGGCAAGGAGACAGGGCACATGAATGCAGTATGTTTTAGCAGCCATCACCTACAGATGGTGACGGGTGCATGCACGATCACTTCGTTTTCCAAGGGGTAATAGCACCAAGGAGTAGGTACAATACCGCTCATAACTTCTGTCCCAAAACGCGTGAAACACGCGGTTGCACGCGTTTTAGCGTGGAAATCGTTCTCAGTGAACTTTGGGCAAATTTAAAAACACCATTCGATTCGTCTTCTGATGCTGAGCTCAAATATTCCCTTGCATTTACTCCAGCTGTAGTAGGTGACCTAGTTATGGGCGGTTTTCTCCGGAGCCCTGCTAATTGTTTTACGACCACCCGAACCTTGCCACTGGAGTGTCCTAGGGATACCTTGCCTACAGGAGATAGTAAATTGTAGAAATTCTAGATTTTCTCATTAGATTTGACTCCAGTACGTCATTCTCATCACTTTGATACCAAACATGTCCTCGACCGAAACTCCACTGGAACTTTTCACCCGATACAAAAAAAATGGAATTTTCCTAACTTTGAAGACACTTTCCAAGATCATTTTTCCAAATAGAACAAAAAGACTTAGCTTTTATCATTGAATGATAGTTGCTTTATCCTGATCCAGAGCCAATTTGGACAAAGTACAGAGTGTTACTGAGATTTTCAGCCTGAATCTGCACGATACGTAACATCTTTACGTGCGATACACGATTTTAGCCATTTTTGACGAGCTGTAGTGTGAACACAGACTTAGGCAGAGGTGTGATTTCTAAATATTTTGGCAGAATAGCGCACAGTGTTTGACTACGATCTGATGAAGTAAATTCTAGTATCACGCATTTCGTGTAATTCGTCCCGTGTTATTTGGGGGAATATGAAGACCCATATCAGGTGAACCCTAAATTCCCATTTATAGATATCGTCAGAAATATAAATATGAAAGAATTCAGGAAGCAGTGCGTCAGGAATTTAGACGATCTCAAGCAGTCAATTATCCAGTACTGGCGGTCTCTCACTCCAGATGTATGCTCAAGATACATCGCTGGAATGAGAAAAAAACTGGAACGAGTTGTAGAGCAGGGTGGTCGAAATATATTGGAGGGGAAAAAATGAAGTAACGCTAATGCAATTGAGTGAAATTATGTCATTGAACTTGTTTTTGTGCTTTTTTTATATGAATAATTTCAATTTTATACTGTAATCGCTGATGATCTTTGAAAGAATCGAGACAAAATCCACATGTAAAAGGACAGCGACCTGGAGGGCGAATAACTCCAAGGAAAAAACGAGACCTCCGAGTAGTAACACTACGCACTAATTACCCGTCGGATATCGCAGCGGTGTCATCCGCTAGTATCGGTGGGCGCAGAGGTTCACCGACGGGCGCCTGGGTGCCTGACTTGGACGTTGACAAGGGATCAGGTCGCGCCCAGCCACGCAGGCGTGAAAAATCAAATTCAGTAAAAATGCGAATTCCCTATATCATTGGATCCGCGCCTTCGTGCTCATTAACGACATGTGAGTCAAATTCGACGTAATCTGTCTGCAGGGAAGAAACTCAGCCTTGAACAATATCATTGGAATTTTGTTTCAAATTTGGGGACGAATTACACGAAATGCGTGATACTAGAATTTACTTCATCAGATCGTAGTCAAACACTGTGCGCTATTCTACCAAAATATTAAGAAACCATACCTCTGCCTAAGTCTGTGTTCACACTACAGCTCGTCAAAAATGGCTAAAATCGTGTATCGCACGTAAAGATGTTACGTATCGTGCAGATTCAGGCTGAAAATCTCAGTAACACTCTGTACTTTGTCCAAATTGGCTCTGGATCAGGATAAAGCAACTATCATTCAATGATAAAAGCTAAGTCTTTCTGTTCTATTTGGAAAAATGATCTTGGAAAGTGTCTTCAAAGTTAGGAAAATTCCATTTTTTGTATCGGGTGAAAAGTTCCAGTGGAGTTTCGGTTGAGGACATGTTTGGTATCAAAGTGATGAGAATGACGTACTGAAGTCAAATTTAATGAGAAAATCTAGAATTTCTACAATTTACTATCTCCTGTAGGCAAGGTATCCCTAGGACAATCCAGTGGCAAGGTTCGGGTGGTCGTAAAACAATTAGCAGGGCTCCGGAGAAAACCGCCCATAACTAAGTCACCTACTACAGCTGGAGTAAATGCAAGGGAATACTTGAGCTCAGCATCAGAAGACGAATCGAATGGTGTTTTTAAATTTGCCCACAGTTCACTGAGAACGATTTCCACGCTAAAACGCGTGCAACCACGTGTTTCACGCGTTTTGGGACAAAAGTTATGAGCGGTATTGTAGTGTGCACCAATCACATGCCAAATCTCCTGCTACTCACTTGCTGCAAACCAGCGAAAGCATCGAAATCCGCAACATCACCCGAAATGGGTGATGATCGGTGTGCAGTTGAACTGCAAATGAGGCATTCGCTAGAAGCTGCTATCTGCAGATGCTACTGTCACCAACAACATCTAATGTAATCACTTCGACAGCGAAGGAGCAGCTGTTCGTGGAAAAAATGGGAAAATCTTCTTCAGCCACAATGACGCGCATTCACCGTCTGAGAAGGAAACTTGGAAAAAATTCCAAAATCTCCGATAGCGTATTCCGACCCATCCAAGACATTCGTCGAACCTTGCCCCAACAAAATAATATTTGCTCCATTCGTTGCCCATTCAGTTACTAGAGAACCAGCTCGACGAGTGAGAGCACCTCAAAACGTGGCTTGATGAATTTTTCTTATCAAAACTCTAGAAATTCTGTAAAAGGAGAGTTCAAAATTCATTTGTTAAGTAATAAGATGTTACTGATTGTAATAATGCATAAATATGTTGGATGTCAAGGAGAATAAAGGAGAGAAATAAATTTGAAAAATTTTCGAAAAGTGGCTCGAAACTTTATCGACAACCTAATAGTTGTGTATAATAGTTGGTAGTAAGGAAGCGCTAAGTTTGTCCCTTCTACCTTCCCCTTAAACTCTCTAAAGAAGTGCATTAGTTTATTGGTTAGCTCTTTGAAGATCATTGGTTGACTTTTCACTTATATTCGTGTTCATATATTCGTATTTCATGTATTCGTGGTCCGGTACACCGAGATCGTCAGGGCAGGTAGCCTCAATCTACACAAAAGGAAACACGAGGAGAAGCAACACCACAAGAGGGCCAATATGTCCTGTCTGCTGTGTAGAGCCCCGAACAAAGTTTGTTCACTAGTAATTATGAGTAATCTTCTTTAGAATGTCGAGAACTGCTTTCGCAGATCCGGGAGGGCCTTGTAGAACATATCACGCTGGCTTCCCTGAAGATTATACGATTGAGACAACATCGTTCAATAACAAGGGAGAGTTTGAAGTGATAGCGAGACGATGCCTTCGGTTTCGTGTTACATCAACAGCAAGTATTCCAGGAGTGGAAGAGGAACCTGGGGAGGAGACAGTTACAAGGTTCGTAGTGAAATCCAAACTGCGCAGGGAATGTGGAGTATCGGTGATGTATATGAACTCCAGCCGTGCAACTCGTGCTACTTTAGACAAGAGCCCACCAACAATCAAGAAGGTGGTGCCCCGTTGTATCGCTTTCATGACGGTGCTGATTGCTTCATTCCTCTGAAGTGAGCCCAGCCTATCCTTGGACAGCGTCTCAGAAAATTACGTGCTGTCTCTCCGAAGGGAAGGGTTGCTTCTTCGCTAAGTCGTGCAAAGAGTTAGGAAGGAGTGCCGTGGCCATGGAAGACATTGGTGGCTATACTACATCCCTTCCAGTGACGTCAGGTAACTGAGTAGCAGGTCAGTTCTATCCATATCATCCAAGCTTCCGAAACGCAGTTTAGGCTGATCGCAATCAAACACAATCTGGATGGCTCACGGCATTACGCGAATGATGCAAAAATGTATGTGGTTAACAAAATACAGTCGTCGAGCCGTATGCGTGGGTGACACTTTTCATCTAAAGCCGTCAACGTCCAATTGACAACTGTTACTGTCGCGTACAAGTGGGATCGCGGCTTGCCCGCCGCGTTCCTTTTATCGAACAGGTGTAGTTCTAATAGAATCTTCATAATTCTGAGCTCTTATTCCCATTCGGTTTAGCATAGGAAAGGAAGAAGCCATGTTGTTTTTCGTGGAGATCAAGAAGATAACGCCAGACCTTGACCCCAATCATATCATGACCGATGATTGTAGCACCTTTTACACCGACTTTCTGGAAACATCCCCTCAGTCGACGGCTCAAAGGTTCTTATCTCTGTTCCACGTCGTTCAGTCTCTCAAGAGGAACTGCAAGCTGAGATAGGTAAGAAATGTTGACCGACTGGCACTGCAAATAATTTATCCTCTGCCATTTCTGATATAGAAATAAACGCATTATTCGTGGTATCAACGATACGGGAGACAGCCATGTTGTCTAATCCTACAGACTTTTCCGCGAAATATGCAGGATTGATCACGAGGTTTCACAAAGAGCGCAAAGAAGAGACGCTTCGAGAAGAACTGATGACTTATAAGATTTCTACTCGCCTGCAACTGTTTATGAATATATCTGCTTTAGGAGTGCTCATGTAGAACAATTCGCCGGTTTTGGAGAAGGATATTGTGAGCTTTCGTCTGCCGCCCAGCCCTAGCCCGAGTGAGGACTTTTTTGGATTGAATTCATTTCTGTGTGTGTATGTATGAGGATGTATGTAGACCACGCGAAAGCCTTCTCTTCAATCCCTTTTGATCTTCGCATGACCAAGCTCGAGGCATATGGGATCAAAGGCTGCCTCCTTGAATTCCTTCAATCATTCCCGTACAACCGCATTCGAACGGTGGGTGTGAATGGCGAATATTCGGATAGATACGATACCCCCAGTGGTGTTCCCTAGGAACTAGCCTGGGGCCGTTGCTGTTTCTGATTTACATTAACGATCTGCCCGAGTGCCTCCCGCAAGATGTTCGCTGCTCCATCTATGTCGATATTCTGCAAGGTGCACTTGATGCACTAAGAGCTTCTTCTACCAAGTGGATGCTTGACATCTCAATTGAGATGAGCTCGATAATGTACATCGGCCGCAGGCATCCTCGTGACATATCTTTCAGCTTAGGTGATTCTAGTTTGAATATCTATAACTCAGTTCGCGATCTTGGAGGGGCGGGCGGGTGTCGGCGTCGAGTCCTAGCACCGTTTTTTCATGTTATCAGTTCACTCCTTCTTCATTGCTCTCTCTTTTCCTATTTCGCACTACCTCACCTCCGTTTTTGCAATGACATTTATGTAATGTAGCCATCGCCTCCCCATAGTAGTGCTTTCCATGTTTTTGTTCTAGTTGCTCTACTTACTTCCTCAGATTTCACTTCACTTTTTCACCACTGTCTTGTAACGTAGTGATATACAGTTGACGCTTCTGTTACCCTTGCGGAGCATGTTTGTTTTCTCATACATAAAGTTGTTTATCCCTTGCTTCTCAAATTGTGCCTTGCGGTTTACCCTTGCGCATGACTTGATGGTTGCTCTTGGACCTAGCGGCTGCCCTCTTTTAACTGCCCTGTATTTTTGTTAAGATGCCTGGAATGGAACCGAGCACTCTTGTTTTCATTCAGAGCCTTTACTATTGCACTGGGTCTCCTTTTATCGGTGCTGTTTTTATTCTTGTTCTATTGGGGCTAGTTACGTTACCGATATCTCGATAAATAAACAAATAACCCCCGAGGTTACTAGGATCATGTACGTGAAGCGGCCTCCGAGCCTCCGACTACCTCTCTCTTGAATGCTGTCACGGAAGGAGGTATTCTTAGCGAATTTCTTTCCGATATGAAGACGGTCATCGCGGATGAGGCGTGCCAGATCCTGGAACCTGTGATGGTAGCGATCGTCACTCGCCTTCCGGCGAGGGACGTCTACTTACATAGGCGATATCCATCAACTGGATCCTCACGTCCGCTGCCCTCGTGCCTCTAGCCCGACTCGTTTCGGTGCTCGTAGGGCTATGGATCTGCTTCTAGAGCGAGGAGTCACCTCAGCCCCAATAACTACTACTCTCAGGTCTCTTCCAGGACTGGTGCCTCTTCCTATAAATTACTTTACAGTAATACCTTCCAAAACGGAACCAGCCCAGCAGCCTTCAGATGTTCCATCGCATAGTTCGCTGTCCGTCTGCCACGCCGTTCCGAATCGTGGATGTGGCCAGCACCTCGGTGAGGTCGGTCAACGGATCTCATTCCAACGAGACCGAGTATGGACTGTGCCGGCAGAGAGCGATGACTTTTTTAGCAAAAGAAGTCGCTCCGAATTCGATCGCCATTATAGTTTTCTACAAGGAGGATTATCGCTTTTTAGATGAGTTCGCTCACACCGTCGACGTCAACCTCCACATTGTGTACTCAGTTCAAAGACGTGACAAGAACATCATCGTCAATTTTTCGACATGGACAGGTTTCGATGCATCCTGGCGCTTTTCAGATGACACAAGGCGTCTCAACGTGGCGTTGGCGTCTCTCCACAGGCAGTTTGTTTGAGAATATGAAAGTTTCCTCAGGCAGCTGTTCAGTTGGAGTCGCGTGTTGGATTGAGCTCATCGTCTTCGATGCTTCATCACGGAGAGCGGATCTTTTCGACTAGGAATCCCTTGTTTGTGCCATTTTCGGTCCTGGTGAGTAATTTACACTTTTATTTTCCTAACTTCTCCTACTTTCTTCTACTTTTGAACTTTTTTGTCTTTTGTTTTTTCTTTTTCCACAGAGGTCCGAGGGGGGAGTTTTTTAGAGGTGGAAAGTCTTAGGTATCAGAACTTGCTTTTTTTGGCTGGGTTTCTCACCCACTGGATCTATCGGTTGCGCTGCTAATTATTCGACTTGATCTTTCAGGGTGACGGATGAATTATTAGGTTGTAAACTTTCCTTTTGAGTATTTTTCGATCGCGTAGTAAAACTTCTGCTAGAGCTTCTGCGTTTCTCTATCGACAATATTTTATTAGGGTAGCTAAAGCTCTTCTAAACTATCTATCTCCCATTCGATTTCGTTAGAGTTCTTTCAAATTATAAAGCCTAAACGATAGGTCGTCAACTGTATCTGTTCAATGAGCTTCGACAAAGACATTCTGCTGCAGTGACCAGGCCCAAAATTTCGAAGTTCAATGGAGTCTTTCCATATTCCCCCAGAACACGTTAGTTCTAGGAAGTCGAGGAAGACTACGATGGGCTTGAGTATGAACTGCTCCGCCAAGTACACCTGGTACTGATTAGGAAGGGTCGAAAGCCACCACGGAAGTCGAACCATCGAGCACCACTAGTTACGTTGTAGAGAAGTTTCAGTGCTCATATACCGTAGCTGCAAAGCGTCCTACTGTATTGGGAAAGGTACGAAAGTATGGCCGAAAGTTTACCCGCAATATGTCACCTACACAGTTCAACTCTGAAGTCACTTCGCGTGCGAAATTTCTACGTTTCGAATGGAACTTCAACTGAAAAAATAACTTGGCTGTAGCAGATGAGAAGTGAATGAAGTACGCTACTCACAGCCAGAGACAACAATGGTTTGGTTATGGTAAACAAGGAAAATCAACGCCAAGTCTGAATTGCACCGCAAGCAGGGCATTCTTCGCATATTTCGGAGTGGTTCTGAGTTTATCGAACATGACCTACGACACAAAGATGCAGTAGTGACTGTCAAACGAGATTCTGTCAGCAATTGAATTGTTCGGCTTGCAAACCAATAAGCAGGACTGAGTACGCTACCCACTCGACACCGCCAAGGACGACTCCAAAGAAGTCACATGGAAAAATTTTCCGAGGATCATTGGAGTTTGGCACCCCGAATCCCACGAAAAAAAAACCTCAACAAGTAAGGCCACCTCAAAACGGTAGTGTAAAAGTTTTTCGTCAATAAATCGGCTGACTTCCACGCGTATGGGGTGGAATAATTCCCAGCAGAAAGGCGACACATAAGTCCAAAAAATTTTTTGTATAACTCAATTGGTTTCCTTTTCTAGCAAGTAGATTTGAGAAATTAAGATGTGCCAAATATTCAGTTGGAAGGTTTACAACCTAATAGAATTGCTCTGTGTTCTGTTCGATGCGATACAGGTGGAGGAAGAACTCCCATCCAATACTGCAGCCAGATGATTGTCCGAGTCAACCACTCGTCCATCGTGCACCCCGACCCCTGCCTCCATCTGATTCTGCCTCGCAGGATGATCTCTCCCCGTCTGTCAATTTTCTAAATGAGTGAAGGGCTTGGCTGACTATCCTTAAGAACACAAAAGGCCAAGCGAACCTCTGACAGGTGTGTACGGACTGCTTGCCGATACTAATCTAGAGATTAATGCTCTTACTCCTATGCTCTGTGAGGGCGCGCGTGGTGCAGTGGTGAGAGTGCCCGATCGATCCTCGCCCGGGTTGACCAAGCCTTCCATCCCTCCGCTGTCGGTAAATTTTTACCAGACTTCTCTAAGTAGGTAAGGAGATAGGGACTTGCGTTCAGAAAAGATAGGGACACCCCCTAATTTCTTGTTTCAACGAACCGCTCGATACTATTTAGTTCCACATCAATACTAGCAAACTCAGCACAGCAAAAAAGGGACTAAGCGATTTGAGTTTCCGATTTAAACGGTGAAGGTTCTGAGGACGATTTTTGCAATCAGTGCAACATAATCTCCGTCCAGTAAAGATAGGGTCAACCGAGAAAAAACAGCTTTATAAACCGAAGCCTAATTAGGCCACTGAAATCAGTAATTGGTGGACAGTGAAGTTTTCTAGAATTCTATTGGAGTTCCTTTTGTAAGGACAAGCTGCGCCTCACGCTAGCGGCAACAGTTAAGTCGTAGACCGATGGATCGCCGTCTTGAGCTCTTCGACGCAGGAGTACGTCTTGTTAATCGCCCTAATTCTCTAATAAAGGTGTTCACAGCGATTTCCCATTAGAATAGGCTCCAAAGAACTGACTGGTCATTCGAGAATGTCGGCAAAACAAGTCCTTAAAAAGCCTAGGGCCAACCTGAATTATGAAGCGGGTTTCTGTTGTAAGGACAAGCTGTGCCTCACGCTATCCTCTAGGAGCGGCAACAGTCAAGTTGCTAGTACCTGTTGGTACTCAAATCAATTCGTTTTTGCTAAACTAAATACAACCAAGGCCTTTTATTGAGAGTGAATATGTCACCCACACTATGACTGCACCGCATCTTAAGCCCCTCCTTGGTAAAAACCGCTTCTTCTTTACGAAACCGTGTTGTCGTACTGAATGCCATCTGGACAGCTTCAGACAAGTCGATTCGCATCAAAAAATCAATTTAATCTTAGAATAATCAGCTGGAACTATACGAACGCCTATCGGGCCTTATTCCAAGAACCGAATTTGTTTCTCCAGAGAAATTCAAGACTGTTCTTTCTGTGCGCTGCTGCTGAACGTGAGGTGAACTTAAAATTTATGTAGGGAACGTTTCCGTTACATTTCATGCAATAGCAGATAAATTTCTTGAGATTTTTCATGGTACGCCCATGCATACCTGCTGCATACCTCCGGGAAACTTCTTCGTTTCATAATTTATCATGAAACACTAATAATCACTTTTGAGGTTTTCACCGCAGGTGAAATTCCGCGACACTAGGCCTTATTTCTTCAAGAGCATTAATTTGACTTTGTTATTTTATTGAGCTCGACGTTCTGCGGCCTATCCGGACAGTGGTCCCATCACCTTGATTGCAAAAATTGCCCACACAACTTTAACTGTTGAAATCAGAAGCTCAAATCTCTCAGGCCTACGTTAATTGCCGGGCTGAATTTGCTAGTGTAGATTTGGAATCAAATAGTATCAAGCAAATCCTTGAAACAAGAAATTAGGAGGCGTCCCTATCTTTTCTGGACGCACTGTACAAGTGTTGAGTGTGACATTGCAGTAGCTTGCATTCCATATTTTGTAAACATATTGTTAGTTAGTTAAGCAGTGATATCACCGGGTAATTGGTTTCATTTATAACATTTTATAGCTCTAGGAAAATTTATAGAAATGTCCAAATTGGCGTCCGATTTTAATTTTTGAGAAACGATCAGTTCAGACCGAAAATGAACAGCTGTGTGAAAATTTGTTCAAGTATCTTTGACATTGGGCAATCTCCGAAAACTTTCGACAGATTTAATCCAATAGATCCGCAGAATCGGTACAACACGTCCACGAGACGGCGAAAAACGGCGCAGTACTTCGAGCATTTATCACTGATAACACGTTTCGTAAGATATCGTCAAGTTTCATCACAATAGATTCCCATGCAGTGATATAAAGTGAATATTAACAACACGTTTCAAAACAGCATCCACAGTAAACTGTCCACGTCATAGTTCGATATAAATCGGTTAGAGTGTACACAATACAACAGCGAATTCTTTCCAAGTCTTAATTATAACAGCAAAACAAGCAGAAAATCTGACTTGAAAAACATCCCATTTGCGACTAATGGGCAACAATTTAACCTATATACCAACCCTTGAAGCAATGAAAACAACACCTGAATACCTATCTTCTTATGCTGTAGCAATAGGAAAGCCTATTTGTAATAATATATAATTAATGTACCCGTCACATAAAATACACATTAAGGTGAAAACCACTAAGAAAGTGGGTGTAGCAAGAGAACATGAAATTCTTCAAAGATAAAGATCATTGCAATAGAGATGACCGCATGGAAGTTTGCAATCTGGTTAAGAACCAGGAGGAAAACACTTAATGAAAGCTCGGGCTAATTATGTGCTCTTTCGATGTGTATCAGAGCTGAGGGAAACTATGTAGTTATTCTGCAAAAACTACTAGAGGGTGTCAGCAGTATTTTAGACAACGAGATAGCTGCGAGAGCCCGCAAACACTTTTCAAATTCTTTTAACACATGGGCCCAGATTCATGAACGGTCTTCGATACCTCGTCGGCGCTATGCCGGCTCGATACCGCGAACCTGCCGCCATTTCTGATTCGTGAACGACAGGGTTTCGGAGACCTCGACGGAAACGTTTTAACTCCGCGTGACAAATCATAATTAGTTCTTCATTTGATAAATATCACGGCTTCATTTTGACCCGTGATCAGTTTTGAAGAAAAAGTAAGCGTGATAGCTCGTCTAATAGTAGCTGTTATTTTTCTTTCGACATTAGTGAATCCCAAAAACGCAATTATTCGATAAGGTTCTGCGTGCTTCACAAATCCTCTTCAAAGAAGCCCATCGAGATTCATTTACGAAGTCACTGTACGTCAAAATTCGTCAACTATCATTGTCCTTCCAAAGTCCTAAATTCGTGCAGAATCTCTTCTTAATGCAAAAACAGCTGCACTTTGATCGACTCTGCCTTCTGGCTCTAGCTGGGCTCCCGTCGAGGTCTCCGAAACCCTGTCTTATCGCGAGGTTTCGGAGACACGAGATAAACCCCGCCCAAACCGCGGCGCGTGTTCACGAATACCGGTTCGCGCGCCGTTCAAAGTATACTTCGGTGTTCATTGCGCCGATACCCGTCATGAAACTGGGCCATGGTTTCTAACGAACAACGCCTACTTCTACTACTGAAACACCAGCTTTTCGCGCTACCCAACCGTTCATGGAAATCACCGATATCAACATTAACAAACAAAAACATACAGGAGCATCATTGACAGCCCTGCCCATTTCCTGTCGATTTGAGGAAGTTTTAGGCAAAACGGACGTGTCTTCTATTGTGTTGCTCTTTACTGATGTCATCCATCTTATCAAACCGACTGTGATAGGCATCTCCTATATCGAACTCAGCCAACCGACTTCCTGTATAACCGCTCCGATTAGAAGTAGCCCTGAAAACACTTTTGCTGAATAATTGAACAAAAGAATGAGTTTCTGCCGGTGTAGAAGAGCGATCAAAAAGATATATCACATTGCATTTCTGTCAACAAGTAGCCTAAACCACAAGGAGGAATCCAATGAACAGCCTCAATATTAGTGTTTCACTTGAGACTACAATTTTTTAAAATGTACGTCGATTCATGACCGACCGCGAATTGCGATTTTCTGAAAACATATTACAACGATTTCGACCTGTAAATTCGAACGGAAAGAAACTGAGAACCGTCTTTCGTCTTACAATTAGTGCACTAGTTATAAATCACACCTTCACCGTCCTTAATGCACTTTTTGCGTCCTTGTTGAAATCTATGCTGCTTCACTGCGGAGCGTGAATGGGCGTTTAGAGTGCGCTCGTTGCGGACCGTTAGCATTGGGTACCGATCTTATGCTTTCGTTTAAAACGAGTGAATAGGGGATCACTTTACGAGATAAATTAAAATATTACCTTACTTGCACAAATGACGCAGTTTAGAGCGGCAAATGTTAATGCAATTTAAGGAAATATTGCGCATATATGAATTGTATCAATATAAAACTTCTGTGAATCAAGAAACGTGGAAGGAAATAGCTGTGATTTTGATAAATAGTCCGCTGTGTACTCTTTCAATCTGCAAGCTGAAAACTGACACTTTCGGTGATCATTTAGCATTTTCTAGGAATCACCTCACAACATATCACAATTAACGCCGCGTGTTAGCACCGAACAGATACTTACCAATACATCAAGTCGTTTTTTTCACCAGTATCAAGTTCCACAAGAGTCGACTCTGACAGAACAGTGTGGGAACGAGTGAGTGGAAGAGAGTGGGATGAAAGTTTGTCGGCCTGCTTCGCCTAAAATGTTGCATTGTAAAACGAATCTCTAGTGGCAGAAAAAACGAAGCACTAGGTTGTTCGTCGATCATAGCAAGACTTTCGTAATTAGAAACAAACCTGATTATAGCAGAAGACGCCTACTATTGACAGCATCATACCGAATACATTTGCTCCTAAAATTGGAAATTTCACGCTGAATCGAAAAAAACTAGCCAGCTAGAGCGTGTTAGTGCGCCATAACGACTGCGTAATCACCGAACGCAGCTAAACTTTCTACAATGCCCAAAACGTACTAATAGGGCGAGTAACGAATTAATTCTCGCTGGTTCTAGGAACTACACCAAATTCCCCATCAACTGCTTTGCCTGAGAAACGGCTCTCCTTTCACCAACGTTACTGTTTCTGTGTCGCAAACGTGCTGTGTAAGGCTGCCAATCACCTCAGCTGCCCTCTCCTGACTTCTACTGCCTCAGAACTTTGGAATGAGCACGAAAACAATAACTCGTTAACATTATCTGTCAGCAAACGATAGGCAAATTTTTCCAGCTAATGCGGGTAAAGACTACATGTATCAATTATCAAATGTAACGCGTAATTTCTTCTCCACAGCCGTTCTTCTCTTCATTACATTTTCATTGCTTTAAAACACCGAAAGTGTTATCCCATTGAACAGACGTTTCGAAATACTAGATCAATCAACACCAATCAAGGTTCAGTGTTCACCCCGCTAGCTTTGTCAATCCAAACCGCTCACGGTTTGAGAAAAAGCACGAGTGATGTTAAGGAAATTGTAATCGCGCTCCAAAATGCAATAAACTCTGTGCTTGGCCGACTGAGAGCTCATCGAGTACATGATAGGGTTAGGTTTAATAACGCCCTGTAGGTTGCGTACCTGTAACAGGATTGTGAAGAGTAAACAGCGACGAGCCTATCACGGTGATTCGCTTCGTTGCGTTGCAGACTGCATATGAGAGCGCTGTTAACTGGTGAATAAGCGAAAACGCGCAAACGCTTTGTAAAAACGACAGCACACCGGCCATCGCAAGAAGACACAAGAGCCACAAATCCGGTGCCGGGGTAGATGCATCCTGAAATAGGAATTCCGACGATATTCCCCCAATACCAGTACTTAGCAATCCAGCAGACTCTTCATGATTATAACTTCTTACAAACGACTCGTGCATGTTGTTGCTGGATGTTCGCCTTTTTTTGCCTTAGGAATTAGAAAAGAACATAACAAGAAAGGTAGATGACACCATAGAGCGGAGGAGTGACGACAAAGTTTGTTTCGAGGGTTTCTTGAGGTGCCGATCACGAATCTGGCACTTGTTTCCAAAACTGCGATCGATCTGATCGTGAGTAAGTTATGTCGCTTATTGGTCACATACATTAGAACGAGTGAATCCCTTGTGTTGAGCGTTCTTGGGCCGATCACCCAATTTTTCGTAAATTTTGGACCACCCATTTACACGTAGCAAAAGCAAACCACATCGTCGACACCTCTCCTCCATGCTATTGTGTAGGAATTTACAATATAAATATAGCTCGCTCTGGAATACGGGAAGCTAAGCAGCGTTTCTAGAACGTCTCGTGGTTCGTTTGTAATCTCTACATAGAACGTTGAATCGTATAAAGTTTCAGTAGTTTTCTGGCACTAAAATTTATATTATAACTTTCACCCTTCGTGCTTTCATAATATGCAGTGGATTAATGGACAATAAGCGTACTAATTAGTGAAAACCAAACCGAAGATCCCAGAGTTCGAGTCATAGCAAACGCGTCATTAAACAGCCAGAACGGAAACACCATGATGGCTGCCAACTGACTGTTCATTGCCAGCAGTCGAATCGGATGAATATCGGATTCTTTGAGAAGCTGGAATATTTGTCGTAATTAATGACAGCGGGGGAGGTATTTACCAAAGGAATTGCAACCAACCTTTTTAACAAGTATGTTAAGTAATGAATAAGTAAAAGTGGAAAAGAGGGCGGAGAATAAGCCGAGAAAGGAGAATGACAGCTCGGTGGCGGACGCTACAACTACACCAGCAACAATAGGCACCAAGGACAAATAGACCTTGAAAAGAATTGGTGAGGGAAGACAAGCAGCACGTGGTGAAAAAAAAGTTACTCGGTAGCTTTGTGTTTCCTTGAGCAATAATCTGCTAAGTAGGACAGCAAATAAAGGCATCGACGCTTTCACTGAAAATAGTAGCTAAATAGAAATCATAATAGAATGAAACACTGACGATGAAATAAAAATAAACATAAGACCACGGTGAATGTAGTGTGGGAGAACTTTTTGGACAAGCAAACAAGAAATACTTTTTTAGTCAAAAACTGCGGACGTTAAACAAACCAACCAGTATGAGCGTAAGATACAGGCACCTTCCATAGACTAACGTAAGCACTCACAACCGCAAGTGCTTTACCTAGAATAGTATTTATGAAAAAGAGTCGCGCTGATGACTACTACACCTCCACAGTATTCTGTTAACAAAAAAGAAAGAAAAGGAATCTCACTGGAAGTTACATCAAGGAAGTAATTCCATAAGATGATATCAGCGTACAAACACAGGCTAAGGCCTAGGGTATACTCCGGCAATAGGCCCGTCGCAGCGGAGCTAAAAATGCATTGCTCCCCTCTATACAGTACTGCAGCTGGGTTTTTTGTGTGCTGCTGTGTGCGGAGGCTTGGATAGTTTACCGCAAGGGCAAAAAGGATGGTGCAGATCCTTTCAGGACAGTACTGTGGAAGGACTTCACTTTCGTCGCAGCCTGCTCGATGCCTGTCGCTGCTGGCAACGACGGTTCCAGCGCAGTGTGCTGCGACCAGCCGCCGCCAGCTGCGATGGTCCGCAGCATTGCTCTGAGTCCCCAGCATACAAAAAACCTAACTGCGGTGCTGTATAGAGGGGAGCCATGCATTTTTAGCTCCGCTGCGTCGGGCCGGTACCGGAGTATACCATACGCCTAAGTGTTTCAGATAAGTAAGATTATGCGAGAAATACCACTCACCGATTGATATTGGCGTAAGATACTTATTGTACTGCGCAGTAGTTAACCTGACCACTTTGTATTCCCACATTCGTAACATCGGCAAGGAGTATATCGGAACGAACATTAAATTTGATAATGCTAACGTAGTTGGATAAGGGTAAGTCTGAATCGATAACTTATACTCCGTTAAACGAGAGAAGCGAAAAGTATGTAGGCTGCTAATTGATACCTGGAGCAAAATTTTGTTCGTTATACTGCTAGCTGAACTGATCACATACCAAAACAGGCAGATGATTATTACACGTAGTTTGAACCGACATGAAGGCGCTATAGAGTAATGGAAATTCATCACCCTGCAACAGGTTCCAGTTACTGCAAGGCCAGAAGAAAAACCAAAAAACAATGCATTTCGACGCATGTGTTTGGATTTTGGATTGGAGAAAAATATTCGTGAGTTTCGAAATATCCTGAGCAGTAAAAAGTGAAGGTAAACCAGACGCCGTTGATCAGTCGCTAAGAACGCTCCAGCGTTTCGCCCATTCAGAACCATAGAGGCATGGTAAATGCGATGACACTGACGTCACCCTTTCAGACAAATCTGCTACCAATTTACCCAACCAAATGGAATGAAAGGCTTGGTCAACCCGAGAGATCGATCGCAGGACCAGGCAAGTGGAAATAACACGTCTTACTACGCAGAACACTTTTTGAAACTGTGAAAGAGTAAGTAAAAGACTAAAGATTTGTTTTAAGCACCCTGCGCGTAAGAGAAACTGTCAGATTCACTGCACAAACTCACGCCGTATTTGAACAGCTTTTTTCGTAGCAATGAGCTTGTGTACGGAAAGCAGCAAAACCACAACAAAGGATGAACTCCAATAATGAAGGAAAACTCGTAACAGAGAGCAGTAACAAATCAGTTTCTAACGCAAGCTTCAGCCAACTGTTCTCATGAAAAATTATAATTGTGTAAGAGGAGTTAACAAGTTCACCAAAAATTGCAGTAGCGGGAGCTAAACAAACAAAAACTTTCTGGTAAGTCATTTCCTCCTTCCGATGTACTTGACAGCTCGTTCTCTCTTTCCTCAGCTATTTTAAATGCCATACCGGTTTCTTATTGTTAGTCATCATCATGTACGGCTGACTTTCGGTTCCACACCTCTCACGTCTCAGCAAATTTCTTCAGGAGTCTAAAAATCATTGGACGACTAGATCCCTGAATCTCCACGCCTATGTACTATAAAAACGCCTCAAACAGTCCTCTTGGAGTGTACAGGATATACGGTGACCTGTGACCGAAAGCTATACACTTCGGCGGCTCACTCTGTACCCAGAATCTGAAGGCCACTCAAACTTAGCGAAACCTGTGACGCGGCAAGGGTTGGTTTAAATGTGCTAACTTACAGTGTCACTTCTCACGGCTGATATAATATAAACATCATACCCTTTTTATGGTCAAATCCCTCGAACCAACATGGAAATTTCCTCATCGCCACATTGGTTAATCCAAAAATGGCTGAGGCCTGTAGCCAGAGAGCTGTCATCCTGCAGCTGTAAGGAGTGGATATTCTGTGTCGGACATCGTTCGTCTGCTACATTTGCACAGGATGACTGTCTATCGTTGCGTAAAGCGTAACTTCCCGGACGACTGTCCTCGCTCTGAACGTCCTATATCAGTAGCTACTAAGGGCTTGGAAGGAATCGTGAAAAGCCGAATCGACCGGAATCCAAGTCGAAGTATGAGAAAACTAGCCGCCGAGCTCCAAAGGTAGGCGGCGACGACGAAACGAGTTAAGCTTGGACTATTCCCTTACAAGTTTCGTTAACGTCATGGATTAACACTTGCGCATAAAAAAGGAAGAAAGAAAAAAGTACGTGGACTCCTAGCACGCACCGACCATTGCACGACGCTCTTAACTGACAAGAAACTTTTTTCCATGCAACGGTCACACAACCGCTAAAACAAACGGATATTGGCAAGACCAGTGAAGGTGTCAACACAAAAGGTAGAATCGTCCAAAGGCAGTCTGACCCAGCTTCTCTGGTAGTTTGCGCAGAAGTCTGCGCCACTGGAAGGACGTCGCTGGTTTTCGTTGAGAACGATGTCAAGATCGACAGTGATAAACCTCAACGACGTTCTGAAGGAGGAACCACTGGGCTTATAAACATTTCCGAAGTTCAAAATGGATCTATCAACAGGATGGTGTACCTGCACAAAAACGCAGGACTAGTGCGCGGAGAATCATCCCAATTTCATTACGGCACCAGAGTGGCCGGCAAACTCGTCAGATTTGAATATTATGAACTATGCTTATGGTCTCTTATCTTGATAACTATGTTGTCACCAAATTGCTAACGCAGTTTCGTTGTTTCACAATCACTTTCACGTGTTTTTATCGCGTAACCATATTTATGGCGCACCCTGTACTTCCATGAATACTCGACCTTCAGTTTGCCAATTCGGAAGATCGAATACGCCGAAAATCGACCCACAATAGAGGCTCGAAACCTAATCTTAGTCCATCCACTTGTCCCGGAATTGTATAAGATGCATTAGACCTATAGAATACATAGAATTTGAGAATGTTTCAAAAGTGAGAAAAAAAAGAGAAATGAATATGAAACCAAACGTCGACAGTAGAATAAGTGGGAGGACGAATCCAGCTTCCTAAAGTGAAACGAGAAGCGCTCACTGGAATCCAAAAATGGAGCCTTTGGGAAGGAGCTTATGCTTTTGAAAACGAAAAAAAGTGATAAAAAACGAAAATGATGCAGTAATACCATGGATATAAAATATATATATGGATGAGAAGGGACCATTCGAAGGAAGAAAGAAATACGTGTGAAGGCTGATGCATACAAATACAGCTATTCGTACACGTTAATGTGAACACCAGAAATCAACAACGACGACTGCTCCCATTCAACGGCTGTGACCCCTTGCAGCGAAAAACGTCACGGAAACTATCCTCATTGATTGACGCTCTTCTCGTATGAGTCGATCGTTCCCCATCTTAGCTCACTTGAATAGAAACCAAATACAACCGTTTGAATGCGGTTCTCACAAGAACTAGAACCAATACACAATGTCAAAAACAACCTAAACAACCTATTTTTCGCAAAATGTTCTTCAACCGTTTTTCCGATATTATAGGTACGCAAGCCGACCGCATGGGAAACACGAAAACAACAAGGATAGATGAATAACACCAGCAACTTTTGGATGGGCGATTAGAAATTGTTTACAAGTCCTTAAATATTAAGGTGGGTGCATGAACAGATGGCCGCTAGTCAAGAAGGTAGGTATTGATCCACATGTAAAATGGTTAGTATGAGAAATAGGTAACAGAACCAGAAGCGTCCTAATACTTATTCTAGGGAGAAGGGTATGTTGAATCAATAGGATGAAGCTACCCACTACAACATTGACATAAATCGAGATGAGCAGGAAGGTTTGAGAACCGTCTGAGGAAGATCAACAAAAAAAGAAGGCTCTCCAAACCGTCTGCTCGTTTCCAGGTGAACTCAGAACGAATGAATCCGTAATTGATGTGCCCTTCCACAACTAGCTGCCTTTTATGCCAAGCGCGGGAAAAGCGATGATAAAGTTCGATTAGGTAGGCTCATTCTGTTTTGGCAGCAGAAGAAATTCTGAAGTATGAGAAACGTTCAATTCATCACGTAAACATTGTGAATGATGAATTTAACGATAGCGCCTCGCTAAACAATGAATCAAAAAGACGTGGTTATTGTCTATCTACTTGCTTTCAGTCATCTCGAATAACCACTATTCCGGACGTCCTCCACTTAGGTTCAGAAAAGCCTAGAGGCCCTGGCCCATAGCCATGGATGGCACACCCCCGAAAACCGAGGAATATGCCGCAAAACGTGTGGAAATCGTCACTAATCTATTCGCATCCGGATTTGTTAAGGGTATATACGGCGTCACTACTCCAGCGCGCGTATCTGGACCATTGTATTGTTCGAGCAAAATCCTAATAAACCGTGAAACCGCTGAGCACCATGATGAACCATTTTTTGCGCTTCTTTCGGTATATATTTCGGGGTCTGTAGCAGTACACCATCCACGAATTTGGGCTCAGATGGCATGCACTGACATCCTAGCTGTGACTTGATCTTGGAAAAGAATACTGAATTCGAAGCATTCTCAATATCTATTCTCCTCAAAGAACAGAGGACTTAAAGCGCTGAAAATCGAATGTTGACGACCGAAAGTGCACGAAATACAACAAATCAAACAAATGAACAATAACCTATTAAAAGCAACACTTTTGAATAGATGTACGTTGCAAGAGCTGCAACTACACTGCAGGAGAACTCTTAACGAATATGTGAACGTAAATAATGGCGAATATGAATACATATGAATTAAGTGGCAAACAAGCATACCTATCGACAGTGAAGAGTTCGTGGATTGCGCCCGTCCTCTACACTCGCTCGCCAAGGTACAGCTGTACGCACGCTGCAAGGGAATCGTGTTCAGGTCGACCAGCGCAGAAAACAGGCTTTTCTAGATCATATCTGCAACTAGTCCACATCGACCGCTACGGCCTAAGAGACAAATTTGGCCAAGCCAATGGACGTCAAGAGTGGGAAAAGAATTCAACGCATTTATCATTTCGAGCTGAACACAGAACAAAAAAAAAACGATCAACAGCATCAATCGCTAGCCAATCGAAATGTACAACAATTACAAAAATAAACACAAAACACAGTTTGAAAAGTGCTTAAGAAAAAGTGCAAGAGCATTGAGACCTGTCAAAGAGGAATCAGAATCTGCTGGCTAGAAGGCTCGTCGGCACTATTCCGCTTCACGGACACTAGCCCTTAATTTTTTCAGTCATTCAAATTTCCTGAAACTGTGTAGGGGGTAATTGGGGGCGTTGATTATGAATCTGCTGTCGATTTTTTACGTAGTGGCCTTGGACCACCTACAATACTACCTGGATGGTCCAGTTGAGGCCACCGATTTCGCTCAAACTTTGCATAGGAGCTAATTTGGGATGCTGATTATGATTCTACTAACCTTTTCTCATGGGGCGAACCCAGATCACCCACACTGCTACTTGGATGGTCCAGTAAGGTCACCGATTTCGCTCAAATTTTGTCTACGGAGGTTGTTTGGGGTCCTGAGCACGATGGTGATCCTCGGTTTTCGGCAACATTGTGCTCAGGACCCCAAACCGTTGATGAGTGAAAATTGTGTATTTAGCTTATAGAATGACTTGGGGTGGCCAGCCGCTATACCGAGTCAGTGTCTTCATCTTCGCAGAAAAGTATGGTAGCAATTTACCCGACCCCGGAAGGACGGAAGGCTTGGTTAGCCCGGTGGAGGTCTATCGCTCGACCGGATGTCAGTAGCTCCTCTTACCGTTGCACGACGCGCGCCTTAAACCCAGATAAGGACGAAAAAGAAGTAAGGAAAAAAGAACTGGACAAGCAACTGACAGGATGTCAACAATCGTGAATAGTATGGTCTCAATGCGACCGAAGCACAACTGACCGCCACCGCATTGATCACACCGGTGGAGATGGGTTGCTATTGCAATCGACGGGCAGAAAAAAAGCAGCCTCATTCAGAGCCCACCACAGCGCACACTGCTTTTTCGAGTATCCTGATTTCGTGTTAGTACGCAGTAACTGATCCCCTAACCAGACAAGACCATCCGAGATCCAACTGGTATCACTGAATGCAATCCAGATAATCCAGCCGCTGTCACAGGTAACCTTTGTACTGTTCCAGCAGCGAATCAAACAACGGATCGTTCCACAGGCTTTTCGCCAGCATGTACCTAAAACGGGCAATAGTACTGAATACCCCACAATCAGCATACGTAACCAAACCGGAATTCTATAGAATTGTAAGTATTGCGCTACAACATTGTGTAAAAGCACAATAAGGTTTAATTTAATTTCAGTCAATTAGCGCAGAGAAACAAAGCTTCTGGCTCTCTCAATGCACACTTCAGTTCTCAAAGCGGTGTTCCTAATAACATATTCTTGGCTCCTCCCACATTGGTTAGCGTTCCACGGAACTCCGGCAAATTATAACTCACGCTTCATAAAACCTATAGCGGTTCTGTGCCGACTGTTGAAAAAGATGACCGATAGCTCAGAATGTTGTGAGGGGTCAGAAGAACCCCTTGATGGCGTTGATACACGCATCGGATGTAATGAGCAGCAGCCCTCCTTCCATCCCGGCACGAAAACCGACGATGGAGGCACTATTACGGTCATAATTTGACAATTACTGCATCATTATCTCGAAGCCTTCTCAGGTCCTATTGATGGCCTAAAAACCAAGAGACATCACGGTACTTGGATAGGAACGAGCCACAGTTTCGAATCCTGTTTTACACGCGATTTTTGCTACGATCCTAGCCGTGATGCGACAATCATATCATACCGATTATCTTCATTACAGCATCACTACAGCATTTTTTGAGTCCAACGGTCTACGAAACGACCTTACTTGACTTCTTCATTTGAATTACTTGAATAGAGCAATTCTTTGATAACCATACCTGTCTCAAAATAAGTGACTTCGAATAATTTTCACCTCTTGCGAGGATACAGAGAGAAAACCGTTCACAACTAACCACTGCTTTTCGGTGATTTCATGCTCTCCTGTCGAAAATCGGTCTTTTGGTAGTTGAGCGAGGATCACTCGTAATCTTCGCATATTTTTGTCAAAATCCACGATTTCTTGCGAATCAAGCAATTTCTCGGCGGCAACCACCGATGCTGAAACAACTATTTTAAAAATAACATAAAATATTTTTGCTCACATAAATATTTGAAGGAGGTAAATGATGCCTACGTGGAACAACAAGCCTAGTGACGCTAAAAACACTAAAATTTAAAAAGCAAAAGGGACCTTCGCATTCGCGTTCATTTTTATCGCCACCGACGATGCGGAGACTCAACAAGGAATAGCACATTCATAACCTGCGAGACCTAACATCTAATAATAAGGGTAAAAGTAAAGGTGTGACGTTGATCAGCCCCCGAAGGACGCGCCTCCGCAAACGTGTTCCATCCAGAATCATAGAGGCATTGTGAATGCGTACTCAGCCTATACAATGGTTTACGGAAGTCAGCCGCTATACCAAGTCATTGTCTTAACTTCACACAAGTATGATACCAATTTACCTTACCCTGTATGGATGCATAAAAGTTTGGATAGCCCACGCGGAGATCAATCGCTCATCCGTGCGGATGTCATAAACGCCTCTTACCGCTGCACCACGCACACCCATGTAAATAATAAGGCTAATGAAACACACAAACAAATTTCACAGGACTGGTCACTCATACTACTCAAAAATGGACACATTCGATAATGGACCGTTTTTGGCAATTTAGGCCTGAACACTTAGATCATGACTTGAACCAATTGTGAGGCTCTATTCCGCCCTACATCATGCAGGTTCTTCTATGTATCTCCGAGGAACCTTACAAGCTACCTTGGCCATACTACGTCAACGTGTTCAGCCACCGAGATAAGATAAGCAGATGAATGCCCGCCAAATAGTGGCACAAAAAACTAAAACAATAGAAAATACAATTCTTAGAAAGTGAAGACATACGAGGAAAGGAGCCAGACAAGCTATCCTTCCGCGGCTTGATATCAGCGAGAGGAAAAACCGCAAACTCATCATCAGCACTGACTCGAATTCTGGAAATGAAAGTTCGTCTCAACTCTTCAGTACTTGTTGTACAACTAGCATCCACATAAAAAAAAGCTCAGAGCTCCGTGCTAAGAATCCACTTGTATGATTTTACAGGAGAGGGTTTTGATATTTTTCCTCGTGGAAGTCCGAGGTACACCATGCGGCACCTAACTATTATACCTTAGTCATTAATGATCGGCTTAAACGTTGATGCAACACATTACGGTTCTTCTGCAACTAGGGACTCTAGGTCATTCGGTAGCCTTCGTTGTTAATCTTCTAGAAAACGGAGAGAATGGCGGTCAACAAAGGCTTAGTACTAGCTGCAAGACTATACTACATCTTCCTCTTATGCAATTCACACCATTGCCCTTCCGCTAGTAATTGCAATTCGAGCATAACACAAGATGTACCAACGATAAAAACAGATGTATCCTGTACCTCCTAGAATCGCTGAAAAATCCTCTCAGCAGAGCAGCGCGTTGTTTGAGAACCTCTGAGGAGAAGTCGGCGGATTTTGCTCGCGTATGCAACATAACTGCAACATCACATGATATTGCGATACACTTTTTCATTTTGACTTACCAGCTATGGTTTACATATGGTTTAAAGGAGTTAATGTGAAAAAGATTGGACGTTCAGGTTGTGCATCCGTATAATAACAGAGATTACGGAACATTTCCACGGAAATGCACTTAAAATTAAACGAATAAAGTGACAAATGGATAAATTAGCTTTGGTCACGTTAATAATAATGAGAGCAAGGATAATTTGAATCCTGTCTGACCTCTAGATACGATTGCAGGTGGAAGTGTGAAATGACAGAGAGGGAATGGCGAATGTAAGGGAGTAGAGCTTGTTTGCAGTACAAGAGAGCAGCAACACAAGTAAGCCCTTGATCTCAATAACAATACACTAGAGAGCAAAACATGTGCATCTTTTCTATAACAAAACGAATATCCTTTAACCGCAATACACTCGAAACACCATAGAATACTGATTCAGGGTGTGTTTCACACTGCTCAGTTAATTACACCGCAAGTGATCCTTATGTCACACTAAAGCGCAGCTCCACGACTCACAGTTGTGCAAAAACAAGCGCGTTTCCTACTACACATTACCTCAGGAAGTCATATCTAAATGTGAACATATGCAATTTTAGCGTACTTATTCCAGCAAAAAATCTATACAAGTCACTCCTGGATTAAGTGTCATTATGCGTGCTATAGCGAAGTAAATCAGCAAAAGAAAGCTATATAATGAAAAGGAAAGGCAGTCAAAGTCATTGATGACATCACGTACCCAAATTAACTTTTCGTGTAGCATTATAATGCGGGATCATGTCGCTAACGTGTTCAAAGTTGGCACGAAACATTTCAGCTGTGCGAACAATCTGAATACGAAGAAATAATTTAAACGTGAAAAAGAACAAATAAACTAGAAAGAGAACGCAATGCTTATATTTTACAATTTCAACTTAAAGAAACTAGTTCAAGAAAGCCGACTCGAAAAGGTCTCAGAAGGTGCGGCGGAGAAGATACTTATTAGTTTAGTCTGAACCTACCTTTATCAATTCGATATCGATGAACCAATCCGTGCAAACGAGCACGGTGTGTGAGATTTGAATAAGGAACGCTATCAATTTCACAATCTGAAAATAAAGTTGTCAACTTGAAAAGGTGAAAACGTATTCAGAAATTTGGGTCAACTCTTCTTTTTTCACTTGTTATCAGCCTGGACTTTACGTTTCTTCAAACGGTGCTTAGCGAGCGTATAAAATAGTAAAAACCATAATAAAGATAACAAATAAGCAGCAAATCATGCGATGTCGAGTGAAAAGTCTTTTTTACGAAAATGATAGGAGGAAGCATACAACAGACTTTTTGGGAAATGATAAGAGGAAGTCTACAATTAAATGTGCTCTTAAACTATCCCGAATTACTATTCAAGCTACCTCTATGTAGTTGTTGATAGCGTAGCGCCCATCAGATAAAGACGATCTGCTGTACCTCAGTGTCTCGTCCAGTACGGAAGCACAATTGGTCGCCTAAATGAACGACACTCCAAAGGAATCGAAGGGCTAGTCTGTGGGCGTATCCTCGATAATCCATCCGCTCGGGTGAAATCTACCCGAGCGGACGAATTACTCCCGCGTGGGTGGATTCTACCCGAATGGACGAGTAAGTGATTATTTGAACTAACTTATCTGGAGATTTTCTTCAACTTTTGTACGGTATATTTAACAACTTAACAAATCAATGAATTGGAAACAAAAGCATGTAAATGGGGAGACTGATGTTACTGACATGGAACAAACAAGATTCCTAAAAATCCTCATATCTTTGCGAAAAAAAAATCTCCACACCTTACTTTCATAACACAGAACTAAATGAAATGACGTCGTGTTGTAAATGTAAAACTGGAAATATAAAACATGGGTGAAACTGCCCTTCAGCTGTTCTCTCATGGAAGATATACCTGAAAACTGCCAAGTCACAAATAATCACGGATTCCGCCCTTACTCGTCCATTCGGGTGGAATCCACCTACGCCAAATGGGTGATGGCTCGGGTACAATCGACCCGCTCGAATAGAATATATCCGCGCGAAGTGGACCGAGCCCCCGAGCGGGTGGACTGCACCCGCCGCTAAGAGATGAGCATATGGGCCCTGCAATGGTACCTGGCAATCAAGGAAAATCTGCTTAGATTTGGTGATGTAAGCATGGATTTTGGTGGTTTGATGACGCGAACTTTCCAATGCTTCACGCGATGCCGGTCGAAATATGTACTGCCTGAAGTAACTCTAATCACTCACTTCAAAATATTAAGTGCGCAAGCTCGAAGATGAAGCTACTCACCTGTACATATCTTGGGAGTTATTGCCACCGATCATACTCAAAATCGTCGACTTTCCTGCACCTTGTGGACCAATCGCAGATATTATGTTGTAGTTGTTGTTCTCGCTACTCAGGAACTCCTATAAATTTACTGCAGATTAACTCTAAAGTTGGGCGCGAGTGGTGCAGTGGTAAGAGGCGCCACTGACACCCGCACGATTGCTCGATCCTCGCCCGAGTCAACCAAGCCTTCCATCCCTCCGGAATCGGTAAATTGGCACCAGACTTTTCTGGGAAGGTAAAAACTGACTTGGTATAGCAGCTGGCCCCCTCATTGTATAGGCCAAACACGCATTCATCAAGTCTCTACGATTCAGCAGAATTGAACACATTGTGGCGGCGCGTCCTTCGGGATTGATCAACGTCGACGCCTTTTCCTTTTTTACCTTCAACTCTAAGGCCCTTGTTATACCTTCGCTCACCCGCAGCGTAACTCGTCCATTCAGTATCAGACACCGTGGGGCCAGACACGTTTGTACGAGTTATCACGGTGACGCTGGCGTGGTGACGCTCACGGGCTGTTATGCACACGCTCGCGTACCTTCCACGCTCTGGTCGCTGCGCCTTGCACTGCGTTTGACCCTTTCGCTGGGGGTGGGTCGATCACCTCGCGCATTGCTCTGTATGCTTCGGGCGCGTGCGTGCGTGCGTCGCGTGCTCAGCGTCTGAGGTTAGCGGCGCACGCGATCACCGCTCGCAAGCCGCTGACGCTCACCGCGAGCGAATGTATAACAAGGGCCTAAGACCCTTCTTATACACTTGTTCCCGATCGCCGATCGCCAGCGATCGGGGAACGCAACTCGTACAGATCGTGCCAGGACGGTTCAAAACGCCACCACGCATGACAGCCTCGGGACGAAATGGCTCAACGGCCACACTTCCTCTGGCGACGGTCGCCAACCCTCGGCGACTGGACCCTGTTATAGCTCCATCGGCCGATCGCTGTGCTGGGCACGGCGACCGGCGATCGCCAACCTCAACGGATGGTGGTTTTCGCGCAACAACAGCGCAAAAACGCGCTCCAATGTGACCGATCGCCGGCCGTCTCCGTACCCGATCGGCGGTCGCCCGCGATCGGCGATCGGGAACGGATGTATAACAGAGGCCAAAGCTAATAGAAAGATGAATGGGACCAATATCGAAAACCCTGCACTAGGCATCTTATGCATTTTCTAACATGAATAAAGACTGTATAGAGGGTAAATACTAACGCAAAAGCTTTGAATCAGTGAAAATGCAATAAGTATTATTATTATTATTATTAGATAAGACAGAGTGCCCAACCAGTTCAACCTGGTGGACCTGTGGCATAATGAAGCTTTGGGCAGAATGACTATTAACTGCTTTAGGTTCCGCTAAATGAGAGAATTTGCGCGAGGTATTGAGTGGTAGCTTACCTACGGAACCGGATAATTTCAAAAAATAGGGACTGAAGACCCGACAACCAATTAGGTTTAGAACTCGAATCTTTACAAAGGACAAAATGTTGATTATTCGTAAATCGATGGATTTTCTGCAGCAAAAAAAAAACAAACAAAGCAACGAGCAATGAGACACAGGACTTGAGCTATGTTTCATTGCTAGCACACAGATCAAACCCTCGGAAGGGGATGGGGAGGAGACTGATTGGAACCCTGCCTGACCGTATTTGGAACATAATAAGAATAGCAACAGCTTCCCTTGCCACAGTAATGTCATGCAGAGCACAACATTTTCGTTCTTACAGCAGCATTTGACATTTGAATATAAATGGCATTTTAGCACTTCCCCAGAACTTTATGAGCAAAATGTTTTCTTGAACGCATACGGACATTTGCTCCTGAAACGCTTCTTTTTTGAGGCGACAAAAATTTAAAAAATCAGGTTATCAGTTTGCAAATTGAGCACGATGGAGTGAGCTTATGATAACCATAATAAATCCTACGAAACCAGCGAAAAACCAATTTGCAAGAAAGGCCGGAGAAAAATGATCAAATGGAGAATAACTGATGGAACTTATAAACAAAGGGACCTACCATGAACTGATCGCAAATATCCATGCTGTCACTGATAAATTTTACACCATCAACCATGCTGGTCTCCTTTGTAAGAATCGTAGGTCCTTGTTCTTTCCTTCCCCTCTCTGGTGTAAGGGCATGCGCTAGATTCCTTGAGGCCAACAATACGCCTGCAAAACCTTGGCCACCTTCACTAGACGGAGAAAAATCTGGAATGCTGATGATGACCATGGACAACTTGAAGCACGAACACTGGATGACAGAAAATCATTACGAAATGACAGCGGAGTCGAGTTTATAAGCATAAACAAAGAAGATAATTTAATGACAAAAACATCGTTGACCCTTACATACTGGAGTGAACGGCACTCACCGCTTTTGCGATCCTTTGGCTGCACATTGTTGGACCGTTGCTCTCTGCTAGACGTAGTATCATCCTCGTCCCTTCTTGGGAGAAGCAACTGGACACCGCCCACACGTGAAGCAAGGGAATCGACGTCATCCTAGACAAGAATTGAGGGAATGCAATTCCACCACGACGCGGAAAATGGGTCGACCTGGGTTGCATTTCATTAATTCGTAACTGTGACACACTTACAAGGAGTCCATCTCAGGGTGTGCCAAGCTTTCGTGATGCAACTTTTACAGGATGTAGGGTCCCTTGTAGGTACTCGAAAACCATACTTCATTTTTTCTCTAGGCACCTCTGTGATGGGAAAAACGGCCGCCGAAAAAATGGAAGCCGAGCACATCACACAGACCGCGCGTGCTCATTATAGGCCGCCATAATCGCAGGAACGTGACAACTTGGCGCAGTGGTAGCGGGGCGGCCTCTTGTGTGGAGCTTGTGAGTTCGGTCCCGCATCATGCGTATGCTTTTGCACTCATCCGGCTTTTGTTATTATATGCTTGCGTAATCACTGGATGCAATTTCAACATGATTAACGCTTTTTGTAAGTACATAGGACGTATTCGTGGACTTGTATGAGTTACTTCCCTATGGTTCGGACCTGCACGTCATTAAATCACCGTAGATACTGCAAATGTACACGAATACTCTGAAACTAATGTCAGATTCGTGATCAGCGATCCAAATTACCCCCACATGCGAAGTTTGGACGAAATCGGCTGTTTTGATCCAGGCACCTCACTAACCCACCCTTACCATAGCTAGCGCTCACCAGCCCAAACACAACCAAACCAACCATACGACACCCTTACCTGTTGCGAATCACGAAACTAGTGTCAGATTCGTGATCAGCGACCCAAATAACCCCCACATGCGAAGTTTGGGCGAAATGAGTGACCATGATGTCTCGAGCCTCGCGTCAAGTGTCGGTAGGGTTGCCCAAGGTTCAGTCTCTAATGAACCACTGGTGATATTTTGCCACCATTTAGACTCTAGCTGTCAGAAAATCTTCAGCATCCACTGCCTTCGTCCCAGGAACTGCCTGGAAGTCTCACCTAAACTGTTGATCATGAATTTTATTCTCGTTTCGTGAGCTCTGACTGGTGAGCGCTAGCTATGGTAAGGGTGGGTGAGTGAGGTGTCTGGGTCAAAATAACCGATTTGGACCAAACATCGCATGTGGGGGTTATTTGGGTCGCTGATCATGAATCTAACATTACTTTTTGAATTTGCGTCCGTTTAAGGTAAGTTAGGGTGGATATTGACTGTGTGATGTGCTTGCCTTCCATTTTTTCGGCAGCCGTTTTTCCCATCACAGAGGTGCCTAGAGAAAAAATGAAGTATGGTTTCCGAGTACCTACAAGGGACTCTACATCCTGTAAAAGTTGCATCACGAAAGCTTGGCACACCCTGAGATGGACTCCTTGTTAGACCCCACTCACACTTTAGCTGCAGCAGTGTTGCCGCAACGATGAAGGGGCCAGTACGCAGGGCATAGCAGCCCCTTCATCACAGCTACAATGTGTAGTGTAAGTGGGGCCTTCTTCTGCTGTAGGGAGACCGAAATTTGACAGCATAGTTAGCTTCGTTTCGAAATCAACACAATTTTGAATCGCAAACAACAAAAGTGTGTTTCGGTGATAATTTTAGAGGGTCGTAAAACAGCCAATCCCGGACAATAAAACTACATGCATACATACAGTAGCAGTGAAAGTGAATTCGGGACCAATAAAACGCTGCGGCGAGAGACCCACGGCATCTCAATTCGCATACAAAACAGGCAACGAAAGGCGCTCTGTATTATAGATTCTTCAACAAAACAATCGAGTCGGAACCGCCTTTCATCTTCAGTTTTCCATGGGAAGCGAGAAAAGTTGTACAGATTGACTGAAACTCACCCAAGTGATATTTTCAACATCCAATAAAAGGTTGGGTGTGTGGTTAGCAACCATCTCTATCTGCTTCAGGAGAAACGAAAACAGTTCTACAAAGCACATACTTGCCGTAGCGCGAGGCTCGTACAAGCTAACAAATCAGGCAAAAAACCGTCATCTGGTAGTCAGCCAAAAGTTCGGTAACAAACTCCAAATTCAAACTATATGACATAAATAACCTCTCAAAGGGACAAAGTTTCGCAGAAATCACCATACCAATGCGGTGCGTAATTTATCATGATCTGCTGTCATTCTAAAAACTGACTTCGGTTCGGGATGAAAATTACCAATACAACACGGCACTGAAGTTCGAAAAATCGGACACATTTGGATGCGTTTTGAAATATGGTTAGCAATGTGTCTGAAGCTTGGTTATGGATTGAAACGAACAATGCACTATAGAAAGCACTATAGAAAGAAAACCATCTAAACTACGGGATCAAATACATCGTAAGCTGCTGGGAACAATGAGGCAGTACGTACTACTGAACAATTACTGAAAACTATCGAGCGTTGCAGAAGGTTGTGAGACCAACGGGTCAATATATAATACAAAGCAAAGAAAAACGGTAAAAATCTCAGAAAACAGCTTACGGCGTCGTCGGCACGGCGGGTCGTAGTGCTGCTGTTACCAAAGAACGCAGCGTCGCGACTCTGTCTGGACCATCCACGATATGAATTCTGATCCCCGCGTTTGCCACGCATGATCGTTTACTATAAAATCAATGCTGAGGTAACACTGAACTATTAAAATTATAATGATTAAATCATCACGTATAAAAAGGTGCACGTAGATGAGTGTGTTGGAGATACTGGCGCTGGTAGGGCGAAACTTGGTCTTGAAGTACCTTGCACACTGATTGGAAATTCAACCTTTTCGAGGTAATGTTCACGAATCCTACACGAATTATTCGGATTTCACTTGAAGACCGCACATTTCGCTACTGAAGACCAAACCTAGCGCGGCGGAACCCCCTTCGCCCAACACTCACAGGCCGGATTGGTTGGAACAATGTTGGAGAATGTGGAGAGATCCGACTGAACTTCGGCAAAGAAGGGCACTTGATAAAAGTCCGTTATAGTTAGGCCAAAACCTTTTTCCTCGAAACTTCGCCTAGTGGGCTATTTGAGGTACTGATCATAAATCTGGGGTCCGTTTCCCGAGTTTATGCCATGGATTATCCACATCGCTCACAGACCTAGCAGGGTGGTCGATCTAAATCTATCAACTTGCTTCGCCCTTCGCTTAGGGTGGTCGTTTTGCATGTTGATAACGATGCGACGTTTGTTTTTGAACATAGGACGAGGACCTCCCATATCGGTAAATTTGGTGGTCGGGCTAATACCATAGATTTGGCTGAAATTCCGCCCGAACAAGTTCCTTCGGCAGCGGATATCCTTTTCTCAGATTTCTATTAATATAGACAGATTTGGATGGGTACTCCTTCGTAGCACCATGCTGACCCCGCCCCACGTCACTGTCACCCGTCACCGTTACTAACCTAAACCTATTCGTAACGGCCGAAAGCGGGGGAAATTCAAAAAGTCAACATGATCTTAATCAGTATGAAACATACCCCCTCTGCACAAAGTTTGAGCCAGATGGAAACCACAGGTCCTACCATCCCTTAACAATATTGAGGGTATTCGATTTAAATTCGCAAAACGGACGCCAGATTCATGATCAATACTTCAAATATTCTTATTCGTCGAAGATCGAACAAGATTGTGCCAAAAAACCTCACCTCCAGCTGACCAGTGGAAATCCATAAGGGAAACGAAAAAAAGTAGTCAACTATATGTAAAAGTGAACCCAGCATGAAATTAAACACTGACAAGAAGTAGAACTTTATGGTCGTTCGGTCACTACCCATAGACGATCATCTAATAAAGAAATTCTTCAGAAATGTCGGGCAACTCAACCAGACACAACTGCCGTCACAAGTAGTCAGCAAATACAGTGAAAGCGGCTCACTTAGACTGAACGCACCTCCTGTATCAGAAAGATCTTAAGGTATGAGACTAAGTGTAATTGCCAGGGGTGTAGGGAAATTTTTTTTCAAAAAAGCGGAAGGCGGAAGACGGAACGGAAATGGCCGGAAACCGGAATGCTAACACGGAAGCCGGAAATAGTGCAAAAATCACTAAATCATTGGAATTTAGCCAAAACTGGGCCACAAAAAGTTTTCTCTAGGTTTCTTACGGTACCCATAGAGTGCTCGTTTTGTTTCCACTAGAATGTGTCTATTATTTTAGTGAAGGTGTTCAACGTTCGGTGATAGCTTCAAAGTAAACGGTGGAAATTCATCTTTATAAACTTTATTATAAGGCGAAGACAAGTACGTAGAGAAAGACTTTCTTAGCGTGGTAGACAAGAGTGCTTTCAAAATAGAATTAAAAGCCTAAAACGAGCACGTAATGGTGGAGAAACAGCGGTTTTTTCATGATTCGGGGAGACAGGCTTTGTCTCAGATCGTTTACAATGAAACCAGCAGTGGGAAACAATCTCTCGCACTCGGACGACGTGGCAGGTGCCGACAAATACGTCATTGCAAGTTTTCTTAGGAGGGGGGGGGGGCGTGTACTCCGCTGCATTGGTTTCATTCTACCAGAATTCGAGTGGATCGCATCGACATCAGCACAATAACTTCAGTCTCCATGTTGTTAGCTAGCTCAGTGGAGGTCTTCGATTTCTTCTTCCGTTTCCGTGTTCCGCCCAAAAACAAAGCGGAGCACGAAACGGAACGGAAGGGCCATAAACGACCGGAAACCCGAATTCGGAACACGGAAACGGAAGTTCCGCACACCCCTAGTAATTACACAAGAATAGCGAATGAAGAAGAAGCAACCGAATGAACGACGATGGCGCAACGAGACGGAGACGCGGCGCAGGTTCTGCCCCACCCATCCACGTATGAGGTGTTGCGGACGAGTTGCCCGCGAGAGAAACAGATGACGGAGAATTCGAAACAACACGATTCCAAGCGAATTTCACCAATTTTCAACTTTATTTAGCTTTCTGAAGAGGCTGTGGATGTAGACTTCTCGTGAAAGGGTTATTATGTATTCGACAACGATTCTGACGTGTGCTTTTCGAATTTCCGGGGTATTCGTTCGTTGTCACTGATTTTCTAAGAGCAGTTTTTATTGGAAATCTCATACTCAACTGGTCTCATCATCCCTCCTCAAACATAATCTTTGAGGGTTATTTGGAAGGCTCTGATGTCTATCATTTTTTTGTCCCATTTCCGCCCGTATTGTTCTGATGCGGTTAGATCAAAATCATCGACCCTTCTCCAACTTTATACAAAACCACTGCAGTACAGGATCATCGATTTCGCTGAAACTTCGTCTGTGGGGGTTCTCTGGTGTCCTGAACACGAATCTGTGATCGTCGGTGATCTTGACTGGACCACCCAAGTAGCGACGACGTGAAAAACGGACAGCAGATTCACAATCCGTCCCTCAATCACTTTCTGTGCAACGTTTCAGCGAATTTCGACAACGAAAAAAAATCAAATAACTCTCGAACCGGCTCGGTGGCCACGATACCATCACCATCGTTTATCTGGACCTAACTGGGACGAAATGGGCCCAAATGGGCCGCAACCTGAGAAACCAGATTCACAATCGGCATCCAAACCACACCTCCAGATAAAGTTTCAGACAAATTCAGCATGGATCACCCTGCTAAAACCTGGATGGTTTTCATGCAAAAAAAAACAAATGCATAATGAGCCCTAGAGCACGTTGAAGAGGGCTTGGAATCGTTTTTCCCTCTGGAGTAAATAAAGAATTCCAATGTCGTTTTGAGCTTAAAGAGAAACCACTTTGAATCTCTTGTTGGTTGTCATGTAAATGTGCTGAAAGGGAACATTTTTTCATAGTGGATGCAGTCGTTTAATAGATGTTTCAGATGGAGCATGGCGCTCAAGAATCCACCTCCTCTACGTCCCAGTTCTACTCTGGACGCACTCCAGCTGAACACCGAGAGGAAGTTGCGGGTCGTGAGACCAGAAACATGGAAGGCTTAGTAAGGCTTGCAGCAATTTATGGATTTGTTTGTGATCCTTCCACTTATGGAAGAGCCGTTTTCAGAGTTTTGACGACGAACAAGTTGAAAAATTCTTCAACGTCTCGGAAACGGTGCAGTGGATAAAAGATAACAGATACACTCGAGTGGCACTTCAGCTTCCAGATCATTTCTTGCGAAATGCAGCTCGTCTCGCCAGGATTATTGAGTCAGAAACAGGAGCGAAGGTGTTTATTCTGGCTGATACATCATATCGAAGGTAATTTTTGTCACTTATTAATTTATGGATGCGAAAATACTCACTTTACATTCACATTGGCAGTTTTAGGCAGGTATATACTAGAAATATTGAAAGAAAACACCTCTCAACGCACTTCCATTGAAAGTTGCGTGAAGTTTGGGATTATTTTTCGCTCAACACCAAATACGCAGCCCAAATGTATTCCCAACTTCTTTCCTTCTTGTTTTTTGTCCTTTGAAAAGTGAAAGCGAGCACTGTCTCATTGTATTGTATTGTTTATTACATGTAATCGGGACATGCAACCACAACAAAGCAAAAAGGCAACAATACAGAACCACTGAAAAGTAAAAATTAAAGAGTAGACAAAGGAAGGAGGAGCTATTAGGAATGAGGAATAGGACTACCTAGATCGGCGGAATCGTCGGATGAGGCACCACTGGATTTAGTTGAGGATTTGAACGCTTGAGCAGACTTTGATACGCCCTACCGGCCCTATGAACAAAAAAGTTTGCTCTTACCGAAGTCCTGACCAACGGAAGAAAGATTTTAGTTGACTGACCCCTAGTCCTGGAAGTATGCAATTGAAAGAAATTACCCTTGACTTTGAGACGGCCTAGGAGAATTTTACGAACAAGCAAATGATCAAACATTACCCTTCTAGATTCCAATGAGGCGAGCCCGAATGACAGACTTCTTTCCCCTACTGGAGGTAGAATTCTGTAATCAAGACCCCTGGTCCTTACTAACAGTTTCCTTGTGAAACTGTTTTGGATAGATTCAAGCATATTAATAAGCAACTTCTTTTTGGGAAAAAATATGGGTGTACCATATTCTAGAATGGGACGAATATACATTTTGTAAGCCTTCACTAAAACGCTGGGGTTATTCGTACGCAAGGCTCGAAAGAGATTAAGTAACTGGAAGTTGGCTTTTATTTTCAAAGACTTACAGTGTTTGTCAAATTGGAGCTTATTATCGTAGGAGAAGCCTAAGTCGGTAACTTCAGTGACAACCGATATACAGTGTCCATCCAGCACATAGCCAAGATGAGGGTTGTTACTTCCCAAATGAAGAATTTTAGTCTTAGCCGGAGACAATGGAAGCCTCCAAGTTTTGGACCAGTCAAGTAGAACATCGAGAGCTCTCTGAAGTGAACCGTCAGGGACATCTGGAGGAAAACTGGCATAAATCTTAAGATCATCGGCAAACATTTTGCAGGAACATCCTAAATTGGAGACTAGCCTCGGGATATCATAGGTAAAAATATTGAACAGAACGGGCGCGAGGACGCTGCCCTGGGGAACCCCACTGGGTGCAGGAGTAGCATTGGATAGTTTCCCATTGACAAGAACTCGAAAAGATCTGTCTGTAAGAAATGATTGGATCCATTTGATGATTCTGGGGTGAATACCTACCATGTGAAGTCTGGAAGCCAGTTTCAGATGGTCCACTTTATCGAAAGCTTTTTGAAAGTCCAAAAATATAACGTCGACTGCCTCCTGGTTTTCAAGAGAGACGGTCCAATCATTGAAACATTCCAACATGTGGGTTACCGTGGATTTCCTCCTGGTAAATCCATGCTGGTCAGCCGAGATGATATCATTATCTTCAAGATGCTTAATCAGCCTTTTCTTAACAATCTTCTCGAAGACCCGTGCGAAGGGAGATGTGAGACTAATGTGTAGTGTACCTCCAGTACAGTAGAGAAGAGGAGGCCTTTATCCGAGCAGATCCAACCTAACCGGGCTGACCGGTTTTTATACTTCCACAACACTTTGATAACCGTTGAGTGATAGTGATGCGGACAACCTATTGCGTTGATTACTTTCAAGTGATAGTGGTACATACAACACAACACCTCCCCTTTTTTTTAAAATAGGTTCTACGGCGGAAAAGGTGTTGAATACAAAAAAAAAATAACTCAACAATCAACAACTACACAAAATCATCTACATTGTGAAACGGTTCGGTGGGCGACGTTGTCTTGAGGATCTGCGGATCGGTAGTGGCGCGAATGTTACCTTCTTTCGTTTCCGACTTTGAATTTCATTTCGACCATCAGTTGATCCTTCGATCGTTCTTTGTTGTTCGCTATTGTCTTCAACAGTAGTATCAGAGGTCTCCTGACTCGGTACAATCACCTTTTGATCTTCGTTGCTCTGACCAGTAGATTCACCAACATTATCTAGGATACTTTCTGTAGTTGTGGGATTGGTCTCAAATAAATCTAACAAGAGATCTCGTGAGTACGTTTCATCAATATTATACCTGGGTACGGTCTTACGCATCTGATTTATGTGCCTGGAGACACATTTTCCTCCTATGTCGACTTCAAATGTTACACTTCCTGTTCGCTTCACAATCTTTCCTTCAGTCCATTTGTAGTTTGAGGGTCCTTGGTACGATTTAACCATTACATAGTCACCGGGCAAAAATTGTCGATGTTTCACACCATTCCTGCGATTGAACTGTGTCTCCATTGACCTTCTGTGCTGAACAGCAAAGTCGGTTTCTGTCTGCTCTCTCGTGGGTACCAGCATGCTCAATTTGGTCCTTAATCTTCTTCCCATGAAGACTTCGGCAGGACATCTTCCTTGGAGAGCAGCGTTTGGTGTAGTGCGATATGCCAACAGAACAGTATTCAAGGAGTCGGTGTCAAGGTTATCGGGAGAGCTCTCCTCCCCTTTTAACTTTTTGATCCCTCTTTTTAGAATATCGACGAATCTTTCTGCTTGACCGTTGGACTGAGGATGATATGGTGGTGTTCTTACATGAATTACACCTCGTTCTTCACACATCTGCTTGAATACGTCGGATGTGAACTGCGTACCGTTGTCGCTTACGAGCGTCTTCGGATTCCCATATCTTGCGAACAATTCCTTTAAAAGCTTCACCGTTGTTCTAGCCGTTATATTCTTCACTTCTAAAATTTCCGGCCATTTACTCATGGCGTCCACAACGACCATGTAATATGTTCCATTCATGGGACCAGCGAAATCTACGTGAATTCGTTCCCAAACTTCTTGTGGTGTCTTCCACGTTTGCAGGGGTACTTTTGCCGGCGATTTTGAGTGTAGTTGGCATTCGGTACAACTCTTCACAGTCTGTTCGCAATCTTCATCGATTTTCGGCCAATAAACGTAGCTTCGCGCTAATCCCTTCATCCTTACGATTCCAGGATGACCTCTATGTAGTTCACTGAGAACGTCCTTCCTCAGTAACTCTGGTACGACTACTCTGTCTCCTACCATAATACAACCTTGAACAATCGATAATAATTCACGTTGGTTATAGAAGTGCTTTACGTTTCCTTCCATAACTTTTGGCCATTTTCCACTATCGATGAAATTCTTGAGCTTCCGCAAAAGAACATCCATTTCGGTGTATTCACGGATACGATTTGCTGTCACAGGTAATTTTCGTATAGCGTCTGTAAGCACTCGATTAACGTCCTTCTCCACCGAGGCTATAACACAGTCTTCCTTTGTGAGAGGATGTCTTTGTATGAGTCTTGATAGTCCATCCGCCTGACCAAACGAGTCTGTCTTGATATACTCGATTTCGAAGTTATAACCTATAAGCATTGTCGCCCAACGTATTAAACGGTTGGCTGAATGGATTGGTACGCCTTTCTTGCTACCAAATATGGCTAGCAATGGTTTGTGATCAGTTCGCAGAGTGAAATGTCTTCCATATACATACTTATGGAACTTCTTGATTGCTTCGACGAGAGCCAGTGCCTCTTTTTCAATCTGAGCGTAGTTTTTCTCCGCGACTGTTAGTGATCTGGAGCCATGGGCGATTGGTTTCTCTGTCCCATCAACCATCTGATGCGAAATTACATATCCAATTCCATATTCGCAAGCGTCGGCGGCAACTATTAGTTTCTTCTTCGGGTCATAATGCGTCAAATTCAAATCTGACGCTAACATCTTCTTCAGATTTTGGAACGCTGTTTCGTGTGTGTGCTTCCATGTCCACTTTGCATCCTTCTGCAACAGAGCGTCTAATGGTCCACGCCTCTCTTTCATGTTTCGAATGAAGGACGAATAATATGTGACCATTCCTAAGAATGCACGTAATTGAGTCACGTTCTCCGGCGTAGGCATGTTGATTATAGCAGCAATCTTCTCGGGATTTGGGCGACGACCATCACGATCTATGATGAATCCGAGGAAATGAATCTCTGGTTTCGCGAATGAGCATTTCTCCAGTTTGACTCGAAATCCGTACTCAGCTATGCGCTCGAATAATGCAAAAAGATTCTTCCTGTGTTCTTCGAGAGTTGTTCCCATCACTATGAGGTCATCCAAATAAGCTGCTACTCCTTCAAGACCGGATATCATCTTGTTCATAACACTCTGGAATATGCCAGGAGCGGTCTTGATTCCAAATGGCATTCTTTTGTATCGGTATAGGCCCTTATGCGTATTGATAACGACCAACTCTTTGGCCTCGTCGGTCAACTCAATTTGAAGGTAGGCATCCGAGAAATCGATCTGCGAGAAGAACCTTCCACCATTCAACCGTGCGAAGATGTCTTCGGGAATGGGAATGGGATACTCGTACGCTTCTAAGGACTTATTTAGACCAGTTGAAAAGTCGGCACAAACTCGTATGTTGCCATTTGCTTTCCGCACACATACGATCGGAGCTGCCCATTCACTGTGGGTTATTGGTTCGATGACATCCATTTCCACCAAACGCTCGATCTCCTTTCCGACTATCTCCAGGGATGCGTGTGCGACAGGTCTTTTCATCTTGAACACAGGTTTTGCGCCTTCCAATAACTTTAATGAGGCTTTCTCCTTCGTGCACTTGCCTAGACCTTTTTGAAACACACTTCCGAATTTCTTCTTCAGTTCTGGTAGTAATTCGGTATCATCGGTGGTACTTACGTAGGCTACCATTCGTTCCATGTGATATGCCATATCAGCGTTCTGACGTATCCAATCGAGACCAATTAGGCTCTTGTGTGGGGTCACGTAGCAAGTACCCTCACCAATGGCGCCTTTCAGTTTGAACTGACATCTCAGTTCTCCTTTAATCTTCATGCGATTCCCACTAGCATCCTTCACGATTAAGCTAGTGTTTCTGAGTTTCGGACTGCCCAGTCGCTTCCATGCGTCAACGTTTAACATCGTGATATCTGAGCCAGTGTCCAGTTGAAACTCCACTTGGTGTCCTTGCACCTCCGCGGTTATATACTCTCGAATTGCGTTCACTCCAGCTTCTGCGCTTCCTGCTAGGGCGATCTGCTTGCAGTGCCTCTTCTGGTGTCTCTTCTCAGTCCTCGACTTGGATCTGTTTCGGTATTGTGTTGCTTTCACGCAGTACTTCTCTTTATGCCCATTTTGTTTGCACGAGTTACAAGTCCATTGTTTCTTGCGGCACTCTCGACTTGTGTGACCACTTTTGCCGCAGTTCCAGCATTCTATAGCTCGTGTAGGATTCTTAGATCCAGCTTCTATGTCGTTGACTTGTGTTGGGTTATCCTCTATCATCCTTGATGTTCTTAATAGCGTGTTGATCCGATCGCATTCTTTATACAACTCGTGTAGTGTCGGTCGTCGATTTTCTTTTGCTTCCTTATCCAAAAAGGCAAGCAATCTCGGTCGAATTTCTCGGTCCTTGTGTGATTTGAGGCCATAAATCCACAACAAGGACTTCAATCCTTCAGTGTCCAGCTCATTGAAGTTGGCATGTTCACACATTTCGTTCACTCTTCCAGTGTATTCCATGAAATCTTCTGATTCATGTTTCTCGACTTTGAGGCATTGATATCTTATTGTGAACAAAGATTTCCTGCTATCGAACATTTCTTTGAGGATATTTATCATCTCGCTGAATGGAATGTCTGATGGAGTTTTGGGAAGGATTTGACGTTTGTAGCGTTCAAACACTTCGACATTTAATTTCCCTAACAGTAGTCGGGACCTTGCGTCATCCGAAAGAGAGGCTCCATCCTTACTCAAAACATCCATATGGCGGTCAAACCAGCGAGTGAAGCAATGGTCCATGTCGGGGTCAAATGAAAATGTTGTCATCCGACCATGTAATTCAGACATTAATGTTGACTGACCTGGTCCAGCTTCATACTTCGGGCTTAATTCTCGTTCTCTCGTTATGGTGGCGACCATTTGTTGTAGTAGTTCCATTTGCTGGGCGTTTTGATGTTTCATCAGTTCCAGTTGTTGCGCACTTTGCTCCAGTAGTCGTTGAACCATGTTTGGATCCATGTCGATTTCGGCTTCGTCCGCGTAGATGATTGATCGCCAATTGTAGTGTACCTCCAGTACAGTAGAGAAGAGGAGGCCTTTATCCGAGCAGATCCAACCTAACCGGGCTGACCGGTTTTTATACTTCCACAACACTTTGATAACCGTTGAGTGATAGTGATGCGGACAACCTATTGCGTTGATTACTTTCAAGTGATAGTGGTACATACAACACAACAGATTAAGGTTAATTTCATTTCGACCATCAGTTGATCCTTCGATCGTTCTTTGTTGTTCGCTATTGTCTTCAACAGTAGTATCAGAGGTCTCCTGACTCGGTACAATCACCTTTTGATCTTCGTTGCTCTGACCAGTAGATTCACCAACATTATCTAGGATACTTTCTGTAGTTGTGGGATTGGTCTCAAATAAATCTAACAAGAGATCTCGTGAGTACGTTTCATCAATATTATACCTGGGTACGGTCTTACGCATCTGATTTATGTGCCTGGAGACACATTTTCCTCCTATGTCGACTTCAAATGTTACACTTCCTGTTCGCTTCACAATCTTTCCTTCAGTCCATTTGTAGTTTGAGGGTCCTTGGTACGATTTAACCATTACATAGTCACCGGGCAAAAATTGTCGATGTTTCACACCATTCCTGCGATTGAACTGTGTCTCCATTGACCTTCTGTGCTGAACAGCAAAGTCGGTTTCTGTCTGCTCTCTCGTGGGTACCAGCATGCTCAGTTTGGTCCTTAATCTTCTTCCCATGAAGACTTCGGCAGGACATCTTCCTTGGAGAGCAGCGTTTGGTGTAGTGCGATATGCCAACAGAACAGTATTCAAGGAGTCGGTGTCAAGGTTATAGGTCAACAATTGTAGTGTACCTCCAGTACAGTAGAGAAGAGGAGGCCTTTATCCGAGCAGATCCAACCTAACCGGGCTGACCGGTTTTTATACTTCCACAACACTTTGATAACCGTTGAGTGATAGTGATGCGGACAACCTATTGCGTTGATTACTTTCAAGTGATAGTGGTACATACAACACAACACCTCCCCTTTTTTTTTTTTTAAAATAGGTTCTACGGCGGAAAAGGTGTTGAATACAAAAAAAATAACTCAACAATCAACAACTACACAAAATCATCTACATTGTGAAACGGTTCGGTGGGCGACGTTGTCTTGAGGATCTGCGGATCGGTAGTGGCGCGAATGTTACCTTCTTTCGTTTCCGACTTTGAATTTCATTTCGACCATCAGTTGATCCTTCGATCGTTCTTTGTTGTTCGCTATTGTCTTCAACAGTAGTATCAGAGGTCTCCTGACTCGGTACAATCACCTTTTGATCTTCGTTGCTCTGACCAGTAGATTCACCAACATTATCTAGGATACTTTCTGTAGTTGTGGGATTGGTCTCAAATAAATCTAACAAGAGATCTCGTGAGTACGTTTCATCAATATTATACCTGGGTACGGTCTTACGCATCTGATTTACGTGCCTGGAGACACATTTTCCTCCTATGTCGACTTCAAATGTTACACTTCCTGTTCGCTTCACAATCTTTCCTTCAGTCCATTTGTAGTTTGAGGGTCCTTGGTACGATTTAACCATTACATAGTCACCGGGCAAAAATTGTCGATGTTTCACACCATTCCTGCGATTGAACTGTGTCTCCATTGACCTTCTGTGCTGAACAGCAAAGTCGGTTTCTGTCTGCTCTCTCGTGGGTACCAGCATGCTCAATTTGGTCCTTAATCTTCTTCCCATGAAGACTTCGGCAGGACATCTTCCTTGGAGAGCAGCGTTTGGTGTAGTGCGATATGCCAACAGAACAGTATTCAAGGAGTCGGTGTCAAGGTTATCGGGAGAGCTCTCCTCCCCTTTTAACTTTTTGATCCCTCTTTTTAGAATATCGACGAATCTTTCTGCTTGACCGTTGGACTGAGGATGATATGGTGGTGTTCTTACATGAATTACACCTCGTTCTTCACACATCTGCTTGAATACGTCGGATGTGAACTGCGTACCGTTGTCGCTTACGAGCGTCTTCGGATTCCCATATCTTGCGAACAATTCCTTTAAAAGCTTCACCGTTGTTCTAGCCGTTATATTCTTCACTTCTAAAATTTCCGGCCATTTACTCATGGCGTCCACAACGACCATGTAATATGTTCCATTCATGGGACCAGCGAAATCTACGTGAATTCGTTCCCAAACTTCTTGTGGTGTCTTCCACGTTTGCAGGGGTACTTTTGCCGGCGATTTTGAGTGTAGTTGGCATTCGGTACAACTCTTCACAGTCTGTTCGCAATCTTCATCGATTTTCGGCCAATAAACGTAGCTTCGCGCTAATCCCTTCATCCTTACGATTCCAGGATGACCTCTATGTAGTTCACTGAGAACGTCCTTCCTCAGTAACTCTGGTACGACTACTCTGTCTCCTACCATAATACAACCTTGAACAATCGATAATAATTCACGTTGGTTATAGAAGTGCTTTACGTTTCCTTCCATAACTTTTGGCCATTTTCCACTATCGATGAAATTCTTGAGCTTCCGCAAAAGAACATCCATTTCGGTGTATTCACGGATACGATTTGCTGTCACAGGTAATTTTCGTATAGCGTCTGTAAGCACTCGATTAACGTCCTTCTCCACCGAGGCTATAACACAGTCTTCCTTTGTGAGAGGATGTCTTTGTATGAGTCTTGATAGTCCATCCGCCTGACCAAACGAGTCTGTCTTGATATACTCGATTTCGAAGTTATAACCTATAAGCATTGTCGCCCAACGTATTAAACGGTTGGCTGAATGGATTGGTACGCCTTTCTTGCTACCAAATATGGCTAGCAATGGTTTGTGATCAGTTCGCAGAGTGAAATGTCTTCCATATACATACTTATGGAACTTCTTGATTGCTTCGACGAGAGCCAGTGCCTCTTTTTCAATCTGAGCGTAGTTTTTCTCCGCGACTGTTAGTGATCTGGAGCCATGGGCGATTGGTTTCTCTGTCCCATCAACCATCTGATGCGAAATTACATATCCAATTCCATATTCGCAAGCGTCGGCGGCAACTATTAGTTTCTTCTTCGGGTCATAATGCGTCAAATTCAAATCTGACGCTAACATCTTCTTCAGATTTTGGAACGCTGTTTCGTGTGTGTGCTTCCATGTCCACTTTGCATCCTTCTGCAACAGAGCGTCTAATGGTCCACGCCTCTCTTTCATGTTTCGAATGAAGGACGAATAATATGTGACCATTCCTAAGAATGCACGTAATTGAGTCACGTTCTCCGGCGTAGGCATGTTGATTATAGCAGCAATCTTCTCGGGATTTGGGCGACGACCATCACGATCTATGATGAATCCGAGGAAATGAATCTCTGGTTTCGCGAATGAGCATTTCTCCAGTTTGACTCGAAATCCGTACTCAGCTATGCGCTCGAATAATGCAAAAAGATTCTTCCTGTGTTCTTCGAGAGTTGTTCCCATCACTATGAGGTCATCCAAATAAGCTGCTACTCCTTCAAGACCGGATATCATCTTGTTCATAACACTCTGGAATATGCCAGGAGCGGTCTTGATTCCAAATGGCATTCTTTTGTATCGGTATAGGCCCTTATGCGTATTGATAACGACCAACTCTTTGGCCTCGTCGGTCAACTCAATTTGAAGGTAGGCATCCGAGAAATCGATCTGCGAGAAGAACCTTCCACCATTCAACCGTGCGAAGATGTCTTCGGGAATGGGAATGGGATACTCGTACGCTTCTAAGGACTTATTTAGACCAGTTGAAAAGTCGGCACAAACTCGTATGTTGCCATTTGCTTTCCGCACACATACGATCGGAGCTGCCCATTCACTGTGGGTTATTGGTTCGATGACATCCATTTCCACCAAACGCTCGATCTCCTTTCCGACTATCTCCAGGGATGCGTGTGCGACAGGTCTTTTCATCTTGAACACAGGTTTTGCGCCTTCCAATAACTTTAATGAGGCTTTCTCCTTCGTGCACTTGCCTAGACCTTTTTGAAACACACTTCCGAATTTCTTCTTCAGTTCTGGTAGTAATTCGGTATCATCGGTGGTACTTACGTAGGCTACCATTCGTTCCATGTGATATGCCATATCAGCGTTCTGACGTATCCAATCGAGACCAATTAGGCTCTTGTGTGGGGTCACGTAGCAAGTACCCTCACCAATGGCGCCTTTCAGTTTGAACTGACATCTCAGTTCTCCTTTAATCTTCATGCGATTCCCACTAGCATCCTTCACGATTAAGCTAGTGTTTCTGAGTTTCGGACTGCCCAGTCGCTTCCATGCGTCAACGTTTAACATCGTGATATCTGAGCCAGTGTCCAGTTGAAACTCCACTTGGTGTCCTTGCACCTCCGCGGTTATATACTCTCGAATTGCGTTCACTCCAGCTTCTGCGCTTCCTGCTAGGGCGATCTGCTTGCAGTGCCTCTTCTGGTGTCTCTTCTCAGTCCTCGACTTGGATCTGTTTCGGTATTGTGTTGCTTTCACGCAGTACTTCTCTTTATGCCCATTTTGTTTGCACGAGTTACAAGTCCATTGTTTCTTGCGGCACTCTCGACTTGTGTGACCACTTTTGCCGCAGTTCCAGCATTCTATAGCTCGTGTAGGATTCTTAGATCCAGCTTCTATGTCGTTGACTTGTGTTGGGTTATCCTCTATCATCCTTGATGTTCTTAATAGCGTGTTGATCCGATCGCATTCTTTATACAACTCGTGTAGTGTCGGTCGTCGATTTTCTTTTGCTTCCTTATCCAAAAAGGCAAGCAATCTCGGTCGAATTTCTCGGTCCTTATGTGATTTGAGGCCATAAATCCACAACAAGGACTTCAATCCTTCAGTGTCCAGCTCATTGAAGTTGGCATGTTCACACATTTCGTTCACTCTTCCAGTGTATTCCATGAAATCTTCTGATTCATGTTTCTCGACTTTGAGGCATTGATATCTTATTGTGAACAAAGATTTCCTGCTATCGAACATTTCTTTGAGGATATTTATCATCTCGCTGAATGGAATGTCTGATGGAGTTTTGGGAAGGATTTGACGTTTGTAGCGTTCAAACACTTCGACATTTAATTTCCCTAACAGTAGTCGGGACCTTGCGTCATCCGAAAGAGAGGCTCCATCCTTACTCAAAACATCCATATGGCGGTCAAACCAGCGAGTGAAGCAATGGTCCATGTCGGGGTCAAATGAAAATGTTGTCATCCGACCATGTAATTCAGACATTAATGTTGACTGACCTGGTCCAGCTTCATACTTCGGGCTTAATTCTCGTTCTCTCGTTATGGTGGCGACCATTTGTTGTAGTAGTTCCATTTGCTGGGCGTTTTGATGTTTCATCAGTTCCAGTTGTTGCGCACTTTGCTCCAGTAGTCGTTGAACCATGTTTGGATCCATGTCGATTTCGGCTTCGTCCGCGTAGATGATTGATCGCCAATTGTAGTGTACCTCCAGTACAGTAGAGAAGAGGAGGCCTTTATCCGAGCAGATCCAACCTAACCGGGCTGACCGGTTTTTATACTTCCACAACACTTTGATAACCGTTGAGTGATAGTGATGCGGACAACCTATTGCGTTGATTACTTTCAAGTGATAGTGGTACATACAACACAACACCTCCCCTTTTTTTTTTTTTAAAATAGGTTCTACGGCGGAAAAGGTGTTGAATACAAAAAAAATAACTCAACAATCAACAACTACACAAAATCATCTACATTGTGAAACGGTTCGGTGGGCGACGTTGTCTTGAGGATCTGCGGATCGGTAGTGGCGCGAATGTTACCTTCTTTCGTTTCCGACTTTGAATTTCATTTCGACCATCAGTTGATCCTTCGATCGTTCTTTGTTGTTCGCTATTGTCTTCAACAGTAGTATCAGAGGTCTCCTGACTCGGTACAATCACCTTTTGATCTTCGTTGCTCTGACCAGTAGATTCACCAACATTATCTAGGATACTTTCTGTAGTTGTGGGATTGGTCTCAAATAAATCTAACAAGAGATCTCGTGAGTACGTTTCATCAATATTATACCTGGGTACGGTCTTACGCATCTGATTTATGTGCCTGGAGACACATTTTCCTCCTATGTCGACTTCAAATGTTACACTTCCTGTTCGCTTCACAATCTTTCCTTCAGTCCATTTGTAGTTTGAGGGTCCTTGGTACGATTTAACCATTACATAGTCACCGGGCAAAAATTGTCGATGTTTCACACCATTCCTGCGATTGAACTGTGTCTCCATTGACCTTCTGTGCTGAACAGCAAAGTCGGTTTCTGTCTGCTCTCTCGTGGGTACCAGCATGCTCAATTTGGTCCTTAATCTTCTTCCCATGAAGACTTCGGCAGGACATCTTCCTTGGAGAGCAGCGTTTGGTGTAGTGCGATATGCCAACAGAACAGTATTCAAGGAGTCGGTGTCAAGGTTATCGGGAGAGCTCTCCTCCCCTTTTAACTTTTTGATCCCTCTTTTTAGAATATCGACGAATCTTTCTGCTTGACCGTTGGACTGAGGATGATATGGTGGTGTTCTTACATGAATTACACCTCGTTCTTCACACATCTGCTTGAATACGTCGGATGTGAACTGCGTACCGTTGTCGCTTACGAGCGTCTTCGGATTCCCATATCTTGCGAACAATTCCTTTAAAAGCTTCACCGTTGTTCTAGCCGTTATATTCTTCACTTCTAAAATTTCCGGCCATTTACTCATGGCGTCCACAACGACCATGTAATATGTTCCATTCATGGGACCAGCGAAATCTACGTGAATTCGTTCCCAAACTTCTTGTGGTGTCTTCCACGTTTGCAGGGGTACTTTTGCTGGCGATTTTGAGTGTAGTTGGCATTCGGCACAACTCTTCACAGTCTGTTCGCAATCTTCATCGATTTTCGGCCAATAAACGTAGCTTCGCGCTAATCCCTTCATCCTTACGATTCCAGGATGACCTCTATGTAGTTCACTGAGAACGTCCTTCCTCAGTAACTCTGGTACGACTACTCTGTCTCCTACCATAATACAACCTTGAACAATCGATAATAATTCACGTTGGTTATAGAAGTGCTTTACGTTTCCTTCAATAACTTTTGGCCATTTTCCACTATCGATGAAATTCTTGAGCTTCCGCAAAAGAACATCCATTTCGGTGTATTCACGGATACGATTTGCTGTCACAGGTAATTTTCGTATAGCGTCTGTAAGCACTCGATTAACGTCCTTCTCCACCGAGGCTATAACACAGTCTTCCTTTGTGAGAGGATGTCTTTGTATGAGTCTTGATAGTCCATCCGCCTGACCAAACGAGTCTGTCTTGATATACTCGATTTCGAAGTTATAACCTATAAGCATTGTCGCCCAACGTATTAAACGGTTGGCTGAATGGATTGGTACGCCTTTCTTGCTACCAAATATGGCTAGCAATGGTTTGTGATCAGTTCGCAGAGTGAAATGTCTTCCATATACATACTTATGGAACTTCTTGATTGCTTCGACGAGAGCCAGTGCCTCTTTTTCAATCTGAGCGTAGTTTTTCTCCGCGACTGTTAGTGATCTGGAGCCATGGGCGATTGGTTTCTCTGTCCCATCAACCATCTGATGCGAAATTACATATCCAATTCCATATTCGCAAGCGTCGGCGGCAACTATTAGTTTCTTCTTCGGGTCATAATGCGTCAAATTCAAATCTGACGCTAACATCTTCTTCAGATTTTGGAACGCTGTTTCGTGTGTGTGCTTCCATGTCCACTTTGCATCCTTCTGCAACAGAGCGTCTAATGGTCCACGCCTCTCTTTCATGTTTCGAATGAAGGACGAATAATATGTGACCATTCCTAAGAATGCACGTAATTGAGTCACGTTCTCCGGCGTAGGCATGTTGATTATAGCAGCAATCTTCTCGGGATTTGGGCGACGACCATCACGATCTATGATGAATCCGAGGAAATGAATCTCTGGTTTCGCGAATGAGCATTTCTCCAGTTTGACTCGAAATCCGTACTCAGCTATGCGCTCGAATAATGCAAAAAGATTCTTCCTGTGTTCTTCGAGAGTTGTTCCCATCACTATGAGGTCATCCAAATAAGCTGCTACTCCTTCAAGACCGGATATCATCTTGTTCATAACACTCTGGAATATGCCAGGAGCGGTCTTGATTCCAAATGGCATTCTTTTGTATCGGTATAGGCCCTTATGCGTATTGATAACGACCAACTCTTTGGCCTCGTCGGTCAACTCAATTTGAAGGTAGGCATCCGAGAAATCGATCTGCGAGAAGAACCTTCCACCATTCAACCGTGCGAAGATGTCTTCGGGAATGGGAATGGGATACTCGTACGCTTCTAAGGACTTATTTAGACCAGTTGAAAAGTCGGCACAAACTCGTATGTTGCCATTTGCTTTCCGCACACATACGATCGGAGCTGCCCATTCACTGTGGGTTATTGGTTCGATGACATCCATTTCCACCAAACGCTCGATCTCCTTTCCGACTATCTCCAGGGATGCGTGTGCGACAGGTCTTTTCATCTTGAACACAGGTTTTGCGCCTTCCAATAACTTTAATGAGGCTTTCTCCTTCGTGCACTTGCCTAGACCTTTTTGAAACACACTTCCGAATTTCTTCTTCAGTTCTGGTAGTAATTCGGTATCATCGGTGGTACTTACGTAAGCTACCATTCGTTCCATGTGATATGCCATATCAGCGTTCTGACGTATCCAATCGAGACCAATTAGGCTCTTGTGTGGGGTCACGTAGCAAGTACCCTCACCAATGGTGCCTTTCAGTTTGAACTGACATCTCAGTTCTCCTTTAATCTTCATGCGATTCCCACTAGCATCCTTCACGATTAAGCTAGTGTTTCTGAGTTTCGGACTGCCCAGTCGCTTCCATGCGTCAACGTTTAACATCGTGATATCTGAGCCAGTGTCCAGTTGAAACTCCACTTGGTGTCCTTGCACCTCCGCGGTTATATACTCTCGAATTGCGTTCACTCCAGCTTCTGCGCTTCCTGCTAGGGCGATCTGCTTGCAGTGCCTCTTCTGGTGTCTCTTCTCAGTCCTCGACTTGGATCTGTTTCGGTATTGTGTTGCTTTCACGCAGTACTTCTCTTTATGCCCATTTTGTTTGCACGAGTTACAAGTCCATTGTTTCTTGCGGCACTCTCGACTTGTGTGACCACTTTTGCCGCAGTTCCAGCATTCTATAGCTCGTGTAGGATTCTTAGATCCAGCTTCTATGTCGTTGACTTGTGTTGGGTTATCCTCTATCATCCTTGATGTTCTTAATAGCGTGTTGATCCGATCGCATTCTTTATACAACTCGTGTAGTGTCGGTCGTCGATTTTCTTTTGCTTCCTTATCCAAAAAGGCAAGCAATCTCGGTCGAATTTCTCGGTCCTTGTGTGATTTGAGGCCATAAATCCACAACAAGGACTTCAATCCTTCAGTGTCCAGCTCATTGAAGTTGGCATGTTCACACATTTCGTTCACTCTTCCAGTGTATTCCATGAAATCTTCTGATTCATGTTTCTCGACTTTGAGGCATTGATATCTTATTGTGAACAAAGATTTCCTGCTATCGAACATTTCTTTGAGGATATTTATCATCTCGCTGAATGGAATGTCTGATGGAGTTTTGGGAAGGATTTGACGTTTGTAGCGTTCAAACACTTCGACATTTAATTTCCCTAACAGTAGTCGGGACCTTGCGTCATCCGAAAGAGAGGCTCCATCCTTACTCAAAACATCCATATGGCGGTCAAACCAGCGAGTGAAGCAATGGTCCATGTCGGGGTCAAATGAAAATGTTGTCATCCGACCATGTAATTCAGACATTAATGTTGACTGACCTGGTCCAGCTTCATACTTCGGGCTTAATTCTCGTTCTCTCGTTATGGTGGCGACCATTTGTTGTAGTAGTTCCATTTGCTGGGCGTTTTGATGTTTCATCAGTTCCAGTTGTTGCGCACTTTGCTCCAGTAGTCGTTGAACCATGTTTGGATCCATGTCGATTTCGGCTTCGTCCGCGTAGATGATTGATCGCCAATTGGATACGTCAGAACGCTGATATGGCATATCACATGGAACGAATGGTAGCTTACGTAAGTACCACCGATGATACCGAATTACTACCAGAACTGAAGAAGAAATTCGGAAGTGTGTTTCAAAAAGGTCTAGGCAAGTGCACGAAGGAGAAAGCCTCATTAAAGTTATTGGAAGGCGCAAAACCTGTGTTCAAGATGAAAAGACCTGTCGCACACGCATCCCTGGAGATAGTCGGAAAGGAGATCGAGCGTTTGGTGGAAATGGATGTCATCGAACCAATAACCCACAGTGAATGGGCAGCTCCGATCGTATGTGTGCGGAAAGCAAATGGCAACATACGAGTTTGTGCCGACTTTTCAACTGGTCTAAATAAGTCCTTAGAAGCGTACGAGTATCCCATTCCCATTCCCGAAGACATCTTCGCACGGTTGAATGGTGGAAGGTTCTTCTCGCAGATCGATTTCTCGGATGCCTACCTTCAAATTGAGTTGACCGACGAGGCCAAAGAGTTGGTCGTTATCAATACGCATAAGGGCCTATACCGATACAAAAGAATGCCATTTGGAATCAAGACCGCTCCTGGCATATTCCAGAGTGTTATGAACAAGATGATATCCGGTCTTGAAGGAGTAGCAGCTTATTTGGATGACCTCATAGTGATGGGAACAACTCTCGAAGAACACAGGAAGAATCTTTTTGCATTATTCGAGCGCATAGCTGAGTACGGATTTCGAGTCAAACTGGAGAAATGCTCATTCGCGAAACCAGAGATTCATTTCCTCGGATTCATCATAGATCGTGATGGTCGTCGCCCAAATCCCGAGAAGATTGCTGCTATAATCAACATGCCTACGCCGGAGAACGTGACTCAATTACGTGCATTCTTAGGAATGGTCACATATTATTCGTCCTTCATTCGAAACATGAAAGAGAGGCGTGGACCATTAGACGCTCTGTTGCAGAAGGATGCAAAGTGGACATGGAAGCACACACACGAAACAGCGTTCCAAAATCTGAAGAAGATGTTAGCGTCAGATTTGAATTTGACGCATTATGACCCGAAGAAGAAACTAATAGTTGCCGCCGACGCTTGCGAATATGGAATTGGATATGTAATTTCGCATCAGATGGTTGATGGGACAGAGAAACCAATCGCCCATGGCTCCAGATCACTAACAGTCGCGGAGAAAAACTACGCTCAGATTGAAAAAGAGGCACTGGCTCTCGTCGAAGCAATCAAGAAGTTCCATAAGTATGTATATGGAAGACATTTCACTCTGCGAACTGATCACAAACCATTGCTAGCCATATTTGGTAGCAAGAAAGGCGTACCAATCCATTCAGCCAACCGTTTAATACGTTGGGCGACAATGCTTATAGGTTATAACTTCGAAATCGAGTATATCAAGACAGACTCGTTTGGTCAGGCGGATGGACTATCAAGACTCATACAAAGACATCCTCTCACAAAGGAAGACTGTGTTATAGCCTCGGTGGAGAAGGACGTTAATCGAGTGCTTACAGACGCTATACGAAAATTACCTGTGACAGCAAATCGTATCCGTGAATACACCGAAATGGATGTTCTTTTGCGGAAGCTCAAGAATTTCATCGATAGTGGAAAATGGCCAAAAGTTATGGAAGGAAACGTAAAGCACTTCTATAACCAACGTGAATTATTATCGATTGTTCAAGGTTGTATTATGGTAGGAGACAGAGTAGTCGTACCAGAGTTACTGAGGAAGGACGTTCTCAGTGAACTACATAGAGGTCATCCTGGAATCGTAAGGATGAAGGGATTAGCGCGAAGCTACGTTTATTGGCCGAAAATCGATGAAGATTGCGAACAGACTGTGAAGAGTTGTACCGAATGCCAACTACACTCAAAATCGCCGGCAAAAGTACCCCTGCAAACGTGGAAGACACCACAAGAAGTTTGGGAACGAATTCACGTAGATTTCGCTGGTCCCATGAATGGAACATATTACATGGTCGTTGTGGACGCCATGAGTAAATGGCCGGAAATTTTAGAAGTGAAGAATATAACGGCTAGAACAACGGTGAAGCTTTTAAAGGAATTGTTCGCAAGATATGGGAATCCGAAGACGCTCGTAAGCGACAACGGTACGCAGTTCACATCCGACGTATTCAAGCAGATGTGTGAAGAACGAGGTGTAATTCATGTAAGAACACCACCATATCATCCTCAGTCCAACGGTCAAGCAGAAAGATTCGTCGATATTCTAAAAAGAGGGATCAAAAAGTTAAAAGGGGAGGAGAGCTCTCCCGATAACCTTGACACCGACTCCTTGAATACTGTTCTGTTGGCATATCGCACTACACCAAACGCTGCTCTCCAAGGAAGATGTCCTGCCGAAGTCTTCATGGGAAGAAGATTAAGGACCAAATTGAGCATGCTGGTACCCACGAGAGAGCAGACAGAAACCGACTTTGCTGTTCAGCACAGAAGGTCAATGGAGACACAGTTCAATCGCAGGAATGGTGTGAAACATCGACAATTTTTGCCCGGTGACTATGTAATGGTTAAATCGTACCAAGGACCCTCAAACTACAAATGGACTGAAGGAAAGATTGTGAAGCGAACAGGAAGTGTAACATTTGAAGTCGACATAGGAGGAAAATGTGTCTCCAGGCACATAAATCAGATGCGTAAGACCGTACCCAGGTATAATATTGATGAAACGTACTCACGAGATCTCTTGTTAGATTTATTTGAGACCAATCCCACAACTACAGAAAGTATCCTAGATAATGTTGGTGAATCTACTGGTCAGAGCAACGAAGATCAAAAGGTGATTGTACCGAGTCAGGAGACCTCTGATACTACTGTTGAAGACAATAGCGAACAACAAAGAACGATCGAAGGATCAACTGATGGTCGAAATGAAATTCAAAGTCGGAAACGAAAGAAGGTAACATTCGCGCCACTACCGATCCGCAGATCCTCAAGACAACGTCGCCCACCGAACCGTTTCACAATGTAGATGATTTTGTGTAGTTGTTGATTGTTGAGTTATTTTTTTTTGTATTCAACACCTTTTCCGCCGTAGAACCTATTTTAAAAAAAAAGGGGAGGTGTTGTGTTGTATGTACCACTATCACTTGAAAGTAATCAACGCAATAGGTTGTCCGCATCACTATCACTCAACGGTTATCAAAGTGTTGTGGAAGTATAAAAACCGGTCAGCCCGGTTAGGTTGGATCTGCTCGGATAAAGGCCTCCTCTTCTCTACTGTACTGGAGGTACACTACACTGCCCTGGGGAACCCCACTGGGTGCAGGAGTAGCATTGGATAGTTTCCCATTGACAAGAACTCGAAAAGATCTGTCTGTAAGAAATGATTGGATCCATTTGATGATTCTGGGGTGAATACCTACCATGTGAAGTCTGGAAGCCAGTTTCAGATGGTCCACTTTATCGAAAGCTTTTTGAAAGTCCAAAAATATAACGTCGACTGCCTCCTGGTTTTCAAGAGAGACGGTCCAATCATTGAAACATTCCAACATGTGGGTTACCGTGGATTTCCTCCTGGTAAATCCATGCTGGTCAGCCGAGATGATATCATTATCTTCAAGATGCTTAATCAGCCTTTTCTTAACAATCTTCTCGAAGACCCGTGCGAAGGGAGATGTGAGACTAATGGGACGAAAGTTATCCGGCGAAGAAGCTGCTTGAGACTTCGGTAATGGAATAACGAAGGCCTGTCTCCATCTAGCAGGCACGTCTGCGTGCATAAAACTGTAATTGAATAAAAACTCCAAGGGGTAGGCAATAAACGGAGCAATCTTTTGGATGAAAAAATAACTGAGTCCATCCGGATTGGAGCTAGAGGTCTTTTTGGACATACAAAGAGCCTCCAAGATCTCTTCTTTAGAGAACCATACCGAGTCCAACATAGTGGAAAACTGCACCGGCAGATCTTGGAAACCCAGAGCCAACGAATCATCGTCATGCACCGAATACACACTAGCGAAGTGCTCAGCTAACAGTTCGGCCTTAGCCAGGTCATCGAAAACTTTAGCACCATTGACAGAAAAATGAGACGGAATAGAAGAAGTCTTCTTCAATCTTTTCCGAACCAGATTATAAAATAGAGCAGGTTTACCACTCTCAATGACTTTTTTATCGAGCCAGGCGTTGTATTTGCCGAGGTTCTCAAGAAATTTTTTGTTTAACGTAGAAAATTTCCGAACAGATTCGTCCGAAAAAGCGAAATTCAACTCACGCCAAGCGGCTTCTCTACGCGAGGACAACTTATGCAGAGAAGGTGGAAGCCTGGGGTCACAGACTGACCTGGTAGCAACTGGGACAAAACGTGAAATGGATTCCCGAAGAATAAAGAGAAAGAGCTCATACATGTCGTCCACATTTAAGCACTGACTAAACGAGCCAACCCAATCCACTTCCATAAGGAATCGTGCAATGGCATCATAGTCACCTGCGTTGAAGTCGAGGAAAGTAAATGACCTACAGAAGTCCATGGAACTATTAATGTCAAAGGATATTGAATTGTGGTCACTCGTACCCAAGGGTGCACTAACCACCAAATTAGAAACAAGAGAGGCATCAGTAGTCAGAACAAGATCAAGCGTACTGCTTGCTCTAGTCTTTTCCGTGACCAGCTGGGCGAGATTATGCGAAGAGAGAAAGCTAAGAAAGGATCTACTAGAGCTGGACGCACAACGAAGGGGAAGGGTCCAACTAATATCAGGGAAATTAAAGTCCCCTAAGGCAATACAGGGATATGAGCAAAGAAGAAGGTCGCTCATTGTATTAAAAAGTTGCGCGTCCATGAAAACCGTGCTACTAGGAGCCCTATAGACCCCTATGATCCTTAGCGTAAAACTGTTAAGCGAAATGTCACCGCCCAGGATTTCGTAGCTGCTACGTATGCCTGTCTCATGTTTCCTGGGACTTTCCTACCGTATTAATTCTGTAGACAGGATGGTAAATTCTTAACTGTGCAACATGCGTGTGATGTTTGATTAGAATGCACCGCCTATAGGTAGAGGAACCCACGTCTTGAGAATATTCATTTCAGTTGTTGTGTCGATGAAATAGCTGCAGCGCATGCCTCTTGTGATGCAATTGTTCACTATGGAGATGCCTGCTTAAGCTCACTAACCAAAAACATTCCTGTTAAGTGAGTAGATATTTTTCAACAGACCAAATGTCGCTACTTCGTAGTCACAGCTCTCGAAATTTCCTTAAAATTGTAATTTGTCTTGCAGATTCGTATTCGGCAGCCTCCAATGTAACCTTTCTGGGTTTCACAGTGTTGACAAATTTTTGGTGGCCGACACTAGTGTGCCCATCTTGCTGCTTACAGATGCCTGTTACTCCGAAAAGATCGGTAGTTGTTATCATCTTTCCACATGATCGGTTCCGTGGTGATTTCTGTGTTGTTGAAGTTGAACTGGAAGAGATCATCCGACAATTGATCCCCAAAGAGCGCTGCCTTTTCGTAGCGAGTCTTGCCGATCCTACACAGGACTTCGATTCGTTTGATGGGAGCAATTTGGTGGGTCTTGTGTTTTCTGTAGGAAATGAATCTTTTTGATATATCGTGATTTTTATATCGTTTTCTATAGATTTTGTGTCTTGGTCGTGTGGTGCCAAAAGCATTTTGCGAGGCGGTTTCCGTTCAAGTGTGCTTCGTCGGTGATCAGAAGAGTCCTCTGATTCCACTCTGGCTCATGATGAACACTCAGTGCTCTTCGTTAGTGACCTACGATCCCCAGTCACTCTCCATTACTCAGGAAACGTAAGTGACTGTCTTTTCATTTTTTCGCCTATGTCGTTTTTCTTCAGTAGCCTTCGTCCGTGGTACACTGGGGTCCGTTGTTCAGGCTTTTTATTGGAATAATCAGGTTGAAGTTTTACCCTGGTTGCCGTGGAAGGAGGTTATTGAGTTTGGAGTACCACGTTTGACTTTTTGGAATTCTTTTTTCTCAGATCTGATTATTTTTGCTTGTTATCGTTCCTCTTCTCTACTGCTGTCCACTATTTTTTGTGTATAAACGCTTTCCTTCACTGCATTTCTATTTTCGGCACTATTCCACTTGTTGGACACCGGTCATAAAAATTTTTTCCTTCGTCAGATTTCGCCCAAATTTGGTACCGGGGGTGATCTGGGGCGCTGATCACGAATCTGGTGTCCATTTCTCACCATGATGGTCGGGGACCACCCACGACGCTACTTGGGTGGTCCAGTCAGAAACACCGATTTTGCTGAAACTTGGCATATGGGGGTTATTTGGGGTACTGAACACGATGGTGCAGTCCGCTTTCCAGATGGCGGCCGAATACGGTAGTTATAGGTGAGCTTCACCAGGTAGGGTCGGTAGGTACTCACCTATAACTACCTTATTCTCCGGCCATTTGGAAAACGGACACCATCACCGTGTTCAGGACACCAGATAACCCCCATAGACAAAGTTTCAGCAGAATCGGTGATCGTAACTGGGCCACCCAAGTTTTCGATATGGGTGGTCTCCGACCACCAGGTGAAAATCGGACTGCGCCATCGTGTTCAGGACACCATATAGCCCCCATAGACAAAGTTTCAGCAGAATCGGTGATCGTAACTGGACCGCCCAAGTTTTCGATATGGGTGGTCTCCGACCACCATCGTGAAAATGGACACCAGATTCGTGATCAACGCCCCAGATTACCTCCCGGTACCAAATTTGGGCGAAATCTGACGAAGGAAAATTTTTTTTATGACTGGTGTCCAACAAGTGGAATAGTGCCCTATTTTCTCTCTTTCTCTTCATATCACCTACGAATATTCCTCTCCATCCCTTTCACGTCAACTTTCTCGGCATGATTGTTTCTAATCGCGTGACTTTCATTGTGTCCTACTAGAAGTCGTGGCTAAACAAGATCAGAACTGTTTCCGAATTCTTTTCTGGAAAATGTTGAGCAGGTCTATTCTGCACTGGTTTAAGGATCCTATACCATGGACGAGACCGGTCAAAAACTTGTCCACGGTGGCTATCTAATGCGCTTATTGCGAGTCTCACTTCCTTTTTTGAAATTTTGGCGCTTGACCCTCGCTGTTCAACTATTCATTATCTGGATTCTGATTATTTTCCCTTTGCGGATGGAGCGCTACACAACGTCTTAACGTTTTGGCTGTTCTGCTCCGTCGCCCTCTATTTAGCTCGTAGCGCTCAGGATGTCGAAAAAGTACCGTCTGCGGATTGTCTATTGAAAGTTCTAGCCAACGCAGTCTTTTCGATTTTTTTAGATTTGTTACTGTTTATTCATTGTGTACTTATTTATTCATCCATTTTGTCGAACGGCGTATTTTCTCATGTAATTGCACGTTTATAGCAAATGCACTCAGAAAATGAGGCGATCGTGTATCATTTAGAGCATATTGGTTCATTGCTATTTTGCTTTTACAAGAAATACTATTATCGAAGTTTGCAAGACCAGTGAAAAGGTTATCAAGAGCGGCGAAGATTCTGCAAAGTCGTCTCCGAATCTTGCATCCTTGCTCTCTTTCCAATCCTTTGCCATCCTCGATGTGCCATGTATTGCGCCTTTTCATGCATTTCTCATTTATCGTCAGTTAAAAAGTAGTTATTGTATGGGAACGTTTGTTCTTATTAGCCGAGCAGTCTGAGGTTAAAAAGTCATTTGTGTTTTCTTTTTTATTTCTCCACTGAGATGAGCTCCAACTAGAATTAACGCAGTCTTTTTATTCATAACCTAGCAGAACATTTATTAAGACAACATCTAAGCAATCTTGGACAGCCGTCTTCGCAGCTTCTTAGTTAGAACTCCGCGTTTCTTGTAGCCGCCATTTTGTTGCGGTGGTCCGGGGCGAGGTGTGATGATGGCATAGTTATCCGTGTTGGTTTGTTGAGAATTCGTATTCACTATGGCGGAAGTTGAGCGCGGGGGACAGGGACAGTAGGCGGCATCGTTTCCGGGCCCTCCTGGTCCTCCTGGTTGTCCGGGCTGTCCATCATTTCCTGGGGCTCCAGGGTGTCCAGGAGGACCCATCGGTCCTGGCATTCCTGCCGCGCCAACCGTCGCAGGCTGTCCGTTTTGCCCCGGTTGGCCAGGTGTACCTAGAGCTCCAGGTGGGCCGGGAGGTCCAGGACGGCCGCGTCCAGATGTACCGCTTTGTCCAGGTGCTCCTGGCGGTCCACTGAAACCAGGCTGACCATTGGCTCCGGGATCTCCTGGCGGTCCTGGTGGTCCTGGTGGCCCTTGGCCAGCTTGTGATACAAGAGTTCCTGGCTGTCCATCAGGCCCAGGCTGCCCTGCAGGGCCATCGAGTCCTGGTGGTCCTGGCGGACCCACTGGACATTGAGTACATCCACCGTTGTACGATGGATTAGTTACTGATATTCCGGGTGTTCCAGGTTTGCCTACATCTCCAGGTTGTCCGTCCTCACCAGATCCGCCCGGTTGTCCTGGTGGGCCCTGAGGACCTGCAGGGCAGTTGTTGGCCCGAGCTGCACAGTTGCAATTGCTGCCGCTGCTGCTGGCAGATCTCTTGGATCCTCTCAGCAAGCTGTGGATGTGTCGAGTTTTGCGCACGTTCTGGTCGTGTCCCATGCTTCGCCAAGCGTCGTTAGCGTACATCTGAAATTATGAGATCTCGTTTCCACCAGCTAACATTTCGGTGATATTCAAGGTTGTCTGTTCTGTTCTTTCTCAGATTTCGAGTCACATTCGAGGGTGTTTTATGTTAACAGAGGAGGGAGCTGCGATGTGTTTTGCTATCATTAATATACGAAAAATGTTCTTCAGGGAAAAATTTTCTCAGCGGGAACTAGGCGGTGGTGAAAATCTTGATTCAGTGTGACAGTTTTTCCTTCAACAGGGTTATTCAAATATTGCACCTCAAGGAGAGAAAATTGGTAGAACTCTGATCTCACGAGAAGCTTGGTCGTTTTTTTCGATTCAGCAAATGTAACAGTGGATTCACAACTATAGAGGAATGGTTCACGCGGTCGACCACTGGTTGCTACGAATTTGAGGCTTAATCGTCGTCTTCTCCATTATGCTCTGAGCTCTGCACCGCGGCGCAATTGCAAACACACATCTGGACGTTTTTTGCTTAATGAAAATGCGGTTCGATTAAGAAGGAAATTTCATATAGAAATGGTGGGATGGGCACTGTTGGATGCCTATTGAAATTTCAGTATTGATGTTGTAACATTCTCCGAGCCCGAAGCTGCTCGAGCCGTCCTTGTTCCTCCGATAACGTTCTATACCTGTAAATTCAGAGGGCTTAGATTAAGATGGGGCATAAATGTGGAGTTGTGGTATGCAGCGGTGCCTTGAGAACGAGCAGGTTCATCGCCATTTACTCGCCGGAAAAATTTAGTTTACCTTGAATTCCTCCATTTGTACCAGTGTGTCGTCGTAGAAGCTGTTTATGTCATTGAACAAATAGCCAACAATGAGTATCGAAGAAATGGTAGCCATGGTGGTAGCGCCAAAAGCGATGATAAGTAGACGCTCAGCGAACATCAGGCTCGGTTTAGCATAGTTTGCCGTTGGCACGAGATCTGTTTATATATGGTTAGGGGCGCGGCAACCTCATGATGTGTCTTGTTTTATAATGGAGGTTCGCGTAAAAAGCCATTCCATTCGGCCTTTCGCCGATTTGGCTAGTTTTCAAGCGCGAGTGCTTCGTTCCGCGCCCAAATTGCTACAGTGACAGCGAATGGAAGCACTTGACCTTATCCATTATTCGACTTTTTCATTGCGGTTTCGTGTTTGGTGGAAATTTGAAGAGGGTCCTTTTGTTTGTTAAATGTGTCGCCGCAAAGGTAGAAGGCATACTAGTTTTCTCTTGTAGCCATTTTATAAAGCTCTACCATATCGTTTACCATTACCTCAAATGAACAATTTTAGCTTCAACTGTTCTTGAAAGCCAAAACGGTGGGCCGTTGTTTCTTGAAATTGTTGTGCGTGAGGTGAACGCAGAAGATGACATTAATGTCAATTTTCAATTTCGCATATACTCCGTCCCACCCTCTTCTCACTAAGGTGTTAAAGTTGATCTTCTTTCTACTAGTTATGTGTATCTAACACCATGCAATTTTTACGGTTTTCTAACTGCAGCGTACTCTTTTATAGTGGATGGAATGAAAAAATATCAGTTGTGTACGTATTCTCATTTATACTGCTATCTATGTTGTACTGGAGTGTTGTTGGAAACAGATTCAGGCCGAAGTCTTGCGTTTTGTTCTTCCAATGTTTCAAATTGTTTATTGCAATTACTTATAGCGATTGTGAGGAGACAATCAGCGGGATAATTATAAAATGAAGCTAATAGTGTTCCATGGTCACTAATACACTGTCTTTTCTTCATGCATTTTGAATTTCGCGGTTGGAATTGATTCTAAAAATATTCTGTTCATAACATCAGCACCCCTGCACAGCTCAGTTTATGTAAGTCGGCAATTACACGTGTAGCACTAAAGTGTTATGAAACATAGCACGGTTCATAATGAAGGTTATTCATAAAAGAACCTTAGTGAGACTGATGACAGGTATCTGTTGATCATCCGTAAAATCTGCGCTTCGTGGTGGGCATCCACAATAAGCCGCGTCTGCACCGGGAAGTCCATCCTCTCCGTGGACACCTGTCTGCCCGTCTTCGCCTGGTTTCCCAATCTGACCCGGTTCACCAGGGGGACCCACTGGTCCTTCTCGGCCGTCTTTGCCATTTTCTCCATCCGCCCCTGGATTACCAATTGGTCCTTGTGGCCCTGGTGGACCAGGTGGTCCTGGTGCACCCTTTCCGCGCTTTCCGCTATGACCAGGTTTTCCGGGTGCTCCTGGCGCACCTGCTTCTCCCGGAATGCCAGGATCTCCTGGGTCGCCTGGCATGCCGTGCGATCCGTCTCTTCCGTTTGGCCCTGCCACTCCGTTGAGCCCATCTCTTCCAGGATCACCTGGATCTCCGTCGGGACCAGGTGGACCTGGCGGACCAGCGGGGCATTGTACACATCCGAATATGTCGTCTGATAACACAGCTACTCCTCGAAAGCCTGCTGTGCCATCATTGCCGCGAACTCCATCAAGTCCTGGAATTCCCGCCGGTCCTGGTGGTCCGGGGGGTCCTGCTGCACATTCTTTCTTACTTCCTGAACAATTGCAGTTTCTATCGCAGCCTGTTGCTCTTATTGATCTGCCGCTGCCGAAATGAGGTTGGAGGTTGTCCAACTCAGCCTTTGCTATGAGTATCCCCGTCCATGCGTCGTCGGCGTACTCCTAAAACTTGGAATTCACGGTTTGATAGGGCAACATGTAGAATTTGGTGGGTCGATACAACAATCTGTTGAAATTTCTAGTTCTTCCGTCATCCCTTTCAGGACAGCAGCCTCGGGATACTTAATCAGTAGAGTTTTCATTTCTCTCGCTAGAAATTTTGAACTCAATTTATGTGAAATGCATCAAATCGGTGGTCATTAGATTTGGATTTGAAAAATAATGCCATAAATTTCTGCAGGAAGCAATAGAGTGCTCTATTCAGAACTCTATGCAAAGCGAAATTCAAAACTACAACTGATGATTGCCGTTTCCATCAGTCACAAGACTTGTGAGAGTTCGCTCAAGTAGAAAACCTGAATATATTCGATTTTCTTGCCGTATTTTATTCTTTTTATTTTCACTGTTTCTAGATTATCGGCAGAGTGAGAGTGAAAATGACTTTTTGTTCGTTTCTAGTAAATACAAGGATGTGGCATAAGGTCACTAAAACTTATCTGAACCTTTAACTCGTTATCGCTGCTGTGCAGGTTCCTTAAGAATTTTTATTTTGTTGAATGACTGAGAGTGGGCGGGCTCGGTTTCAAATAGCATTTGGCAAACAGCACGGTCATGGTAGGCATGGTAGGCAGACAAATTCTAGCAAAACTGATTTTATACCCTTTCGCCAACTCACTTACCTTAAATTCGTCCATTTCTCGCATTGAATCGGCATACAAAGTATTCATTTGGTGGTACAGGGTGACGACGGTTGTGACAGCAGCAACAATGACCAATCCAGACAAAACGCAGCCTATGATGGCCAAGGTCTTAATGCCCATCGCCTACTGCTAATACGATGAGTAGGGGCGCTCGCCTTTTATAGCGCTACGATTCCAAACGATCATCCGACGAAATGTTGCAAAAACCGTGCGGAAACTAGGGCTCGTTGGCGCCTAATAGATTTCGGGAATAGGAAGATATCTGACAGACTGCTGAAAGAGAACTTCAAGATGGGGAGAAAGCGTCAGTTGCTTTTCGATACCTGGAGTACTGTTACAATAACTGATAATTCAGTGGTGAGTTCCGTTGATATATGGTCATATTTGTGATTTTAACGAGTACGTGGTGTAGTGGCAAGAGGACACCCGCTCGGTAGAGCGATCGATCCTCGCCCGGACTCAACAAGCTTTCTGTGCACCGGGATCGGGTAAATTGGTACCAGACCTGTCTGGGAAGGTGTGTGCACTGACTCGGTATAGCCGCTGGTTCCACAAGTCGTTTATAGGCAAAATTTGCATTCAACATGCCTCTACGATTTGAATAGAGCAGGAATGCGGTGGCGCGTTATTAAGGAACTGATCAACCTCGACCCTTTACCTCTACCTATTTCTAATAGTATGATTGAAATGGTAGGGTACTAGAAAGTCTTTGCAGCGGGTTATAATCTCCACTTGCTGACTTACGTTTCCTTAACTGCTTAGCAGCTCTATAGGGTATCTACGATTGTAGATTCTAGTCAGGTTTCTTCTACACATATCTAGCCCGTTCGAATCGAGAATCGGTTTCGACACAGGCTTTTGCTGTTAAGTTTTGAAAGATTTACAGTGTTCCGTTGCTCTTTGATTAATCGCGTGTGCCGCCGTAATAGGTGCTACCGCTTCCGGAGCTGTCGATTCTGGCCTGTGGTAACTCGCGCTTCATTCCCTCTGGGGTTGGGTAAATTGGTACTGTACAATGCCTGATTCGTCCGAGTCATTTTATAGACAAGTTCGCTTTCACCTTGCATCAACGATCCTGAATGGAAGGCTTATGCGCGGCACCTCCGCAGACTAATCGACAACGACAAATTAACTTTTACCGTTACCCTGGCTACTCATTAGTTCAAGTTTTCGTTCGTCAATTTCCATCATTAATCCTCTTCTAACATCGAACTCTTGATTGCGCTGATTTTTTTCACATAAATCTCATCTATTGCGTCGCTTTACGAGGAGTGTGGAGCACATCGTCCAATAGAAATTCCATAGGAACTAGATTGAAGGTTCCCGGTCGTGATCTCTCCGATTTCAGTCCGCAGTCATGGCGTCAGCTACGCAAACGACTATTTCTCGTCGAAAAACTCCGTGATGCGAGCACCGTAGGTCTAGTGGTCGGCAGCGCCAGTGTGCGTGGACATGTGTAAGGTCAAAATACGTTCCATTTCGCATCTGCATGTAGTTCTAATGTGTTCTGATTCAGAGAAGCTGTCCAGAGAGTGCGTCAGATGTGCGCGGCAGCTGGCAAACGTCTCTACGTGATTTCCGTTGGAAAGGTGAGCGATATTGGGTGATTTCTGGTTCCGTTAATTGTCTGGGTCCGGGGTCCAGTTGTGGTGCTTAATTGGGGGGGGGGGTGGGGGGGCGCACGTAGTGGATTGGTCAGGTTAGCCCCTTTCAAACCATGGTTCCATGACCGAATTACACCCAGCGACAGCCAAAGCTTGCAGTCCCCCGAGTTTGGGTAAATTGGTACCGGGCTTATCAGACAGAATGAATTCTATCTGGCTTGTACACTGTAGGTGTCTGTGATTTTTCGTGAAAGGCGAGTGCGAAGCGCGCCCTTAGAGCATAAACCGGAACCCCGGTGGCTTTACCATTTTACCCATCCGCGCTCACTAAACGACGCAAATAACCTTGGAGCGGCACCGCACAGTGCCTCTTTACCATAGAAATTGAGATGTCATTGTGTGCCCACTGGTTGCACAAAAGATGGTTTCAATTCACTACTGTGGTTGTTCCTTCGCTTGATATTTATGAAAAAAGGATGGCGGACTCGTATAAGTGAATGAGAGGTGAATTCCAACTGGAAAATGTGAGCGTAATGCGATGTTGTTATACACCCCGGTGCAAAATTATAGGTTCACCCCGCGATTTGTCCATAAGTGTTCAAAGAACCTATTGAGGGGATCTAGTAACATTACTGTCATATTCCTCACCATCGAAAACCTAGATATAAAAATTCTGGGTGGGATGTCTTATCATTGTAAAATACTACAAATTTTTATTGAAAAATCAGAGATAATGAACGGTGCAAAATTATAGGTTCACGTGAAAAACTTTCGTTTTACGCGTGAATTTTCCCGCTCAAATCTTAACATAAATAGGTCAAAATGTAAAGGCAAGCATAAGTTGTATAAAATCGTAATGGGAAGAGGCACAAAGCTTTCCTCACACGAGCGAGGTCAAGTTGATGCTCTCCACGCGGCAGGCCTTTCAAACAGGAAGATAGCAGCTCAACTTGCACGGTCATTGAACTGCATCAACCATTATCTGAAGGACCCAGACGCCTACAAGCGAAAAAAAGATGCTGGCCGTAAAAGAAAGCTGTCTAGAAGAGATGAAAGCCTCCTGGTCCGGAATGCTTCTAACAGCACCATGTCCGCGATGGACCTGCAACGTCAGCTGGACCTTCCGGTGTCGAAGTGGACGGTACTGAGATGCCTGAATCGCAGCCCACATATCGTCCATCAAGTAATGAAACGTGGTCCCTATCTCACGAACATCCACAAGGCTGCCAGGTTGAAATTCGCCCGAGAACACATGAGCACAGATTGGACGAAGGTGGGACCGGAATGCAATTAATTTTTCGTGAGCGTAAAAAAGTATCTCTAGTTTTCAGGTGATATTTTCCGATGAGAAAAAGTGGAACCTCGATGGGCCCGACGGCAACAAGCACTACTGGAGAGATCTAAGAAAGGAAAAACGAGTATTCTCCAGACGCAACTTTGGCGGTGGAAGTGTTATGGTCTGGGCCGCATTTTCCGGATATGGACTTGTTGCTTTGAAGTTCGTCTCATCTAATATGGACAGCGAAGATTATCTGGATGTGCTTAAAGAACATCTTCTCCCCTATTTGAGAAGATTTCGTAGGCACAATCTTATCTTCCAGCAAGACAATGCTCCCATACACGTGTCGAGGTCAACTACGAGTTGGTTCCATTCCAACAGAATCCAACTTTTAGCGTGGCCCAGTTGTTCTCCAGATCTGAACCCGATGGAAAATTTGTGGGGCATTCTTGTTCACAATGTTTACAAGAACGGCACCACGTACACCTCGGTTTCTGATCTGAAGAACGCCATTCTCGATGCTTGGACTCATGTAGAGCAAACTGTTATTGATAATCTTATTCGAAGTATGCCTCATAGAATCTTTGATGTTGTTTATAACAAAGGTAATGTAACAAAGTACTAAACTTAACTTGGATGTTCATATTTTTAAAAACAGACAGTTTTTTAATGAAGTGAACCTATAATTTTGCACCGGTCATTATCTCTGATTTTTCAATAAAAATTTGTAATATCTTACAATGATAAGACATCCCGCCCAGAATTTTTATATCTATGTTTTCGATGGTGAGGAATATGACAGCAATGTTACTAGATCCCCTCAACAGGTTCTTTGATCACTTATGGACAAATCGCGGGGTGAACCTATAATTTTGCACCGGGGTGTATCTTCTATTAGAGGTAAAGGTAAAGGGTCGGCGTTGATCGATCCTTCAAAGGCGCGCCGCTGCATTCGTGTTCCGTTGTTTCCAGTCGTGGAGGCATGGTGAATGCGTATTTAGACTATACAATGAGATGCGGAGGCCAGCCGTTTTACGGAGTCAGGGTCTTTACCTTACCGGGCAAATCTGGTACCAATTTACTCCGGAGGGGTGGAAGGCTTCGTTAGTCCGGGCGAGGAACGATCGCTCGACTGTACGGGTGACAGTTGCGCTTCTGACCACGCACGCCCTGAGGTTGTAGCAGCTGCGATAAATGAGTCAGCAAAGCTAAGGATTTATATAACAAGCTAAATGTTCCCGTACGCCCTTCATCTAACGATGAGATTGCTATTCGGTTTGCTAGCTGAAACAGATTTCATTAATTGAATATTCTTTCGTCTATGTTACTTTAATGCGAAGCTCAATATAAACAGGTGATTATGTTTGCATTGATTGAAGAAGAAAATTCGCTCTTCACACAGTGCAGAATTTTCAGGTGAATGTGCCAAAATTGTCGAACTTCGCGGATATAGAGGCTTTCATTCTGCTATCCTGTCCGTTCGGAATTATACTGGACTCATCGGACTTTTTCCGACCTGTGTTGTCAATGTTTGAGGCGGAGATCGCACTGAATCCGTCAAAGACGTGGCTGGGCGATGGCAGATGGAGTGCCGACTTCACGGAGTTTGTTAACGGTAATCACTCTCCAAACTTTTTATATGTCAGGAAAAATTCGAAGTCCGTAAGGTGCTGGGAAAGTTACTTTTTCTGATATTAGATCGGGCTTTGAGAACTTGCTTATGATCAACATTCGTCTTGCACCGATCGTCTAATCTTTCACATTTCGCATTACATTCATTACGATGCTTTAATGCAAAAAAGCTCTCCAAAAACATGGTGACAGTTCCGTTAAATCAAAAGCGACGCTCCTTTCCGATCTCTTCCGGAGGGTCCTTCTTCATATTTCAACAACGTTATCTATATTCATTGATTGATTTCTAGATGTTTTTCATAAAAACTTTCAGTTCAATGGTGTTATAATTGTTCGACAAAAATGTTATAGTTGGATGTGTTTGTTGCAGATAGTGTCGGAGCACATGAAGACGACGGTGCAGATGTCAGTCTTGTCACTGGGCGAATAAGAGCCTTGAATTTGCCGGAAAAGGAGAAAAACACCTCAGGAGGTCAAATGGTTCCGTATGATGCAGGTCAGTAAGATTGTCCCAAACTCCCGATTGCTTCAGGTTTTTCAAACTATTGTTTCGCTCCTGTTAGTCAGTGGACGTTTTCGCTAAGCAATATAAGGTCTGAACTCCTATTGATGTTTCCCATCGATGCGTGAGGGCCTTTTAATTATTACGCAATAGTGGCTTTCATTTTGGACTCGTGACGAGATGTGCCACTGGGTATAATAGTGCGGCTACTTTGAATTTTATTTGCATCGCCCTCAATACGTGCACTATTACATGTGCAGCTAAAAGTTGGTAGTGGGGATGTCAAGTCATGATTGTTTGAGATTAAGGTGAGAAGAGAAGTGTTAAGCGTATGGTATACTCCGCCAACGGGCCCGTCGCAGCGGAGCAAAATGCATGACTCCCCTCTATACAGCACTGCAGCTGGGTTTTTGTTTGCTGCTGTATGCGGGGACTCGGAGCAGTGCTGCGACAAACGCCACACTACCGTCTTGAGAAGATCTGCACCATCCTTTTTGCTCTTGTGGTAAACTATCCTAGTCCCGTACACAGCAGCATACAAAAAACCCAGCTGCGGTGCTGTATAGATGGGAGCCATGTATTTTTAGCTCCACTGCGACGGGCCCGTTGCCGGAATATACCATAGGCCTTAAGCTCCGTTTCATCGTAGCCGTATAGTAAGTCACTCGAATCCGATCTCTAAGGAGCACAGCGGTAATAAGCGCTGCTGACACCCGCTCGGTCCAGCGATCGATCCCTTCCCCGTTCTAAGCCTTCCGTCTCTCGGGACCCGGATAAGTGGGTACCAGACTTGTCTGGAAGGGTAGAGACACTGGCCGTGTATTGCGGCTGACACTGCTAATCTTTGCATCGGCGAACCAAATACGCATTCACCTTGCCTCTAAGATTCTGAATGAGAAACGAATACATGGCGCATCCATCGGAGGCTGGTCAGCTCCAACTCCTTCGTCGCTTGTTACCTTTAGACCCGGCTCTAATCCATTATCAAGAATAGTTATCCTTCGTTGCTGCTCGCTTGCTGTCGGAGATCAGGTGCAGGTGTCTTATCCACTCCACGGGCTTTTCAGAATTTATCCACCCAGAGCATAAACGTATTCCGGTGATCTTTAGGGATCTAAATTCATCCATAAGGGATGAGTAGAAGACGAAAAGAATGTGCTCACAATTCCGTGGGCTTTATTTGTTCTTCGCAAAGTACTAACTAAATTGTCTGCTGAATCTTCGTAGAGCAGCGATCAAGTTAGTATAACAAAATTAAATTTGAATTCCTTTGATTTTCTGCATATGTTCCGATTTCAATTGTGGTCATGCGTGCACTTCTCCTTTTCGTAGTGTCTCGTCAGGAGTTTAGTTTCTCTCATCTTTCAGCGTGTAATTCCATCAGCTTTCTTAAAATTCCATTGTTCGAACCAAATATCAATGCGAATTACATTCAAGACGAATCACTGTGGACTAATTCCATTTATTTTTGCGCTGATTGATTTTCAGCGTGATTACAGGCGACTACTTCAAGAACGCGAGCTGGCGAGGACTAGACGATAATGTGCGGCTGGACGAGTCGACTGAATTAGTGGAAGGCCGTACTGGAACTGCTTTAGGATACGACTCAGAGCCAAAGATGTGAGCAACAAATACCGATTATGAGCGGGTACTGAGAAATCGTTCCCACAGCTGTTGACAAGGTTGTAACGATCTAGACAACTCTGTGATTTCCTGAATTTTTCAACCGCGTTCATGGACTTGTTATTGATGTCCAAAGCGGTTGCTTACCTGTGGTAATTCTGTTGTTATCCACGTTGTTATTGTTGACTGTTACCTTTAGTTAAAAGAAATAAATAGATCTGGTCTTCTTGACAATTCGTAATCATATCTAAAGATACACTAAATTACTTGTTATCGGATTCGGCTGTGATTGCGCGCGGGTGCCAAGCAAAAGCAATTCGGCCTCATAGATTTTCGAAAAAACATTAAAGATATCGGTAATGCGACCATGACAATTGAAAGCTCGCCATCGTAGCAGATAATGATTGAAGATTCCATCCCATCTTTTTATTCGTATTATATTTTTACTCTTATTCTGGTCAGATAACAAGAATGTGCAACGAGGCCTCATGGAAGAAAAAACTAAAAGAAAACCAAGCACCAAGATTGAAGTATTTTTCTGAACTGGAGGCTTTTCTACGTTGCTATCACATAACGTGTCCAATCACAACTTTAGTGATGTGAAGGCATCGTTACGGACCTGGAAAGCAAATGTCAACTCGACCTTTGACAAAAATTGCTTCGACTTTCGAGGAAGTTCGTGCACCTTCTGCCATCTAAGGTATTGGATAGAAGAACAGACCTGAGAGAATCTGTTCTGCACGATCTTGGCTCCGATTACGTAATGTTTTTGATCGCAGACGGATCGGAACTGTTACGCACTCCAAGCTTGGAAAAAAACCCGATTGCCGGTAGGATCGCATATCGAAAATGCGTGGAAATGACCTCCAGCCGGCGGATTTAGCAAGTTATCCGCATGTACATGGATCACCTCACTATATAATGCTGCAGCTCCACTGGGAACACACCAGCTCAGCTCGGTTCATTCGAATGGGTCGTCTCATCATCGGTTTTATCTCCTCAGCCAGCGGTATCGCTATTCTAACCGCTCTGATCAGCGTTGGATTCATATTCAACGACATCAACAACTTTTACGATGACGTCATGCAAGACATGGAGGACTTCAAGGTGAGGAGCAGTACTTACCATTAATTTGGGTGTTGCTAGGTAGTGAAATTGTGAAATTAACTCAGGTTCTTCTAGTAACTAATTGTCCACAAAGTTGGTTTTGCAAAGCCGCTGGCGCTCTCGCTTCCTTTTATAGCACTTAGATGAATACTATTCAACAATAGCTGCATAATTAACAGCGGTATTTATTTTTCTGTATCCTAGAGTTCTTCAATACCTGCGTTCAATATTGAAAGCGAGTCTGAGAGTTCTCCGTAGGTAGAAAGTGCACTAGCTATATCTTCCTAGTGGTTATTGAGCTTGTGTGAACCGTCGTAACCCCATAGTTACAGCTTGAGTGAGGTGAGCACCTGTACACTCTCTGAGCCATTTATCGCTTTCTTTCCAGTCATTCGCCGATGATGCGTGGACGACAATGGTATCCACAAACAACCACGGCAGATCTCGTCGTCAGACGTATGGAGGAGACGCGGCTGTAGATGGTGCTGTAGAGATCGCGAATGATCAAGGGCGCAAAGGTGGATGCGGCTGCGGTGCTCAACCAAACACCTGTCCTCCAGGACCACCAGGACCTCCAGGAGCAGTCGGAGAACCTGGTCTCGATGGTGAGGACGGACAACCAGGAGGTAGCGGAGACGCTGGTGCTCCCGGCACAGGACACGGATATGACACCTCGAAGTGCATTTCGTGCCCAGCCGGCGATGCTGGTGCACCTGGTCCCGACGGCCCACCAGGACCCGCTGGCCCAGATGGACAGAATGGCGCTCCGGGCGAGGCTGGCGCAGATGGAAACGATGGCAGCGAGGGAGAAGCGGGAGACGCTGGAGTACCTGGCGCAGCTGGACCTGATGGAGAGCCAGGAGCACCAGGAAAGAACGGACAGCGCGGTCAGGGCAAGCCTGGACCTGTTGGACCACCAGGATCTGCTGGACCTGCAGGGAATCCAGGTGCAGATGGCGAGCCAGGTAGCGCCGGAGCTGACGGAGAGGCTGGAGGAGAAGGACCTGCCGGTAATCCTGGAAAGGACGCCGAGGATGGAAAGCCTGGTGCTAACGGAGGACCTGGAATTCCAGGACAAGACGCTGCGTACTGCCCCTGCCCTCCTCGCACCCTTGATGCGCCTGTGGAACACAAAACCGAGGAGCAGAACGGCTATGGACGTGTATAATATATTGACATTTCAATCGCCTAATGTAAATTATTTTACTTATTGGATAACAATGAACTGCTTAATTATCATTATGTTGGATAACAATCAAGTGCCTGGTTATCATTGTGCACGGAACTAAAAGAGGTCGACAAATAAACTTCACCGTGCAATTTCAGATGATGGGAATCAGTGGAAGTAATGTATGTATGGTCTCCACACTTTCACTCTAACTCATTGTTTTTTTTTCGCATAGGCTAAAATTCTTTCTTGTACGGATCTCAGACATTCAGAGAAACCGATTTCAGACGGATGGTCAGTAATACTGTTCAGATGAAGTTTGATCACATCGGTTGGAGACACTAGATGATTCGCTAAATAGAGCATACAAGTAGCTGCCTACTGGTCCATGCTAGTTCAAGATTTCCTCCGAAATGGAAGACAAGAATATTCTTTTGAACTACAGGGCAAAGAATCAACAAGATGTGCTACATAGTTTGGAGTATAGTTCTTCTTCTCGCCAAAACTTATAGTCGGTAGTCCACCAGGATTTCCGAATCATTAACAAACTCTAACTACACCGAAGCTATGACGACGTTGTGAACCAACCTACGTGTACAGCTGGTCCACCGTTAGGGCAAAGCGATTGCAAAATTCAACATTGTGCGTTTAAAAGGTATGGTTTCAGTAGAAACCTCATTTGACTAGGTGATTACCGTGATGGAAGGGGATCGCGAAGGCAATATCAAAATTGAAAGACTTTCGCTCGCTGATCCTAATGTTTAAAGGAATCAGGCACGAAAATGGCATTGGAGCCGGTGTGATAAGTGCAAACCTGAACTTTTTTTACACAGTTGTTGTCGGAAACCTATGGAAGATAGGTGTAGTGGATGTAGTCGACAATTCGATAGCCAAAAATTCGCCTGTATGTACCGCTGCAGTTGACGGATGTTACAACTTCACAATTCTCAAGAAGTTTTATAGAGCGGCTTCTTGATTGCCTCGTGACTTCTGATTAGTAATGGAGACCACACAATTATTGAAAGCATTGTAGTCAAGCCTTGTTTCCTGATAGCAGTCGTTGCTAGGAGTGGATTCGCTGTGAAAGAAGTCCACGGAAACGGTCTGGTCCACTTCAGCTGTATCAATCTATTTTTTATCCCTTTTCTTGACTTAAAAATGAAGAGAAAAACAGATATCAAAATGACGGGATTTGGATTCGTCTGAGATACTTCTACACGGAAACACAGTTTTGTCTGTTTTGTAGATAGTTCTTCAGGATACAGAAGATGTGGGGGATGAAACTACACCTCGTCCATACATTGCGGAGTGTGCATCAGACCTTGCGCGATCGGACCGCCGTTTTTAAAAGCATCTAGATCGTCATTTGAGAAAAATAGCTGACAACAACTAAAATGAACTGACTTCCGGCAGTTCATCATTACGGGATTTCAAATGTCTGCTACAGCGGAGTACTGATTGTTAGAGTTGATTCAACTTAGCCGAACAACGCATACTATATGAATGAAGCTGTGACATCTGAAATGGGTTATGGTTATTAATATAGAAGGTGCAAAGATAGGAAACCTTTTTCACAATCGCAGCATTATTCATTCCGCACACGTTTAGTCAGCTTCGTTTTTCCGAATCACGACAAACTGCAATGAGATTTCGACATTCGTTTCTCCTTTCCAACGGCGCCGTAAGACCAACATTCCCTATTCGAAAAAATGTTTTGTTTTCAAAGCGTGTTGGTGTTTGCCGCAATGTAGCATGTGTGGCCAAAAAGCCATTGTCTCAGGTTGTCGTTTGTTTATCGATAGCATTTCGAGGTTCATTGTTTCCACACTCAATCGGGACAACAACAACTCGACGTCAGACAAAAAAAACGCCGAAAATAATTTGAAACGGTAGAACGACATTTACACGAATCGATACGTATCCATACATGACTAGATACACGCGACACATATCGAATCATACCGGTATTGGTAGCTGAAAGCGAAAAAAGTTGGTGATTGAATGCAGTAAGGCAAAACTAGACAGGTGATGGGGTTCGAATCATCTTGAATAATGAAGTCTACAAGCATAATTGAAAAAGGGCTTCGGAAAACAGCAAAGTCGATCCTGTGGTCGATATAGTCACCCTTCTCACACCTGTGCAACAGGTGTTAGAAAGACGATGCCATTCGCAGGTTTTTGGTTCTTCTAAGCATACGGTATCGTCGGGTATTTTCAGAAGAAAGATTAATTGTGATTTGGACCCTTCAGAGCTAACCCTAAAGCCATGATTTGGTGCCTTTTAGTGGAGATAGAGAGCTGCAGGAAAAGTCCCATGTCCAAAACCATTGAGATTATCACCCGGTTTCCACCACGGCTTTCACCAGATTTCGTCGCTTCGCATGACGTAGCTTCTGGGCCATATGAAGAACTATACTAGTCTTAATTCCTTGAAATATTTAATTCCCGCGCGTGAATCGCAATATAAAGATTTTCTCCATACTACGAACAAAAGACCTCATCTGATTCCAGTTCCGTAGTACTTCACGGTTGTCCACTCTACACTGCGAGAGAGCTCTTTTTTACCACAACGTATACGTCACTCTAGGCACCAGGAGTTCATGCGATATAATAACTAAAGGTGCTCATGATTTCTTAAGCTCACTCTATAGTGTCAACTGCGTATTTGATATAATACACCCAATAGAAGAAATTGAACATTATAAACACGAGCGGAAAGTAGACTCGACTTCGACGATCGATCAATTGAGCGTATTTGCGATTCTGTTCGACCCGATTGATTCTGAAAAAAAAACTATTGGAATCCAAAACATGACCTTAGGGTAGGTGTTGCAGGGCGGCCGCTGAAAATTTATGATTTCCCCCTGATACTCTTGCACTACCGGCAGCTGGATAGGAAAGTTGGTAATACCTCTCTTCAATCGCCTTCCGTTTCATACTGGGCAAGAAGTTCCTTCTCATCATCAACGTTGGTTGATTCATCTCCCGAAGTTGTTTCTTCTCCAAGTTCGGAGTGTTCTCGTTGTCGCATAATGAGACTTCATAACAAGAACCGTTTTGGTACTGAAAACAATGTCATCGGAAGAAATCCCATAAAAAACCGTTTGTTCGCATCTATAAAGCACGTTCTTCGATAAATAGCTAATATCCTTGATTTAGTTGTCAAGGAATGAGCCCGCATCATTAGACTTACAAATGTGCTCGTCAAATGAATCACGAGAAAACCAGTACCGAAATAATAAATTAACATAATCACGATGAAAGGGCAACAAAGGAGTCAGTCGAGGAAGCATAGGATTAAGCACTTGGCAAGTTAAAGGATGGAGGACATTTCCAGACAAGTGTGATACTCTAAGGTTGCTTTATAAGTAATCGGACGTTTCTGTATGTGTTCGGACTCAAAATCACATTTTCCGACAATAAGCGCACCTATCAAAACGTGTAAGGTACACATTAATAAAGAGAGAAAAACAATACATACGTGGCGGTTGAACACATTCACCGTCGTAACGTCCCGCTTTTTTAGAATGGCTCAGTTAATGCACATCACCTCCTTTTTGGCGTGCCTGTTAGGTTTCAGAACGTCGTCTGTTTTCTACTCTTGTCCGCCCAGCAAACACGGTTAGGGTTGTTAGAATAGAGCACTCCTCATGGCCCGTGGGTAGATTGTTCAGCCAATCATTTGTGCGCTTCAGAATGGTAAGAGGAACTGCGGCGTCTACTCTGCGATCCATGCCTTGCTGGGTCAGTGCTTGAGGTGTCCATCAACCGAATTTTCTAACTTTGTCGATCGATTTCAATACATCAACCACTGATGACTGAGAAACAGTAAGGGTGTCTAATACATGTAAATCATGTGTGGTTTGGCATGGATCAGCCTCCACCTCGCTCCTCAGAACATCCTGATCCAACTCTTCCGAACGAACGTCCTGAGTTGACCCTGTCACCAATACAGAAATTGGAGAACCAGGAGTAGACGGTGTTTCGAACAGGAGGAGTTTCCTCATAAACTTTCTTCAAGCGTTCAAATGATTAGTTAGCACCAAATAGAATGAGGAAAAGCATGACGTTGCGAATATGCGGTTCGGACGGAATGAATTCCAGATCCATTGTAACAGTTAGCTTCTTTACCAAAGCGAACGCTTTAGACTGTTTTGTAGGGCGTTTCTTCCACTATAGAACGGTTGCTTACTCGCTTTGATAGGCGCCCTAATTGACCAGAAATTTTCATCATGAATCCGAACACATGCAAATGTACGATTACTCATGGCTCAACCTAATAATTTACCCGGCCGCTGAGGGATGAAAGGGTTGGTTAGCCAGGTGTGGGATCGGCGTGGTAGAACGCAAAATAGAACAGGGATTGTCTGTTCCGGAGGGTAAATAATGAATCGCATGTCGGTGAGCGCTTGCCCAAAAACCTTCTGAGTAAGGAAAGGTTGCTCGAGGGCACTTTATGCAATAGCAAATTAAGCAAGGAAGATAATGCGAGGTGATTTCTGTGAGATAAAGAACGATCGAATGTGATGAAGAAAATTTTTCATTACGTCTGCTACCTCTGATGCAGAGAATGCTTTTCATCGCCGCTTCTTTTTTATATTTCTCATCATTTTTCATTTCAACCGCCATCATGTCTGCTAGAAAACCCCGGAACAGAGTTTCATTTCTAGAGAAGACAGAAAGAGAGGTTTTGTGTAAGATGGTGGAGCATTTCATCTTGGCGAAAAACGGTAAATCCTTACATCTTTTGAACATCTGGTTTCCCATCAACGAAAAAATTCAGTCCCTAGGTTCTCGGGAACATTCGGTTGTCGTCAATTCTTACTTTCGGGGCTGCTATTACAGCTTCCTCCTCTACCATGCAACTGCAAAACTATAAGCAAAAACACAAGCTTCTATGAAGCCCACATAACTCTAATCTAAATCGCTAAACTATTCGTTATCGCAGCCACCTACCCTGTGATAGAAGGCAGCATCTGTGCTCTGAAATCATAGTGCAAGGATTAGCAGAAACTCGATTATAGATTGAAAGGAACGTACTCCACGTTTTTCCTTATATTGCGCGACAAGGTTGTGGACTTGTTCACTGAGACCTTTGGGTTTTTCGTGCTTTTTCGGCTTTCGACGAGTGCAGTAGTTCACCACCTGCAATCACAACTTGCTTCTGTACATGTGAATATCAGTATTGTGAGAAAGTGTTCGTCGATTTCATCAATCACGATTACGGTTTCTTAATCCTCTTTCTCCTCAATACTATACAGGGTGTCTCAAAAAAATGTACCTCCTGTTCGAAAAGCCATAACTTTTGCGAAAGCAAACCAATCGAAACGAGTCATAGCTTGAATGAAAGCTAAGAAAAAGGAAATCTTCTGGTGTGTGATTGGTGAAGATTGCGCCATGTACTCGACCGAGGCCTCGGATTTTGTACCTGATTGGTAGTGCATGGGCTGTATGCTTGCTCTACTTTGGTCGTAAACAGGTGATATTGCTGTCATTAGTTACTCCTGAGGCAATAGACATATCTACTTGCCGCAATTTTGGTTAAACACGGAACAACATCAATATCGATCAATAATTGTAATCACTGTTTGAGAATCTAAAAGTCTTCCAACAGTGATGCAATTATAAGAAGAGAATTAGCAGGAATGTAAAATGTATGAACATTGAAGATTGCGCCATGCATCTGCCCGAATCGTCAGATTCTAGACCTGATTGAAAGTTCACGGATAACATGCTTGTTCTACTTTGGTCGCAAACAGGTTATATCATTGCGTTACAATTGGGGCAGCGAACAAAACAACTCAGCTTTTGATTAGAGACGGATTAGCATCCTAATTAATCACAGAGTGTTCATTTTGATCTGAATAAAAAATATTGTCGTATTGTGCAAGTGCATCTCAAAGTGCATGTTGAGCGTGTTATGTCTTGATGTTTTTATGTTTACTGCATCACGAGAAACGCGTATCAGCGATATCATCTCTTGGCGACCAAAGTGGAGCAAGCATGTTATCCATGAACTTTCAACCAGGTCTAGAATCCGACCATTCGGACAGGTGCATGACGCAATCTTCATGGTTCATGCATTTTACATCTTTCTAAGTTCTTTTCCTATGATTGCATCAGGGTTGAAAGAGTTTTAGGCTATCAAAGCCTATCAAAAAGTGGTTTCAATTATTGATCAATATTGATGTTGTTTCACGCTTAACCAAAAGCTGCGGCGAATCGATATGCTTACTGCCTCAGAGGTAACTCACAGCAGCGATATCACCTGTTTACGGCCAAAGTAGAGCAAGCATATAACCCATGCACTATCAATCAGGTCCAAAATCTGAAGCCTCGGTCGAGTACACGGCGCAATCCTCACCGAACACATACCAGAAAATTTTCTTTTTTCTTGGTTTTCATCAAAGCTATGATTTGTTTTGATTGGTTCACTTTCGCCAAAGTTATGGCACTTCAAACAGGAGGTACATTTTTTTGAGACACCCTGTATTTTTAGAATATAGGCGACATCGTTAAGTAGTAGCGCGTCTCACCTAGTAGATTGAAATTAATTCAAAAACACGTCATGAGAATAAGGGTGGGGTGTTATCTGCCTCATCTCCCCAACTTTCTCTGGGATGAATTGAAAAATCACTCACCGTAAACTCTATCATGGCTGAAAACACGAAAGCCATACAAGCGCCCATCCACACGTCGATTGCCTTCACGTAGGACGCCTAAAACGTGACTTGAGTTCTTTAACAAGCATTTTGAATTTTTTTGGAATTTTTAGTTTTCGTGAATATTTTTTCGACAATATCAGTATATCTCGTGTCATTTCAAGCGACACTTTTGATTTAATTAATCACCTGTGGTAATGCCATTCGAGCTGCACTGCTTTGTGTCGCAAGGGTCAGCAACGTTGTTATAGACAGCGATACCTGAATTACGTCATGAAAAAAAACGGGAAGAAGAAATTATTCAGAGGTTGAGTTGTGATATAGTCGTGAGTGCCGCGAAGTCTTTGTTGAAAGGAAGTAATTTCGGCCTATTTGGCTTCGTCTGAGCCTAACAGAGAGAAGACCAGCTCGCGGGCCGCTCTAACAAGGGAGGTCAGTGAACTTCCCCCGACGATTCTTAACGAGACCTATATGGTCTTATAGAGCTTGAAGCGTAGATCACAGATATGTAATTTATTTTTGCTGAATGGCAGTGGGTGGTCCGAAAATTGCAAAAAAAGGTAAGCACTGCTCTGACAACACTGCTGAGGGGCGCTGAATAGCCACCGAGGTGAGAGATTCATACGAGTGTGCTTCGGTAGCGCAGTGGTACCGCATTGGACTGTTGTTCAGAAGGTCAAGGGTTTGGATCCTGTAATTGTGTTTTCGTTTTGCTTCAATCGCATTGATACCAAATGGTGCTCATTTTGCGATTTTGTCATGGGGATTGAAGAAAATCATGTTTGGAGCACTCTAAACCAAACAAATTTTAGTAAATGACAGCATTAATATAGGTAGCCAATAACTGCCGCAACTTACCCTAAACAGACGCAAATTCAGAAACTAATGTTGGATTCGTGATCAGCGACCCAAATAACCCCCACATACGAAGTTTGGACGAAATCGGCGATTTTGACCCACGCACCTCACTTACCCACCCTTGCCATAGCAAGCGCTCACCAGTCAGAAATCCAGAAGCAAAAGTAAAATTCGTAATCAGCAATTCAGGTGAGACTCCTAGGCAATTTCTGAAACGAAGGTAGTGGATGCTGACGATTTTCTGACAGCTAGAGTCTGAATGGTGCCATAATATTACCAGTAATTCATCAGAGACTCAACCTTGGGCAACTCCACCGATACCTGACATGAGGCTCGAGACGTCATGGTCACCCATTTCGCCCCTTTTTTGCTAATGAGACTATTTGAGACGCTGGTCACGAATATAACACTAGTTTTGTGATTTGAAACAAGTGAGGGTATCTAATGACGGGTTTCGTTGTGTGTGGGCTGGTGAGCGCTTGCTATGGTAAGGGTGGGTAAGTGAGGTGCGTGGGTCAAAATCGCCGATTTCGTCCAAACTTCGTGTGTAAGAGTCATTTGGGTCGCTGATCACGAATCCAATATTAGTTTCTGAATTTGCGTCTGTTTAAGGTAAGTTACGGTGGATATTGGCTACCCATATTAATGTTGTCATATACTAAAATTTGTTTGGTTTAGAGTGCTCCAAACATGATTTTCTTCAATCCCCATGACAAAATCGCAAAATGAGCACCATTTGGTATCAATGCGATTAAAGCAAAACGAACACACAATCACAGGATCCAAACCCTTGACCTTCTGAACAACAGTCCACTGCGGTACCACTGCGCTACCGAAGCACACTCATATGAACCTCTCACCTCGGCGGCTATTCAGCGCCCCTCAGCAGTGTTGTCAGAGCAGTGCTTACCTTTTTTGCAATTTTCGGACCACCCACTGCCATTCAGCAAAAATAAATTACACATCTGTGATCTACGCTTCAAGCTCTATAAGACCATATAGGTCTCGTTAAGAATCGTCGGGGGAAGTTCACTGACCTCCCTTGTAAGACGAGTCAGAGCACCCAGTTCCTATGCCGATGTCTCCAACACGAAGTCGTTCCCAATTTCATCAAGAGAAGGAATCTGCATGAGACGTGCGGGTTGCGAGCGGACGACAGATACTGACTATCAAACTCAGAATTCTTAGGACAGCCTTAAAGACAACGCGTGGTCACTCATTCTCGTTGCTGCTCAAATGAGTTTTGAAGGAGTTCTACTGTGAACGGTATCTGCCTAATCACGTTTGGAGGAGGATCATGGGTGAATCTAGAAACGTTGGTGATTTTATCCTATCTAAGACTAAAGTGTGGGTGAAAAAACGAAAGCCAGTGCAGCGCATTGTTGAATCAAAGGGAAAATCCTAGCTCTAAGGTAATAGCAGCAGCAAGTCCGCGAGTAACTCTTCTTGAGGGCATTTCGCTTTCTGATAACGCGCTTGCGCTTCTCGATTTGGGTCCTTGTTTCTCTGATAGTCAAAAAAACCGTATCGTCACAACGCCAATATTAATAGAGTGTTCTTTTTCTGGAATTCCAACCCAAATTGGCAGTATATCTCCAATCATGATTCAACGATCTTCATTTTTGAGCTGCGGCTTTTTCTTTGACTTTTAATCTCTTAAAATTGACGACAGAATGTGGCTCTACGTTAAAGTTTCTCGTGCGCAGAGACATTTGTGTCTACTGTTCTTCTACCTCCCCCCTTGCAGAAATATGTCACATAGAGGAAGAACAACTTCGAAAACAATTACTCTATCCCTCCTTGTTCCAACGCTGGCACCTTTACCTCTGCCTTTACCAACGTAATCTACCAATGCACAGCGATTGGTGATGTAGCAGCGCAGCCAGTAATGGTATTTCACTTCAGATGCATTTTCATTTGGAGTTGGTTTCGATTCAACAAATACGCAAAGCAGATGTGATCGTTGGTGAGGTACACTATGTCAGGTTCACAATTACTCGATCCCTCCTTGTCTCAACGCTGGCACCTTTACGAAGGTAACTCGTGGTTCGTGACAGGTCACAAACCACGAGTTACATTCAGGCCTATGGGGACAACCAGTAAATCGAAATGTCAGGCCGTCTAATAAGCATTCAACCTAACAGCTTTAGAATGCAAAAAATTCAATAAATGAAACGATTGGCTGTACAAGGTGCATGGTGTTCAAAGTACATTCATCACCGTAGTTTCGTTGGCTTTTTTGCCAAATATTACCTCGATCGAGTTTTTGCACATCCTTTTTCATAAGGGCACTTTGTGGGGTTCCGCGAGCATCGAAAAAAAGAGCATTGAAAGAAGTCAGAAGCTGATGGGAAAAGCTTACCCGACCAGGAACGGCCTCGACATCCAGCCAGAATGAGAACCATGATATCACAACGATCAATGCTGTTGGAACGTAGGACTGCAAACTTTGGCTTAGCATTCGTCTATGTAAATCGAAAAGCTAAATTTTGCAAGCTCCATCTATCAGCAAAACAATACGATAGCTAGAGCTCCATGCTAGACGTAACTAACCTGTATAATGTGGTGCATTATCTCCCGATCCACGTGGAACTCAGCAAGAGCTGTAGACCATACACCTGAAATTCGAAAATCTTTGTAATTCCTGTCGCAAACTATGCTAGCCCTCTAAGACTACGAGCAGGTCGAAACATTTGGCCGTCAATATATCTTCCCAACTAACAACCTCGGAAGGCATAGCAACAGCAGGCTCATACATCAACGGTGACGTTTGAGGAGGAGAGAACTTGGACGATAAACAGTTGCACGATAAACTCTACGTTGAGATAGCTTATATTGGCTTGAAATTGATTAACCTGTAGCGTAAGTGTCATTGCGTATTAAATGCTGTATGCTTCGCAGTCGCATATCCGGCATCCGAATCTCCTGGTTCACTTCGACTGGACGCTCTCCATTCCAGCGAATTACAATTTGGTCGGTATCGTAAGCATCTGCAAGATTTCAACAATTTCATTTACTAGAAGAGGCAAAAAAACAATCTCTCTTCTGAACATGTATGACCGTCACTTTGAAGTCACTGCTCAAACAATGTGAGTCGCTTCGCTTAGAGCACTCAGTTTCATGCTTGGTATCAAAAACACCTAGTTGCTTTATGCTCTGAGGTCTTGGGCCCTATGCTTCTATGCTGCTTTCTTCTTTGTCTGAACAGCCTTCCTTCCTTCCCATCGATTTGAGTTGTGTTTGCAGTTTGAAGTTTGAAGTCCTGATTTTGACTGCGCAGTGAACTATAGCTCAGGGGACTATAGCTCGAGAACCGGCAATATGATTAGTGGCACTAACCTCCATCCTTTTTTTTCAAAAAGTCTTGTTCTTCCAACATCTTGTCTTTCTTTTCGAATATGCCGCTGAGCTGTTTTCTTCCACACTCGTCTGTGGAATCCTTAATGCTGTGTAGTTTTGCGGCTAGCCGTCTATCTGTTGTATATCCGTGTTTTTGCGCCTGGACCCACCCTATCGCTCTCCTTGCATCTATCACTTCCCTCTTTCTCAGTTAATGTGCTTAATTAAGAGTTTAGTTTAAATTGAATTGATTTTTTAATTCTTATCTTTGTACAAGGACATTTTTAGTTCAAACTTTTTAATTCCGGATAATTGCCGGTGAGATAAGTCCCTCCTAACATACTTGCGAGGTTACCGATTACAAGGCTCTTACCGATTTCCATACCTTGATGCTATGTTCGCAGAGCATATTTATCCCGGTTAACTTTGACTCTAATTTTGTTGTTGTTTCTTTTACTTTTATTACATGGTGCGTCATATTGACGTATGAATAAATGAATAAATAAATAAATAAATAAATAAATAAATAAATAAATAAAAACAATGACCTGAATCCACACAGTTGATCGGTTGATATTCGAAAATCACAGCGTGAGAGTGAAATCGTGTCAGTTCTACGGCAAAGTCTTCTGGCCGGAGGTTCATTGGAGAAACCGGCAGTCTCATTTCCCGCAACATCACCAACCCTGTCCTTTACCCTCAATTTGCCGTGGTTTCGTATTCTTCGAAATTAGAGTAACTCTCAAGACCCCGGGGCTACTAGTAGAAGCTACGCGATACCGAGCCAACTTTTTAAAACTGTCCACATACAGCCGGAGGTGTATATCTATGAGGCACATCTGTGCCCTATATTTCATTCAGATGATCTTATCTCATTTTCTGCGCTTATTGCTAGTAGCCGTTTAGGCCTGTAGGAAGAATCTATTGAAGTCGATGAAATGTGATTCAAGATAGCAACTGACAGCTGAGTATTCGAAGAGCACAGCTCTGCGAGTCGAGTGGGTATCGAGCGAGATTTTGCATGCACAGAACCGTCAGCGATATTCTGAAAGAACGTTGTCAATCACACAGCAGGAAATATGAACTGCATAGATAAGCAAAGAGGAGTGGTGGTACCAAATCACTACTCCTAACGAAGAATGACGTTAATACTCGACTTGTTCCAGGCTTCGAAGAAGGCGAGGACGTCGAAACGTTAACCCGAATGAACTGTTATATCAATCATGGTTTTGGTTTCAAGTACCGGACTTTCTACATTGATATTCATACTATCGCGAAATTGCCGGAATCGGTGGAATGAGATTTCTCGTTAGAGGATAGCTGACCAACAGGACATAATGCTCTGACTACATTGGTTTAATGAATGCGAAGGTGTATGTTTGAATCGGCGTGTTTTTGAATTTTTGGATCTCATCGACCCATACTCACCGGCAGTCGTACCACACTGTTCCATTTGGGTAGATCCAAACGAGGAAGTTCGGCTGAGTGACGTCGTGGAATTCGGCGGTTCGAGCATTTGCGAAATATATGTCAGGGTGCCATATCAATTTGAATAGGTTCGGATCCTGTGAAGCAGCAATCATCGAGGTTCCTTTGATAAATTGGTACAATCATAGCAGCTCAAGCCAAAATGTTTTCCTACTTTCTCACAGTAAACTTCTTCTACTCTCTGCCGTTTTCTTAGCTTTGGTGCAACATCATGTTTGCGATTCGAGAATAGAAGGGGGCGTTCTAGGAGTTAACCTAATAGAAGAACAGGAAGCAGGTACGAGGAATGAGATTAAAATAGAAAACAAAAAATAAGTAGCGATAATAAATTGTGGGTAAATAAAATTGAAACATACAAAAATAAGGAAAACGAATAAGAAGAATGTAAAAATAAAAATAAATCACAAATTCAGCCGATTACTATGTTCGTCCATAAAACCAAAAAAATGAAAACCTTTTCAAAATCTTCGAAATCAGGGAGGAAAGTCTCAATCGCGTTTCAGTTCAAACATTTCACGGATTAGAATTAACACAGTATTAAGAGAGATCTAAAAGGTGCATCTCACAGTCGACTGAGCACGATTTCCCGAGGATGGAGCTGCTACATCAACATGGAAAGATGCAATTTAAAAACTAGAAGGAGAGGAGATGCTATGATTGATAGCTATTCTCTAGAAATGGAGGCTTTACAGATCCAAGGTCGTCGCAGCATAAGCTTGAAATTGACGCACTATGATGTATATGACTCAACAAAACCACGGAAACAAAAAAATCCTAAAAAAACGATTTACATACTATTTTGATTGATATCATTTTTGATATTATTTTTTCTCTGGTTTCCAATTTTAAGAGGCGATTATTTGAATTTTTGATTTTTAACTGAGTTATGACCGATTAAGTGGAGGCACCCACGGAAACCAGGTTTAGCGAGGACGCGGCGACAACGCGTCGCATTCACTTAATCTATTATATAGTTCAGCTCAGTGTTGGAATTTTGAAAAAAAAAACGTCTTGAGGTCAAAAAACTGACGAAAAGTGCTGTCTTACGATATGTAATTCCATTTCAAAAAATTGATCATCATCAGGCGACGCAGAAGAAGGGGGGGGGACGATTTTTGGTCGCCATTTTTCCTTTCTCTGGGCATTCGGCTCCTTTGCGGACAAGGAAACAGCCAATTTTATCGAAGGTTTTTACATTATTATGAAAGCGCCTCTTCTCCAGTTTCTATAAACGTTGGAAATTATTTCCTGTTTCCGTGTTTTTCTTGAGCTACACTAAATTAAATGTCTCAAAGTCAACTTCCATTTGCGACTCCCATTGACCCTAGCGAATTTCACCCCTAGAAGAGAATTCTTTCCTTCGAATTCTTTCTTCTTCTAGTTTTTTTCCGTCTACTTAACTTCCCGAAAATCTAAAATCTTTTTAGGTCTGATTCCATTTTCTTACTCAGTTGTATTTTTATTGAGAAGATGAAGCGTGGTCTCACGTCCTCACCGTCATATGTAGGGAATCTTCAGCTTGTGAATGGGTTCTAAACACCCCCCCCCATGTGAACGTCAAGAAATGTTGAACATAATTTCATGTCTGAGTGGAGGGGTCGTAACGGATGAGGTTTGGGAGGAGGGGGGGGGGAGGTCGTAAAATTTTTGCTGCAGCTTGGACGGAAAATGCACGGAAAGATACTGATTTTTTTACTGTAACACATCCCAATCTGTAGAAACATCACTCGGCGTTCTGCATGTAGTACAGAATGAAACAGCATTTCGTTTAACCAGAGCTGTTCATTGTTCATGCTCCGATTTTTGGATGAATACATGGTACTGATGGAGGTGTTAAGGGAGATGAAGTGATGACCGAACAGATGAAAAGACCGGATGACCGGTTAAATTAGGCAAGAGAGCGTGAAGCATAAGAGTTAGAGGTGTAACGATTCCCGGATAGGCCAAGGACGTGTATTTGGACCTCATTTAATCCATCTTTTTTTTGCAGTCTGTTTTTGAATCTATTCCTGCGATGAATCTATAGCCATAAGAACATGTTGTGATATAATGCGTATCAAAAAAATTAATTGAGTTGTCTCATAGACTTCGTTTTGTATTCGACGAATAAAGGAGAACGGTTAACACGAGGGTTCGGTTAAACTTAGAAAGCGTTGTAGTGAAAGAGAAAAGAAGAACAGTTGAAGTACAATACCAAACAGAAAGGCGGCTCCAAAGATGTGCAGGGCTTCTCTAAAATCATTTCTTCCTACAAAGAGTGCTCTGTCAGTCCCGCCTTTTCAACAGAAAATGGACCGAAATTTGTTTCATTCTTTGATGCCCTGGCTTTCATTCTCGCACTTCAAGAGGTCGTGCTAATTACTTTGAGAGATCGTGATGTTATCAAACCTTTAGCAGTATTCGCTTCGTGCCGTTGTGTGCTAACCTCGTGTCCTCCCATTTTTCTTGGAAATAGATGTCCACTTGGAAATCCTGAAATATCCAATTACGACGGGAATAACAGTAAATTTTCATTAAAAATATCTCGACTGATTCTTGTGCCACAGGTTGTCGAAAACATTCAAGATGATGCAATGATCTTACTGGGAAGTGCAATCGTAAGTTCTAGCAATCGTAAGTTGCACTTACGATCACATAATCCATACTTTTCTAATTTTCTGTCACCGTTTTATTTTACATTCGCATTAAACAGTCTTACACTCAGAAAAACAGAAAGAATAGAAAAACCGACCACATTGGATTTAGAGCTGTTGGCTCTCACAACGGCAAATATTTATAATAATAATAAGGTGCAGCGACTCTGGATTGCTTCATCAGTCGAGATGCTCAGTAGCTTTTTTCATCGTTGATAGGAGTGTGAACGAGTTAGAAACAAAACGCAGCATGGGGCGTAAATCATGATTTATCAACATTCAGGATTCATTTGAGTCCTACATGCTCATACAAATTGAAGGTTTCCCGCGCTGCGTCATTGAGGTGGGATAGAAGTCCATGGAAACCCCGGAAAACCCAAAAAACCACCGAGCCCATTGACGAATCAGGGTTTGCGTGTATCCAAGGTATAATTTGAGGCTTATAGTACGTATCTCGTTCATGAGAGTGGATAAACCCCTATAGCAACCCCTATAGTGGAACCCCTATAGCATATGAAGTTTACCGAAGAAGAGATTCTATAAGATTCAGAATCAGAGCTCTACTTTCTAGCGTGGTCTAACAACTCATAAAAATAACCGCTCAAACGATACAACAAGACCCGTCTTCTAGACCAAATTCCTGGACAGTTCATGCTTATACGACCGACAAATCGTACAGTGACTTCCACAACTGAAAAGTGGACACCGGCTTGTCTCTCGAGATATTTTCGCGGCATACACCCGCCAGAATTTCTTCCGGGATGAGCGTGGCAATTCCCAGCGGACCTTTTGATGGGTAAGACGCCAAAACGCTGAAGTTCGGAGATCGACACTCGTGCAAGGCGAATGGCGTTAGAACAGTGGAAAACCCAAAAACCGACACCGCGTGTCAACTTTAGATCCGGATAAGCTGTGCGACAATAATCTCGTAGTCGAGAAAACAAATGGTGAAGAATAACAAGTGTAGCGTCAACATGTGGCTACACCCATGAAGAAGACACTGGCATGACGAATAGTGGAGATCGGTGAAAATGATGGCTACAACGGCAATGGAGATTACTATTAGGTTGTAAAGAAAGTTCTGTCATTTTTTGCAGCATATATTCAAAACGCCGTAACTCGGCTCATGTCTCACCGTTTCTCTTCATTTAACCACCATTCGGAAGTCACATTATTGTCTATGGAATGCAATATAAAGTGTGCCGCTGTGGCATAAGTCTAAAGATAGGAATTAAGTCAAATGTTCGAAGGCGGATTCGACATCGTGTTGGTATTAGGATCCTCTCATCCTTGAGAGGCCATGTGAACGTTTGAAATTTGGCAGATAGTTAGCACGAGGTCTGGCAATTTCGACGGACGAAGATGAGTTTCAATGTGTCGTTTGTTTGAATTCTGGAGATGATATTTTAAGACGCGTGGATTTGCGTTACTGTAAAATGTAGCGGAACTCTATAGTTTCTAGCTTTGGTTGAATCGTTTTGAATGCTACATATATTCACGATGTGCACTTCCTTCTTTATCGTTTGGCGAAGAGTAAAAAACAAAAGGCACACTAGTACTGCACCGTTCATCATAACGTCACCATTGTCTTCGTGTCGTGAAAATCTGGTTTCTTAACCGTCTCAGAAGGTTCGTCGTTGTGTAAGAAACGGGAAAATCTCTTCTTATAATAGTATAATATCCGTTCTTCGTCGTAGGTTAAAAGTCCTTATGAAAGTGGCTCCGCAAAATCCATTTCAATTGATGAACCCGCAACACTCATTCGCACTAGGAGCAGAGGGTCCGAATGTCTAATATTTTAATTAATCCAGATCTTGAGACATTCGCGATAGCGTCACACTTTATACTGCCTTCCCTAGAGAAAGATGTGCTCTTTCGAATGGGGCTTGAGTTAAGGAAAACTGCTGGACATGAGTAGAGTTATGACGCTTTAAATATAATGACAGAACTTTCTTTACAGCCTAATAGTAGGGTAAGGAAAACGGAAAGCAAAGGGAAGTGGACGGGTAGGCCTCGTGCTTCGCTGCTTTCCAGCTAGCATTTGCCGCGGAGGAGAAATCTAGCGAGGCACTTGGTCAAACGTTGGAGCATTTTTGGCAGTGAGTGGCAACGAGGTTACCCATGAGCATTCGTGTTATCTTCGGTAGTGCAACACACAGCTGTACTATATGGAATACCGCTCATATTCCTCCAAATTTTCTGTCAATTCTTCCATTTCATGGCACTTGAAAAACAAAACAGCTCTCGATCATTTCGATTGATACCACTGCCACAAATTCGTAATCGAGAAATTGATAAAGAAATCCACGTCCACACTTCTTGAGTTTGACGTCCAAGCTTTTTGTTAATCGCTCCCTTTGGAAGTTCCTCCGCCTCCTTTCAAGCGAGCAAGTGGTCAAAGGCAATCAGATAAGGCTTCAGTTGTAGCCGCTGGAGATAGCGGACGTACTGGACGATTGATGGGGGTCAAAGAGGACAAGCGCTCTATTTCAGATGGACGATCGCAGCGACCAAGTCCTTTATACTGGTTTGTGGAGCCAGGCTATTGTTCTGAAGGAGTGAAACTTTTACTAATTGTAAGCAGTTGGATTTCCTTTTGAAGTCCGTACCAGACTTTTCAAATGTATTTTAGAAATCCTTGAGACCTCAGCTCGTTTTTACTTCCATAAGCCTCACAAGAGGAAACGACAAGTGAGGAAAGTGCTGTTGCTGAAGATATTGGTAGCGCTAGAATATGCGAGAGTACAGCTCTTTCTAGCAAGATGGGACGTGATTCGTGAGCGAAAACGAGGACTTCGCTAATTTCGAGGTCATCACCAACCCCTATATCACCCTGAACGTCCCGGAAAGTGTGGAAATCGCCCGTCTCGACAACAAGGATGTGTGCAAGCTGGCCATGCAAGGTGGTACAAGATACCAAGGAATTCAAGACTCGACCCTCCACGGCCCTTGATGAAGGCATCTTTTTGAAGGTAAGTAGCGGGGTTCTCAATGGTAAAGCTAGAGATTTCTCTTGTGCTTCGAGTGCATTATACATCTCTGTTGTCGCTCCCTGAATGCGAGATGAGAAGTGCCCTTGCTGTGTGATCCACTAGTCACAGTTGTCCTTTTATGCTTGAGGACACTGAATGACAAGCAACTGAGTAGTGCACATGCTGCCGAGAAGCCGAATTAATCATGAAGCCCTACAATATTTTTCAATAGCTGAGGAACTTTGCTGCAGCATTTATTCTGTGAAAATAGGTCTCCGCAAGCTAATATCGTGCTGCTGGGTATGATCAAACTTAACAAAAAACATGTGATTAATTGTAGACTTGCTGACCTGACTGGCTCGCGAAGAATTTCGAATGTCATAAAGCTGCTCCACTCTTGTAAGGTAAAGGTAGAGGTCTCGGCGTTGATCAATAACCTAAGCAAGCGACACCGCATTTGTGTTCCATTCAGGATCGTGGAGGCACGGCTAATGCTTAAGCGGCCGATGCGAAAACTCGAAGTGTCAGTCGCTATACCAACGCTGTGTCTTTACCTTTCCAGACAAGTCTTGTGCCAATTTACAAGACCTCGGACGGATAAATGGATTAGTTGACACGATCGATCGATTGCGCAACCGTGCGGGTGTCAGTAGCGCCTCTCACTACACCTTCCAATGTAATAAATCGAGCAATGTCTGCCACAGGAGAAACAAGGCTAACTGCTATTTGAAAAAACTCTGCTCCAACATTCTGTTCGATACGTGCTTCTGTCTTCCACCATCGAAACGCTCGTTTCCTTTAGCTTTTTGGTGATTCTGTTTCAAGGCTTTTATTGATCAATAACCTAAGCAAGCGACACCGCATTTGTGTTTTTGCTAATGCTTAAGCCGATGCGAAAAAGTGTCCAACGCTGTGTCTTTACCTTTCCAGACAAGTCTTGTGCCAATTTACAAGACCTCGGACGGATAAATGGATTAGTTGACACGATCGATCGATTGCGCAACCGTGCGGGTGTCAGTAGCGCCTCTCACTACACCTTCCAATGTAATAAATCATAGCAATGTCTGCCACAGGAGAAACAAGGCTAACTGCTATTTGAAAAAACTCTGCTCCAACATTCCGTTCGATACGTGCTTGCAGAGCTGTCTTCCACCATCGAAACGCTCTCCGTTTCCTTTAGCTTTTTGGTGATTCTGTTTCTGAGGCTTTTATGAGGCTGTTTTGAGTAAGTGGTCCCACGCTATGAAGCTGGACGCGTAATGGGTAGTTCCTCGTTGCTCTTCACTGGACATTCAGCTTTTCTGTTTTCATCTTTTGCTGGTAGTGGTAGATGTGGTAGAAAGAGTGTAAGTGTCTCATGAGGATCGGATGTATCTCTTGAAGATCGGATGTATCTCGAATCTGGGTACACTACAATTTCTGATCAGATCGGTTAAAGGACGATCAAAGCGATTAATGGAGTAAAAAGAACATGCTGAGTTGCTGTCAAAGGGCCTGTTGGGTAACCCACATTGTTGGCCCGAAGGAGCAATCATCTCGGTATTCATTATTATGTACTTGGTCATGATAATAATACTTATGGCGACGACATGTATATGGATAGCAACGAAGAAAATATGCGTGAGCTCTCAGAATATAGAGCATACAAACTCTATCCATGTACCGCTCGATGTATTCAATCCTAGACCACTGCGCAGTACGATTATTATTGGTTGCATAATAATGCTTTGCATCCAACCGACACTAATGTGTCAGCATGGTTTTGTGCGACATACAGTAAACCTGGTATGCACACAAAAGGAGAAATGCACCTATGAATACAACGAAGAAATCATCTTTAACAGACTGAATTCAAATTTGTGTATTCAAATAAATCTTGGTAACAAGACCGTTGGAACGATAAAGCTTTTTTATCACCCTATAAAGCTTACATGCGCTCAAGTATCGCAATATTTCACAAGAGATTCAGTCTCCAGAAAATAAATACCAGACACAACGCTGTCCTGGGATGGGATCATGCTCCAGCGGTTACTGTGGAAAGTTCGATAGATACAAAGTAATTCCAGAGTTGAACCAAACTAGCATATACCCAGGATATGCAACATGCGCAATGTCGTCATGCTCCGGAATAATGTGTGGGTGTCTTCTACCCATGCCTTCCTGCTCATTCCACAGGTTTGTCCATATACCGCAAACGAAAACCGTTTATACGGTGGTATCATGTGAGGAGTGGACGCCAGTTGTTACGATAGACATCGAAACTACAATTCTTGGCAGAGTTAACAAGAGCAGGCATACGTTACAACCGTACGTCAAGCACGTGATTTCTGGCTTCGAAATGACAGTCATTTCAGTTCAAAAACCAGTATCAACGTATATGAACAGAAGATTCATTTTAAGTTCGGAAGACTCTTTTGTTATTCCCGAGAACTACAGGCTACCCGTAAAATGTGCTACGGAGGAAATAGCCGCGAAAGATTTTTGAATGTGAAAGAATGTTCGGATGCGATATCATGTAATGTTACTAAACTTGTAGTGTCAGAGTAAGCTTTGGGTAGGGGGCTCTTGACCCTACGCTTCATGTACAGTTCTGCTGCGCGCCTACCTTGCAGAAGTGATGCAATTTAAAGGACTACTGTGGAACGTTAGTGGAAGTACACATATGGTAGGGTACATGACAGCGGAGGACAACGAACCGCGCAGTTAATCTCTTCTCGCAGCGAATCAAGTTATTTGTAGTATATTTTTAGTCATTTGAAAGTTCTAAATGAAAACATTTTCAATCAGGGCAAAAGGTCATACACTTTCACTTCAGCAAAGTTTCCATAAGGGCTATTCCGCAGCAGTTCCTTGTGTTTTCTCGCCTTCTCGATTCCTACTGTCTTATTCGTGGTTTAAAACATGGTTTCGATTGAATTCAAACAAAACTCACCATTGTTTGAGCTCGAAATGATGACATGCCTTCAATGTACATTTGGATGTAAACAGTTGTCGGCAAGTCTGAAAGTATTTTGAGGTGCATTCTGCCTGTGTGGATTCATTCCAATGCTTGTTTCAATGAGCCCAGCTCAGTGAGTTGAACCGCCATTTTTGTGATGTGATGATCCTAGCATGGATCATAGCAAAATCGCGGCTCAAGCAAAACATAAACCTATATCGTGCTGTTATTTCACTATTATTCTATACCTTGTCATTATTTCGTTTGTGTTCTTATGACCAGTTCTGGGTTGGTGACCTGATTCTGCTATTCCTATTTGAACACGTGCATCTGTTGAAAAGTAAAGGTAAAGCAGTCGGCGTTTCTCGGAACCCTACGATTATATGTATGAGCTGATTCTCTTTCCAATTCATACACATACACACACCGTTGAAAGCTTATATAGGCTGGGCGTAGAGAGCTTAGAAGTCTAACAATAAGAAGGATGTAGGTGAGATTATGGGAATTTGGGGCAATTTAGCAATACGCCCACATATTCCGAACATGTCATATCCTGCCTTGGAATTTATCCTCTAGCATAACATGTGATACATCATAGGTGCGAAATGCAGCCCCAGAGACCGTTTTGTTGAGTTTCATAATGTATATATGGTTTTTCAGTATTCTACAGTATGCTCGCTCTATAGGCAAAACACTTGACCGATGTTTGGCGGTGCGAAGATGCTGACTGATGTTTCTCTATGACGCTCGTTATACGTTATGTATTATGTATATGAGTCTTCAAATGGACGAACACCTTGCGGACGAGTTTTAAACAGACACCGCACATTAATTTTCGCATAACAACTAATTGTATGGAAAATAAATAGTCGGGGCGTTCTGTAGCTTTAATACCACTACAACTCAAAGATAACATACAAATATCGTGGTTTTATACCAAATTTGCTTGATTTCTGACAGGCTTTTATATGGCATAGAAATAAATAAATATAGTTGACAGGCAGACTTGTGAAGTCTGTGCAAATAAATGTAGATCTGATAAATTCCAAAATCAATGGAATTTAAAATTTAAAACGGCTTTAATTATAACAACAACGTGGTGTGAGGCAGATTACGATCTGCAGCTGCCTGAGAAGCCTCGCTGCATACCAGTGATGATCCCAAATATTTTCAAGTCTCTATTACCTCGAGGGGAAGGGCGAAGTGCTAAAAAGGGGACGTCGTCTTCAAAGGTTCCAGAATCGTAGGCAGTGAAAATAGAGGTTGCAATTCCTTGAGAGAAAATAAGCTCAGCTCCATACAACAAGATAAGTAAAATAATCAATAAAGAAATGCAACTTCAGTGCAATATGAATGTGACAGGCGGTTCATACATAGTTCCTCAACTAATGATACAATCCTTGTGTTCTGCGGCGAAAAAGCAGCCATACTCTTTTAAGACATGTCTTGTCTCAAAAGGATAACTGTATCGGACAGACATTTTTCGTCATGCGATATATTCTATGTAAGCACATATTTTTTGAACAGAATATATTATGATTTGTTGGAGTTAGTAGCGGCTATGAAAAACTACCTTTCCATGTATCGGGTACGGCAAAGTCTAGGGCTCTTTATGAAATATAAGGGGTTTTTCATTCTCATTTTCGGTTCTCGTTGTTAGTTGCTGACGGAGTTTTGCTCATGCCAAAAACATGAGTGCTCGGGCTGCTTCCCTCATGCTAATAACGGCTACCGGTCAAAAACTGTAAAAAAGTCTTTGTCTTTCTCGGACGGCTGACATCGTCCAGGATTCGTCTAATCCCTTATGCGGTGCTCACTGGACAGGAACAACAATGTCTACTTGCTCCAAAGCACAAAGGATTTTAGTAATATTTCCGCTATCTTATAAAAAAGATACCAAACGGTTAGGAGCACAATATTTCCAAATTCTCCCTTAGCTCTTTGAATTAAAGGAGGCGTTAATAATGAAACCGGCAGAAGTTCGCAAAAGAAATCGCAGATTTATTGTTGTCGGTGGGAGGATTTACTGAAGGTCAGTTTTCCTTCAAATGGATACCAGGCGGAAGAAGCAGTGTTGTAGAAGTCTCAAACAGCACCTTCCAAGCAGCCGCCGTAAATCGAGAGTGATTTGCAGCACTTGTTTCATATGCTATCAATTTATTGTTATTCCTCCCACCTTTGACGCCTTTGAAGCGTTCTCATTCACAATTAGCCGTTCACTTAGGCGATGATAAATGAAGCCCGACAACATGCTCAACTTTACGTGAAAACCAAAAGTGTTTTCCGAGCTTGCGATAGTGTTTTGCTGGACATATTGTTCGGAAAGAGAAAGGGTGGAGCCCGCTCAAGGCACTTTCGTCTCTGTTTATGTAGGATAGAGCTAATTAGATGCTTATGACCGAATTGGATGAACTATGCTCTCCGCGAACTGCGGCTCGTTGAGCCCAGATGTTTCACTACGCACAGATGAAACGAATATTGAATCATTTTATATTTCTAACCATCTAACAGTGCAAGATTTGTAATTGAATCGAACAGTGAGAGTCCATAGAACTGGTCGTAGAGCTACGCGCTGCTTCGTAAAAGTCGGCAAGATTTATTCCACAGAAGCTGGGACTCCGGTCCATTCGGCAGTTTGAGAGATTTGATCAATCAGGTAATATTTGGAATTATTGTTTCACCAAAGAGGGGTCGAAATTTGCTCCTTGATAATACTAATGAATGCCAGTGGAGAAAGGATTGTCGTCATGCCCACGATAAAAAATGCAGTTCCTTCGGAGCAGTAATGTCATAGAAGCACCGAGCTGATTTCCGCCACAAAAAGGGCTTAACCCAGTAACATCCATCATCAAGCAATCGCTTCCCGGATTTGGAGGCATAAATGAATTTTTTTGGCTCCTCGGATTTGATTAGAAAAACTCTACGAAATTAGAGAACATCGATAGAATACGGTAGTGCAGCCGGCCCTCGGGCTCGGGCAGACTGCTATTACACGACACTAATTTATCTAAAATGCTCCGTGCGGGGAAGAAGAAAACTGCGAATTTCGAGAAATTTTTTGTCGATGCGAACTTCCGAAACAGTCTCAATAGCCCGAGAAGCAGAAGTGACAAATCGGTGAGATTATTGGTGAAGCCCCATTCTTCACACGTTTTTGGGGTAATGCCAGTTTAAGGGTGTCAAAGGAGGCGCAATAAAGGCCCTTTGATTTTATTATTGATAAGCTCTATCATGATCTCCTTTGGGATTTTGTTTGAGCTACAATTTGTTTGCAGATCAAGTAACTCCTCAATAAATAAAAATTTTCAGTTATTTGTGCTTTAATCTTTTTGACGCTGGCTACTGAACTTTATTCCTTCCAGAACAATGTTCCTTCTGTAACGGATTTCAGAACGCTCATCAAGTTGTGTCAAACTCTTCCTCAGTATTTTTCGAAACTACGGAAACGTATGCTTCTAGAAAGTCAAGGAAAATAAATCAAAATACCTTATGGACAAGGAGTGTATTGTGGAAAATTGAAACTGTAACATTTCATAATTGACAATTGGGAGAAAGCAATTCAATTGCACGTAAACGTGGCAGGAAAGAAAAACGAACAAAACTGTCTTCCATTTTTGTTCTTTGACGGGTCCAACAGCGTAATTTCTCATGGTCCCTGTCTCAGACGGAACTTGATTTTACCGAAAAAAAGCCACCACATAGCAAAACATCAACAAACTTATAATATCATGCCTATAATTTAAGCGAACAGGATATGCTAGTCATAAAATCTAACGACTGGATTGAACGACTTCATAAGGTATTTTTGACTGGATGGCGGCTCTATGGGGAAGCTCAAAGTGCGGAGATTCAAGGGAGAACCAACTTCGCAGTATTGGACGGTGCTTCAAACAGATCGTTCTCTTCAGAAGGTAGCAAGCAGAGCAGGGTGATCGGTGACAATTTGACTCCAACAGTTGTGCTTTTCAACCTTTGTCACGACCTTATCAGACATCAGGGCCCAAATGCGGTGATTTTCTACTGCTTTCGAAGCGTCAACTTCTATCTTTGTCCGTTTGTTTTGCCTTTCTACCACAAAATTCAGTTTTTAGTCCGAATAGGGTTTCGGTTATCCTTTTTGCATCTAAGTGATGTGATTGCTTTGAGAGTCTACTCTTCCACTGACGTTCATTTTTCAGCTCAGTGTTTGCCTATCCTTTAGAGTGGCCTCGCCATCCAGAAAAACTCGAACTGAGTACAGCCTTACACTTGAGCAGAAGGGCGTAGGCTTGGTGAAGTTGGTTGTGACTAAGTACACGAGAAAATGTCTAGCTGAACAGAGAACAATGATGAGAGTTGAAGAACCCACACCTCTAGCCATCACTTTTCGCGACACTTTGTGTTTTATGTCGCTCAGTACCAATCCTTGCAACCCTTTTCCAATAGTTTGTAGCTGCATCAGCTATTCACCACGTCGAACACGTAGAATTCGCATATCACTTTCTGATCTTTTTTTTAGCGTGAAAATGAGAGGGCATAATCTAAAAGGAAGTATTCGAAATCGTGCATGGAAATCGGAGCACGAAATGTCACGGAAAATTCCGAGAAATCGGGCAATCTGTTTTTGTTGGCGCCAATCTACTGCCAGTGAACATCAATGGACGAGACGGTGTCCGTAAATATAAAATGAAGGGAGTGCCATTAGTACTGAAAAAGCCGTCCGGGCTAAGAAAGGTGGCAGAGCATCTTAGTTCTTTGTATCAGTAAGAGTTGGTAAAGAAGTGTGGCGAAGTCACCCGTTTCGAAGATGAAGACAATCAGAGAATCAGAGAAAGAAAATTCATCTTAACTATCGAACCCTCATGGTCTCTAAACTCAAATGATTGGACGATGAGATGACTATATAGATGTTTTGCTGAGCGAGTGCGACCCGCCGACCACAGCGGCACCGTGAGACACGGAAGCCTCACCTTACTAAAGCGAATTCCTGTTTTGAAAGCTCAGTGAGAACTTATATCACCTGGTCTCTCTCGTAGCTTGATCGAATAGGTTCAAGCAAGGAAATACCATATTGATTTTGTAAACGTTGCCAAAAGTGGTTGGAAACGTGAAGATAGGAAAAGATTGATCTAAAACTAAGCTTCGAAACCTGTGAGAGAAGGAAAGGTGGGTGAATTGAACAAAATGAGTCATGCAGATCAAAAGTATCAATAAAACTAGCGAGTTTGGCTATAATAAGCTGCACTTCTTCTTGGATTGAGAAGAAAAGGAGTGTGTCTCCGTCATAAAAGACATTTTTTTCAATATGAAACTTTGAAAAGAATATGCTTGAAATGAATAATCGCGAATAAGTAGTAGTTTGATGGGGCAGATGCAGATAACGAAACCGTGTCGGCTTGATGAAGATGCCTAGAGTAAAGGAGTGGGATACTGCGATGGTCTCATCCAGATTTTCGTCAGCCGCCAGTACAGGGTGCGCCAGCTAAATCCGGACAACGGCGGCTCTATTTTTCCAGACAACCTTACAAACACAAAATACAAACACAAAATACAACTCCAGAAGCCTTCTGCATATTAGTAGAGGGGCATATTAAGGTTACAATTACTCAATGTAGCCTCCGTCAGCAGCGATAATCACCTCCATCCTTGACCAGAAGCGCTCGCAAGCTCTCTTCAAAAAAGCTCGGTCCAAATTTGCGAATACTGCTTTAATGGCGCTTCACAGAAATGTGACGTTAGGGTGGCTCGTCCCATTAGCAACTCTCCCAACAACGCTGGAATGATAGTAGTCCATGGGGTTCAAATTCGGGTTTTTCTGGGATCAGAACTTCTTGGACTTAAGCACGTCCAAGTTATCGGACAGCCAGTTTTGGACCAAATGGCTCGTGCGCCGTCTTGTTGGAAGACATATGGCCTTCCTGAAGATGAAGCCACTATACATTGTTCTACCGCAGCCATTGAACTTCGGTAAACTCCTAACACTGTCGTCAAGTTCTTCAGTGATTGTCCCGGGTCCTCCAAGATCAGCTCCTAAGCCCGTTCCACGGCTTCTGCTGTTCTTGAAAACGTTCTCGCGAATGGGTTCTCGTCGCCGGAGTTGCACAACCCTCCTCGGAAGTCTCGTACCTCGCCAGCACATCGTAAATCGTCGATCTCGAGTATCCGAGGAATCGAATGATTTCCGCCGCTGTGCGTTCAGCGCGAACGCTTTCGATGATTACGGCTCTTCAGTCGTACTCCGCACTTGTGGGAAGCATTCAGACAGTTATGAGGGTATCACTATAAACTAGAGGATTTTCACTTACACTATTCCAATCGGGACCTCTGACGAAGCTACGGTACGGCGGGAGAATTGAATTGAAATTTGTCCGGATTTAGCTGGCGCACCCTGTATGTCAACGAAATTGACCACGTTATCGTCAACCGAAGGTTTTGCCTGACCGATGTCGCTGTTGTTCCGAAATTCTTTACGGGATCCGACCACCGTCTCCTCCGTGCGAGCCTCCATCTCACACGGAGGCAAGAGAAAGCCATGAAGTTCAAGAAGAGAGGCCCTAGAACACTCGTGAACTGGGACCTCTTCTCCTCGCTGGCTAGCTGCTGGAAAGATTCCGCCGAGGACAACATCGACGAGGAATACAACAGGTTCATTGCCCACATACGTGACTGTGCTCAAGAAGCCGAGAGCCCCAAGAATACCAGGAAACGCCTTTCCCACGGAACTCTCGAGCTGATTCGCCAACGCGGAGTGGCAAGAACCGAAGGCGACTACCTGCGAACGTCCGAACTCGCAAAGTTGTGCAGAGAAGCGATAAAGGAAGACCTTAAAGAGAGAAGAGTAGCTGCGCTTGTTGATGCGGCTGAAGCGGGCAAGAGCATACGCAATGCTCGTCGAGGCCTAATCAACTACAAGACCAAGATGACAGCTCTCCTGCGCCCGGATGGAACCCTCACGTCCTCCAGAAGGGCTATGGAGAAGGTCATCCACGACTTCTACTCCGATCTCTTCGATAGCCACGTCCATCTTCCCGAATACCCAATCCCGAACGATGGACATGTCATCCCTGCGGTCCTCCCTTCCGAGATTCGTCATGCGATTTCGTCGATGAAGAATCGCACAGCTCCCGGTCCCGACAGGATTCAACCCGAACACCTGAAGAACCTACCGCCAGTCCTCATCAACACCCTGGCCAGGCTCTTCACACGATACCTGTCGGACTGCAAAGTACCAGCAGTATGGAAAACTAGCAGGACTGTGTTGCTGTATAAGAAGGGAGATCCGTACGACATCGGCAACTATCGCCCTATCTGCCTGCTGTCTGTAGTCTACAAGTTATTCACACGCGTCATTCTCAATAGGATCGACCGAACGATAGACGAAGGACAGCCTTGCGAGCAAGCCGGGTTTCGAAGAGGGTTCAGCACAATCGATCATATCCACACCGTGATCAGGCTCATTGAGGTGTCCCGAGAGTACAAGACGCCGTTGTGCCTCACATTTATCGATCTCAAGAAGGCCTTCGACTCTGTCGAAACGGAAGCGGTGATTGAGGCTCTCTGCAAACAAGGCGTCTCCACTCAGTACGTGAAGATCCTCAGTGAGCTCTACAAGGGATTCACGACCGTGATCACACCATTCTACAACAACGTTCGTATCAACGTGAAGAGGGGTGTACGCCAAGGTGATACCATATCACCGAAGCTGTTCAACGCCTCTCTCGAGAACATCATGCGAACACTAGAATGGGACGACATGGGAGTGAAGATCGACGGCCGGCAATTACACCACCTTCGTTTTGCGGATGATATCGTACTCATAACACCATCTATCACCCAGGCAGAACGCATGCTGGCCGACTTCGATCGTGCGTGTGGGAAGATCGGCTTGCAGCTGAACTTGACGAAGACGATGTTCATGAAGAACGGATACGTTTCTGATGCCCCATTCTCGCTCAACGGAACGAATATCTCTGAATGCTCCAGCTATGTGTACTTAGGTCGGGAAGTCAACATGACCAACGACTTGAGTCCAGAACTGGGCAGGAGGAAACGAGCGGCTTGGGGCGCATTCAAGAGTGTTGAGGAAGTAGTGAGGAAGACGAAGAACGCCCGACTCCGCGCCCATCTCTTCGACTCTACGGTTCTTCCTGCGTTGACGTACGCTTCAGAATCCTGGGCGTTACGCAAGCAGGATGAACATGCGATCTGCGTCGCGCAACGAAGTATAGAGAGAAGGATGCTCGGAGTGACTCGCTTCGTCCAAGCGAGAGACGGCATACGGAGCTCCGAGCTACGTCGACAGTCGAAGATCAGAGACGCAGTCGCATGGGCCAAGTTGTCGAAGATCAGGTGGGGCGGACACGTAATGCGATTTCGCGATGACCGTTGGACGAGAGCCGTTACTGACTGGATTCCACGAGACGTCAAAAGAACACCAGGTCGCCCACCTTTGCGCTGGTCGGACTTCTTCGTCAAATCCCTGAACGATCGATTCGATGCTCTTCGTGTTCCTCGAGCGAGCAGGACCCACTGGTCTACCATGGCACGCGACAGGGACGAATGGAGACGTTACTGGCGCCCGCTCGAGCAAATCGATGATCAACGGGACGACAGGTGACAGGTGACAGGTGACCCTGTATGTCATGCAAAAATGGAAACGAATAAACAATAGCAAACTAACAGCAACAGTACAGTCCGATGGATAGGATTTTCCGTAGCGCTGGTTGGCAATGTGAATACTTACACAAGAGTTCTTAGGACATGTGAGTCCCGCCGGTAGGAAATGTGAAGTTGATCACCGCAGTGGCCTTTTTCCCAATTTTTGTCTTGAACCAATGTACCCATATGGGTTTATGGGTTTAAAGGTTCCTGTCTATGGAGTAATGTATGATGACCAGCTAGGACTCAACAAGAATCCCAGAACAAAGCAAAGTATCTAGATGAACTGAAGAGCCTTTTCTGGGATTAAAAAAGCTTAACTTGACACTTTGCACTTCATGATGTAATCAACTGGTCCAGCAGGATATGATAGAATTTTCAAGAATAACAAGGATTGCGATATTACCTTTCCTTGAAACAGTTTGACACAACAAACAAAAACAACTTTTACTTCGCTAGTCCGCTATAGTCAGTAGGTGCAGGACACTGTATTCTAAAGGTTCCTCCTGATCGAGGAAGAAACTGATCCAGAGGAATGAAAGCTTAAAGAGCTTCGATTCGTTATCAACGATTATTGGCAATGGCAATCATCAATTCTTAGGGGAAATGGCGGGTTGGAGGAAAGGCTTGTACATATTAGGTTCTTGGGCTAGCACCTTAAGTCTGTCGTTGGGTATTCACAGTATGGAGGATTCGTGTCATAGAAATGCGACTCCTAATTGCCGCCTTTTTTTCTGCCGTTTCTGCCCTCGATTCTGCATTTGATTCCCCCGTATTTTTCACTCCGCGGATTTCATTTGAAATAAACGTGACATCGGTCGAACTGTTCTATGTGATTCAATTTTAGTGTCAGCCGCCATTTTTGGTCATAAAGGGCTGTTTTTCGTGAGGAGCTTCTAATTGGAGCTGGAATGAAGCGGCACACGATGCTCCAGCGGATTCCATCGGAACTGCAGCTGAAAACGGCATACTTGACTGCTTTCCGCGTGGGATGGAATGAGTAATTCTACCCCAATGCGGTTGAGGACCAGCGGAGCGTTGTGGTTTTGTAAGAAGTTCTTTTAGATGAGTGCTTATTCCGCTTGAGTTTCGATCAACTCAGACAGTCATCTGATGAAATTAAGGTCTGTTGGAGCAAAATGTGTGAGCGAATAAGTGGTTCCGTTAGAACGGCTAGTCACAGCCCTTGAACTCGTACCACTGACGGAAGCTTAAAGCTTGGCTGCTCGAGAACTTCCCGGTCGAATAACTTACTAATTGCGCTTTTTAGTGTTACTTAATTGACGGCACGTTGCGAATTGTTGTCAAGGAGTACAAAGAACATAGAAGGGTCAACGTAAGACCTGAAGGGTAGGAAAGGAGCGGAATCAGCTCCTCGTCAGGATGTAATTCTAGTAAAGAGCGAATTGTTGGTTAATTCGGTACTGGGTTGTAACCACCATCAGTTAATCGTACATATGCGCGTGGTACAGTAGTTGAAGGTACTACTACAACCTCCTCATTGAAGCGATCAACCCTTGAATGGGTTGTACGGTGTAATCAAGCTTTCAATTTCCCTAGCGGTCAAGTAAATTTGTACCAAACTTGCATGGCTAGGAAGTGGTAAGTGTCGCTAACGACGCCCGGTCCATCAAACAGTAAAGACGCTGACGTGATAATGCGGCTGGCTCCGCAAGCCATTGTATACGTCAAATATGTACAAACATTATTACTTTTCCATGTATGTCCCTACCAATCTGCCGCCTAAAGTTTTCATAGCCCATATGTAGTGTCTAGTTGCTAACCAAGAACCCAACATTCCTCCTGAGGGCGCGCAGCTACTGTAGCACCCCATTCCACAATTGTAAAGGAGAATGCTGCTGAATTCCGGAGCGGCAGTGCTGCCAAAAATGATGGAGTGATACGCTTGTTTACGCTTTGGACTATGCACGAAAACTATCAAAAACCACCACAACATGGAAATCGAAGCTTTCTCTGCAAGACATTCGAAGCTTCCGAACAGCAAATCGTCCGTAGGGCAAACGTTTTTGTTTCAAATGGATCCAATGCAATACATCACGTCCGGAGTGGTAGGTGAGAGTGCTGTGAGCAGCCGACATGTAAGCATACCGCGAAATATCCATTCAGGCAAAAATTCATCGCTCATTTTCTCATTCGAGGAATAATTTTTCTCGAATAAGAGCATGATCCATGAATTTTCGTCCAGAAGTCCGGAATCGTTCATGTCAGGTGACCTTTTCTCTTCAGGGAAGTGTCTACCAAAGAATATTGCTGCATAGAAATCCAATCCATAGCCGCCGTACTTGAAAGAGATTCTTCGAAAACGTGCCACAACAAAACTGCCCAAGCAGAAGTTCGAGCTGTTGAAGCAGAAACGAAAAGTGACATGGTGCAGTGCGGTAGCGCCTTAGTGAAATATTTGCAGTTTCCAAGAAATTTGAAAAATGTTCTCAGGTTTCTTATCGGATTGCCTGAGTAAGATCATGTAAGATCATGCCGAGGTTCCAATAAGAAAGAACTTGGAGAATTCTATGTCCTGACCGTAGTGTTTATCTGATGTGACATCAATGAGAACTCAAAATGCTTTGTGCAGTTCGTCGGCGGAAAACTGATGCCAAGCGCAGTCCTAGAGTTTTCACTTTTAGGTTTCCTCGAGTTATTTACAATTTTGACTTGATTTTGAATTGCTCTCGGTCCCAAGGGCGGAGATGTTTTGCCCTGGAAGTTGCGACTCTGTTGACATTTATCGCAGCAGGGAGTCGGCGTTGCGACGAAGTGAACGTTGGCCTAGTAATTGCAAAAAACGAGTCAAATATAGCAAACAGGTGCGCTTCATCATTTTACAAGAGGAAGAAAGTTCTGCTCCTTTCTGAATCACGTCAAAATTTTGTTGGAGTGCTATTTAAGGCCGACAAACACCATGTCGCCGTTCGCCGTAAGTATAGGTGAAATGGCTAAAAGCTGAAGCTGAACCCAGTGGCGTCACCATTCCATGCTAATCTTACTAAACTAACCAACCCTCGAGAGAAAGAAGGCTTCGCTAGCCCGGCGATCGATCACTCCACTATATGTGTGTCAACAGCGCCTTTTACCACTGCACCGTGCTCGCTACCTTTATATACGGATGAAATTGAAGTGGATAGGGTGACGAGGTTCCTAAAGAACTCAGTGCTGTAATACATATGTAGCATGATGATAACAATTCTTCCATTTTAAAAGTAAGTAAGTATCCAAATCGCTGAAGCATGATGAATGCGTATTTGGTCTATACGATGACTTGCGGGGCCTAGAACCAAGCCAGGGTCTTTTCCTTCGTACACAGGTCCGAAGCCAATTAACCCGATAGCGGAAGAATGGAAGGCCTGGTTGGCCCTGGAGGTCGACCATTCTTGTGTCAGTAGCGCCACGCTCACCTGCACCAAGCGCTTCCTCTTCCATTGTATATGTTAATAATATTTATAATAATAGTTTCGACACTTACATACAAGAAGCTCCGGTAATTTATTGGCTCTACGATGACTTGAATAAATCTAGAGGAGGAGCGGTGCTATTTGGTGTTGTGCGCAAGTACAATTCTATGCTCTGAGGGCGCACAATTCCTAGAACTCGGAAAAGACCGCGTCGCACTTCCTGTTATGTTAGGCTCTCCCAACGTCACTCCTTTTATTCCCCAAGACACCGCTTGACTCCGAAAAGGAGAAAAGCCCTTCGCTCAGCTAGATATGTTGCACTGAAGCGAGGAAACTGCGGCAATAATGCCGCGATTGAAAATTTTGAAAAAAATCTGTGCTAGGGTGCAGACCACTAATTTATATAGTCCGAATAGATTTGTAGCTGCCTCAAAATTGAGATGACATTTGTTTGTATTTTCCTAATTTTAAAGCAATCTTTATACCAAAAAATGAAATAATGAAATAGAGAGTTAGCTACGGGGCACCTGTCTTCTAAATAATATTAGGCTGCAAACCTTCAAATTGAACATTTGCCACGTGTTAATTTTTCGAATTTATTTCTTTGAAGAAGAACCTAATTTAGATACGTATGGTATAATGTTAGACTACCATGTGTCGCCTTCCTGCTGGTAATTGTTTTACTCCATACGCATGGAACCCTGCCGGTTTATTGACGAACAACTTCAACACTCCCGTTTTGCGATGGCCTTACTTGTTGAGATTTTTCTCTTCCGCGTGTTTCTGATGAAACGGTAAGAAATGGTGATCGGTAATAGCAATGCCTGAACATTACGTTGCATGAGGTATCGAAGTCTAACAATCCTCCAAAAAACCTTCCCATATGATTTTTTTTTGAAGACATCTTTGGCCGGTTTGGATGAGTAACGTAATCAGCCCTGCTTTCCTTTTAGTTTGCAATATGTTAGAAAGCTTTGCAGCTATTGTGTATGAGCACTCGTCTACGAAATAGTGAGTGGTGCTTGATGGTCCGACTTCTGTGGCTACTTTTAGCCCATCTAAATCATTGCTAGGTGAACTTTGCGGAGTCGTTCCTTCTCAAGCCCATCGTAGGCTCCCTTGACTTCCTGGGACCAAACTGTTCTGGAGGAATATACAGGACTCCTTACTCTATTACACAGCAAAATTTCAGGATTGGACACTGTAGCAGAACGCCCTAGTCAAAGCCCATTGAAGTCATGTTGGGGCGCTGTGTTTAAGGCTTCATAACTTGAGGAAATTCTAACGAAATCGAATGGGCGATAAATAGTTCAGAAGAGCTTTCGCTACCCTTCTAAAATATTATTGAAAGAAAAATGGAGAAGCTTCAGCAGACGTTTTACTAGGCGATGAAAAAATATTCAATCGGAAGGTTTACAACCTATTACATCCGCGTATTATTAGAATGTTGCAATTCTAATTTCTCTGCTGCCTCTTCCCCAATGCTCAAGCACTTTTCTATGACAACTTTGCAATGCGAAATGGGGTGGCACTCAAAGTGCCTCCCATTACTCCAGTGCGCTGCCGAAAGTCGCAAAGAAGAGATTCCATGCCCCTGAGAATATTTTACGAGCGAACGCGAATATAGAGAGCTCCTTGGAGAAGGACAGCTGCACAGCCAGAAGTGGAATTGTTATATGGGTTTATTAGTATGTAACAAGCACACCCTCAATAAAAATGTTAGCGGTTTTAGATTTCTGCTAATTTTCACAAGGTTTTTGCAGTTTGCGTATATCCGTCTATAGGTCGAGTCGAAACGGATAGTTGTCATTCTGTTTTCTTCTTTCTTTTGTTTTGTTTCAGAGCTTCAAAGTGCACTGAATGAACTTGGTTTCGAAAATTGATGAGAACGGAGGTGTTTCGAGAGGCATTTGCTGGAAGGGCATGAGGGATTAAAAAGCTGTGATGTATTAAGCAAAACTCGTGAAGACTTTCAGTGTTAGGCTTCGCGGCAATCAACGTGATACCGCGTTCCAAGAGCTCGGCACCTCTAAATAATTGCGGAATTGCGGGCATTTATAAGTTTTTGTTTTAGGGCGTCAGTCAAGGTGTTGTAGGGCTGAAAAGAAGACTGCAAGTAGAGCCAAAAATCAATAAGGCGAGAAACATTCAGGAAACCAACTAAACCAAGACCAACCAAATATGTGGGAAGAAAAATTGCCGAAAAAGATATCATTTCTGAACGGTCGATTCTAATGTAATTCACTCAAGGAATTAATGGTCTGCCCTTAATGACTGCCAGATTGAAATTACAAAGGCTGATAGAAACTCATTCAAGATTCCCGACCCACTCCGAAAACTGGAGATAAGAGTGTCCGGTTTGGATTACATGGTTAAGGTGGAGCTTATCAAACTGAAAATAAAGTGAAGAAGGGAAGACGTTTCGCCCACTGTCAAAGAAATTGGAATTTCGCCACAAGGTACACTTCGGGACACGACTATAATTACAGATCGACCCAAATTACTCACGACGAAATAGTGTGCACAGAGAGGAGTGACCGAGCCATCTTTCGATGTCACATACTTTCCTTTTTATATTATAAGAACGGTGAGACTGTTATAGCTCTGAATTGAATTCTGAATTTTTTCACGTCTTATTAAAGGCATTTGAACCCTTTATTTAAGAAGTTGTATAAGAGTTTAATTTTGCAATCGAGTCAAAAAATGAAAAAAGATGCGTAAAGCTTGTAACATGACGCGCAGTGAGTAATATGGGTCGATCTGCAATTATATTCCTCTCACTTCGGGAAGGTGAGGGTTCTCACTTCGCGGAATTAATGAAACGGATGTAGCTCTGAAAATTGTGGAAATACCAAAAGAGATGCGGTTCCTTTCAAGTCTTGAGCCGATTTGTTTGGAGGTTTCAGGACATTTTCTCTCCAAGAATTGAGAGAGTTCAAGGATAGCAATCCATAATCAAAACGAGGTAACAGGTCTGTCGTTTCCACCCTCATCCCAGTCCACAGTGAAAGATGCCACTATTCTCGAAATTGTAAAAGAGGAACCAGTGATGAACGCTGGAGTCTTGTGGACAGCCTCGATTGCAAAATCGAACTCTTATACAACTTCTTATATGAAGGCTGCAAAATACTTTAATAAGAGGTGGAAAAAATTCAGTATTCAATCCAGAGCTATGACAGTCTCACCGTTCTTATAATATAAAAAGAAAGTATGTAACATCGAAAGGTGGCTCAAATAACAGAAACATTTAGAAAAAATCACAGAAAAACCGGCAAATCAGATCAATAATTTCCTTTCAATCAGCTGATTCCTCTGCCCTTCGATTCCAATAAAAGCAGTAATACTCCAAGAAGGACACGGGAACATGTTTGGAAAACATAGAGCACTTATAAAGCAGACGAAAGCTCAATAAGCTGCTACCGGAGATGAGGGCAGAAACGAGAAGTAAGAAAACTAAAATTTAGAGAAAAAAGGAGCTGATAAGTTTTCACACTAAAAAATCACGAAATTTAAAAGGAACGACGATGGTCAATTGCAAATAATGAAAATTCGCTGAGCAACTTCATAGTGGACCTTCAACAAGCAATGCTGATGCTCTGTATTTGTTCCAAGATGAACTTCAATGAGAAAAGCAAAAAGGTAGTAAAGTAGTCAACAATAAAAGTAATGTAAAGGTAGAGGCGTTGATAAGTCCCCTGAGGGTGCCCGCCGTATTTGTGCTCCATTCAAATCGTAGAGGCATGGTGAAGGCGTTTTTGTCCTATACAATGGGGGCCAGCCACTACACAAAGTGTAAGTCAACAGTATTCTACTATTACGAAAAGGGAAGTAGGTTCTATGAGTCAACAATATTGAAAAGTAAACATAGTGAAATAACGTCAACGGGTAGAACTGAAGACTGGTTTAAATCTGCTTTTAGTCGATCATATAATAAAGATTATATAACATAATAAATATAATAAAAATAAACAGAATACTATAAAATAAAGAAATAGGTCACTAAGCTGATTAGCAGAAAAAGTGAAGAAAAACCATGTGCCATGGATTCGGCAAACTGCACCGCCAAATCTCTTTCCTTAAGAACTTCTAATTCATCAAATAACAGAATGTCGTCTCAAAGCGGAGCTGCGGACGTTTATTGTTCGGGAGGTTAAGGTCTGAGGTAAATATTACATCTGATAGGTTTGAGACGAGAAGTTATAATCCCACCTGAGTAGCGATTTTTGCTTCTACTTTGCATAAAAGTGACCCACTGAAATACGGTTACAATAGATGAACATCACATTATTGTACAATCTATGTAAGTCACTGAGAGTGCAGTTAAACCGGCGCTGCAGAGCATATGATAGAATTACATAAAATGCTATTTAATTAATTTCGGGGTTGATTAGTAACAAGATCTTCCAGGAATCTTGTAGCGGGTGTTTATGGCTGACGGTCAGTAATAGAGAAATGTTCGAGTTAGTTACCTGAGAACAATATCGCCCTCTTAACGTACCTATGTGCTGGTTCGGGTACGCATTCCGATTATAGTACGGTCCATTGGCGATGATTTTCCGCACGTCATCGATAGAATCCGTAGCAGCGGAAGCGGTGGGTAATAGAAAAACGAAGAAAAGAGCCATAATATGTGCGCCACAAGCCACCAACAACAGCATCTTGCAGTGGATGATGGAGGCAGCAGCGAGTGCGGTGGAATGAGCCGAAGGGCGGAGTCGACGGGGTGGGGCGAACGGAAGGATTTGTCCCAGAGAATTGTGTCGCTTGATCCCATTTTCAGGTCAGTGGAAATTTAACCCATTGACGACCGCGCCATTTTTGCGTGTCTGGCGCGTGGGACCAATCGATTTCTCGCCGCACTCAGGGCGTGGTAAAACTGAAAAGAAAAAGTGCAAAAAAAATGAGAAATCGGGATCTTCAGTCTTAGCGATATCCTTATGTAATAGCACCTTTCTCAAATACAGAATTTTCTCAGAATTCTTCCAAATTTTGCTAGAAGGTCACCTTTTTTTGAAATGGGTTTGATTGTTTCGTTTCTAAACACAGTAAATGTTTCCAGTGACCCATATTTTGTAGTAATATTGATGACATCTGCGGTTCATTTGTGTCTAATGCCATCTTTGGAAACACCAAAAAACGTTTCTAGCGATCAACATTTCTTTAGAGTATCGAAGAAGACCTGTACATATTCTGATCTACTTGATTACTTGTATTTTTTGATGTATAAATCAGCGACTGATAACTGCCTTCATGGACCACTCCATCCAAAGCAATGTTCAAAGGTGAACAATATATCGCATAGGAAAGATTGCTCGAACCTTTCGACACCATCTAGAAAACAGAAATATTAAGCTGTTGCTTGGCATCAAGCCACACGGTCCCACGCGGTCAACAGGGCGTGGCTTGCCATCAAGCCACGCGGCATCAATCGGTTAAAACTCAGACTGAATCAGACTATACCCAAGAACTGTACAAAATAAAATTCTTCTTGTTCTCCTTCTTCATCTCGCTCCGTCACAGAGTTCATTCAGGGTTTTCCATCTCGTTCTATTCATGTAACACATTTGGTGAATACCGGAAAAAATTCCCGATGAAAACCCTTAAGAAGTTCACGGGTGCTCTCAACGTCCGAGAATCAAGTGCATCAAATTTCGCTAGAGATAGCCCGATGAATCTGCTGATCCGTGGAAATTACAAAAATAATAACAGTGACAGATCTCTCTTAGCCGGAAAGCTGATGAACAAAATCTTTCACAAGAAAGTCGCTGAAAAATGTCAAGTTATCTTTTTACCTTTGACTGCCTGTGTAGTTTTCTTTGTGCTGCTAGTAATCTAAAAGTAAGAAAGAAAAAATGCTGCTAGTAATCTGAGCTGCTACTATGAAAGCTTGTTGGTGAGCAAAGAGGAGTGAGTGAGATAAAAGTATTTCACTAGGGAAATGTAATCTTGTTTAGAAGAAGAAAACAGTGACTAAGGAACTGGTTGCTAATTTATGAGGTGTTTTTGGTCATTGCTCTGAGATCATCGACTACTCAAACATCGACTTCGGCTACTGCTCTTCCAACTGTTACAAGTCTACAATCTTTCTTCGTGTTCAATGGGGTAGTGGAATCGTATCGAACTCCTCTGCACAACCAGACATCGAAATGTCCTTTCTTGTTGCTGCAGTGAGCCCCTCATTTTCTTGACCTGCTTTATTGGTAAAATTGGTGAAATGCTATAAAACATGGACGCTGACTGAATCTTGGTTGCAAGAGACAATTGACAATGACAATGACAATGACAATGACAATGACAATTCTGGTGTCAAAATGAAGCACCATCCTGTTTTCTCCATTTCCCTCATGTTTCACCGTCCAGTCGTTCGAAATATGTAAGTTCGGAGATGCCACGGAATTTTTTCTACAGAAAAAAACAATTTTCGTAGGTACTACAGTTCTCAACAGTTTTTTCTTAGTAATTAGAGGCAAAGGGGTATCAGAGATAGTACTGCCGCAAAAGTAGGTTCATTCTTTGAAAAAGTGCCCGCTTACTCACGTGCTTTCGCGTCTTAGGTTTATCCAAACAGGCTCAGAATTGAGATCCTGTGGAAAATTTCGCTTTCTAGGCCAGTCAATGAAACAAATCGCACAAGCTGTTTTTTTTTTTGCAGTGTGGATAGGGACATTGTACATGAACATCTATGCCATGTAACTTCATTCTTTGAAACATCAACGGTGGACGTGCACTTTCTGGCCGACTGAAGTTATGTCGTGACTACTTCCGTTGATCTTACTGGTCAGTGTTAGTGGCACTTAATATGCAGTAATCGAGATACGTCCTCTTATAAGCTTACACCAATATTCACGCCACTCACACTCGCGAGGGCGCATCTGACGTCATGACTCATAAACGGTCAAAATGCAGGAAGTTCATTTGTTATCGAAAGTAGTCCGATGCGCTTGTTTGTTCGTAGACTATTTAAGTTAACCCAGCATGATTCAAATGCTTGTCTAACTTTTTTCTACGGATTTCCACCTCGAAAGATAAAACCCTGTACCTTTAGTTCACGTTACACAGTCTTCTTTATTGTGTTCTACTGTGTGGCAACCGACTGGTGTACTTCCCTGCTAGATTTTCTTCCACACGTACAGTGAGCTGGCTTCCTGTTCATTCAATGTGGTTTGCATTACGTGCCCAATAATTCAGGAATAATCTCCTAAATTATTCCTGAATTTGCGCGTTCCTCTGTCTTATCTACTACTACTTCGGACCAATAAAACATCCCTCTGAGACAGCATCTCCGGAATACTCACCTTCTTAAGGTGAAAGGTGAAGATCGGCATCGGTTACAGCTGTTTTGCTTCTGGCCATTGGACACAATACCGAGGGCTATATGTCTAGTGATTTCTACGTTTCGTCGCACGTTATAACTCGGTAAGTGTTGTTTATGAAGGGCCAGCAGTTCATTCATGGCATCCGTGAGCATTCAAATCCAGTTTCAATCTCGGTTTACTTGCCAAAGCGTGCACATTGAATTGTTTGAATACTATCGGACACAAACACACTGGAAAGTGCCAAACATAGAAGCCAAAAACATAACCGTTCTTCATGAAAGTTCCAGTTAAACAAACAGTCTAGCACAGGAACTGGGAATGAGAACAAGTGAAAGCGGGGCATAAACAAAAAAGTCAAGTGTCAGTTCTACCAATTCTTGTGTCGCTTATTCGGTTTCAGATCGGTGGAAGTTGTTTGAAATTTCCATCATTTTCTCAATCCGACGAACTCAATCATGGCTTCGTCGGGGCATCATGTCGTACTTCTGCGATGGTGCTCGATCCCCGCCGAGCTGACCATGCCTTCCATATTCCATTCCTCCGCGGTCGCGGTAAATTGGCACCAGACTTGTCTAGAAAGGTAAAGACACTGACTTGAAAAGCGGCTGGCTCCCTCAAGCCATTGAATAGGGCAAATACGCATTCACCATGCCTCTACGATTAGAACAGTACATGAATGCGATGGTGCTTCCCTAGCGGACCGGTCAACGTCGACACCTTTACCTTGCCTTCACTGACTTCCTTAATCATTTCTTTGCGTTGAAGCTGCTGTCTAATAACGAATATTCAGCAGGTAGCAGCGAGATATTGGACGACAAATGTCAATTGCTGTTTGTTAAAGGTCATAAGGAAAACTGAAAGTCTAAAAAAGCCGCTCTTCACCTTTACCTTTTATCATCTCCAATTGTTTCTTTTCTCTTACCTTATCAACAGCAATCAGTATTGCTGCAAGCAATTCAAAGAGGCAGAAGGCTCTACCTTCGACCGAGAAACGACAGAGATGGAAATCGTGACGACACGAAAATTTTGCTAAGATGACAGACAGCAAAATTTATTCAGAAACGAAACAAATTACAATGACTATGTAGATGTTGTCTCATAACAAGTCATGGAAGAATAAGTCCTGGTGCACTGAGTCATGGTTTCCTCTCAAAGGATAAGGAGTTGACAGCTGAGACCGTCAGCGTGAAGGATGTAGGATTGCAGTTAATAAGGAACGGTGCAGTAGAAGTGATTTATCGGTACTGAGAAGCTTACAATGAGAATACCACGATAGTCGACTGTGGAGGAATAGATGAATGATTGCTCAGCAGGAGATCTTGGTGCCATTTCCAACCATGAACAGCTCATCGATCCACGTCAGGAATCGATGGTGATCACTTCCTTGCCGCTGCCACCAATGATGAGCACTCGCTGTAGTTTTTCCGTCAAAACGTCGAGGTAAACCTTAACTGATGCGTTATCGCAAACAGAATAATGGAGTCACATATGCGAGAAGTAGCTGCGAGCATTTTAACTAGAATAGACGTCGTGTCAAACAAGAAAAGGAAGGAGTCTGTTCGCACTCCCAAATTAGCAACATTTTCATTTAGATTCCGATCACTTCTCCGGGAGCAAAATACGTGAGAACAAAGAACAAAGTACGTAAAATTACCATATAGTTATGCTGGAATGTGGCTCGATGCTTCGGTGGGCGTGGCAGGTTGAGAAGAACCAGCTGCGAGTTCGGAGAATTCTCAAGAATTACGTGGTTGAGACGCACAGCGGTGTTCATTTTATGGACCTGAAATTACCCGATCGATAGGTTCTCAATCTTGCATATAACTGCTGAACTCGATACCTATACGGGAAAGGGGCCAGAACTTCCAGAATTTGCCACCATCTCTATCTGCAGAAACCATTTCCTATCCACAAGAAGCTAATAGAAAATGTCCCCGAGAAAGTGAGGCTTACTTCATCTTTCCTGATATTTCCGGTACAGTTTTGTCATGGAACACTTTTAGCGAACAATCGCATTCTTCTGCCACGGTTTATCTGGTATGTCTACGGTAAGGTTCCTGGAGCAACAGAAGACCATTTCGATAAAAAAAAAACTCACATTTAACTTCACATCGTCATCGCTATCGTCACTGGGAGTCGATGGTCGGTAGAGGCCGTCCGCTGGATTACTAAACGAGCCACATTCCGTACAATAATCGACTATGAAGGCAAAAAAGGAAAACAAAGAAGAATGGTCGCGCTTGCTTAGAACCAACTCTATGAAGGAAGTCTCCGCATCTTCGTTGATATTGATCACGATCGGAGTAAAGCTTCGCACGGAATCATCTAAAATTATCATCAAGCTCTCTGACACTCAAATTTCGAAAAATCAACGAAAGTCGTCACGCAAATGAAGAAATGATGAGCCACCATGTTACATGGGGTCAATGACAACTATCTCACTCATTCGCAGCTGTTTCCGACTGTTGACGGTGTCGTCGTTGTTGAAAGCTTCGTTGGTGAACCCACTCTCACGCGATCGACTTCTCTTAAACGTAACATCATTTTCAAGAGGACATTCATATAGGGATTGCATCGCAGAAATCCGCGATCATAGGCAGGAAGATAGCAAAATCATCGCTAGGTTGCGAAAAGGAATTGCGAAAAGGATGCAGCTTCAACGTAAAGCAATGGATGCGACTGAGCGTGGCGGGGAAGTCAGTCGAAATTTTACTGTGGTACTGATCGCCTTCGGTTGTTGTTATGGCATTATCATTATTTTGTTCTCTCACGCATTTGATGCCGGTCATCGTAGTAATAAACTCCTTGTACGCATGTCTGCCACCCTCACATCCATCGAGACAACGAATTCGGATTTTATGAGACAATTATGGTGTCACTATCCACTGTAAATGTGTTACAGAAAAAAGTTAGGTTTCTTCTGACATAATGCTCCCTGACGTGGATTAAACCTTACTGCCAAAAGGATACCCTTTTTATTCATCTACTTATTACCTTTATGCCCTTATACTCCCAATTTTTCTGACATTAGGCTCTCTGACGTAGATTGAACCTTACTGTAGAACGGATACCCTTATTCTCCCAACCATGCAGTGGAGGAGGTGTCAACGCTCAATTAGTGATTTCTTCGTCGTATTCTCGTGAAAAAAAACAAATCGCCGAGAATTTTCCAAGTTCTCTCTTCTTGAAACCTCGGCATGATATTAAACTTCGCAAATGCTTCTGTGCCGGACGAGGTTAGTAAGGTGGATCAATGTTTATTTGGCCTAACGTTTCGACCCTTTCGTCGTCGTCAGAGGCCTAAAAAGTAGCTCGAAATTCCTTGACCCTTGAACTACACGGCCAAGCGCCGCATCCTCCCTAGCATTTCTGACAAAATTGAAGAATCCCCCCACGAAACTGAGAAGTCATGAGAAATTTAATGACTTACCCCGTGATCCACCGTCAGAGCGTTGCCGACGTGGCAACCTGCTCTGAATATCAGTCGATGCAACTGAGTCGCATCGTTCATTCCGAAACCCACAGAACGGTGTGAAGGACAAGAAGTCATTGCTTATCGAAAGACACTCATTTCGGTTGTTCATAACTGGATTCCTTGCGGAAATCCAGAATGCCTCCAATGCCTTTCTGGACGATATCTCAGCCTCGTAAGATAGGATTCTGCACACAATGTCGAAATCATCCCCGTTATGTACTTCATTCCTGTGCCTTCCGAGCGGTGATGTTATGCTACCCCTTCTCTTACTGGCCAGATGTTCATTTATTCGTGTCAGCAAAACACGACCGGTCTCCCCAATGTACTTGCCGTTGCAAGTCCGGCAGGAAATTTCATACACCACTCCCGATTTCTCACAATCTCCTCTGAATATCAGTCGAGTTCAAGTTCAAGGAATTTCGAGCTACTTTTTAGGCCTCTGACGACGACGAAAGGGTCGAAACGTTAGGCCAAATAAACATTGATCCACCTTACTAACCTCGTCCGGCACAGAAGCATTTGCGAAATCGCCGAGAATTACATGAGCTATCCTGCCGCCACATCTACGTCCTCTATGTACAGTAGTTCGCGAAAAGATATGTCACCTTGCATTTTTAGCTACAGATCGGTGAAACCCAAAGGAATTTCAGTCCAGTTGACAGTTTTAATAACTCTTATTGAAAATATACTTATATGTGCCCTTTTTGGAAATTCTAGATTTTTTTTAAAAATTTTAAACTCATTTTCATATGCATTTTCAAACGAATATATCATAGGAAACACACACAGGAAACACACTGAGCTTCTGCTTGTCTTGTAGTGATATTCTGGTAGAGCATGATTAGCTTGTTCTTATATGTAAGCTATGAATTTTAGTTTCAAGACATTGATAAACCATAGAATTTTTTGTGTGAATTTTTTCATGGTCGAAAAATGGTGAAATCATGGGACAATCTTTCATGTAAAATTTCATATATCAGTAACCAGCAGATGAAATACCATCAAATTAGGATATGTGATAGAATAAAATTTTCTCTTTCCCACGCATATCTAACTTCAGAGAATAGCAGTCTGACTACAGAGAAAATAGCCAATGAAGTTGCATTTACACAAGCGACCGTTTTACGAACACCCGGAGGTCATTCGGCTCCAGATTTCTCTAGCGCATAGTAGACTTATTGCTTGTTAGGTACTCAACAGCTAGCAAAATGATTCTCGCTATTGTTCAAAAAATCATCTGTTGTTGTATGCATCACTATCCCGCCACCGTACGCTGCGCGGGTTTGTGCCCCATTTTCTTTCGGTTCAACTAGAAGACGATTTTCTGAATAATAGCGGGAATTATCCTACTCCCTGTGAAATACCTAACAAGCAATAAGTCTACTATGCACTAGAGAAATCTGGAGTCGAATGCCTTCCGAGTGTTTGTAAAACGGCCGCTTGTGTAAATGCAACTTCATTGGCTATTTTTTCTGTAATCAGACGGCTATTCTCCAAAGTTAGATATGCATGGAAAAGAGAAGATCTTATGCTATCATATGTCCTAGTTTGATAGTATTTCATACTCTGGTTACTGATATATGAAATTTTATATAAAAGATTGTCCCATGATTTCACCATTTTTTGACCATGAAAAAATTCACACAAAAAATTCTATGATTTACTAATGTCTTGGAACAAAAATTCATAGCCTATAAGAACAAGCTAATCATGCTCTATCAGAATATCACTTCAAAACAAGCAGAAGCTCAGTGGTTCCTGAGATACATTCGTTTAAAAATGCATATAAAAATGAATTTAAAATTAAAAAAAAATCTAGAATTTCCAACAAGGGCACATATTAGTGTATTTTCAACGATAGTTATCAAAAATGTCAACTGGAATCAAATTCCTTCTGGTTTCACCGATCTGTACCCAAAAATGCAAGGTGACACATCTTTTCGCGAACTACTGTATCTACCTAGAGGAATAGGTTCACCATGGCAGTGCTTTAAATCAGAATTTCACTCGTGCTCAAATGAATCGTTGCAGGAACACCAAGATGTTAGTTAACCAACCTTGATCTCATTTTTAATGGATTGTTGACGTTTTTCTAGCTCAGCCGTTTTCTCCACCACCTCATCTGAAACCTCCATATCGAGCAGGTTCACCATCTGCAAATAATTGGGTGTATGCAATATGCAGAAAATATCACAGATGTGCAATATTCTCCAAGCACTTCATCAGTCAGAAGTTTCTGCCCTATTAATGTGGTTTGTCGCCATGTCTGCAACAAAAACACCTTACCAATTTGACATATCGAATGCAATTTACAGCAGAATGGTAACTCCTTTCTATTTTTCTCAAGTTGTCCCTTATTCGTACAAATAATCAATGCTTCAGACGTAAAATGACGGGGTTTGCAGAGAGCAAGTACTAATTTTTGAAAACTTCTTTTTTACTCTCAAAACGACTTGCTAGCCTACGCACAAATGACAATCGCGAGCGATTTCACAGCGTTTCTTATCAGAACTGGTATTAGCGATGTTGTGTCAATTAGGGTTCATAGTGTCTTGCACACAACAGTCATCTCTAGTTCTGAGGCTCAAGTGCTCCACAGTCTCGATTAATCTGCTATGTCCTATGGTAAGGTGTAAGACTAGCCACGTGATTTTTTTTCAGCAAATTTCCTGAAATTGCAATTGCGTCGATCTGCTGTTCTGTTGTTCTACTAACTACTGCAGGTTAGCAAGCCTATCTAATAAATAAATTTACCGCCGGTAGTTAGAACCAGAGCCAAGCAATAACCTAGTTTGACTTATTTTCCATTTCTACGCAGCTGAATGCACATCAGTGCTGTGGTGCGCTTATGCGTATCTAGGTAGGTAGGCATAAGTCCTCATTTTCTGAGCGCTGAGAAGAGATTGTTAATTGTTTTACTTACAAAAACTTCAGCATCAATCCGCAACATGTAGATGTATTTCTGTAGTCCTTTTCGCAAGTCTTCACTTTTCGACGGATCGCTGTCACCAATGGCAAAAATCCGCAGCGTACAACCACGCCACACCTGCAAGTGATGGTTTCCGGTTAGGGAAAGGCTCCACAACAGTTCGATTCGTAATTTCTAACTGAACAAATTAGAACAACTATCTGTTCCGTTTATTAGAAAAATCTAAGAATTTTTACCACAAAGCTCGTGAAACGGTATTTTTCATTAGAGTGAGTGTGACGTACTCGAAGTAGTTCACCGTCTGAGTAAACAAAGACTAAAGGTAAAGGTAACGGTGTCGGTGTTGATCAGTCTCTTAAAGTCACCGCATTCGTGTTCTATCCAGAATCGCAAATTCACGGTGAATGCGTATTTGGCCGATACAATGACTTGCGGAGCCAGCAGCTTGCGATTCAGTGCTTCTACCTTCCCTGACAAGTCTGGTATCTATTTACCCGGACCGGGAGGATTGTAGGCATGGTTAGCACGGGCGGAATTCGATCGCTTGACTGTGAAGGTGTCAGTAGCGCCTCACGCCACTGTATTACGCCTTCTCAGTACATACTGTTTTCTTTCTGTGCTTGGCCCCAACTCACAAGATTGTTCATAAGCAAACAGGAGGCCTGTGCCATACTACTTAAGATTGTCTGATTCGGCCGATGCAGCAAACATTACTAGAACGGAAGTCCAGTTCACGCAGGGGCGGACAAGTTCCTCATGTCGCAGTCAATCAAATTCCACCACTTTGCTTGCATACATGATGTGATGGTGATACCAGCGGAGAATACAATATTTAGGGTGGTAAGAAAGTCTTGAGCCACTTTGCTCGGAATGCTCATTTCAGACCGTACTTTTCGAATGCTACAGCAATAAGATTCAGAACTTCCGACTTCTGAATCCATAACCTAACATGGTGTAGTTGTTAATCATTCCCGAAGCAGCGTTACGATGGGTATAAATAACCAAACCCTCTTCTTTAACTTCAGATACGATGTCATTTCCACAGGAGCATATTTGAGCCCTCACTTTTAGAGGACAGTGGCACAGCACTGGAACGACAGAAACCACTCTCAACATCAGCGCTGTATTCGAGGAAGACACCGCAACCTTCTGCATGACCTCGTTTTATAGCTCGAGACTCCTGCTTCGAAGACAAGCCTTGGTTGGGATGGGCTCCCATGACGAAAAATTCTGCCTTTCTCGAAGCTGTCGCAGCGAATCCAGAAAAAAAGCACTCGTACTTTTGCAAGGAGACTATAACACACTTATGCCACAGTTACCAGTTGGCTCCATTCCTTCGTTACAGAGAAACGCTGTGCGGACTGAGCTTGGACGTCCGTCCGACAGCACGTGGTTCACGCGGGCATTCACTGGTCAGTCTCCCCTTCTCCGCTTTCTTGAAAACAGTTTTGAAAAAGCATAGGTGGGTAATATGAGAGAAGGAAACCTGCTCTCTTTAAATCACGCAGCGTTGTCCTGCAGCCCTTAGCAGAAGCGCTTTTACGGAGGCAAAACCGGAAGTACAAGTTAAGAAGGTTCTCCAATGCTGCTTCTGGCACAGGGCAGGAATGATGTACAAGAAGATGATATCGGAAGAGGACATGGTCTCTGCTGTCATTATGACAATTCCACTCTGGAAACCTGCGGAAGCAGTTCGAGAAAAACGGCCGAGAGCACATTCGGTGTACACTCGCAATGATGCAGCAGGACCCTAGGTCGATAAAGGGACTAGTAAAAATTTAGAGAAATGAGGTTGGCACCCGATTTTGCCATAATCGTATTACTTTTATACTGTCCCCTATAGCTACCAATTACCATCCTTCCATGTTGCTTTTTAGCTGAGAAAAGGGTGACCAAAGTCGGTGATGACATACGGGCAGTCAGCGACTTCTTTGGCTTCCAGCCTTCTCAATTCTGCAAGTTGAAGATGGATGACCTGCCTATCAGGGACGTCATGGTTCTCACTAACAATGGTGACAAAATCGTGAAGTAAAGTGTGAACTGTGAACTGATCAAGGAAACCAAGTAATAGTAGGTGTCAAACGGCTCAAGACTTTCTTACCACCCTATACTTTCGAATCATTGTGATCATGTCATGTTTTGTAATGCGCGTTGATACACCATATATCCTATTCTCACAGAATAATTTTATAGAAATTGACACAACTCACTATAACCAACCTTAACCACCCTGAAAATCAAGGAGCTAAGCACGGTAAAATATCAAACCTTGTGCTGCTTGAGTAGATAAGCGATCAGCATTAGTATACCTCCGTCCATCACCACCCACCATATGTCGATGTATCTAGAAATCAAAGACTGTTTTGTTTTGCGAACATATTCTGCGAACAAGTAACTTTTACTCGACTATGCAGCAGCCACAAGAAATTGCGCCTCATATCATATCTTTTTTGCGTTAGCTTTTGTGTTTTCACTAAGCAACGTCAAAGTTGCAATCATCAAACAAGTAGTTTTATTTTCGTCCACATCGGAAACCATCAGAAAGACTAGTGCGAAGCGAGTCGTATTTGAACAGTTTCTCTCCTAACGGAGATTTTCTTTCATTTATTTTCTCTTCATTTTTTTGAAATAGCACGCTCACAAACCCTGTAAGACGATCATTGGCGTCTGGAAAATCAGTGATGCCTTTCGCTACCAGCACACAGTTGTCGTTCGTGACTCCATGAATGAGCTTTTCTGGAAACGCCTGCATTTACCTCATTGCTGTATTCAAAATCGAATTCCAACTGTTTTGTCAATACTCGTTCTTGTTTTCAAATTTCAAACGTACAGGCACTTTTCATTTGGTATGCTGCTTTCAAACGAGAGAACATAGCTTTTCATTCTAAATTAAGGAGGTGAAGGTGAATGCCTATTTGGCCTCACAGTTATTATATTATTAGGCAAAAATGATGATTCTTGCTGCTCCAAGAAAGACAAAACCGTCTACGTGAAAGTTGGAAAGAACAAGGTAAATATGATGGTAATAGTTCCTCATCTGCCTCGGAGGGACTTTGGATTTTTTGACATCTCAGTGGGTCTGCTCACTCACCAGCAAATAGATCGATCTCGCCAGGATCGTTTAGCCTTGGCCAGTTCAGAAGCACAGTGTTCGGCCGCAGACCACCGATTCCAACTGACTGATAGAGCGCCGACACGCAGCCGCTCATCTTGAAAAAGGATTCTATTGAAATGCTCATTTCAGACCGTACTTTTCGAATGCTACAGCAATAGACTAGCAGATCTCTGCTGTTATTTTTGCTGCTTCACTTTGACTGAATCCAGAAGGGTTGACGAAGCGGAGGTTTTTTTATTGGAGTGGAGGCGTCACCTCAGATGAGAAGGGATAGGGATATAATACAAGTAAACAGCGGAACTTTACCGTCTTTAGTGTAATTTTTTTTCGAATGATTGGTTTGAACAGAGGAAATATATACACAAAAATATATTCACAAGTCGTTTCAGCCTAGTATCACAGAATACAAGGTGAGTTCAAGAAGGCATGCGATATTTCCGCGCATGTCACCTTTGTTCGCGAGGCAGCTGATTCGACTAAAGATTAGTGTTTCGCATGTGATACGTTTCCAATAAGTAAGTAGTGATCACATTTGACGGAATTATCTTCCAATTCGTTCGCTCAGTAGTGCTATATTGGTCCGCAGGTCACTGTGTAATACCCGTCGCCTTGATTGGCATAGCAGGAAGTTTGGCGAAAAATTGGCGCGGGACCTTATATCTACACGAAACCGACGTCTTAAAGCTAACGGAATGTGACACTGTTTCCAATGAATGTATCGTGGAAACTTTTGGAGAGGAGAAGTTGTTTCTTTGTTGTCGAAAAATTAAGAAATAAAAATTAGGAAATATAAGGCATTGCAAGGGCAAAAGGTGAGATTGAGCTGGCGAGAAGGAATGTGAATTTTTGCTGCTGCTTATTATAGCAATGTTATCAGCTAGAAACGGTACGCTGGTGGGGTAGTGTACCTGGTCCGATGTGTAGAAAATCGTCTTGCCGAACCCTCGTAGACGTGCTTTTAACATATCCTTTGTGAGACGCTCCTTCACCTGAAATAACGCGAAGCTGATTCAACAAGCTACATGATCTTTCGTCTTTGAACCTCGGTATTGACGATCATTTGTTAATATTAATTACTTTTGCCGCACGAGGTCGTTAGGTGGATAAACTTCAACGGCAACGGCCTAACTTTCAACCTTCCCGTCGTCTTCAGAGGCCTGAATACACATCGAAGTTGGTGACAAATTGGGAGTTGTATCAAAACAGGAGCCATATATCAGATTGAGTGCAGGACTGACTACGTTGGGGAAGCAGGAAAACATTTAGCTATTCGTGTAAAAGGACACCTAGCGGACAAACGACGGTGCGATTTAAGAACACTACTCGGACGACACAGAGTGGAACATCACAAGAGGACTGTGATATAACGTGCTTGCGTAAGAGGCTGAAGTATCCTGCTGGAAATATTGAAATCATTCTGGATCTTCTTCTTCCTTAGTGTTTGTCCTATTTTGAAGTAGGGTCCGCTTTACCGATTCTCTGACGCCATACCGCTCTATCCCGCGCGTGGTCTGGATGAATTCTTTCTGCCTTCAAGTCTACGTGTATCGTGTCCAGCCAGCGCTGCTTCGGACGTCCCCTCGGTTTTGTACCTTGTATTTCGCGACCAAGTGAGTGAAATCATTCTGGATGAACATGCGTAATCCACGAATGAACAACCGCAATGAATGTCTTTCAATGACAAATGAATTTCTTGCATTTGGGCGGCTATGTGAGCTATGATATGAGAGGCGTCCTCGTACGAGTGCATAAGTATGAGCTGCGGTTCGTTTCTCCTTCATTGCTACTAACGAAACTAACTTAGTTATTGAGCATTAAACTAAAAAGGTGGACAACTGTGGTGCGTTCGTTTCTTTCAAGTGACTTTTCCTTGTTTTCTCTCTACATTCGATCAAAAATGCTAGGATCTGACGGCTTTTGGTGGGCCAGTCTGGTAAGTCACCAACTTCGGTGTGTGTGTGTGTGTGTGTGTGTGTGTGTGTGTGTGTGTGTGTGTGTGTGTGTGTGTGTGTGTGTGTGTGTGTGTGTGTGTGAAGGCCTCGGAAGACGACGGGAAGGTCGAACCGTTAGGCCGGTGAATAAAGTTTATCCACCTAACAACCTCGTGCGCCAGGAGTAATTAATATTAGCAAAACTTGTTGTCTGATTGCGTTGTATACTGCTGTCTACTGTGGCAATTGCTTTGTTTGCGTTTTTTTCTATAGCTCAGAATTAATCAACGATAGGTGAAGTGGTAAGAAGAGTTAGTTCCACCGTCACGGCTTGGCGATCGATCCTCGCTCAAACTAACCTTCTGGTCTTCTGCCCTTCCGGTGTAAAATTGGGAACGATAAACGTCCGGGAAGGCGATTGTCTAATCGAAATACGAAATCACCTTTCCTCTACGACTCTCAACGGAAGACCGAAGGGTGACGCAGCCTTGTTGTTAGTAGAGTGATCATCGCCAGCCACTTCACATTTTAAATTCACTTTGGTTATTTAACTGTTAGTCACGTCATTACGTCTATTCTACGTAATGTTCGGAGGTGGAACATGAATAATAGATATGTTCTGCAGGCAAAGTTAATATTGGCGAAACTACCTCTTTTGAATAGGCCTTGTCTTTCACTTTGTCAGGGGATTCCATCAGGAAAGCAACTGCTATCGCTAAACCTCGTCCGGCCTGAAAAACTCGGGTTAATCGTAGTAGTTGCCTTGAATATCAATACGCAAAAGGCTCTAAAGAGTCTAAAAAGTATTTCTGGGTAAGAAACCCGAGAAAAGTGACTCTTAGTAATTTGTCCGCACTAAGTCCGCAATATAACTCAGAGACTCGGCGTTTAATCAGACAATTCCGTGAAATAGTGATTCGCAGCTCTAATTCGACATTAATCCTAGTAGGGTAATTGCTTGAATCGCATTCGTCTTTCAGCCCATCCGGTTAGATGCTCTGGAGCAACTTCTCTACCGATCTTGGTTTATAGGCTTAACTGCTCGGGCACCGCAGATCTCACTATTCGTACCAATGTTGTTCGCAAAGCGGGCTATTCTGCGAGATATCTGATAAAATGATTAATCAGTGTTGCGCTTCCAACATTTAGGAGACAATCGGCACAATTTAGTGATATGCACTGATAGCGGTTCCGCTTCTCCTGATCTGAGCTGCTTCACAAGGGCAAGATTTACCTGAAGCGATACCTTGTACCCGTATTTGAAATTTGTTGAAGAAATGAGAACAAATTGATACTGACATCAGTACGAAGACACGCGACGAATACATCGAATCTACACGATCCGTGTCCTCAGTACAACTCTACACATAATTAATGGGTTTGGTGTGTTGCCTTCAGTTGAAAATGAATTCCAAAAACCAAAACAACCTTGAGCTGAGCGGCGAGGTTCAGCATGGACATCGCACGCAGATCGATCATTTCTTTAGACCATTGTGTCGATAGACAGATCAGCAACTGAGGGCGCCAATTCTTTGGGTGTGGGTCCTTGTCTTCCACCTGTAGTTCAGTAGAATCTCAAATTGTTCATTCTTTCTTATTTCAAATACCGGGATACCGGATTTCTGCGGAGTACTTGCCTTCAGCAGAGAGTACTGTGCCGTTGTCAGAGCCAGACCACGCATTCCATCTCCCCATTCCTTCTTCGCTCTGAAAGAAACCCACCATTTGCTCTCTTTCTCCATTTGAACGTCATTTACAGTAGGCAGAGGTATCTAGTTATAGGGGTAATTAGGGTGAAATTATGTTTTTGCAGTAGTGCAACGATTAGCATCGAAATCTCGTCTTGCACGACTAAATTGCGGCAAGCACCTTCGTAGCACCTACAGCCGTTCCTTTTAGTATAAAGGGAGTGTCTAAATCAGTATCAGGGGGGTCCCTTGAAGTGTTTAATTTGCAGCCAAGAGCAGTTATTGACACCTTTAGGTACCGCTCGTTCATTCTATGTTTTGTTCACATATGTTAAAGGATCCGTTCGACTGGAAAGAGTGACCGATTCGTAGAAACGAAGGTGTGAATTTCTGGAAAACCTCAGACTCTTCTTTGAGGACCTAGACTTCCGAAAACTTCACCAAACACGAGTAGATGCGCCGGTGTGGAATACAAGCCAAGTAGAAGCAAAGCAAAGTAGAAAGTATGAAAAACAGTTCAGAAAAATCGTCACCCTTTCCATTCAACATATTTGTAGATGAAGAATGTGATAGCACACGCGACCAATGCAAGATGCCAATCGGAGGCGAACATGATGAAGAAGCAGAGGAATGCGCCCATCAGTGACAGTAACCTGAGAAATTGATAGAAAGACAGGACCAATGGGTCAATTATGATGTTAGAATTTTGAAGCCACTTTGATATACTCGTATGAAGTCAAAGGATGCGAACACACCAAATCCTCTCGTTTTCATCCACATTGTCTAACTACGGGGTGCGTTGTACGGCGGTAAGAGGCGCCATCAACAACCGCGCGGTTGGGCGATCAATTCCGCCCGGGCAAACCAATCCTTTAGTCGTTCCGGGGTCATCCACTGGGACTTTCGGTTGCACCTTTGGTCTTTCCACTAACACCTGCGGCTCGACCACGCCGTACCGACCCAACCGACCGGGTGTGAAGTGGCCTATCACCGTTGGCCATTTGCTTGCTACCGTGTACCTGCCCTGACGACGACCCCGTCACACCGACGCCACTTCAGGGCTCACTACCCTCACTTAAAACCTTGATTATCTCACACCTCTGATAAAATATTTTGCTGACATTAAGAATAAAATTTTTCATACACTCCGAACGTTGTGCTCATTGATAAAAGATTTGGATAGACCCTCATCAATAACTGTGTATAGTTCCGAGGCGGGCTTACTCTTCTCAGCTGGGTAGAGCTTGGTAGCGTGTTTGATTGCGAGAAGTTTTTGTTCTAGTTGGTATTGTGGTTTGACCACGACAGGTTCCTGCTTCCCATTGGCCACTTTTTGCACAGAAGTCCGAATTTTGCAGCACCCAAGCTGGCTTAGTCATATGCTTGAAAAAATCAAAAGGTGAAGTGATCATTTGTGAACTGACATTTGATGAAGTGACTGCTCGGCCTCCAGCCGGTACAATTATTGGATATTATTGGATATAATTATTGGATACATGTGGTATAAGTTGCCCAAACATCCGCTGACCTTTTTGTGAAAACTGAGGATATTCCAGTCACTGCCTTGTTCCCTTTGTTTCTAGTTTGATGGTCCCTATAGTTCCATTAGGTAGGAGTAACATTTTGATAACATGTAGGCGGGTTAAGAAAGCCACAATGCCTATTCATCTTCACGCAATTAAAAGTCTGATGCCTGCTGGGTATGCAATAACGGATCGTAGCAATGCTTCTAACATTGAGAAATCTGATTACTTCGACGTCTCTGCTACTACACTCACTATTTACATTTTCTTATTAATGTTTCTCGTCTTCTTCGTTACGGAATGACGCAAAAAGTGGTGGTTCTAAAATTTCTACAACTAGTGAATCATCAAAGTGCGTCAAAAGGAAGGCTCACCAATGGAAGTACTTGAAGCGCGGCCTCCAGTTCGGCACCTTTAGAATAGAGTGTAGAAAGGCGATCAGATTAACGAACGCGTAGCACATCAGGAAGAAGAAGTCGAGGACCTATAGGGACAGATCAGGTGTAAATAATATGCCTTCATTTCAGCACCAACCTCAGCGATCTTGTCCACAGCACCGAGAAGAATCGCCATTTCTGCGATGAGTGTTGTTAGCAGTAAGCTGAAGATTGAACTCTTGAGGTTGTAGAAGCATGAGAAGATTCTATTCCTCTTCAGTGGAATTCTATACTTTTGAAACATACCCAAGCAAGGGCTCGTTGTTGGCGGTAACACGAGCGAACGGGGCCAACACTGGAATAACGTCGTCTTTGGCGATGGACTGCAGCAGACGAGGAGCACCTGGAGAACAGACGAGCTACTACGGTCTGCATCACTTGTACAGCAGGACTTACTGCAGAGGCATTGAAGAGCTGCTCCAAATGTGCTCAGAAATGAGCCAACCGTCACCACCCAAGGCGAAGGCCACGCCAATGTCGAGACCACCATGTTATTGTCGATCGAGCGACCGAACCTGAGAATGATGGTTAGTAATAGTAGCCACCGAAAGAGAAGGAACGAGTTCCGTTCTTCAGTTGCTAAGCTGAAGCTCAGTTCTAGTGGAGCTTCTCTTTGAGGAGCCAGTTTGGTCAAATTTTCCGATCAACTTAGATTTTTCTTTCTGAGTATTTCATCCGAAGTGTGCACTTTGGCAGCAAATAGGACCAAGATTTATTGTTAAAAAACCGGCCAACAATCTTAGGAAAAGGGCGCAGCCAGCCATTCACCCACGGTTCATCAATTCGGAATGGGATAAATTCGAGGTAAATTCCACGGTTTTCTGTCCTTTTCGTCTCGAGAGCCAGAATCGGTGCGCCACTATCTTCCTTGATCGTCACCAGTAAGAAACTCAAAAATCAGAAAGTTTGGAGTAAGGACGCGCCTGAGTATGTATACCAACTTGTCTGTAGCTCTGTTTTGCCACAAGTTTTACTCAGGAATAAGTATCGCATCTTCATTGATGTAGACACAGTCTTGAGCCTGCTTCAACGACAAGCACCAGAAGTTAGTCATTTTACGTGTCTCTAGGGACAAAAGTTAAGGACTCGCGCATACTGATATCGTTACTGTTTTTCTCCGTCCTGCTTTTGTTCCTAGTGACATGAGTTGCTGAATGTTTGAATCCGAACGCAGCGCACACCGAAAAATATAAGTACTGCTGACTAGGACCGCTCTTTGGATTATGATTTTTCGCTTACTTATCGCGCAATACCGATCGGTCGACGCTGGCGGCGAACAGAACAGCCAGTGCGTAGTAGATGATTGACGTTGTCACCGTGGCAGCAATAGTACCACTAGGGATGGAGCGCTGAGGATCTCTGAGATCTCCTGAAAATGTGCTGCTATGGGGAAATGATGAAAAATAGCACGGAATGAAATTATTCAGTTACCACTCATGTTCGTGCCCGTCATAATACCAGTAACAGCAGGAAAATAAATGGCGAGTAGAAGAAAAAATGTGGAAGTGACATCTTGAATGACTTCGGCGTCTTGTTTTCCAGGAACTCCTGGTAGCACTTCGTCTCTTTTCATGTATCCGGGATCGAGGTTATCTGAATAAACTTCAACTTTGGTTCAATGAAGGCGACGTTCAAGGGTTAACATTTTGGAATGGATGAAATATCAAAGTGTTCCCAGAAAGATGACAAATTCAATTCAAATTTGTACATGCGGTAATACTACATGTAACCTCAAAATGTACAGAACTAACAACATAACCATAACATAATGACAAACTAAATTGAACAAGTTTTCGAGATCGATAGAGAAGCAAATCATAACATAAACGTAGCTCCTATCTCAGCATTTCACATCAAAGAAATTGGAGCCTGTGTATCACTTTTCTAAGTAGGCAGATATGAGTTTCGAAAATGTTTTCAAGTTGTGAGGACCCGCTCTGACCGAGAAGAAGTTTCGTCTGAGTCTGGCTTGCGGCTTCAATAGAATCAGCTCTTTCTCCGCACCTCTGACCCGTGAGTAGGCAAACGAAAAGAACTGAGGATTGAGTCCTGATAAATGAAATGAGCGTGATTCATGTTCTCAACCAACGAAAAAAAACATGCATCCTACAAATCGGAAGGGATGGGTGCATTAAATATTGACGCAAGCGTGTGAAAAAAAGTCAATGAAATTTCCTCGAGGGAACGGTCGTCTAGTATTTGATACTCAATTTGCGTGCATACATCGCGGTTATTCTGCTGCAGCTATGCAGCAGAAGCCTGTTATCCATGACATCAAAAGTGAGTATAGAAATGGAGAATCGAGGGATCCTTTTGACTGGAGTAGGTGATCTATTAGGTTGTAAGGAAAGTTCTGTCCTTTTTTGCAGCTTATATTCAAAACGCCATAACTCGGCTCATCTTTTAGCGTTTCTCCTAATTTAACCACCATTCGAAGGTTCACATTTTTCTCTAAGGAAGGCAGCACGAAGTGTATCGCTATCGCTAAAGTCCGAAGATAGGAATTGAGTCAAATGTTTGAAGGCGGATTCAACAGCGTGTGGTATTCAAACTCTCTCCCCTTTGAAAAGCCATATGAACGTTCGAAAATTGGCAGATAGTTAACACGAGGTCTGGCTATGATTATGAATAAATGCGAGTTTTAGTGTGTCGTTGGTTTGAATTCTGGAGATGATATTTTAAAACACGTGAATTTGCGTTGCTGTAAAATGTGAAGTGAACTCTAGAGTTCCTAGCTTTCGCTGTGTCGTTTAGAATGTTACATATGTTCACGATGTGCACTTCCTTCTTTATCGTTTGGCGAAGAGTAAAAAACAAAAGGCACACTAGTACTGCACCGTTCATCATAACGTCACCATTGTCTTCGTGTTGCGAAAATCTGATTTCTTAAACGTCTTAGAAGGTTCGTTGTTGTGTAAAAAACGTGCAAAGCTCTTCTCATCATAATATAATATCCATTCTTCGTCGCAGGTTAGAAATCGTTGGGGAAGTACTTCCGCAAAATCCATTCCAGTTGATGAACCCACAACCCTCATACGCACTTGGAGCAGAGGGTCCGAATGCCAACATGATGTCGAATATTTTAATTAATCCAGATCTTCAGGTTTTTGAGCTTTTTATACCGTCTTCGCAGAGGAATACGTGCTCTTTCGAATGATGTTTGAATTAAGGAAAACGGCTAGACTTGAGTAGAGTTATAGCGCTCTAAATATAAGGACAGAACTTCTTTTTTCAGCCTAATAGCTTAGCTTAAAGATGAAAAAAAACGAACGGGCATGAAAATGAATTACGTGAGCACGAAAGGAGTTCTACCTTATCTCTGGTCAAGGATTAAAGGAAAGAAGCTGAAGAGTCCTGAGGTCAGATTCTGTTATCGAAATGACCAACCTCGAAGTGTCGCCATGTTGAAGCCGGGAAATCCTTGAGTACAAGCAATTTTCACCTTTGTGTACTCTGAGCAGAACTCGCCAGAGTCGCAGAACAAGTGAGTGAGTCTGAACATCGACACTGAGCAGGTTTTTTCTCACAAACTTTGTTTTTGAAGCTTTCAGGCTGAATCGTACCCAGGACTCTTATCGCAGACGTCACAAATTGTTGGATCGGTGATGTTAGTATGTGAGGAATTATGATTTTTGTAGAGCACTACAGACTGAATAAGGCGATCGTCTAAGGAGCAGACCCTGCAAAGTAGGTATCGAAGTTTGCTCTCACATGTACGATGATTGAATCGAATGACTTTAATGTGACTTTTCGACGAAGTACAAATAATTTTCTACAGGAAATCCGCTCCTAGCCATTAGTGTTAAGAATCTGGATACCAAGTTTTTGAACTCAGAGTCTCATGATGTGCATAAACACTAGAAAACCTTGCAACAGCTCACATTTGCCCACTGCCGGTCAATGCTTTCTCGACTCCTCCTGCAAAGCATGCCAAGATGGCCAGAATGACGCACATCAGCGAAACCTGAAATACCTCTCAAGAGCAAGGCATTAGAAGTGGGAAAGAGGAATTGGATAGTATGAAAGACATTACACATGCTATATTACAGTTTTTTGTTTCACAAGGAGAACGATGCAACAAATAATAGGGAACATCTCACCGGCGCTAAGAGCTGGACGAACTTCACACCCATTGCAACGATCGCGACTTGAAGCAGGAGAAACAGTGTACCATAGATACGATAGTTGTTGTAGAGGGGACCAAGTGCTGAAAAATAAATGTCATCAGGGTCCTTCCCGAAGAGCAAGGTATACGCATGTTTGCTAAATGATGACTGGGAATTTTTTAAAACCCTTACGATCGGTATCATGCAGGGCTTCTCGACCGCCAATGGCCATATCAGGAACAATGTACATCTGAATACTGTTATACTTTCAAGGAGCACCTTACAATTCACGAAACGGAAAAATGCGTAAAGGATCGAATAATTCACTTGAGGGTAAACTCACTGAGCTTCTTGTCTTTGTCGCTGCAGTAGAGACAAAGTGGTTCATTTAGAGTTAAAATGGTAGCAAAGACACATGATTTGAGTTTCGAATTTTGCGAGTGATACCCGTCTAAAGGAGTTCTAACATGTACATGTATGTCATTCGCGAAGCTTCGTTGGGCCGTGTATAAATAGTCAACCCGCTCTTTCGATACGCTTATTTATGGTGTCAACTCCACACCACAGAAACACCCTACGAGACACCGCTTTCTACGGCTGCCCACAGCACCAAATCGTTTGCTTGTTCGCTTCAACGAAAGAGACACGGGCTTCAGTGACAAGCCTTGGTCCAAACGATCGTCAACGATCGGGTGTTGCTGAGAGAGTAATAGGAAAATAAGGGGTGTGATATCAAAGGGGGTGATATGCATTGTAAGGCCCATATAAAGGCCCTGACACGAACAAACACGTCATTCCCTCAGTGTCTGGTTTGCAACTGGCGATCAGGCAGAACTGCAGCACGAAAGGATCTACGGCAGGCCTTCGGCATCGAGAGGATCTACCGCAGCTCGTTCGTCACCAAAAGGATTCAGCGGCAGAGTAGCGCAGTCAAACAGCAGACAAGAAATGGCGAATCCAGTAAAACTGGCAGTGGAGAGAACCTTTCCAGGACCTCCACCGATGGCGGATGTAAGCGGTGCAGAGGTCTACCGCGGCCGCACGCCGTGGCCATTATAGTCTTGTCCTTGGGAAATTTTTTCGAATGAACGAATAAACGAATATATTCGATTTTTCAAATTTCGAATGAACGAATGAACGAATAAATTCGATTTTTTAAATTTCGAATGAACGAATGAACGAATAAATTCGATTTTCCAAAATTCCGAATGAACGAATGAACGAATAAATTCGATTTCTAAAATTTCGAATGAACGAATGAACGAATAAATTCGATTTTCCAAAATTCCGAATGAACGAATGAACGAATAAATTCGATTTGTAAAATTTCGAATGAACGAATGAACGAATAAATTCGATTTTCCAAAATTCCGAATATTCGAATAACGAATATTCGAATTTTCGAATTTCATTCGAACGTTCGTTCGAAATTATTCGATTCGGTCCGAACTATAGTGGCCATATGTGCCAAGCACGTCGTGGAGGACTGGGTGGAAGCAGTTTTCCTACTTTCTAGTTCTCCTTAACGTAACGGAAGGAAGAGATAAGCGTTCAATATTTTTGCAGGAAGTTGGTAACTCAAATTACGAACTGCTTGAATCGCTGCTCCAGGGTCGCGAGCTGGAAGAAATGACCCTGGATGAGTTACGAGCAGCGATGGAAAAGCATTATCAGCCGAAAAGGCCTCTTGTTGGACCTCCTGTTTGAGCACAGGGTAACACTGTTCGCGGCAACAGGTAAAGCGCCGGCGGAAAAGTTAATAGGTAGGAACCTGAAGACAACGTTAGATGTAAACAGGAGGAGTGATGGGCGAGTGCCTCTGAAGAGATAACGGGTAAAAATGAAAGAAGATCACGACAGAGGGAAGAAGGAGAAGATGTCATAAATCGGTCAGGAAATGTTTGTCCGTAATTCTTCGAATACCGGAGACAGGTGGGTCCCCGGGATAGTGGTGGGCCAAGCAGGCTCGAATACGTGCAAAGTTGACCTAAGGATTGCTAGGAGGAAGGTTCATGCTAACCAAATGAAGGCGAGGACGGTGATGTGGGAAAAACTGGACGATTGTAGGTTGCTTCGTGGCAAGAAAGGTCGAATGGAGCGGAACCGGACAGATGGCAGTCGCGGAGAAGCAGTGGGGAGGAAGGAGGTCGCTCCGAAAAAGAAAGGAAACTGATCGTTTGAAGGAATAACGACAGCAGGAGAAAAGAAGAAGAATCAATAGTATATGGGAAAGAGTAAAAACAATAAGGATAAGGCGGCATAAACAAAGGCGGACCTATGTAAGGGGCAGTAAGGAGGGAGGTACCCAGTTGATGTGGAGCCAGCAACCTTGGATCGTGCCGACCGGAGGTCAGCTGCCAGCGACCAGCCCACAAGTCGTGGTGCTACAAGCACCTGCACAGCCGACGCAGTCACCGCAGTCGTGGTGCTACAAGCACCTGCACAGCCGACGCAGTCACCAGCCCTAACGGCACTGTGTGCCGGGTTTAGAGCACCATCTACTTACCTGCGGCTCCGTACCGTCCGTTTGATTGGGGCGGGAGGAGGAAGAGGGGAGGGAGAAGACCCTTCCACGAGTCGTCATGGTGCGAGTGCACCGAAGATCTAGAAGCCGGAGCTTAATCAGAAATCGAGGAAGATCGAGAAGTCGATCGAACAGAGGAGAGCGCCGTGCTGAGGGCCGCAGCGTATCAGCGGCTCGTGATAGGGCACGTTCGCCCGTTGATAGATGTTAAATAATATGGATAATAAAAGTTATGGTAAAGCGTGTATTGGTGAAATAAAGACGGGAAAATTGTTGTTGCAGTGAAACAAAGCTAGGCCGTTAGAAAAAAGTCGCCCCGGTCGTCCTGTAGAGTGGCCGTTCTGGTCACTCGGGGGATGTCGGGGTGTTGCTGAGGGAATAATAGGAAAGTAGGAAAGTAAGAGGGAGTAATAGGAAAAGGGGTGATATGCAATGTAAGGACTATATAAATGCCCTGACACGAAAAAATACGTCATTCCCTCAGTGTATCTGGTTCGCAACTGTCAGAAGTATGTCAACGAAATCTATATCTTTGAAAGTGTTTACATGTTAGTCTTATTGTTGTAAGGATGAGCAGTGATATATGATCACTGTTATCCGTTTTGATATAAAAGGCCTGTTCGGGCCAGTTAGTTTCATTGTATATTCACTGCTGAATGAATCACAACTAAGCCGCGTGGCAGCCGACAATACAAGAAGTAATAGATTCGACGTTCTCAGCGCTGTTAAATCGAATCCAACAATAATGTACGCATTCAGTAGTCTTAAGTAAGCTGTTGATTGGATCCATTATCCACATTTTGACGGGCAACAGTTTTCGAGGATATCCACCTGTCGCTGTCTTCTATGCGGGTCGTGAGGGCTCAGCTGGATACGTTCGCACACTGTTATAATATACGTCAAAATTTGAGAGACGATTTTCATCGCAGGTAACGCTCCCTTTGTTGCTTTTGGAATTTGAGAGGAATATGGCGTTACGGGCTGCTAGTGCAGGGACACACCGTTACTGGCAACACTGGCGCACCTACCCTATTCCACAGAACTAAACAGTAGGGCTCTTACCGACTGCTTCGAGAGCAAAAAAGAGCGATACTGCGGCGATAACTTTCCTCTTTACGTTTCTTTGTATTGTTCCTCGGTAGTACCAGTCTTCTGTGTACTAAATTCCTCTGGGTCCCTATCGTCTCATTTTATTTTCAATTTCTTTTCTTTTCTAACTTACTTGTTCAGTGTGTTTACTGTTTGAGTGATCTTCAAGTGATTAACTGCTCTCCATTCGCGTGGACGCTTGGAAATCGTCAAGTCGCCGTTGTCAAGCAACGAACTCCATTCATTGTTCCAGCTAGGATTAAGGAAACTCTTCACTGTTCAAAGCTATCATCTAGCGTCTCACAAAGGACTCTTAACTAGATATATCAACCAGCCGACTGCTACAGTAACATGGAACAGTGTATTTTTAGCACACGTCCATAGACCAAAAATCCTTTCGGAACTTCACAGCGCTATTTTCGTGTTTTCAGAAACATAAAAATTTGTTGCTGATACATTGAACAATTTTACTACCGCGGTGGAGCCTAAGGAAAATTCGACGCCAGAGCAACAGAAGACTTAATCGACGCAGTACACAGAGATTATGGATCTCGCTCAAGTACAAGAAGTCGATTGACAGAGCTACTACGCAGAGACACAGTTACCTGAAGCTCAAGAAGAACAATTCGGTAGCAGCAAAATCGCCACCTATCTCAAAACCAATAATCAGCGGAAAAAATATGGGAGCTTTCAAACTTTTAGGGTTTCCTCAGTGTCAACGTCACCCAATTGTCCTTGATCAAACTCCAGAAATGTGATTATGAATTTTTCACCTAACCTCGAAAGAGCCCCCAACACGGCAGCGTCGGAAACGACGAGCAGGGAGAGGCTGCTAAAATCTCAGGGCTAAACAAGCTGCCAAAAAAAGAGTCAGGATGACGATCTGTTATATCGAAGAAATCGATATTATTGCTGATAGTGTATTTACATGTTAGAGTTCGTTTTGTTAGGATGGTAAGATATGGAAAGCAGGATGATAAGATATGGGAAGCGTTCTGATATAAAAGGCCTGTGTGGCTGGTGGGTTTCATTCTTTTGTATTGTACTGTTGGATAAACGTTATCGACAACTACCGCGTGGGGGCCAGCAAGACAACCATCACTACAGCAGGTGCATCGACCGGGAATCGATCCCGGGCCTCCCGCGTGGCAGGCGAGCATTCTACCACTGAACCACCGATGGCACATGCATTGCAACTCCTGAGACGTCTCACATCGCGGACGTCAGAGGACGTCAGTCATAGCTCAAACTCTACAGTGACCATCCGTGGTTAAAGCATCAGTTGCAAATAAAGTACCTTACGGCCACAGAAATTAGAGATGCAGACTATGTTCTTTTACTAAATCATCAGAGGATTCATATAAGGGATCAATACAAGAAGGAGCTGCAGAAAATCTCAACCTAAAGGAGCACGACATCGGGTTACAACGAGCTTACGGAAGGCTCAATACATCGGATCTCAACGCAAGCGCCAAGAATCCCATATAGGTTGTACAGAATACACGCCTTTCTTACCTGCTCGTAGCAGAGGCGACAATACCACCGAGCAACAGCCCATGCCATGTCAGAAATTTGGCAAAAGTACTGGATTCCTCGACTACGCGAACAAGTGAAGAAGTTTATCCGAAAGTGCATTCCTTGCCAGAAGGTCAATGCTCTTGTTCACAAAGATCCAGAAATGTCTGACCTTCCAACACGTCGCGTAACGAAAACTCGGCCATTTCAACATGCAGGCCTAGATTACTTCGGGCCGCTGACGATTTATAGAGAAGACAAAACAAAAACTAACGTTTACGGATGTATATTCAAGTTTGCAGTAACGAGACTGCGTCACTTGGAAGTGGTGCCTGATGGGACAACAGAAGTATTTCTCAACGCATTCAGAAGATTTGTAGCTTGACGTGGAAAACCACAATCTATAACTTCTGACAACGCACCCATCATCGTATTAGGAAGTCAAATTCTTAACGATACTCTTGAAGACCTACACCAAAACGAAGAGTTGCAAAGAATCATGAGCAATGAAGGGATTGAATGGCATCATATTACGCCCTACTCACCATGGAAAGGCGGGTTCTACGAGAGACTCATAAAAGGAGTGAAAAACTCTATGCTCAAAGCAATTGGAAAACGCATTCTTACCATTGATCAACTTGTTACCCTTCTAACAGAAGTGGAGGCATGCCTGATCGCGCGTCCCTTAACGTATCAGGAGACTGATATCGACGATATCATCCGTTCTCTGCGACCTATAGACTTTATTCAGAAAGAAATCGATATAACCCTCCCCCTTGAAGAAGTGCAGAGCACAAATGAGGACCCCATCTATCCTCCGCCAAGCAAACTAATCCGTCTCAATACGAGGTTGCAAACCGTAAAGGCGCTACAATCACCTTCTGCCTTAAGTGAACGATATTGGAGACTATGGAAAGAATCATACTTAACAGCACTACGAGAGCAACACCGACGCCCCATCGACAACAAGCGAGGAACAAAACGTCCACCAAACGAAGGAGACGTAGTCTTCATAGCAGACGCTTTTCAAAAACGCAACAACTGGAAGCTGGGAAGAATTACGAAGCTAATTCGTAGTAGTGATGGAGCATTTCGTGAAGCTGAGGTGATGTGCTCTTACTAGGGAGGTTGCTCAGCGTGCTCCGAAGATTCACAACGAGACCCATATTGTTTTGTAGAGCATCGAATGACGATTACAACGGTTTGTTTTTGCTAAATGCAAATGGATGGCCCAAAAAAGGCAAAAAACCTTGAAAACTATCCAGTGGCAAACGGGATTCTAGATCGCAACCACCAGAGATACCACCAGAATCGACCCAAACTCAAAAACAAATGTCAGATTCGTGATCAGCGCCCCGAATAACTCCCGTAGACAAAATTTGAGCTCAATCGGTGATTTTGACCTAACTAGCCTTACCAGTGTGGAGCAGTTGTGCGAAGTCTGTCTGAGAATATTTTTATTCTAATTGTTCCACTTTTTGGACTCTAATCAACACAGAGACTCCAGTTTGAATGAGTTTCTTTGATTTTTCATCAAGATAGATCACTTGGGCTGTTGGCAAATCCGCAATTCACAAATCTAACATCGGCTTTTCCCTTTGTGTCTGGCGTGAGCTTGTTAGGGTCCGTGGTAACAAAGTTCGGTAGTTGGGTCTAAATCACCGATTTAGCCCAACTTTGTCTACGGGTGTTATTCGCGACGCTGATCGCGAATCTGACGTTTGTTTCTGAATTTGGGGTCGATTTGGGTTGATTACGGTAGATTATGGGTCACATACATATGTACTAGAAGACATCATCGTCGTTCGTGCGTACTTTGTTGGTCATACTCCTCACAAACGCGATTCTATCGTGCAACTGCAACAAGATCCCAAAAGGAGTGTATTTTGGTATCTAGCGTAGGAAGGCAAAAGAAAAGGACAGCAAAGGTTCACTGAGCCACCATGATACGACCTCTGTTGGGTAACAACTAGAAGTGCTCTCGCCACTAGTTTCTCGCCACTAATTAGTGGTCAAAATTTCTTGCTTTTTTTCGGGTCATCCATTTGCATTTAGCAAAAACAAACTGTAGCGTTGTAATCGCCATTCGATGCTCTACAAAACATTATGGGTCTCGTTGTGAATCTTCGGAGCACGCTGAGCAACCTCCCTCGTAAGAGCAACTAGATCCGTCGACCAATAAACCAGCTTATCCCTCTGGAAATCAACGAAGACAACGAAATCCGTATAAACGAGAGACAATCAACCAATCCGAAACCGCAGATTAGCACGAAGGACAAGAACATATCCAGGCGCAGCCCCGATACAACCTTCGCAGTAGAAGTACTCCTGAACCAACTCCTCGATCTGGCAAAGGAGCGAAAGCCTCCCCCGCACCAATCCCACGACCAGACAAAAGAATCAGAGCCGTTTCCAAACCAACCCCACGACCAAACCAAACAACTCAAATTGTTCCCAAACCAATTCCACGACCTGACGAAAGAACTAAACCCATTCCCGAACCAACACCGCAACCTGATAAAAGAAGTAAAACTACTCCTGAATCAACGCCGAGACACGACGAAGGACATAAAGCTTTACCTAATCCGACACCAAAACCGGACGAAGAATTCAAAAATTCTCTCCAGCCACATCGTCATACGGACACTTCAAGACAACACATCTGGATCCTCTTCCACCAACTCGAGGCCCGGAGTATATCGAAGAAATCGATATTATCGCTGATAGTGTATTTACATGTTAGAGTTGGTTTTGTTAGGATGATAAGATATGGGAAGCGATCTGATATGAAAGGCCTGTGTGGCTGGTGGGTTTCATTCTATTGTATTGTACTGTTGGATAAACGTTATCGACAACTACCGCATGGCAGCCAGCAAGACAACCAACATGTAGCTATTATCGAACGCTCGAACGGTTGCACCGGAGCAGTCTGTTGACGACCTGGTAGTGCAATCCAGGAGGATCAAGTACGGCGTCATCGGACTAGCCGATACGAGGTTACATCGTCCGCTACACGCCGCGTCTGACACTGGAGAAGAAGTGCACCAAGGAACATGCGACAGCAGAAGCGTTGGTGGTCCTCGTCAACATGACGATCAATTCGTTTCAACCACTTACAGCCGGAATCGGACGTTGACGGCTGTTGCGAAGTGGATCAAAGCCGGCTTGGACGTAGCATGAATCAAGACGAACAACCGGTGAAGAAGAAGATACTGGTCAAGAAGCGTAAAAGGAGATACCATAGTGATATCGTTACTATGATGACGAAGAGGTAATTTTAGTCAGAAGTTCATCGTACATGGAGACGGAGAAGTTCTACAAGGAAGGTCGCGTCTCCTATAAGGTCATCGCTGGAGACTTCAAAGCGAAGAGCGGGCCGAAAAGTTCGTCGGAAGAGCTTCATATTGGCGTACCTGGTAGGGAAAGAACAAGTGAAGAGCTGTCTGAATTCATCTTCTCGGCAAACATCATCTATGGTGAACCCGCCTCCAGACGATGGAGGTGGGATTCTCCAGGTGGACTGCACTAGAACAAAATTGACCACGTGATAGTCAACCGAAGGTTTTTGCCACATCGATGTCGCTGGAATTCTTTACGGGATTCGACAATCGTATCGTCTGTGTGAACCTCCATCTCACGAGGAAGCAAGAGAAGGCCGTGAAGTTTAAGTAGAACAGTATTAGAGCACTCATTAGCTGTGGGACCTCTTCTCCTCGCTTGCTGGTTGCTGGGAACATTACGTCGAGAACAACATCAACGAGGAATATAACAATTCCATTGCTTACGTGGGTGACTGTGCTTAGGAAGCCGAGAGCCCCAAGAAAGGCAAGAACCAAAGGCACTTCCTGCGAACCTCCGGCCTCGAAAAGTCCTGCAGAGAAGCCAAGTTGTGAAGGAAGGCTTTTAAGAAAAAAGGTTGCTGCTCGTAGTAAATAGTTTATTCGTATCAATCTAAATCGTGGAAAACGATTTCATAACACAAAAAAAGAGACATCAAGATCAACGTTCACGTACCAGCGCTTAAGGAGGAGCACAAACTTAAAGATGGATGCTCTGGAAAGAGGTGGCTTAACCCAAGCTCTGAGGTGAAACACAACACCGAGCTGAACGTTACCGCACGATAACCATGTGATTCACCGATCTGTATTTCTTACACCACCTGACGAGCGACTATCATGGATCATCAACGATATCAAAATAGCATACGTTTAAATAATGAAGTCATATCAATAAGAACAAACATTTTCAAACAGAGTGATTCTTAGCCCTTATTTTCCTTCTCTTCTGACCTCTCTTCGGCCTCTTCGTTCTTATCGCCTCCTTCTTCTCATCATCTTCGAGGTCTGGCATATCGTCGTCATCGAGGCCATCGAAATCGTTGGCACCACCTCCTGCACCATTATTCATTTGGCTCATGTAAGAATTGAGATCAAATCCGCCAGGGGCTCCGAAGTTCGGCATATCATCTTCAGCGCCGGAATCGTCCTCATCCTTCCACTTGTCAAAGTCCACCTTCAACCAGTGGACCTTGCCCTTCTCCCGGCCACCACTTAGCCTCCTTCTTCGGGATATTTAACTCAGTAATTCTAGTGTTCGTCGGTGTACGCTTCATTTCGCTGCCAACGATTTCGTTGAAATACTGCAACGTCGCTTCATAAACCTCGGTGTGGCTGGTGCCCTTGAAGTGCAACTTGGAGCTGTCTGCGGTGAGATCTTCAATAGTAACATCAATCTCAATAGTTACATAGAGGAACGATTCTCTCTGAGCCCAAGTGACCGGTGGTTGACGAACTGCCATCCTCAAACTTGGGTAATTAAACCGTTAAGGTGGCTGAAGTGGGTAAAAGTATACGCAACGGCCGTCGGTGCTTGATCAACTACGAAACCAAGATGACTGCACAATGGAACGGTAACGTCATCCAGAATGGCTGGAAAAAGTCATCCACGACTTCTAGTTTGATCTTTTCGACAGCCGCCTCCATATCCCCGAATGTATAATCCCGAACGATGGATGCATGATTCCTGCGGTTCTCCCTCCGAAGGTTCGTTCATTTTCATCGATTTTCATCATTTTCATCAGAAGCACATTGGAGGATGCGACCTGATCATCAGAATAGCCTACCGCCAGTCCTCATCAACACCCTGGCCAGGCTCTTCACAAGATTTCGTCCGACTGCAAAGTACCACCAAATTGGAAAACTAGCAGGACTGGGTTGTTGTGTTATATGGAAAGCAACCCGCACGACATCGGCAACTGCCCAACTATCTATCTGCTTGCTCTGCAGTCTACAAGTTATTCACACGTGCCATTCTGAATAGGATCGATCGAACGATAGACGAAGGACAGCCGTGCGAGCAAGCCGGGTTTTGAAGAGGGTTCAGCGCAATCCATCATATCCACACCGTGATCAGGCTCATTGATGTGATAAACTTCGTTTGCAACAAACAAATTACATTTGCATCTGAATCCCTATGGCCGTTGATTTTCATTCCTTCTCTTGTATTATAGATGGCTTTACCTACGACCGATCTATCATTTCATTTTCAATTAAATTCGTCACTGTCAGCTCACCAGAAGAACTTCTACGCCTCCGACGATATACATGGAGGCAGCAACAGTGTTAGCCAAGTAGAATAGAATGCCAACTGCCGATCCAAATTCCGCTCCCAAATTGCGGCTGAAACAAATGAGATTTTAGTTCCTACTGATGTATTTGAAAACCGTATTAAAGGAACAGGATGAAGAAGCTGTCGCCAATGAGGCGACATGGAAGGGTTTGGTGGGGGGGGGGGGAGGGGAGTTGGAAGCGACTGACGGTGAGTAGGAAAGAACAATATAAAAATAGATAAATATGGTGGTTGCTGTGATTGTGTTTAGGTGTGACTGACCTGATGATGAAGTAAGCTCCACCACTCTCCACAACACCGTTGGTAGCTACGGCAGAAAGAGAAATGGAGGTAAGCAATGTCTGTAATCGAATAACATTTGGTATGAAAAAGAAAAATTAGCGCGTGGTGCAGAGACGAGATACGCTACATTCAGCCATATTGAGACTGGCACTGTCTCAATTATTGCACTCCAGTCACGGAAGAATTGATTCAGTAAATCTTTCCCAAACTTCGGAGGAAGGGTTATTCGGGGTGCTGATCACGACTGTGGCATCGTTTTTTCGAATATCGATCTGAAATCACCTACACGGTCGACTAGAGTGGTCGGATTAAAAACATTCAAATTTGCCTCAAAATTCGTCTAGCTAGGTTAATCTACATGCTGATCACGATAGTGATGCTGCTTTCTTGAACTTGGACCGATATCAGCCACTGACCCGTTAAGGCATGGGAGGATTCAGGGAGGTACTGCGGTAGGTACCCACCTGGACCTGCCGAAATCAATCGAAATCTGCGAAAAAACATCAGATTCCTAATCAGCACCCCAAATAACAGATTGCCACGAAGTGTTAGTCAAATCTTCGGCTTTGACTCGACCTCCTCCCCACTTAACGACATGGGTGGTCCATGGCGGAGTTCGAAAAGCATACACCACTGTCGTACTCAACATGTGAAATAACAACACCTGACGAACTTTCAGTCAAGTTGGTGATCTTAGCTCGACCACCCACCTTGCTCCTGCAAGCTATATGGGTGGTCTCCGGTCGTACCATGGAGACGGATGCCAGATTCGTGAAGAGCGCCTCCAAAAACCACATGGCCGAAGTTTGAGCCAAATTGAGGAGAAACACAATCAATTCGATCATTGGAGCGCAAAAGTGGAATAGTGCTGAGCGATCGATACTCGCCCCCAGCATTGAAAATAGTGGGGATAAACTTTGGAATAAGAAACGAAGCATATTCACCCAAGAAAGATACAATATTCAAAGTTTGGTAGAGTGACTCACACAAAGGCAGCAGATAGCCAGAAGCACCAGAGTCCACCACAAGCCAGCCATGCCGACCACCCAAAACAGGCGGATGAACATGGTAACTCCGAGAATGTGCTGAATTGTGGGAAGGTAGACTCCAAGCAGCACACCAAGGTTGGCCTGAAATGCCTGCTTATTGAACTGGCTATAACTGACTCAATCTTGTGGCAGTCAATTCAAACTGACGAAAACGCTGCGCATTACAGTACTGGGATGAACTTTTGCAAGGGCTATGAGCTGAAACCCGTCTTGCTTCAGCTATCGAAGTAAATCTCTCGTGTTTGAATCTCAGCATCTATGTGATTTCCACCTAGCGACCTCGTAAAGCAGAAGAAATTAACTCCATATACCTTCTTGTGATTACTCGTAGCACGCTCCTTCGGTCCTGGTGTGGTGTACGCAGAAATAAATGACGCCTGGTGCCCTTCATCACCTTCCTCGGGCTGCTTGTACAGCGCCAAGTGGCCGAAAGCAGTGAATTTTCGGGATACTTTGTGCTCATCTGTCGTAGCTTCTTCTCCGATGGAGTCCAACCTCCCAGAACGCGCTGTAAACAGATAACTTCCATTAAACATTTCGAGCGATTAAACAATGGAGTTTGTTAGAGTTCAGTTCGGTGAGACGAATTCAGCGATTGTTCGATCAATAGCGCTTGTTCAAACCCTACATCAGTAAAACACCCAGCGAGCAAAGTTCTGCAACCAATCGAAGAAGTCAGTCAATATTTTCCGGCCAATTTGTGTTTAAATCAGAGTAGGAAGAGGTTTCTCGGAAAGAATAGAAAAACTGGAAAACGAAACATTGTGAGAACACCTTTCAGAATGCAAAAAGCAAGCAAGTTATAACTGCAAGTTATATCTGCTTTGGTATTTTGATTTATCACGGTGTGGAGAATGCATGTTTGCCTCACATTTCGATCACATGTGCTGCTTCTAATGTTCACGCTAGACGACGTAATCAAGCTTAAGCAGCGTGATACAACGTTGCCACCCCAATGTAGTTCCATATTCATATAAATTTTGGTCCGCGATCTCAAAAATTGTGCTATGAAACGCATGCATTTCATCTTTATATCCTTGGAGTTCAAGAGAAGAAAACAAGGGCTCACTCGATGTTTCCAATTCTTGGCGCTGAGGAAGACAACAGAGCCAGCAATTTTTGGAATCTAAAAAGCGAATTTCTCAGATGGAAAGTAGGAGTGGTTGCGTGCATATTTTGACATGAAAAGTGTGTTTGTTAGTAATGTTGTTCCTCTGGGGTTAGCAGTGCAGAAAGTTTACTTCTTTGAGATCTTCTGTCTCTGGAGAAAAGAGAAGTGCATTGAAAACGCTAAAAAAACACTTTGAAAACCAGTTTAATTGTACACGCTGAAGGCACGAAGAGGACGCTTTGTCGTCCGTACTTCGTTTTTCGATCATTTTGACACCTGATTAATATGTGTATGTATTGCTATGACTGGTCACAGAACGCTCATCTAAAGAAATCCATTTTTTGAAAGAACATTCTTTGACCAGACTGGAGTTCCTCGCTTATCGGTCAATTAGCGATCGAATGCTTGGTACAGTACAGTACAATACAGTAGTGGTCAAAAAGATATTTCACCTAACATTTTTTAGAACAAGTAGCACCAAAAAATCAAAAAGATTTTAAATTTAATTGACAACTTACTTGAAAATACATTGAAACATAACCTTACTGAAAACTTTATATTTTTAGAATCATTTCGTAGTGATTTCCTTATGCTGTTCAAAACGAAAAGATTTCGAAAACCGCTGGGGACAAACTCAGTTTGAGACCATATTCCGTTAGATCACGTAGTTATTATAATAGGCTACGAATGTTTGACTCAAATCGCCGCCAACTTAGAGTTTATTGGGCAAACATTTTGGTGGTCAAGAATTGGTCAATTTTTAAGACGATGTTTGAAACAAATTTCAAATCTCGTTATCATTTCCACTAAATTGCGCCAAGCTTCAGTAGTTCATAGAGAATGACTTTTCTCTATAACTTTTATTTTAGTTTGGAGGCAGCTCGCTTACTTCTGGAGAAAGTCTTTTATAATTGAGATTGCCCAAACTATTATACTAAAAATCTGGAAAAAACAACATCATCTCTCCTCAGCGCACAGCAAAGCTATAGTACTTTTGAAACCATGCATGCGTTGAATTCCACTCCTTCATAACTTTTTTACCCTCGAATAACATCGGCTGTATGTGCCGTCGCACGCAGTCGCAGCCAATACAGTGTACGGCGGCGCGTAAAGTGTTGCACATAGCACAGCCGAAGTTATTTTTTAACGTTAACGTGGCCTGGTACGTAAGTCACGGTTAGGTCCTTACAGGTCACACAGAACGTGGAGAAACACGGATGTGGAGAAAGTGGAAAACAGAGCATAGTTGAGCCATCATTGTGGCTATTTCTGTGGAAGAGCGAAGCGAAAGATACCTCTAATTGGAGTAGTGGCAACGAAAAACGGTGGGAAAATTCAGCCACTCCAGAGAGATCATAGAACAAAAGATCTAGCTAGGGTGAACGCATCAATGAAAGTTGTTTCTCGGGATTTCGAAGAATTATCAAGAATCGCAAAACATCTGTGGCGGAAAAACCTCGCCCTTGATATTTCGTTCTCAATTATTGAGCAACTGATAGAGCAAGAAGGAGAGAAGACACGCATTAGGTTATGTAGTTCCGTGCTATTCAATTTCACAAAGTTCATATCTTCATGGGATAATACGTATAATGAGCTCACCCTTCTTTTTCGCTGTATCTGTAGTGATCTGCGTTACCGTGCTGAATCGCCTCCTGCAAAGAATTGCAATGGTATATCGGCCGCTCCACAATTCTCTTTTCATAAAGGGTTAAAAAAGGTGTCGCTAGACCGTCGAAAAATATTAAACCTTTTGCAACATATTAAATTCTGAAATAACTACCCTGATGCTACTCACCCTGATGTCTCCATTATCCGCTTCTTGAAGTTCTGAAATGATGCCTATTATTCATCGCTGAAGACGAGATAAAGGCAAAACGGACCTTTCTTCAACATTCGAGAACTTTCATTTAGTTTTCTACGTTTTGGAAGAAAAGTGAGCACGCAAGTAAAAGTAAAAGGTAAAGGTGCTGGCGTTGATCAGTCCCCGAAGGACGCGCCGCCGCATTCGTGTTCAATTACGTACTGCAATACTTTAATACAATAATTACTCAAAGCACGCAAGTACTACGAGCAATACCATCATTTCATATTCTATTGGTGTACACAGTTTTTTGGCTGGTTCTTACGTAGGGAACACACCGAGAAAGCAGCGTTGTAACTATAATCTCTGACTTTGATCAAAATGGAATTTAGAGAAAGAGGAAATACTTCATAACGGCCGTCGTTAAATGGGAATCGTTCGGATACGCTGGTTGTTTGCGGCGGACTTACGTTGGTAACTGATCAACTAAACTGGATATAACATCGTACTGCAAGCGCTTTTTTGGTAGAACACAAGAACAAAGGTGAGGAAGGGGTATATGGACGTGAGTAGTAGGATTTAGAGGATATAGAATACAAGGCTGATCCAGCCTCTGATCTACCATTGGAAAATGGTACTGATGAGCTGTTCGAGACATGTAAAGTTTGGGCAATCTCAAAGATGAGAAAATATTTTCTTAGAGAGCGAGCGAGCTGCCTCTAAAATAGAATATTATTTATAAAGAGGAAATGTTTCTCTACAAAATACCCGAGCTTGGTGCAATTTCAACGTAACGTTACTGAAATATGAAATTCGGAACGTTTGAGGTAGTAATGATGGAGAGCCTGCGTGATTTCAGTTTCGACTTATTACACGCACGACGCATGCAGATACAATAAGTAGTGTAAATTTTTTTGAACGTGAACACATTCCAAAGCAAAAAACATAGAAATTGGCAACACAGTACCACTAGGTAAAAGTGCTACAATACAATTAGACTGTCATAGAAACAAGACGTGGAAAGAGAGCAGTTAAGAGTGAAGCAGAAGCACCACCAGAAGCGCCAGCAGAAGCGTTGGACATCATCAAGGAGCTGCTCTATCCAGTCAGGTGTTTCTTGGCATAAACTCTAAACTTGTGGAAACTGCTAGGAGCTCCATTATTTTGCTCAGTTTGGGGAACACCACACCTGCTCTGTATACAAAACGGTCACGACTTAACGAGGTATTCGGGCATTGCAAGTTAAGTGTAAATCCCCATTCTCTGGTAGAAGATCTAACTAGTCTAAAAAAAACAGAGCATCTCAGTCCCACCATTCCAAATGTAATCTTATAAACGATCAAAAGATCATTCCGTTTCCTTCGCAACTTTAACGACTCAATGTTGAGCATGTTTCTTCTCACTAGACCAAGAGGAATCTTAGATAAGTAAAGGCAAGGGCTCTGACGAACAATTTCCGTATGGAACTACTTTAGACCTGATCTGGCAGGCTTTCAGTGGATCCGTTTTAAGGGAAAAAATGCAAGTGCTATATTCCTTTATTGCTCTAACGTATGCCTTGCAGGCCCTAATTAGAAGACTCGAATCCTCAGAGTACATTGACCTAAATAAGTGGAAAGTCTTTGCTAAGCTCTATGAGCTACGTCCCGGATGTGGTCTACAAATGTTAGCCAGTTGTCAGTTGTAAGCCTAGATCTTTCACCTTGTCTATTTCCTGAAGTCTGGCATTGTCAACAAGATAGGTATAGTTGGGATTTGAACGTCTCACATGCAGAACTTTGGTTTTGTCAATGGACAACGAGTGACGCCATTTTTTGATGATTCCACCTCAAAGCAGAACATTGCCTACCACGTGTGTTCTGCCCCACGATCTAAGGTAGCGGTCGCAGACTTCTCGAAAACAGAAAATTCCCCTGTACACTTACCTAGTGTTTGCCTTACCCCAAAAGCGGCTCATGGTTACCCTGACATTAGAAACCCAGGAGCGGAGAAAAGGGACGGAAAACCGGAAAGAGTGGAGAAAATCCCAGTATTGAACGAGAACCTTGTTGTATTGTACTAGTCTTGCACAAAACTAAAATTTATATAACCTAGGTGACCTGCAGAAATCATTAATACGCTGAGATCTCATTAGGCTTATCTTCCAACGACTCTGTGTTTTGCGAAGAGTGGAACGTAGAGTTGTTTGTGAAAATTGAAACCCACGTACATGGTTCAAAAAACTGCAGAGCCAAGACAGCTAAAAGGCTCTGGAGAAAACTCTACTGCTGCCCAATATCATGAACTCAGTTGTGTATGCGTAGTTTGTAGTATCCTTCCGTGGCATCCATTTTACCCCACTGAGCGACGAATCCGCTTAGTGGGGTGAAAAGGAAGCGGGACTTTTTCTCGTTCCAATGATACACTTCTAGATACACTGACTGCTACTGTACGCGGTCTTTTCAGTTTATATTATCAGTTACCAATAGAAGTCGGTCATTAACAGCTGGAAATCGGGCAATTCCCATTTAGCGAGAGTACGGTGAGTCTAGAAACGACCCCTAACCCTACTATGTAGCACTCGAACACTATTATAAACATTATACAATCCACAATAAGCTGTTGAACTGTTGCACTAGTTGTTCCCAAATATTGCCTTGTTTTTGCTATACTTAAAAAATATTGCGCTCAAAGGTAAATCAAACATTTTCAGCAGCTGGAAAGTTCTACTGACTCTGGTTCACGCCTCTATTTGACATCTTGAGAACGCGAAAATTATTTATATGGGATTCTTGGTGGTTCAGCTGGTCACACACTACCTCACTTCAAAAGCAGAATAAGGCAGGAGAGCTACAGAGCCTACAAGGGATGCTCCAAATCCTTGAAGGGGACGTAGAAGTTAAAAAAAACCGCCTTTTTCTGTATACAAGTACATAAATAGTTGGAAAGCTGGAACAGTATAAATGTGAAGCAGTTTGAAAAGTCCAAGACGAGTATTACAGATGCGTGGATAATGAAGAGATTTGACTATAACTTCGGAGCTTGAAAAGGTGGTAATCAAAGGGAGTCAAAGAATTGCTCAGCAGATTTAGCAGGTAAGGGCAAGGATAGACAAAAGACAAACAAACGGGTAATAAAATCTGTATGCTGTGAGCAATACCACTGAACGTGGAATTCAAGGAGAGCTTCTGGGAAATTTGCTGGTTATTTATCATTACTTATGCGACTGTGATAATTGTCCTAAGCGAACGATAAGGACGCACTTGGTGAAGTGGGAAGAAGCGCTACTGACACCAGCACGGTCGATCGATCCTCACCCGGGTCAACCAAGCCTTCCATACCTCTGGGGTAGGTAAATTGGCTCCAAGCTCTCCTGGATAGGTAGAAACCGTGACTTGGAATAGTGGCTGGGCCCCCGCAAGCCATTGTCCAGGCCAAATACGCATTCACCAAGACTCTACGATTGTGAATTGAACACGATTGCGGCGGCGCGTCCTTCTGAGACTGATCAACGCCGGCACCTTTACCGTTTCTTTTTGCTTATTCTTTTTGCGATTGGTACAACTTGAGCGGGTTTAGGAATTCCAAAAGAACGTGGCATTTGCATTGATTTTCCACTCATATATACCTCTTCCACCAGCGAAACTTTGACAGCAGTAATAAAGTAACAATATGTAGTGAGACAACAGCGCTTCTTTGTTTAAGAATGTTCCGTTGATTTATACCGTTGTCCACTGTGAGATCGGTAAGAAAGAACTTGCAGTAGTGCAGTACTGAGTTTTGATGGATTCTTTACATGTCTCTTCTACGAAGACCACAAAAACTGTCACCAAGAAGGAAGCAGTTAGCAATCAAAGTCGAAACGGCAGATTTCAAAGCGATACAATAAAGCAGGGGTGTGAGGAAAAAGTGTGGACGGTGATCTGCCGAGCTTCTGCTTGTCTCATTTTCGTAAATGATCGCATTCTAATAACGAACGGATGAGGCCTCAACACAATTTGAGAGCAGGTGGTACTGCAATGGCAGATACCGTAGTCGTCTTTCGACACTTGACAGATCGTTGCCACCGTTGGGAAGGTGTGACAAAGAATTGATTTTAACGGCGTCAATAGCCGGATTTTTGTTTGACTGATGGACGTACCTGAATCATTTTTGTTGCTCGGGAGCGGTGGCGGGTATCAAAATGTGCTGGGTTTTGGGGTGATTACTGGCGGCTGCGAACGGTAACTGGATGTTGTCGACGGATGTGACAACCTCCACGCTCACCTGCAGCCATACTGCCTCTGCGCTGGTTGAGTGCGTGTTATTCGGAAAGTGGATAATCGAGAGGAGAATTTGCATCGCCGCTTTTCGCACTCGAACTGATGCCGCCGCTGACGTGCAAACCAAGGTCATCTCTGCCACCTCCACTACTGTCTTCTCCTAGCACCAGTGTACCATGTCATGAGTGATCCTATCAATGGCCCCAGAGTAAAGTCTAATGAACGGATTCACCTGATAAATTGTCATCACTTAACCATTGTTCCAAGCGTGTTTCTTCTCAAAGCCTAAAAAGCCCCCTAGAGATGTTTGGAAAACTTGTTCTACTTGTTCTAAAGTGAAAAAGTAGCGGTAAAGTAATCGGTTCTCGGAAGGATAGTGGACTCGGCCACGTTGGACAAGGATCAATCGCTCGATCGTGTTGGTCAAAGAAGCGCTCGATCCACTGCACCACGCTAGCCATCCTTCGAAGTAGGTTCTTCGATTTGTATTGTATTATATACGGCAACGCAGCAGTGGAAGTGGTTTCAGAAGAAAACCGTGCTGTGTCCCGGTACTTTAACCTGAACGCGGAGCGATCAGTCTTCATTCGAAATAATCAGGAATTTCCTACCTCCAGGGTCAGATAATTTTATTGTACCAAGCTTTTATTGTGAAGAAAGTAACATTAGTTCGCTTCCATTCGACATTGTACATGCCGAAAACTCATGCACTACGATTCTGCACTTCCGAATTGAAGGCGATGACCTTACAAGAGAGGTCAATGAAAGTGCTCTGAAAACTCCCATCAAGGCCTGTATACTGTTGTAGTTCATGTGGTAAAGCTGGCCAAGACGATAAAGGTTTATTCTGCTGACGTTTCAGCCTACTCGTCTTCGTCGGACAGGAGAACAGCTCGCAGGGTTGCCCTCAGGTCAGTAGGCCGAAACGTCAACCAGATAAAACTGTATCACCTTGGCCACCTTGCAGCGCGAACCAAATCGTGTCGCCATATGCCAAGATTAATAGAGAGTCGGACGTGAAAGAAGCACTTATAGTTTTGTGAAGCATCGAACGGTTTTCGCATCTATGTGGTTTATTTTTTCTGTGGGTTCCTGGACGGTCCGAAAATCCAAAAAAACAATGGCTCATTATGCTGTTTCGAAGCGACTTCTAGGCCATGAGCAGCCCACATAATGGCTCGGTGGCTCGGTGGTTATTATGGACTTATTAAGGTAAGAGGTTGGACCTCTTTGCCAAACAATTTTTTTCAAATTATACCATGGGGCTGTGATCCGCGTTCAATGAACTGAAAAACCATACAGGTCTCGTCGGGATTCTTTGGGGCACGCTCACTGACCACCTCTTATTAGAGGCCTGATCGACCCCGTTCGCGTCACTCCTTCTTATTTCACCCTGCCCTCTACTTATTTAGTAGCTGATACTGGATGGTGAAATGAGGACGCCCTTCTTTTGATTTGCTCGGTTTCACTTGGCCAAACAGTGATGTCAGAGTAAACACTGTAAAACGCTTGAGATTAGTCATATGCACTTTCAACAAACAAAGCCCTACGCACAATTTCTGTTACACTACTGGGAGGATAGATAGCGACCACTCGAATAAATATATATCCAGTCGCAAGATCTTTGTGGCCACCCATATCTGTGTAAGTCAGTGTCTTCACCTTCAGGTCTGGTACCATATCCGAAACCTGAGGAGAAGGAAGACTTGGCTGTACTCGAGAAGGGATTCTCTGCCTATCGGGTGCGAGCGGAGAGAGCGTTTCTTACCTTTTCAGCAAAGAACAACAAACGAATGAAAATTTGTGCTGCACAACACAGCTGAGCCCGGGTGATGGTTTTGAAGGTTTGAACAGGAAAGGGAATGCGAAGGGGGAGTATTCCAAATCTATTGAGGTTATCGAATATATTGATTGATCTATAGCACCTAAAGAGGGCGATATGATAGAGAAGTAGAAAAAGTTTGCTCGAAAGCTAGGCGACTGTTCACAACAAGCACTGACTATGAACGACTGTGAAGTAGCCTGGACAGAGGTTCAGGGATAGGTAATCCTACGTAAGCGGCACGATTAACACATAACCGTCACGGTCTGTTTGTGCTACTTACGGCGCTTTGGGAAGTTTGAGAGCAAAATAGTTAGCATTTTAAATTGGCACACAGAGTGACCGATTCGTTTGCGAATTTCCACCTAGGTGAATTTGTAATTGACATGCGTTTGCAAATTCGCTCTTGTTCAAAATGCAAGGAGTTCCAGAACTTTGCGCAGAATGTCCTCAAAATGGCAAAGAGCACTAGCATGGTAAGAGATCTTCCACGTAGAATCAGTGATTGGTGAGGCAACGACTTTTTGCGATAATTATAGACTAGTTCATTTTGCCAACTACTTGGACGGGAGGGGGCTCTGAATGAGGAGTAAGCCAAATGCTCTCAAACAGTTGAGCTTAGAGTGTTGAACGGAAGTGTTTGAATGCGAGAAGCACTCCTTGAGGGTGTAGGCAGCCTTTCGGGTACGGCGTCTAATGAGCCGTTCCTCTCCAGCAGTTGTTGTTCTTCGAGAAGTCTTTGATATTCAGTTTCTCAGCAGAAAACAACGAACGTGGGAACAAAAGTATTAATTCTTCACCACGTTGTTCTCAGCAGATTTGATAAAGTCACTCTAGACACAAAATTATACACATCCGCCATTGTAAGTATTAGTGAGGTGTAGGATCGATGCTCTAAGTCTAGCAGTCAATGTGTGAATTCGCAGCGAGTGTTGCTATCGTCCTCACAACGGCCTGATCCCAAAGCACCATATCGGTGTTCACAATGGGCGATACTCCCGAGAGCCGTGACCGATACCCACTAGAAAATGGAGTGACCTAACGTCAAACTTCGTCAGCCGTGATTGAGCCAATCACATGATGCGGATGGCCTTATAAAATATCTATAGTATTACGGCACTTTATAAGGTGCTTGGACTCATCGTGGACACGGGCCCGTCCCTGCTGCCATCCGGCCGATAGTGTCTGTTGGGGGGTCCATAGACGCATGCCAATAACGATTATTGAGAGGGATTTGGGGGGAGGGGGGAAGTGGGCGAGTGGGCGACGCTATTGGCCGGCTGGCAGCAGGGGCGGGCGCGTGTCCACGATGAGTCCAAGCACCCTTTATAACTTTGGTTAATTCATCCAAGCTGAGGGATGAGGGCAGCGGCTCGGGTGTAGCGGTCTATCATCACAGTGTCACCCCTGCGCCTGAGACGCGGACTCGTACCCCGTCTGAGTCACATCCACGTTTGTTGTTTGTGTCGTCCAAACATTGTTTTCTGAACGCCGAACAAAAAAGCGTCGACAATTTCCGTTCTCTTCGACCTTGCACGGAAACGGACTGGTTTCTGATATTGTGTTCATGTTCAATAAGGCGAATATTGCAAAATGGTGGGAAGGTCGTCGAAAACAGTGGGTCCGCGCGCCCATCTTTAGCCCGCGCAGCTCGTAAGCGTTACTAAAGAGAAAGGAGTAACAGTTTCAATAGGCTTTGAGGTTTTCTTGCACTAGCGAGAGGAAAATGCGGAAATTTATCTGTAGAATTCAAATTTTGGTTTTTCACCTGGGGTTGTCTTAGATCAGATTTATTATCCGGCTAAAGTTTCAGTTTTGTCACCTTCTTCAGAGCGTGGAAACTCGTAGTCGTTCGTTACTTACCTGCCCAAACGCCATTCCAATCAACAACCGTCGCTCTGAAGATGAGCGGAAACGGAATAACCCAATGTGTAACGCTGTCCAATAATTCCTGTCTGAAAAATTTCAAAATCCTATATCCTATGAGTTTCCTTAAAATTGTGATATCATATAATAGTCTTCTAGAGGGTTCTTCAGAGTTCCACTTCAACGGTATATAAGGCGCAGTTGCAACGTTTAGCTACCAGAAAAAGCTAAATTGAACCAAGGTCGAATTCGTACGCTCGTGTACTACGAGCGGCTGCTGGGCAACGTTACGGGCAACGGGGTCGCCATCCTCTGTAGAGCGTGCAAGGAGGATGCAGTGTCTCAACGCACAGTTACGCGTTGGTTCAATCGTTTCGAGAGCGGCGACACGAGCCTCGAGGACAGGGAGCACGGTGGATGATGACGAGGTCCGTCGCTGTATCAAGGAGAAGTCGGAACCCACCACCCGTGAACTGGCGACGACGCTGGGCTGCAACAGGTCTACAATCCACAATCGACTCAACATACTCGACTACCATGAAGTTCCGGCCCGTTAGGTCCCCACCTTCTGACGGACGTCAACAAGCAGAGCCCCGTGGCTATCTGTTCCTCGAGAACCCGGTCGCTGGGGATGAGAGCTGGGTCCTCTGACAATAAGACAACATTGCCCACCGTGCTATCTGAATCCCGCGCGGAGAAGAGCAGTTGACGACGCTGATAACCGACCTGCACCCGATGAGGCTCATGCTCTGCTGCTGGTGGGACGCCAAGGCATCCTGCACTTCGAGCTGCTCCCGCAAGGCAGGGCGGTCACCGCCTCCATCTACACCGAGCACCTCAACGAACTAGCTGCCGCCATCCGAAAAAGCGTCGCCGACGGTCTTCTGTCCACATGGTCGCGATATCGAGTGTTCGCTCGGATGGCTTTCATTCACCCGCTGACTCCTGCAGCAGAGTAATATGTGATCGGCAGTCGACACCACCGACGAGGTTGGTATACTGTCTTGCTTCCAGTTCATTCTGATTTTCAGGACAGCGGTTGTAAACTGAAATTGTGTTTCGGCGGATAAGTTCCAAATGTCTTCGAGTTTCCATGCTTTGACGAACGCCCAAAGGTTCGCCGTATAAAGAGTCTCTACAACAACCTCAGGTGTCTGAAAAAATTCAGTACTGGAGGCAAGTACATGCCGAGGATCATAGGAAATTGACCTTGAAGCCTATTTTGTGACGCACCAGAAAATACATAAAAATGGGTCAGTGTAGAGCGGTTGACAGGTTCGGTTGGGTAGATACTATCACAAGCGGCTTTGTGGTGAAGCGGTGTACCAACTCAATTCGCCGAATAGGATTGAGGTAGGTTCGACTCATGTCCTCTTTCTGGGCGACATTGCGGGGAGCCTAGACTCAATATATTCTGTATATAGCCGTAACTAGTGATAGCAATGGTTAATAGAAAATACGCTTAAACATAAAGTTTACTTGTTCTTCTACTCTATTAATACTAGTCGCACTCGCGGCAGTACTTCATATTTGTTAAGAGGTGCTTCACTGCCACAAGCTGCTGAAATTCGTGATCTTGGCTTCTTAATATCTCAGGACTTACTATGTTTCAGTTCACATTATGGTTCACTGGTTAAGAAAGCAAATTATCGCATTTACAACCTTTTCAAAGCATTGAAGACCAAGAACCCCCAAATCCTCCTTCGTGCATACAAAACATACGTGAGATCTCTTTTAGAATGTGGAACAACTGTCTTTAATCCCTTGAATTTGAAAGATATTAATACTGCTAAGGGTATTCAAAACAGCTTCATTCGCAAGCTAATGATGAGGTGCTGCGGTACTAACTACTACCAAATATCAAATGGGGCTGAACGAGCAAAAATACTTAATTTGCCGAGTGTACACTATCGGAGGAGAAAAATCGACCTCCTAATGATGTTTTAAGTAGGCACGAGTAGGGTCTCTGTCAACCCACACTGCTTCTTTGGATCATCGGTGACAATAACCAAAAGAGGACGGCTGAGAGTAAATGTTTCTGTGGCGAAATTACGTGTGAAAAATAGCTTCTTCACCTACAGGTGCGTGGTAGAATTCAACCGTATTTTGGAGTCAAATCAAAAGGTCTTGGGTCTTTCCCTGCGTGGTTTTCTCAACTTACTCGCTCGTGTGTACATTTTATTTAATTCTGTCATCAGACCTAATGCATTTTCTCACTTTTAATGACTGCTTTGAGTAATGTGTATGATGCGGCACGCGTTGGCTTCTCCCGACGTCTTGAATAAAATAAAAATAAATAAAATAAAAAATAAAACATTTCCAGACTTCTCCATGTTCTATAAGGAGATAAGGAAGAGTCTCCTGCAATAAAAAGTTCCGTGCAATTCTCACAGGTAGTTGAAGCGTGTGCATCTTCGCCAAAACTGGAACAAGGTTGCAATGGGATTCAAGCGACCCGTGCCTCAGCACGAACTCGTAAAGATGGCAGAGGCGGAGGCGGAATTTGCAAAATCCCGTAACTCGACGCAAAAAGGAGGCGGACAACTAATATCTTGATATGATATGATTAGTCGTTGTAAATGTTTGGGTTCAAGCAGAAAAGGCTCAGAATGGGCGAATGGGTGGCTGTAAGTGATCAAGTTGGTGGCGACATACAGGATAAGGGCCGTCGGGGACAGATCCATCTAGTCGTCGAAAACAGCCATTATGGGAGGCTTATCGAACGTGAGTGGTATATAACGGTCGCTATCTGCTCTCGCCCCCATTGTACCGATGAGGAAACTCTCTCTCTCATCTCCCACCGTAACTGTGCTCAGTGACCGCATTCATAGATTGCAACAACAGAGATTTTTGATGCATCCTTCTCATAGACAAATAGGTATGACTCCATCGTTGAAAAGTGTTGGATAAGAATACCATCGGAGAATTATTCGTCCGTCATGCTAGAATTCTACTTCTATGAAGCATCGGTAGAAGTTTGTTTGCTCGAAATAGAAGGATCACAGCACTCAGGCGACATGAGTCAAAGCAAACCCAACTTGTGGACGTCAAATTGCGCATATAGAAGTGAAGGCCTCTATAGGCGAGCATCAATTAAGGCCTTGGCATTTCCCACAACACTTCCAGGTGCCGTAATTTGACACATACATGCACAAATGCACATACACATGGTAGCTCTTTATATTCACATAAGGGGGCAGCGATAGCCGCACGGTGCATACCCGCCAAAAGATTTCATCTTCGAAGCATCGCTAAGCAGTCAAGACAGCCGTGTATTTGCTGATTGAATCAGCCGAACCAAGGGACTGGAAGGAGCCCGTGGGCGATTCGGTGGTGGTTTGTGCCTCTCTCACCTCCAGAAGTACAGTACCGGACGTGTCGCAATGATAAAGCGGTGGCAGCGGCGCTTTGTCGTGCCGAAAGTTGCCGTTTTTGGGGTCCACGCGTGGTGACCCGGAGAAGCCTACTTCAGTTCATTAACGCCACATGCCCTATGGGCTCGGCCTAAGGCCACTGTTATACCGACGCTCACCCCCTAGCGTCTGCCAGCGAGCGTCGGTATAACAATGGCCTAAGGCGGATTCTCGACGAGCGAAGAGTCACCAGCCGAGGAATCGTAGGGCAAAGGACATAAAATCCTATCGTGTACTATGTACTTTACAGCTTTTGCCTAGATGATCCGGCTTCTCGAAACATGTCGGACTCAACACGCCTTCTTGGCACTTCGGACGAACGCGTCAGATCCTCTCCCTCCACGATTCGCCTAGCATAATCCCCGCCTAGGCTTCAACAGCTGATTCGTTTGGAACGAAACTGTGCTACTTTCAGGATCCATAATGTCTTGTTCTCATGTTAATTTTTGAACTCGCTTCATTGAGTACAATTAATCGACCGTGAAATTAATCACATTCGTAAAGAATTGAGATGAAGCAGTAAGTTTAGTAACAAAACGTCTCATCATAATCACTAAGTATGGTAGTGAAACTTTAAGCGAATAAAAAATGCAGTAGTACGTACAAATGAATAAAGCAAAGTTACTGTTTCTGGAAGCTTCGTTTTGTTTTTCTGGAAACTTCTGCAGATTGTTTTCATTCTTAGCCATCACTTTGCACTTTGATGTATTTTCGTGTAAGTTTGTCACATGACGCGATTGTCGCGTTACATTTCCGGCACCGTGTACGACTGTGGTTCTCCTTGCTGAAATGTGGGCGGTTTTCTTATAAAGAGGTCGTTAGGTGAACGATGTTTTCTTTTCCCGTTCTTCGACGGGCAACCCACTTTAGTGCGAACACATTTTATTTTTGCACATCAAAGGGTAAGCCAACGTAATTATGGACATTTTCGGTAGCATAATTGCTTCTTCGTTTTTGCCTGTCGCTCTGTTTCGGAATGTGTTACCAATAGTGATCCTTTTCTTGTTGGTGTTATCGCTGAAATTACGTCCGACGAGAGAAGTGACTCAGCGTGCTCCGGAGATTCTCAACGAGACCTATATGATTTTGTAGAGCTTCGAATGGCGATTACAACAGTATAGTTTGTTTTTGCTAAATAGCAATGGGTGATCCAAAAATGGTCGAAAAATCTTGACCACAAACTAGTGGCGAGAAAGTAGTGGCGAGAGAGATTCTAGGTGTTAACCTCTAGAGGTAGTACCATGGTGGCTCAGACGACAGCATGTATCGCTCACAACCTGGTGGTTAGAGGATCGGTCCATTCGCGAGCCTTTTCTTTTGCCTTCATACACTAGATACCAAATTAGGCTCCTTTTGCAATTTTGTCACAGTTGCTGGATAGAAACGCGTTTGGGAGGAGTATGACCATCAGAGTACGCACGAAGGAGAAAATCTACTAGCACTTATGTATATGACCCACATTTACCGTAATCACCCCAAATCAACCCCAAATTCAAGAACAAATATCACATTCGTGATCAGCGCCCCGAATAATCCCCGCAGACAAAGTTTGGGCTAAATCGGTGATTTCGAACCAAACGGCCTTACTAGTGTCGAGTGAGTAGTTGTATGAAGATCAAGTTGCTGAGAATATTCTTTATTCTGTTGTTCCACTTTTCAGACTTTCTAAATAGCAGGGACTTCATTTTAGATAAGTATCTTCTCATATTCATCAGGAAAGATCACTTAGGCTGCTGACAAATCCACAATTCACAAATCTAAGTCAACTTTTCCCATTGTGTCTGACATGCGCTTGCTAGGGTCCGTTCTAACAAAGTAGGGTGGTTGGATCAAAATCACCGATTCAGCCCAAACTTTGTCTACGGGGGTTATTCGGGGCGCTGATCACGAATTTGACATTTGTTTCTAAATTTGGGTCGATTCTGGTGGTTCCTCTGGTGGTTGCGATCTAGAAGCCCATTTGTCACTGGTTAGTTTTCAGGGTTTTTTGCCTTTTTTTGGGCCATCCATTTGCATTTAGCAAGAACAAACCATACCGTTGTAATCGTCATTCGGTGCTCTACAAAACAGTATGGGTCTCATTCATTGTAAATCTTCGGAGCACGCTGAGCAACCTCCCTTGTGAGTTCGTTATCTCGTTTGTTGTTGAGCAGAGGACCGAGATTGGTAAGAACTTTATTCGGCTAACGTTTCGGCGATGTCGCCTTCGTCGGAGCCTGGAAGGTCGAGTATATATTTGAAAAACTACTCGCCCAAACACCAGTTCTTACTACAAAAGATTATTCTCAGGTCCAGTAGAACGGGAAAGAAACGTGCAAAGGAGCAAACAGAAGCGTACCTTAATGGTGGTTGCCGAGGCAGACCACCAGTCACCCTTAGCTGCAGAAGATAGCGGGCGAATGAGCCTAACCCATAGGGAACACCCACCATGACGGCCTCATAGGGCGCGATCAGCTAGGTCAAACCCGCATAAGTCGGCGAATGGGGTCAACTCTTGGGTGACCGCTACACACTCTTCTTTCCCATGGATCTTAGGGGCCCTGGCAGCTATCCAAAACGCCTCCAATGTTCGGCGCGCCGCGATATCAGGTTCATGGGCCAAAATCGACACCGCCACCTCGATTGGAAGGCCTTCATGTCGACGCACCTTATGCTCGCCCAACGGGGTAGATAGCGCGCCCTTGCGTAGCCCATCTAAGTGCTCCTTTACCCTTACATACAATTGTCGGCCCGTCTCCCCCACATACTACTCCTTGCAGGCCATGCACGTTATCAGATATACTACCCCCGAGGACGTGCAGTCCCCAGCCTTAAATTTGGGTCGATTCTGGTGGTTCCTCTGGTGGTTGCGATCTAGAAGCCCATTTGCCACTGGTTAGTTTTCAGGGTTTTTTGCCTTTTTTGGGCCATTCATTTGCATTTAGCAAAAACAAATCATACCGTTGTAATCGCCATTCGATGCTCTTCAAAACAATATGGGTCTCATTGTAAATCTTCGGAGCACGCTGAGCAACCTCCCTTGTGAGATTGTTACAGCAGTTTCATTCGGCTAAAGCTTCCGCGGTGTCACCTTCGTCGTAGCCTGAAAAGCCGAAGATACACATATATTCAAGAAATTACTCGCCCGAACGTCATTCCATTAGACTGGCAACTACGTATAGTTTCGTGCCGTCTTCAACACTTCCAACAATTACCAAAAATATACTAACAAAAAACATCTCAACACCACCACTGCAATATCTACTTCTCAACCGGAGTACAGACAGGCTGAAGACTTCTAGACGTGGACCTATAGTGAATTCTGCTACAACCGTCGATCTAGAACATTACACCCTTGTAGGACCTCCAAACTGCGATCATCAGCTTCTAGACAGGAGGACAGGCACACGTAGCCCTGGCAGACCCTATTTCCAAGCGTTCTAAAGGAACTCTGCCTACCGAAGGCTACTTGTGCCTGATCTGCTCTCTCGTGCGTACGTTGGGCTGGGCTTACTACCTAGAGGGTTCGAGCTTACTCTTAATCAAGGGATATTAACGGGTCATGGAAATCGTCGCTATATCAACATATAAAGATCTGTGCCCGAAGAGCCGTCGTTCTCGCTGAACGTGCATGGCAATAAATTAGTTGCGGAAATTATTTCTCATGAATATGTTACAAGGTTACAAAGAAGTGATAACAAGAGAGCATAATAAAAGGTATGAGATTGGTACACATTTACAAGAATTATTCGTTGGTAGACTCTGCTCCAAAGCGTACAAAATCGCCAATAGCTCTGGTGTCCCAATATTTTCAAAGAATCTCCGACGTTGTTGAAGGATCAGACTAACCTGAAATTCTTCGTGTAAACGTAATATGAGTTATCTTCACCGATTTGTCAAGAACCCCTTGAAAATACGAAACTATTCTGTTAGTTACCGCTTTTTTGTTTCGCGGGTTATAGACGAGAACTAGTTGAATGACTTATATATTTGGTGATGCTAGGTTATTCGCAAAACATTGACATCGGACGGGAATTGAAACCGCGTCCTAGTGTTCCCGCCAGACTGCACTGACTGCCGATGTATGTTGTGACCATCCAGCATCTTTCTTACGTGATAGGGTGAGTGCTAATAGCAACAGCCCGACCGGGCTTAAGGAAGGTGCTAGGGGGTAGCAACGCACATCGGGGGCAAAGCGGTCAGTGTAGTCTGCCGTAAACAGTAAGACGCGGGCTGAATTCCCGTCAAACGTCAGTGTTTTACAAATAACCTAGCATCTCCAAACATACAAACCATTGAAAACATGCTGCACCTAGAATCGAACGAGTGCTACCGAGCGCCAAGTCTAGAAGTTTTCACAGCCGCGTATAGTGTAGCGCTGCGTGTTACGTTGTTTAATCATGGAACAGCAGGCAGCAGCAACACGGCCACCAACGTCACCGATGGACGCAGCCGCCAGGGACCGGACCAACGACGCCACCGAAGGAAACAGTCAACTTCGAGCAGCAACCGCCGCCGCTGGCGTCCGTACCCCCGATCCCCGGTAGACCATGCACTCCATGGCCTTGCTGGTCGAGCTGGTTAGACAAATGTTTTGATCCCCTTTTGAATACTGGGCGGACTAGTCCAAATTTCCATAGTTGAGGTGAACTGCCTTGGAGCAAAAATCCATCAAATAACATAGCCAGTGGAGCGTAGGGTATGTCGTCGGAGCTTGAAATATCTAACCAATCCACTCTGCTGCCTGTCGCTGACTTTCCCACACCATGGTTTCTAAATGATGAGCTTTTCTATACAGTTCTAAAATTGGCAAATTCTTTTCTCCCCAGTTCGTAATAATGACTCGACCATCGTCAGCAAACAAGTTAGATATTTTATCAGACAACTTTAGCTTTCTCCTGCAAGACATGAAAAACTTTTTTTCTATTTTTATTTGCAGCCATTCTGGCGTCCCTCGTCATTTCGTAGCGCAACAATGCTCGTTTAGGTTTGTCAGCGTATCTACGAGGTTGGCTGCCCTCTGAGCCTCAAGAGTCCATAGAATCAACTTTTGACTTGAGGGCGCGAAGGTGCTTTGGGTATAGATCGGTGTACTCTCTACGGTATGAGTGAGGAACATGCTTTGCATCTAACTCATGGCATATCTCAAATAGTAACCATAGAACTCGCTAACCGTATTGGATATGTGTTTATGTAACCAAAACCAGTTGATGAGAAAGAGTTCTCCTATAATGGCACCAAAGTTTGCTGCAACGTAGTTCTTAAAGATCTTAGTCTTATCCTGGGGCTACTAGTGAATTGCGCTAATAATTCGAATGCCATGGTGTTATGGTCCGATGTACTAAAGGGAGGATCCATTACCACCCTCATCGATTTTTGCTCTAGTCCTCAGACGTTCGAGCAAAAATCGGTATGGATGGTAACAGGTAGTATTTCACTATTAGTTTTTTTTCCTCCTAGATCTCTTACGGATCATAAACAAACTATGCTCCCCGTACACGCTAATTACTCGGTAGGTAATTCTCTTCTGGGAGCGAGGAGAAGTCAGTGTCATACGAGATGCTCCCATGGGCCGCTTTGGTGCACAATGCTCTTCCAGAGCACAAGCCTGTTAGCGTTCGCACAATCGCTATCGTTGAAGATTCGAACAGAGTTAAATTTTCGCTTTCGGTCCGTTGAAAGTAGAATACACTGTTTTGAGGTGAACTGATGTTAGGGCCCCCAGCGATGGATTGATGAATCCATACACTGACCAGGTTTTAGTGGGATCAACGGGAGTGGCGAGCCCGGTTGTGCACGATGGAAGTAACTGGAACTGTACAAAGTGTTTTGCAAGGCAACTCGCCTCGCCTCTGATTAGATTCTCGTCCTCGAAGCCGATCACGAAAACCGAACGAAGAACCGGTTGAAGTAAGCGCATCGAGGATCACTTCGGGTTTTTCAACAAAGGCCTTTCCATCCTTTCCGTCACCTGTTAATTCGAAAAGTATCAGTGCACTAGCCATCGTAATTTTGGAACATTTATCTTTTTTAAACGAACTTCAAGTTTGTTTTGCTCCTTCTTCCTTTCATTTTGCATCAGGACCCAATGCTCCAGTCAAACGATTGTTTTGATCACTCGAGGCGCTAAGAATGCAATCGAGTTCAGTATGGTTCGATTATACCCAGTCAAAAATTTTTTGAAAAGAACTTCGAACAGTAAAATTTTTTGTAGCAGCTTCAGTGGGTGGTGTGATGTGTGAAAGAGCGAGCAAGTGATAGCAACGTCTATAATCGACGACTGTATTACCTAACAATAAGAGTAAGTGCCGTCCCATGAGCATGCCGGCTCAGCGCCCTTGTACAGCTATGGATATGGGGATAATCGTCGCCAATGATAAGGGGTGTAAGAAAGCCGTTAGAGCGGACCTCACTTACCACGTTGACGACAGCGCCTGTTTCGCGTGTCTGGCGCGTGGGGCCAATCGATTTTCTACCGCGCCGAGGCTGTGGCATGATCCCGGCATACGATGATTTTTTTTGAAAATGGAAGTGAATAGTAAATCTCGAAGACTACACATACAGTCCTGTAATATCGGGGATTGTGACTATTCCTTTTTTGCAATGAAAAGAGATAAATAGCGGCTGGAAGCTTTCGGAATTTCCTTTTTCCCTATCCAGGTTAGAAGGAAACTGTTATTTGTTTATTGTATATTATCTGTTTATTCTAATAACCAGTTTTTGTTTGTATTTATTTGTTTGTTTCAGTAACCAGTATTTGTTTGCATTCATTTGTTTCTTGCAATAACCAATATTTGTTTTTACTGGTAAAGAAAACTAGTGTACAATCAAAAATTCCAGTAAACCGAAAGCTAAAAATCGTTTTCATGGACCACGCTTCCTACAATAATGTGCAAAGGTCTGCTAAAAAGTGGCACAAAAACATCCTACGAAATTCTGAAATGTAACGACAAAAATACAATGCAAGACTGTGGCGTGGAATAATGCCACACGTTCCTACGCGGCCGCTTGAGCGTGGCGTGGCATAACGCCACACGGTCGTCAACGTGTTAGATAAACGGAACTTATGCTTATGCTACAGAGGAAGAGGACAAAGACGAACAAAGAGAGGAATATAATAGCAGGGCGACTCATATCGGCCATTGCGCGTCATGTTAGGCGCAATTGGTGTAAGATCACAAAGCACAACGAGCTTTACGCATCTTTTTTTCATTTTTAGAGCGTCACTCTCGATCGGTCGGCGTGGCTTGTTCGTCTTACCTAGTGCCGCTGTGTCTCATTCTTCCTTGAGTTGTTATCTTTTTTACCTGTCGCTTTTGTGTCGTTTGTTTATAACCCATATTTGAGGAACCACAGAGTTGAACAATGGGGAGCCTTTGGAAGGCGTTATTCCTGTATGAATACCTCTATGCTGATAGAACGTTTTCATCGTCGACTGAAACACGAGGTTTTTGGCAAGAAAACCAACGTTAGAGTTGATGCCCTCGTGGATACCCTTATCTCCCTTTGTAGCGATATTGAAGAAGACCGATCAATTTAGGTGACACACAACTATTGGACAGTTCGTGTTTAGTCGAGGTTAAGAACAATAATTTTTCAGATGAAACGGGGAGTCAAAGAGGGCAGATACAGACTGCGCGAAAATCATCACGCTCATTCGCTGGCAATAAAAAAATACGGATGTACCCCTGATAATATCTTTGTAATTGGAGAAGGACGATGGAAAGCTATTGATGATGTAGCGACGTATCACATTTCGGAAAGGACTTGCATTTGTGATCCAAAGGTCAACTTGTTATACATCCAACTACTGTTCAACAAGGGAATCAATTTTTCTATTTAAGATCAATAACCATTGTCAAAGAGACAACTGTAACGTTTGTCCTTATGCGTATCTTTGCGATTGCAAAGACAATTCGAAGGCAGGCATATGCTGTCCTCACATACACGCAGTATCATTATTTGCCTCAGAAGGTACTCTTCAAAGGTTCCACAAATAGTTCGGGACTTCAGTAATCAGAGCTTCTAGGCAAACTGAAGAATGAGGATGAATGCACGCACTTCGAAGAGGAACCTATCGAAGAAGACGATGAGAGGCTTTTTCCAGAGTTATTTTTGAAGGATAAAAACAACAATACCATGAGCACCTTACAAAAGCTGGAGCGCAACAAAGACGCGATCCAGGAGCTTGAAATGGTGAGTAGGCGTTCCCTTGCTTCTAGGAACAGGTATTGTTTGAAATTAATTATCAGTGTTTTTTAGTGTTTCGCGGAGCTTCGCTGCTCCGCAGTGATGATCGCTAAAAACACCACTGAAGAGGCATCGTCATTTTTGTCGAAGTGTATTGAAATTGCTGGGCAATTACACGACGAAGCGCGGAAGCTATTAAGAACCACACGCCAGCATCTTCCAAAGCGGGCTGACGTTCCCGCTGTAGGGAGACCACCGAATACACTTCCCATACGATTACAAGGGGTAAACATTGTCATTCATTGTATGATTTACAGTTTCCATAGTCTTTCTTTTCAGAGATCGGCTCTTCGACAAAGAAAAGAGCGCTCTTCTGGCATTTCGTTCGAATCTCCTATATGATAACATTCGTTTCATGTGTTCTGTGTTATTTAAAGCTGAGAGTAATAAATTTCCTGTTCCATGAGTATTAAAAAACGTTGTCAGTCTTCAAACTTTTTTTGTGCAGGCCCTTCTCTCCAACCGCTTAGGCCTCCCCTCACTCGAAATTCCCTTTTTCTACAAATTCTTAGGCTTTCCCCTACTGAAAATATCGCGCTAGTTGAGTGGGGCGCGGAATGTGCGCTCCAGTGACAATACGCGCACCAATTACGCCTGTGCTGACGGTGGCCGATATGAGTCGCCCTGCAATTATAGTCGTGTCGAACAAAGCGACGAAGTTGGCTGCGCCGTCCCCTACCATAACTCTGCAGGATGGTTCGCAAATTCTGGGCCGGGCACTGTGATTCATCAGCGCTTTGCAGTAGGCGCGAAGCTATCTTCTTGCAGCGATGAGCCATTGAGGTGGAGTTCGCGTGTGGCGCTCCCGCGGCCATCGTCTTGCCCCTCCGGAACCCGTTTGCCGCTGTTTGTAACGTCCAGCAATTGTATGCAAATGTTTGCCGCAATTACTCGTCGTCACGTCCACGTAGGAAGAGTTTCCTGTGCCCTGTTTTTTCGCTCTTTGCAGTTACGCAAAGCGAATGCGCTTACGAACCTCATTGATTGCCGCAGTCTCCACACTGTTTCACTGCGTTAAACACATATGAACTCTTTTCTAGACCTTATTGATGTATTTATGTTTCTTCTTATTGACGAGTGTGTGTTTCTTGTTTTCCTTCTTTATCCATGTCGTGCAAGGATATGACGCTTGTAAAATCACTAAAAGAGGTGAGGCAGAGCTGATGGGCAGTAGATATTAGGAGTACTATATTTTCAATAAGCCTATCCACCGTAGAAAGAAAATAAGTTGAATAGAAAGTCAAGTTAAGCAGAAAGGAAATAACTAAAAATAGGAAAGTTAATAAGAGATCTGATAATTTTTTTCAGATACCCAGATGCCTCTTCTTATTGTTATTCTTCCCACATTGCAACAAGCTCGATTAAATCCAGAAGCTTTGCGATCTGGCATTATTCCAGTAAGGCAAAAAGTTTCTCTTTCTTCACCACTCGCACAAACATCGACGGTGTGATTCTAAAGAAAATGAAAGCAGTCAGAACGTCTTGTAGCCTCATTAGAAGACGGAACATATCCACACCGGCCACTTAAAAACCGCTTATTAGTAAAACTGCGGAGTTGTCGTCTGGATCCACCGGCACTCAAAAGCCCCTCAGCAAATCCGCCATCAACCCCGTCGTGTCAATCCAGTTTCGGAACATCTCTGGTACATATTTCTTCGTCGTTCCATCCATCACTCACTATCGTTACCTACATACCTTCGCGCATTCATTGGAAGGTGTTCAGAACAATTTCACACATGGATGATCTTCCATTAGAGAACCGGATGACATTCGTAACTTGGTCTCCGCCTCTTCTTCATAATTCACGAAATTTCGCTCCTGGGGTTGTTTGTATTTTGTTGGTTTTTGTTTCCAGATTTGCGATCCAGATTGCATTTGGCTTTGGAGAGACGAGAATCAGTCCTCGCTCACTAACATTTTAAAATGAGAAAATGTGAGGAAGAAAGGAATTTAGAACCAAGGCGGAGACATTGTTCAGAATCAAATGTAAATATCTGTAGTTTGCGAATATTTGTATATTTTGCTGAAGAAGAGGTCGGGAATTCACTAATGCAACGTTCTACTTTTCATTCTCCAAGCCTCTGATAGTTTCTTTTCTGCATGCAGATCTTTTCTTCGATCTGTTCTTCGGTTGAGGAATATACATCCGAAATGTTACTGATTATGAACAAGAAAACTGCTGCTTAATGTATTTAACAACGTCAAAAGGTCAAACATGAAGTGGTAACTACTCTTGAAAAGTTTCGCTACGAAAGCACCAAATATCATCTAACGCCCCAATATAAAACACCCTGAACATGATTTTATTTTCATTTGGGATATTGACAAGACCAGACCTTTCTAATGAACCGTAGTAATCTATTGTATAATACTAGGTTGGTAAGAAAGTTCCCGCCGTTTTTTCAAACGACTGTTGTAAGTTTAATTCGAAAGCTTTTGCAGAGTTTGACACAGCATTCGGAAGAGAATTATATGCTTATTCGAGCTGTATACTTATAATTTGTGATAACTCTGAATGTCATTGTTTTTTTGGCTAGTAAAGTGAAAAGCGAAAAAGTGAAAAAATAACCTCATCGACAGCGATTTTTTCTGCTCAGATTCAAAAGCATAAATAAAACTTGATATACCGTTTGATAGGCAACGATTTTCTATATTAGACCGTATATCACTTGTTTTTATTTGTCTCGAAAATTACACAATTTTGAGCCACTGAATTCCGACCTTCGGAAGGCAGGAATAATTTTCCGATGACGCTCCTGGTTTTCTTGTGAACGCTCATGTTGACTTCTGTAGAGTTTTCTATACAGAATTTTTCGCTCTATTAGAGGATACGTATGTTTCCAAACAACGCTTGATTTAAAAAGAATTTTCACGAGAAGGGCGTCTTGAAGTTTCTCGGCAGAGCAAACCTCCAATTTCAATCTTTCCACCAAATCTCATACACCATTCGAAAGAAGACTATACGCTCCACAAGAAGGTATACGAAACATTTTGAACAGTCTTGGCTATCAATGTTTTTAGGTCGTTAAAGTGGACCTAAATCGCAGGCGCGGCGCGTAGGACTCGCGCGCCGCGGCGTTGAACCTCCCGGGAGCGCAGTTTTACGTCCACTTTAACGACCTGAAAACATTGCACCACGACGGTTCAAAATGCTTCGTATACTATCTTGTAGAACGTATCGTCTTCTTTCGAAAGGTGTATGAGATTTGGTGAAAAGATTGAAACTGGAGGTTTGCTCTGCCGAGAAACTTCAAGACGCCCTTCTCGTGAAAATTTTTTAAAATCAAGCGTTGTTCAAAAATAAACGTATCCTCCAATAGAGCGAAAAATTCTGTATGGAAAACTCTACAGAAGTCAACTGGAGCGTTCACGAGAAAACCAGGAGCACCGTCGGAAAATTATTCTTGCCTTCCGAAGGTCGGACTTCAGTGGTTTAAAACTTTGTAGTTTTCGAGACAAATAAAAACAATTGATATACGGTCTAATAGAGAAAATCATTGTCTATCAAAGGTATATCAAGTTTATTTTATGCCCTTGAATCTGAGCAGAAAAAAACCGCTGACGATCAGGTTATTTTTCACTTTTTCGCTTTTTACTTTACTAGGCGAAAAACAATGACATTCAGAGTTATCACAAATTATAAGTATACAGCTCGAATGAGCAAATAATTCTCTTTCTAATGCTTTGTCGAACTCTCCGCGATTTCCCTCAAGATTTCCTAAACTTCAAAACTGTTTCCTGCCCGGTTAGTTTGCCGATGCTCCTTCTGAGGTTTATAAATAGGGTGCAACTCTCATACGCTCTTATCGAGCCAGGAAAGAGCGCATTGCGTATCACCTGCATCACCTGTCGTCCCGTTGATCACCGATTTGCTCGAGCGGGCGCTAGTAACGTCTCCTTTCGTCATTATCACGTGCCATGGTAGACCAGTGGGTCCTGCTCGCTCGAGGAACACGAAGAGAATCGAGTCGATCGTTCAGGGATTTGACGAAGAAGTCCGACCAGCGCAAAGGTGGGCGACCTGGTGTTCTTCTGACGTCCCGTGGAATCCAGTCAGTAACGGCTCTGGTCCAACGGTCGTCACGAAATCGCATTACGTGTCCGCCCCACCTGATCTTCGACAGCTTGGACCGTGCGACTGCGTCTCTGATCTTCGACTGTCCACGTAGCTCGGAGCTCCGTATGCCGTCTCTCGCCCGGATGAAGCGAGTCACTCCGAGCATCCTTCTCTCTATACTTCGTTGCGCGACGCAAATCGCATGTTCATCCTGTTTGCGTAGCGCCCGGGATTCTGAAGCGTACGTCAACGCAGGAAGAACCGAAGAGTCGAGGAGATGGGCGCGGAGTCGGGCGGTCTTCGTCTTCCTCAATGCTTCTTTAACACTCTTGAATGCGCCCCAAGCCGCTCGTTTCCTCCTGCCCAGCTCTGGACTCAAGTCGTTGGTCATGTTGACTTCCCGACCCAAGTACACATAGCTGGAGCATTCAGAGATATTCGTTCCGTTGAGCGAAAATGGGGCATCAGAAACGTACCCATTCCTCATCAACATCGTCTTCGTCAAGTTCAGCTGAAAGCCGATCGTCCCACACGCATGATCGAAGTCGGCCAACATGCGTTCTACCTGAGTGATGAGTGGTGTTATGAGTACGATATCATCCACAAAGCGAAGATGGTGTAACTGCCGGCTGTCGATCTTCACTCCCATGTCGTCCCATTCTAGTGTCCGCATGATGTTCTCGAGAGAGGCGTTGAACAGCTTCGGTGATATCACCTTGGTGCACACCCCTCTTCACGTTGATGCGAACGTTGTTGTAGAATGGTGTGATCACGGTCGTGAATCCTTTGTAGAGCTCCCTGAGAATCATCACGTACTGAGTGGAGACGCCTTGTTTGTACAAAGCTTCAATCACCGCTTCCGTTTCGGCAGAGTCAAAGGCGTTCTTAAGATCGATGAATTTGAGGCCTTGTGTTCTCGGGACACCTCAATGAGCCTGATCACGGTGTAGATATGGGGCCGTATGCTCGTCTCACCCAAGATAGCTGGGGATGGGGAGGGGCTCCCCGCGCGCCGCCTCCTCCTCCTACGTTTGCGTACTATCTCGGGTGGAGGGCACCGGCGGGGACTCCCCCACTCGTCGCGGGGAGAGACGAGCATACGGCCCATGACCGATTGTGCTGAACCCTCTTCGAAACCCGGCTCGGGTACTGGTGCAACCAGAGGATGCCTCCATTTTTTGGCACGCACGAAAGAACATCACGTTAAACAAAAACTCTAGCGGTGACGAGATATGAACAGCTACCTTCTTGATAAAATGAAATGGAACACCATCCGGTGTTTCGGATGAGGGGTTTGGCCACTTAGATAACAGCTCTAATATTCTCGCACGGCTGTCCTTCGTCTATCGTTCGGTCGATCCTGTTCAGAATGACACGTGTGAATAACTTGTAGACTACAGACAGCAGGCAGATAGGGCGATAGCTGCCGATGTCGTGCGGATCCCCCTTCTTATTCTTCTTAGTCCTGCTAGTTTTCCATATTGCTGGTACTTTGCAGTCCGATAGGTATCGTGTGAAGAGCCTTGCCAGGGTGTTGACGAGGACTGGCGGTAGGTTATTCAGATCCTCGGGTCGGATCCTACCGGGACCGGGAGCTGTGCGATTCTACGTCGATGAGAGCGTACGACGAATCTCAGATGGGAGGACCGCAGGCATGACATGTCTATCGTTCTGGATTGGGTATTCGGGAAGATTTAAGTGGCTGTCGAAGAGATCGGATTAGAAATCGTGGATGACCTTCTCCATAGCCCTTCTGGAGGACGTGAGGTTTCCATCCGGGCGCAGGAGAGCTGTCGTGTGTGAATAGCGTATGAAGAAAAAATAACAAGGAGGTCATTTTTATTACTTTCTCCAAATACTTTCTCTGAGAAGAGAATCGCCCAGAAAGTTGTTCTCACCAATCTGCCCTTCAAACCGACTCCTCTTTGAGGGTGCCCCATTTTGCGGGCATTATTCTTTTTGCTTCAATTGCAGAACACGCTTAAAATTTTTCAGTCTTGCAGTCAGAAGCTCAAGTTTCACAGTTCGACGGTTTTGTAATGATGAGTTCGGTACTATTGATTCGAAGTAAGAATTTATCGAGTGAATTGTTGAAAAAAATTGAGGTGACCCTATTAATCCAGCTCAATTCCAGCCGTTTTTTCTTGATTTGAGCACCATTCGAAAGAGCACACCTTTCTTTAGAGTGAACAGTATGAAATATGCAAACATTGCAAAATCCTAAAGATATGGATTAAATTAAATTTTCGACATCACAATGGTATTCGGACCCTCTGCTCTAAATGCGAGTAAAATTTGTGGGTTCGTCAATTGGAATGGATTTTACGGAGCCACTTCCCCAATGACTTCTAACCTGTAACGAAGGATGGATATTATCACAGCAGTACTAGTGCGCCTTTTGTTCCCTGCTGTTCTCCAACCGATAAGGAAACAAGTGCGCATCGTAAATATATCGAACATTCAAAACGATTCAACCAAAGCTGGGTACAATAAAGTCCTGCTCCTTCCTACAGCAAACTCAAACTCAAATCCGGGTGTTTTAAATATGATCCTCCAGAATTCAAACCAACAGTAGAAAAACTGATACCCTCTTTCGCCTATCATAGTTGCCAGACCTCGTGTTGACTAGCTGGAATTTTTCAAACGTTCACATGACCTTCCAAAAGGAAGATAGTCCGAGTATTATCGATGTCCGATGTCGGACCCGCTTTCGAACATTTGAATTAATTCCTACCTACAGAATTCTGCGATAACGCACTCTTTATAATGCCTTCCTCAGAGAATGTTATGATCTTTCGAGTGGTGGTCAAATAAAGAAAAACGACAGTATGTGTGCCAAGTTATGATATTTTAAACATAAGCTGCGAAAAAGAACAGAACTTTCTTGACAACCTTATACATATATGTGTTAGGATCCCTGTGTGTCCGACCTGGAATGAATGATATTTTATTGTGGTGCCTGTACCCTTCGGCCACCTCTTTCAGGTGTTCTAAGCGATAGAACTTCTACTTATGGTACAAGTGCTGTTGAATTTCTAATGCACTTGAAGCACGTGTACCAAACATTGTGCAAAGCACTCTGTACCTGTAAAGTTGTACTGAAGAGTGATTGCACAGAGTGAAAGGGTGTAAATAGTGTTCACTATGGCGATACTCATCTCATCAACTTGATTCAAATTTCTAGTGCCATTAAGTGGTGGTCGTGCACTCAGCAGAGAGGTGGAGAACGAATGGAATTCTCTGCAGAATGACTAACAATTTAACCTACGCCGTGACGTTTCGTTATAATACAGCGGTAATTGTTAAGCATAAGGGTGGCGTCAAAATGGTGCACTCACAGCAAGGCATGTCAGTAGTCACTTCTCGTTGATGTAACAGAAAAACGACATGGAGGGTGGAGTCACGTCTGTGATTTTTATGTAGTGTGCGGGTGTGTGTAATAAAACTGCAACACGAAATGCAGATAGCTGGCCCGAAGAGGATGCTATGTACTGTGTCCCACTAGCACTACCAACTATTACGATGCAACTAGCTTTTCGCTTAACCCAGTCATGACCGCGCAACCTGCGTGTCTGGCGCGAGGGACCGCGCGCACGTCAGTGATGAAAGTGCCTCAGCGGCATTAATTGTTTTCAAAAGGATCATAAAAATAATTTTTCTGTGTATATTGTTGATTTTGAAACTTTCTTATATAATCAGTAGAAGTAGGCGATTTTCAGACCCTATTTTGAACATGTTGAAGGGCCGTTCACTTGATGAATATCTTGAAGCTTTGATAAAACGGAAAATATAGAATGGGTAGTAGCTTTGCCTAATGAACACTCTTATCCACAGTGTCTCCCAAGATGGAGGAAGCGTAGAACCTCACCGGGCTACATGTCCCACGTGACCTTAAAGTGTGGCCCGCCGAAGGGCTACATGGGTAGTAACATTGCCCACATGGCCCACTGTCAGCCCACAAGGCATCTAACGAGTAACGAAGCGTAGTCCGGTGGCGGATCATACAGGTCTATCCCACCGGTGGGGCACACGGTCCACCGCGGACCACAGGGTGAGTCCCGCCGGCGGGACACACGGTCGTCAATGGGTTAAGAACGATTCAGCTGTTCTTTAAATTCCAAATCTGAAGAATTTTATGTGTGAGAAGACTACATCTGTGACGGGAAAGACGCTCCAGCTAGAGTGCCTCATTTTGAAACGTTCAAATGAAAGTTTAGACTCACATTAAGTTGTATGAGCTCTGGTTGGCGACGCGAAATAGGGTGGAGCGCTACGATATGTACAGCTCCATAAGCCGCGGCGTCACTGAATGGCGTCCGCCACTCGTCCATCTAACGGGAAAATTAATGCATTCCCAAACATCTATCTTTTTGTGTTCCAATTCTTTCCACTCTCATTATTGATCCCTTTCGAAAAGATTTCACCTGTCCTCAAACACTTCTTGGACGGTTTCTTCAGTATTTGCAGTTGTTGGCGGACGATATGAGAACGTTCAGATTTGCAAAGAAAGGCGTGTGAGGGGCCTGTTTTTCTAGGATGACCAAAGTGAGAACAAGCCATGCCAAATTTAATGTTGTGGTCATCGATTGCTTACTTAAACTTAGAATTTTTATATTATGAGAAAAGCGTCGATGATTGACGTTCAGACCTATCTGTGTGATGTATAGAATATTTGTTAACTGCCTGAGAATTGTACTCCAGTGGAACTTTGTCCATGCTAGAAAAACAAAAGAGGTCCACAGTGCCCTGGTTCTGACAGTCAGTCCTCGAAGAGAGTAACAAACGATGTGCAGGCATTTGTTTTAAACTCGCCGTGATTGCGATCAGACGATCCAACGTCGCAGGTGTTGCCACTATCTGCCGATGCTGCAGTGGCACTGAGAAATATTCGTCGAAAATGTCCGCTCTCAAGAAATGCTTCTCCGGAATCGTTGACAACTCCAATGAGCGAGGATCCAAAAGAGGCCCACAGTGCCCGGGTTCTACGGTGACAGTCCCCGAAGAGAGTGCTTCCGATAGCTAGTGAGATCTTGAGAAGATCAGTTTCGCATCAGATTTAGAGTTATAAGGGTGACTTACAGATAGTGAGTATGTCAGTGAAACGAAACTGTCCCGACTTAAATTAAATTGATTTCTGACCATTTTTTACATTCGAACTCGACTTTTCTCTGACTTTGATCGCTATTTCGCCCCTCGTCCAGTCGTAGAGCTGGCCGCTGCCGACCTGAGCTGAAATACCAGTTTCCGTCCGTAGCTCCTTGTCGGCGCTATTCTACTACATATTCAATTGAGACCAGTCGTTTGCAAAGCTTCATGCTCAGGTTAACTTTGATGACTCTTTGCAATGTATCCTCAATTTCGTCTATCAATATATACTATATGTTCTCTGATAACATATTTTATTTTTCATGATATTTTCATATTCTTCTATTCTATTTGCACCTGTATTTTCTCTCCAGCAGATCGCTTATGCTTTATTGTTGGAGCTAGCAACTTGGCAAGATGATGTGCTACGTAGCAGAACTGGTTTCCATGAACTAGCTCTTCCGTGCGAATCACTCCTGTCCCGGTACAAACTAAGATTCCCAGGCGTATGACTCACAAACGACGGGACGAGAACACTCATAAGATTAGAAGTGTTCTGGTTCATTTGTTTTGGCGCGAGTGCTTTCAGGATATCATTAGCGACGAATGGTTGTTTCTTACTAGTTTTTATGCTCTTAAAGGTTAGTAAATAGAATATTAATCAAGCAGCCCAAATACGCATTGCTTTCTGAACAAGAGTGAAATTAATAGGTCACAGTATTGTTGTTTCTGAAGACTATCACCCGTCGTCTCCATTATTGGTTTGCTGGGGGTAGCCCATCAAGGTCTCCTTTCACCAGTAATGACCAATGAGTCGGTCCACTCGAAAAACACGAAGAATCTTTCGCTCAGGAAAAAGGAAGCTGATGTTCTAGTGGGTTACCTGGTGTTCTTCTGATGACTGGTGTAATCCTGGCGGCTCTCGTCCAGCGGTGGTGACGTTACCCCACTCCTCCGACATTCAACACGCGACCCGTTTAGTGCATATTTGGTTTTGTTCTGAATCAAGTTGTGGCACCCGGAGACCGTGGTAAACCCGTGGTTCTACCTCAGGTAAACCGATGATGAATCTATACACCCTGGTATTGTTGTATCCCAGCACTGCTACTGGTTCGCTCATTTCACTGTGTTCCGAGCGTGAATATTTTCGGGTGCACCGTCATTATCTGGTCTCTCAGGCCATTTTAACGAAGTTTATTGCTGACACAACCACAGGACATCATGGCCAATCGATAAAGCAGTATCCATTAATGGCCACACATTGTTCCAGGTGAACAGAGAGTTGAAGTTGAGCCCTCTTTCCAACAATGAAGTTGGCTTGGTGATCTATTCGTCAACTGAAGTAACGAGCATCGCGTGTTTTCGAAAATTCAGCAAGAATTTTGATTGCTGCACAGCGATATGAAGTGGAGATGCTCAACGATTTCGTTAGATTCATTAGTCACTGTTTCCTGCGTTCTTTTGCTCGATATCTACGTGCTCTATGCCTTATAGCTCCAATCGTGCTGAATCTCGGGTACTTCTCAAGCGGCTTTCTTTTAATCACCAGCGTATATTCAAGAAGTAGGTCTGCTGTAGTCGTCTGTCCAGCAGATAGAAGCAATTAGTACTCAACTACGCGACTCCGCAACAAAGGGGGGGGGGCGAAAATTTTCTCTCTTTCTTTGGAACTGCCGTACAAGGTGCTGATGGGATATCACTACATCATGAGCCAGACAGCATTGTATTCAACATAACGGTCGTTTTTCATTCGAGAAAGTCATACAACAGACAAGGGCTCACTTAATGTTTTTGACAGATTATCATTAACATTATCGTTCTGTTCAAAAACCAAGCAAATCAAACGAAATTCTGACGATAGACGCACCTTGAGACTCTTCTTCTGGGATTAAGATTTTCCCTGATCCTCAAATACGCCTACGGTTTCTGTGCGAGGTCTTGTCTTTACGAGAAAATGCTACCGGTTCTGTGTATCAGCTCTTCTCTTGCCAAAATCTAAAGATAGCGAAAAAGTCGGTCAGAGCGCACAACAGTGCGCTTGGTACACTTCCAATAATTGTTCAGCTCGTTGAGCACACACTTCTTCTGGAAACAAAATTTTCACTTGAACCGGTGTGTCTGTAGATGGATGTTCCTCAAATACGCCTTTGGCACGGTTTGAACCGGTGTGTCTGTAGATGATCTTCATGGGTCTGCCCATAGTCTAGGGAGACTGTCGAAATTCACGTTGAGCACATCACTTTGGCACTGCTCGCTAAGAAACCATTTTCACTTGAACCACGGTGTGTCTGTAGATGATCTTCATGGGTCTGCCCATGAAGAAGATGTTCTGTAGGAGAACGAAGTTCAATGATGTTCTGTAAGATTTCAGCTCGTTGAGCACATCACTTTTGCTCGGAACTGCCGTGACATGGGTCTGCCCAGGTGAACTGTCCACGAAGTTCAGCTCGTTGAGCACATCGCTTTGGCACTGTTCGCTGAGAAACGAAATTTTCACTTGAACCGGTGTGTCCGTAGATGATCTTCATGGGTCTGCCCATGAAGAATGTTCTGTAGGAGAGACGAAGTTCAGCTCGTTGAGTGAACCGGTGTGTCTGTAGATGATCTTCATTTGCCCATGAAGAAGATGTCGAGAGTTCAAGCACATCACTTTTAAAACAATTTTCACTTGAACCGGTGTGTCTGTAGATGATCTTCATGGGTCTGCCCATGAAGAAGATGTTCTTTACAGACTGTTCGCTATCACCGGTGTGTTAACATTATGTTCTGTAGGAGACTGTCCACTGTCAGCTCGTTGAGCACATCACTTTGGCACTGCTCGCTAAGAAACAAAAATTTTCACTTGAACCGGTGTGTCAATCTTCACATGGAGAAATGTTCTGTAGGAGACTGACGTTCATGAGCACATCACTTTGGCACTGCTCGCTAAGAGACTCTTCTTGCCCATGGAGGATGTAAGATCAGCTCGTTGAGCACATCACTTTGGCACTGTTCGCTGAGAAACAAATACGGTGTGTCTGTAGATGATCTTCATGGGTCTGCCCATGGAGAAGGTTGTTCGGTCAGAGCGCACAACAGTGCGCTTGGTACACTTCCAATAATTTGCTGGTGCTGAAGCTTTTCACGTAAATGCTCCTGGGCGGCCAGGAGAATTTTCGTCGTATGTAGAAGCACAAAAGTTATTCGAGGTTGATGACCTATGAAACATAATAACAATTCAGTCATAACAAACATAACCGTATGCAAGACTATGTGAATATACAATTCACAAAATAAATTTGAGTAAGAGCCAACGAGCTGAGAACGAAGTCGCAAACTTTCACGCTGCCAATGTTCAATGATTCACTGAGACACGGCTGCAGAGTCTCCCAGAGTTTTCCTGGTGCGGTATTCTGCTGCTGAGGGAAATGGCAACAACACGTCAAAGGGGCAATTTGTCTTAGCAGCAAAATACAGCTGGATATTATTCACTTTCGGATTGTTGTTCGTGGATGTGAGTCACGCGGTGAGATCTCCTCTCAGAGGTGCACGATGCGCGGATTCGTGTTTTGCGGAGGCTTGGATGCGGCCGAGTGCGCACGGAGGGCTAATCCGCGCATCCTCGTCGTCGCCGATGGCGCGTAACGCGCTTTGCGCATTGAATTCGCCCGACGCAACAACTCGATTCCAAACCGACCAGGCTTCTCTCCGCTAACGCATAATTACGCAAGAGTTCAGGCTAATGCGATTCATGCATCATTCTCCTCGCTTGCCGCTGTCCGATTTCTCCGGTTCTCTATTCCCAACTAACTCAAAGGAAAATCCTTTCTCAGCACATCCTTTCTCTCGGAGAAACTCATTCAGATGGTTGCTCATTGTTCGACACTCATCTGAAATTATCGACAATCGACCAGTGTAGCTCTGAACGCGCTCCAACAAACAATGAAATCTCCAAGTTCTCATCTTTGAAACTTTCTGTTAAAGGCGCTGTTTGTTAGTGTTGTCTTCTGATTCATATAGTCAAACGGTAGATGCTCGGTAGACACAGGGCTGTACAGCACAGTGGAGAGGACCTTGAAGTGACGTTGAAGGCGTTAGCGTTTGAGCCAGAAATATCGCTCAGAGGAAACTGGAGTCATTGCGGATTACTGCGAATGATCCGTGAAGAGCATAGCAACGGATTTATTGATGGACCAAGAAAATTTCTGCATTTGAACCGCGTTGTGAGCTGTGATATCAAATGCCGTGAGCGCATAAGTGCGCACGATAGCATCTCAATTACTAACTATGTACAATACCGCTCATAGCTTCTGCAGCAAAACACGTCGCCGACGCACCCGGATGGTTTTAACCTTCCAAATAGTTCTCAGTGAACTTTGGGCAAAAATACACCGCTCGATTCGTCTTCTGATGCTGAGCTCAAATATATCCTTACATTTACTCCAGCTGTAATAGGTAATATGAGCGGTTTTCTTCGGAGCCCTGCTAGCTGTTTTGCGGCCACCCGAACCTTTCAATTTGGTGTCCTAGGGATATCTTGCCTACAAGAGATACCAAATTGCCCAAATTTCAAATTTTCTAATCAGATTTGACTTTAGCACGTCACTATCATCACTTTGATACCAAACATGTCCTCACCAGGGATTCCAGCGGAACTTTTCAGTCGAAGCGGAAAGTTCGATTTTCCTAACTTTGAGGACGCCTTCCAAGATCGCTACATCAGCTCTAAACCGATCACTTTATTTTTGTCATTAAATAAGGGTTGTCCAACTCGAATCCAAAGGAAAGTTTGACAACGCACAGCGTGTTGTGAAAATGTTTGGCTCCATACTTCGCTACACACAACATTCTTGCCTGCGCTATGCGACTTCCCTTATTCTTGGTGAGCTGTAGTGGAAACGTAGAGCAAGACTAAGGTTAAAATCTTTGGATAACAGCAGAACACCCCACCGTTTTCAGTTGCGACATGAAGCAAATTTTAGAACACCGCATTTGGTGTAATACGTAGCCCATTTCTGAACAAAATTCAAATATGATTGTTCAATCCCTCATTTTTTCTCTACAGAAAGTTCATAACATTCTCACTCTCACAGCTCTAACCGCTGCAAAATCGTATTTTCAACGGTGTACGGCATTCGCATTTTCGTGGAATTCGATTTTTCATGCCTGTACAGTAGCTGTTCAAGTGGTAGACACTGCTCGAACTCTACCCATCATGTTCGCCAGTCGGCGGTCGGCCGTTGATCGGTGAACCGTCTTCGACCTCCGACGACACCCCTGCAATAGCCAGTGCTGGTAATTAGTACATGATGCGACTGCTTAGAGGTCCCTTCCTTCTCTTGGAGTCCTTTGACGTCCATTAATGGCCGCCGTAAACCAGCAGTCGTTTCTTAGCAGCTCTCAGCTACGGCGACTGGAAAACATTAAAACGGAATCCCGAATGAAATCTATTGAAGGAGAATTACGGAGATTTTGAATTTATGATGGAATGTAACAGAATTGTGTATTCGAACTTTCTTTCGTGTTTTTATATGAATGATTTCAATTTTTCATCATAATCGATAACGATCTTCGAAAGATTCAAGACTATGTGAAAAAGAGCGACTTGTAGGTTGAAGTACTACAAGATGAAAACGAGACCTCTGAGAAAACGAGACACTACGCAATATGTACCTGCCGAATATTGTAGCGGAACCATCCGCTAGTGTCGGTAGGCGAAGACGTTCAGGCGCCTGGCTGGCTATTTGACTTGGACGGTGACTAGTGAACAGGAGAACAGGAGAACCCACATGCATAGCCACGTAAGGGTGAAAAATCAAATTAAACAAAAATGCGAAAGCTCTATATCATTGGATTCACGGATTCGTGCTCATTAACGAGATGCAAGTCGAATTCGACGTAATTTATCTATAGAAAAGAAATTAAGCCTTGAATAATATCACAGAAGTCTTTATCGCAAAATTGGCGAACATCCTAGAAATTGCTTCATCAGATCGTAGTCTAGAACAACGTGCTATTCTGCTAAAATTTCCAGAAACCATACTTTTGCCTAACTATGTGTTCACACTACAGTTTGTCAAAAGTGGGAAAAATCGTGTGTCGCTCGCAAAGATATTACGTATTGTGCTGATTCAGGATGAAAATCTCCGTAACACTCTGTACGTTGCCCGAATCGATTTTGTAATAGGATGAGACAATCAGTAATTATTATTTAATATTAAAACTGGGTCTTTCTGTTCGATCTGACAAAGCGATGGCTTTGCAATAGGATGAGACAAATAATTATTATTATTCGTTATTAAAACTAAATCTTTCCGTTCGATCTGACAAAGTTATCTTGGGAAGTGCCCGTAAGGTTGCGGAAATCCCACTTTTGTATCGAGTGAAAAGTTCTTCAGCTCTTCAGCTTTCAGTTTCTGCAGATGATTTGTATCAGAAATATGACAACGGTCCACATATCAGAAATATGACAATGGTCCACAATTAGCAGAGCCTTGTAGAAAACCGGCCATTAGTAGGTTACCTGTTACAGCCGTAATAAATTTTAGGGATGTTTGAGCTACATAGTATCAGAAGACGATTAGAATGGTGTTTTTAACTTTTTCAAAGGTTCACTGAGAACGACATGGACGCTCAAAACCGTCCGGGCGCGTCAGTAACGCGTTTTGGGACAGAAGTTATGAGCGGTATTGTATGAACTATTACTAATATTGAGCAGTTTCAGCGGCGGAAGAATAGGATTGGTATTTTCTCGAGTGATTTTCATAGTTGTCACATCTTATCAGAAATGATAAGATAGGTAAGGTGCGATAGTCCGGTTCGTTGAGTACTAACCTCGAAGTGTGTTGAAGCACTTGAATACGAGGGAAGGGTCAAAACGTTAGACCGTTGAGTAGAACTTCAACCTAGTACTCTCTTTAGGCACATGATAACATTAACCAGATAGAAAACCATTTTCCTTTATCTTGCAGTTAGTAATCCGCCGCTCGTGTATAATTACGCTAGAGTTAAGTTTCACATTGAGATTTACTGCGATTTACACTGCCCAATGTGCAGCTAGCACTAGTAACTAAGTCTTGTACGCGCAGTTTTCCATTAGGGCAAGCACTTTTAGGCCCGCAAAATTGACCGCAATACGAGGTGCTTCACCATGTCTCGAATAGGTGTGAGACGACTTCAAATCCTGTGTGAGTCGCGATTATCGCGATGAACTTGGCCACCAGCACAAAAACTCTTAGGACTTGTGTCTCTGTTGACAACAAAATCCTGCCTCCTCCTTGATCCGTTTCCTCAACGCGATGAGAGGGTGGAAATGTGTGTAAGGGAATGATGACCAGAAGGAGTTCTGCTTCGCCAAGGGCATCTGCTCCGACGGAGTTCCACTTGTATCGAAAGGCGGATCACTCCCTCTGTCAACGATTGGATTCCCAAACTCGTGGGATGGACCGGACGCACGCGCTTGCAACGCTTCGACAGGACACCGGGGAAAATTATTCGAACGACATAAGAACAGCCTCAGCACCCCGCACACCTGGCTCTGCCAGACAAGATCAGCGTCGACCACATCCAAAGTGTCGCCATGGGCATCGAGGTCTGTCGGAAGTATAATACCATCTGCCCCTCGTCTTAACCTTCGTCGACTACGAAAAAGCCTTCGACAGCGCCTAAACGAATGGTATCCGGTCTGCGTTAGCCGATCAAGGAGTGGAGCCGTCTTACATAAGAACGCTGGACGACTGTTGTGTTCTACGACAGTGTAGCTGTTTCAATCAACATCCCAATCGAGAACAGCGTCAGCCAAGGCGATACTATTTCGCTCAAGTAGTTCACTGCCACATTGCAGTGGGTGATGAAGTCGCTCAGATGGGACGAAAAGGGCATAAGTGTGGACGGAAAATTCCTCTCGAACCATCGCTCTGCGAACAACACTGTCATTTTCGCGAAAAGTATAACTGATAGAGAGACATCAGGAGAAGGAGAGCCGCGTGGTCAGCCTACAGGTCTGCTCCGGGAGCTGGACGAAGCTGGAAGGAAGATTGGACTGCGCATCAATCGGAAGAAGGCACAGTTAGTGAGAAATCCCTGGAGCGATGGGGTCACATCAAACTCGATGGACCTTCCATCGCCGAAACGAAGTCTATTGTCTACCTGGGGCGCTCCATGAACATGGATAACGACATGAAGGAAGAACTCATCAGAAGAAGGAGAGCCGCGTGGTCAGTTACGGGTCTCTTGAGGAGGCCAACGATAATGATGCTGACCTCCGTGCTCATTTGTTCGATTCGACAGTTCTTCCTGCTCTGTGGTACGCAGGTGAGACGTGGCCTGATACATCAGCCACGGCGAAATCCTTGCAAGTCATACACAGATCATTGCAAAGATGTATCCTGAAGTTCACCCGGCTATCTCAACACCGAGCCGGACTTCGCAGCTCTGATCTAAGGCAGATGTCTCGTTTGCAAAATCCTGCGGACTACACATCGAAAACCAAGCATTGATGGGCCGGTCACATAATGAGAAGAGACGACGACCGTTGGACAAGAAGAACGGTGGAATGGCTGCCGCGCGATTGCACGCGGCCTCGTGGAAGACCACCTGCCGGCAGGCTCAAGCTTCATGGTCGAGAATCGAAGGGGGGGGGGGTCGTAATTGAACATCTTCCGAGGGGGGTTGTACTCACAGCTCATCTCGAAGGGGAGTTGTCTATGAAAGAGGGTCCTATTTAAAACCAGGAGGTTTCTGTATACCCTAATTCGCATGTACATGGGTTCCTGCAGGTTCCGAAGTACCATATAGCCCAAATCAAGTTATTCTTTTCAGGTGCCGCAGAGACAACACGGACTTTCGGCTTCATCTCCTGAAGTTAAAGTTAATTGTTAAGTTAAAAGTTAATTGGATGCGAAAGTGGAATTGATCATTACAATAATTTTTTTCAATAACTATTGAGCTTCCACGTTTTTGCAGTAAACAACAAAAGTTTTCTGAAAGATTTGAAGCCTACTGATAAGGTTAAACTTCACACATCCACCAATTGAGAAGGCAAGTCAGTTCTGCCCAAGAAAGGGGTAGCATGTCGGACCAAAATTATATTCGTTGAAATTTTAGACCATGGAAACAGAGCAAAGTTTGAAGAGTGATAAGAACCATATTGAAATTTTAGTTCAATTTCTGTTGAAGTCCTCAAAAAGAGGTTCTTGAACGCAATCGAACCCGATTCACGAAGGATAAAATTGCTATATCTACATGGATGTGAATTGGTAAGTTTTCAGAATTTCGGAAAAGCAACATATACATTGAAACTTAGAAAAAAAATAAGATGTTATGGTTACAAAAATATTTTCTGAAAATAAAGTCTAAGTATTAGGTCGTCGGGAAAGTTTCCCGCCACTTTTGCCAATGTTTTCAAAATTGTTCCTCTCCTTTCATTCCACTCGACATCCGACGCATTTATGCAGGATTACCATCAACAACATCTTGTCATTTATCAGATAAAATTGGAACTCTGGTCCTCCAGAATTTCTAGAGTTTTGATGAAAAGAATTCGGCGAGCCACGTTTTGAGGTACTCTCACTCGTCGAGCTGGTTCTCTAGTAATTGAATGGAAAACGAATGGAGCAAATGTTACTTTGTTGGGGCAAGGTTCGACGAATGTCTTGGATAGGTCATCGGAAATGTCGGATATTTTTGAAATTTTCAAAAGGTCTCCTTCTCAATAGGTGAATGCGCGTCGTGGTGACTGAAGAAGGTTTTCCCATGTTTTCCACTAACGGCTGCTCCGTCGCCATCGAAGTGGCGATGTTAGACATCTCTGGTGACAGTAGCATCTGCAGGTAGCAGCTCCTATCGAATGCTTTATTTGCAGTTCAGCTGCAGACCGATCATTCACCATTTCGGGTGGAGTTGCGGTTTTGAAATTTTCGCTGGTTTGCTGCAAGTGAGTAGAAGGATATTTGGCATGTGATTGGTGTACGCTACCCACTCCTTGACGCCAGTAACCAAATTGCCGGGCGAATGAAATCGGAAAGCTGAGATGGTCGTGTATGCAACCGCCACCATCTGTAGATGGTGGCCGCTAAAGCATGCCCAACTATGTCCCCTATTTCCTTGTCTATTTAAAGCCTCGGAGACCAACAGCCTGTAAGGGTATATGGCTCTCGAGTTCCTCTACCAACTCACGGTACTACGCCGGCCATTCCCTAAAGTCAGCTCCAGAAGAGCCACTAAATCCACAGCAACTGCCCTCCTCGACTACTGTTGCTCTTTGAAGCCAGAATGGGCCTTTTTGAACACACGAAACCGAACTTTCGCTGCACTAAGAAAGACAATCGAAGGACCTACTATGGTGCATAAGCCATTAACTGAGCTTTCTTCAACGCGTTGTTTTATGAGTTCGTGAAGGAAAGACAGCTTAAGGTACCTACAATCAATATCGACTTTCTCTGCAATACCTGTAGTGCTGAACCAGGACATCTGTGGTATATGTAGCTCATAAACCATCCTACATAACGGTTATAAGGGTGAGATCCCGAAACCCGTTTTAAAATTTTGGTGAGCGGTCAAACTGAGTGGCGGGAAACTTTTCCGACGACCTAATAGAATCAGAGTTGCCGCCATTTAAGCTCGACTTCGACGCACAAAAATGAGTATAAATCAGGAAAAACGTGAAACCAGAAAATTTGCAAAAAACATTTGGAACCAGCGCTTTCTTAGTAGTATAAAAATCTTTTATTGAATTAACTTCCTCATCGTCGGCAAAGGAGCTGATTGTCAAGGACCATATCAGAAAAATGGCGATCAAAAATCGAACCCCCCCACGCCCCGCATGAAGATCCCTTTTTGGGAGACGAGTTTTATGTCATTAGATAGCATTTTCCTTCAGTTTCCAGAATTTCTATTGGCTTTTTTGAATTCCCAATTTTGAGCCGAGTTATAATTGATTGAATGAAGACGACGCGTCATCTCTCGATCTCCATTTTTTAGGTGTCTTCACTTATTCGATCATAACTCAGTTCAAAATTGGAAATTTGAAAAAGCCAATAAAAATTCTGAAAATAGAGGATTTGGGCTTTCTTCACATACAGAAATCAATCTTTAAAAAAGGGGTCTTCATGCGGGCCGTGGGGGTTCGATTGTTGATCGCCATTTTTTTGATATGGTCCATGACAATCAGCTCCTTTGCCGACGATGAAGAAGTTAATTTAATAAAAGGTTTTTATACTACTGAGAAAGCGATTTTTTTGTAGTTTCCAAACAGTTTTTGCAAATCTTCTGGTTCCACGTATTTCTTGATTTATACTCATTTTCGTGCGCCGAAGTCGAGCTTAAATTGCGGCAACTCTGAATCTACTTAGACTCTGTTTTCAAAAAAACATTTTTGTAAGCATAGCATCTTATTTTCTTCTAATTTTCGACGTATACGTTGTTTTTCCGATATTCTGAAAACTTACCAATTCACATCCATGTAGATGTAGCAATTTTATTCTTGGTGGATCGGGTTCGGTTGCGTTCAAGAACCTCTTTTTCAGGACTTCAACAGAAATTGAACAAAAATTTCAATATGGTTCTTATCACTCTTCAAACTTTTCTTTGTTTCCGTGGTCTAAAATTTCAATTAATACAGTTTTGATCCTACATGCTACCTCTTTCTTGGGCGGAACTGACTTGCCTTCTCAATCGGTGGATGTGTGAAGTATAACCTTATCAGTAGGTTTCAAATCTTTCAGAAAACTTTTATTGTTTACTGCAAAAACGTGGGAACGACAATAGTTCTTGAAAAAATATCGTAATGATCAATTCCACTTTCGCATCCAATTAACTTTGTTTTCAGGAGGCGAAGCCGAAAGTCCGTGTTGTCTCTGCGGCACCTGAAAAGAATAACTTGATTTGGGCTATATGGTACCTTGGAACCTGCAGGAACCCATGTACGTTTGAAACAGACGTTTGTCATGTAGGGGGGGGGGGTCGTACCAGAGCGCTCCTCTAAGCTGTATTTCCAGAACGGGTGATTCTCGCTCTCGTCACAGTCGACTCCGACCAACATCGCGAGACGCGAGATCGCGATCGCGAGACATCGACGCGAGTGGAAGTCGTGTTAGGGCCCGCATGTTCAGTGGAGCCGGCTGATCTGAGTATCTATGTATCTAATTGTAAGTACAAAAACCTACCGACGTAATTCGCACACAAGCATCAGCGCCATTCAACTAGTTGTCCATTGCTCTAGAAGTACTACAAGTCTAACTGCAATTGACTTTCATTGGCAATTTTCAAGACATTTTATTCTTGGAAAAGTGAAAAAGACGGATCAGTAGTCACACCATTAATTGAGCGCACACCAGATGCCCAAGCACAATCACACCTCATCGACACTGCTCTAGCGTAACCAGAACGAGCCTTTCTTTGACCTCGTTGATAACTGCGATGCAAAATTGTTCCTTTACAATAATGTTTTACGCTTTGCACCGTAATAGAGCAAAGATGCCACCCAGAACTTTGTCTGAACATTGCATTAAATGAGGACTATAGTCGAGACTGGTGAAATTCCGTGGGAGTTTTACATTATGAGTTCCCTAAACAGGGTGAATCAATCAACGAGTATAGCTACTGTTCCCGGAACCGACGAATTGCGGTAGATGTCGACGTGATCAAAACCAGCAGTGGTCGGCTGAAAAGGACCAGTTGGTCTGAACCATAACACCAAACCTCGCGACTTACGAAAACGCTCCAGAAGTTCAACGACCGCAGCTATGGAACACTGACTCGTCCAGCGTACTCACCAGACCTATCGCGAAGAAGTTCCCATCTTTTTGAACACCTCAGATACATCGCAAAAGTTTTTTCATCTCATTTGAGATCAATTCGAACATTTCCTACCTCATTTCATTTCAACGCAGTTGGACGACTCTTCAAGTCTCTAAGAAAACGCCCAATTCCCCGTCCCACTCTTTCTATGGTGCAATCATTTGATACTTGGAGTTTGGAGTTCCAAGTCTTAGAAGTATGCGTACATCGTATTGCCCAAGTTCAGTGACTTACGATCGACTACCGTGATTTTCAAAGTTTTTAGCTCTTCATTGGAACTTTTTCTCCCGGTTCAATAAATAATTCAAAAGGACTTCAGTGAAAGTTGGCAGCAGGCTTGTTTGTTTTGGTGGAGACTGCTTTTTCGCGGTCTAAACAGACCAAATGATTGTTTCGAGCGCGGTTTGTGTTAAAACCACCAGATCTGAGTACAAAAATTAAGAAATAGAAGGCGAAATCTCCAGACCCACATCGACAGGTACGATTTCGCATTTGCCCTCATTATTTTCCCAGTCGGGACATCCAACCTTCACGAATCGAACATTTGCAGAATGATTCTTACTACAGCTGCGTATTACTGAGGAAGGGAATAAATGTGTCGAAATAGCCTTATTCAATAAGGCTCACGAAAAGAGTTACGAGTCGGGCACTCAAAGTGCAAAAAGATGTTGGGGAAACGACATGGAAGCTCTATTTGCTCTGGCGCGGAAAAGGGTCACAAATGTTTGACAGAAACCGCCACCCGTCCTTTAAAGTAACGACACACACACTGCAAGTAGGCGATTTTCATCGCATGTCGTTCGCCACGAGAAATGCGTCATTCGATGATAACATTCGGAGTAGCGCAAAAAATTCTTTCAGAACCAGTGTCGTTGGACGCCTCATTCCTGAGCAGAAATCCTGTTCCGACTGAGGTCGTTTGCAGCTTTTTGTGATACGCGTTTCTCCTGCTACACCTACAGACTTTGTCACAATGCTAGAAAAATCTGATATTCCTCTGAGTACTTACGTGATATTCCATCTCCTGTCACCGTTCCAGTGAGCGCCGAGAAGCGCGCTACTATACACCATCGCACTAATGGTTTCCTCTTCGCGCACTTACTTGACTGAGACTGCAAATCCCGTCCACGGAGAAGCCGCCACGATCTTTGTTTGTGAGCGCTATAGTTCGCTGTGGTGGCATATTCATTCTGTGGTTGCATTCTCGATCGTATGCAGCAACATGCATATTCTGTTAATGATATCCAACAACACTTTTCCGAATTCTCGTCGGTGTGAGCATTCTCCATTGCTCATCGATTCAACTGCGTCCTTGGAGTCGTGATTTTTTCAAATGACACATCGTTATCGCGAACAAGATCTCATCAGCATTGGCCATTGTAAGAAACTTTGGCAACAATTCAAGAATTCTTTGATCGAATGGCCTTTTTCCAGACTTCTCTATGCAAGTAGTTATTTCGAAATACAGGGTGTCTCAAAAAATGTACCTCCTGTTTGAAATGCCATAACTTTGGCGAAAGTGAACCAATCTAAACGAGTCATAGATTAAACGAAAACTAAGAAAAAAGAAAATTTTCTTGTATGTGATTGGTGAAGATTGCGCCATGCATTCGACCGAGGCCTCGGATTTTGTACCTGATTGATAGTGCATGGGTTACATGCTTGCTCTATTTTGGTCGTAAACAGGTCATATCGCTGCTATGAGTTATTCCTGAGGTGGTTAACATATCTACTTGCCGCAGCGTTTGGTTAAGCATGGAACAACATCAATATCGGTCAATAATTGTAACCACTGTTTGAGAAGCTAAACTACTCCAGCCGTGATGCAATCATGGGAAAAGAATTCAGAGGGCTGTAAAATGTATGAACCATAAAGATTGCGCCATGCACCTGCCCGAATCGTCGGATTTTAGACCTGATTGAAAGTTCACGGATAACATGTTTGCTCCACTTTGGTCGCCAAAACGTGATATTGCTGTTACGCGTTTCTCGTGATGCAGTAAACATAAAAACATCAAGACACAACAAGTTTAGCATGCACTCTGAGATGCACTTGCACAATACGACAATCTTTTTTTAGTCAGATCAAAATGAACACTCAGTGATTGATAGTTTGTTCATTACACAGATGATAGTGATGCTAATCCGTCTCTAACCGAAAGCTGAGTTGTTTTGTTACTGCCCTAAGTGTAACGCAATGATATGACTTGTCTGCGACCAAAGTAGAGCAAGCATGTTACCCGTGAACTTTCAATCAGGTCTAGAATCCGACGATTCGGACGGATGCATGGCACAATATTGATGGTTCATACATTTTACATTTTTCCCAATTCCTTTCTTATGATTGCATGAATGTTGGAAGTTTTAGCTTCTCAAACAGTGGTTACAATTATTGATCGATATTGATGTCGTTCCATGATTAACGGAAAGCTGCGGCAAGTAGATATGTTCACTGCATCAGGAGTAACTAATAACAGCAATATCACCTGTTTAGGACCGAAGTAAAGCAAGCATATAACCCATGCACTATCAATCAGGTACAAAATCCGAGGCCTCGGTCGAGTACATGGCGCAATCTTCACCAAACGCCAACCAGATAATTTTCTTTTTTCTTAGCTTCCATTCAAGCTTTCGTTTCGATTGGTTTACTTTCGCCAAAGTTATGACATTCCAAACAGGAGGTACATTTTTTTGAGACACCCTGTATTAATGCGCGCCAAAGTTCCACTCGCGTTTTCATACTCAAACGTCATCCGAGAGGATTGTACGAACTTTATGGTAAGGTCGATTTTGTTCCGTGTATGGGCAAAAAGATGTTGGGGGAACGACATGGAAAGCTCTATTTGTTTTGGCGCAAAAAAGGGTCCCAACTATTTGACAGAAATCGTCACCCGTCCTTTGAATACAATGTAAATCAGCGATTGAGTTCTCTAAGTGATAACCGAGTGGCCTAAGATCCATACTATTCACTGGGTCACGAACTAGTTCAATTACGTTCCACCTTTCGCATGGTATGTTTGGCGCAGTGTGATTTTGCATTGTTCTGCTGAAGAAGCACAGACCAGCAGTTCAGAGAATCGCGCAATTTCATGTACCTTCCAAAAGCGGGAAGATGTCAGATAGCTGACCGAACTAAAGAATTTGGCCGACCATGTGCGAGTGGTTGTTTCTGAAATTGTTTCGATTACTTCATCGTCTGCTTCGAAATCCGTTACCACAAGGCGGTCCATGCCTACGTTTTCTCTTTCGTTTGTTACTTCCCAACGAATCTTTGGAGTTGACGTTGTATTGTAGAGTAAACAATATTATAGTCACTTTCAACTCCACATATCTTCAGCGGTCTGTGATTGCCTCGAAGCACTGATGACCTCTAACGTATTAGGTTGGCAACTAATTTCGTGGACTCTCACGCACCTTCAACAAAAGTGTTAGTTACTAAATAAAGAAAAATGTTACCCAAACGACATATGAACCACCGAAACGAAGAGATATTTCTCCACTCTCTGGTTACTGCCCCATTCCACTTCCTAAGAAATGCTGAGTTTTTTGAAAGGAATTGTTTTCGCAGGTGCATTTTGACCTACACCTCATTACTGGATCGTCTTTGTCCCAGAGAAGGCAGGAAAAACCAAAATAAATGTCATACATATAGTGCTCTATCTGCACTATAACCTGCATAAACAAGAGTCTCCCAGCTTACATCTTCGGATTTTTGGAGCGACCGAAACTCAGCGTGATGTTTGGCGGTGTCTTGATGAGTGGTGACACAACTTTCAGAGAACTGCTTAAACCGACTACCGCGTAGTTCAACCTGTAGACAGCCAGGCTAAAGAGAGTAGGGCTCTAGGTGAATACTGAGACTACCACCGATCAGTTTTCGAAAGGTGGCACCTTCGTAGAACCTCCAGACTGAGATCATCAGCCTCTTGTGAGGAGGTGGATTTGAGGATCTGTAGCGGCCTTCATTTTGTTTTGGGTGGCCGGCTAGGAAGTCAGTGATTACTAAGAGATATCCTCTTTCCATCGCACGTTACCCCTTTCTGAACCGGTTATTCGCTTTTGGAGAAAGCTCAAAGTTCGTTTGCAGCATCCGCCCCACCCTTGTCGCGCGACGGGTGAAATCGCAAGGCACCTGTTGGCCAGTTTTACAGAAAAACTAATATAGTGCAGAACCGTTTCAGTTCAGCTTTTTAAGCACTTGACTTCGAGCGTCTACATAGCCGTTGTTGATCTCTAGTTTCTTTCGAAAGAACTAGTTACGGCCTTCCGACCGAGCTCCGTAGGTCATCCGAAGTGCACTTTTGTTTTCGTTTGGAACTGCTTGCTCAAAATCTCTTGAAATCTTTGAGTGCCATCAATCGCTTCAAGACATCATCCTAAGATTCTGCACACACAAATTGTAACGTTTCAGTAACCTAGTGGCTAAACAGGTATTCATGAAGAAGACCTTGGCAAACACTGGTTTTGGATGTTTTCATTTCAAGAAGAAAAACATTCCCTGTAAACAAAAATAACAGGGTTTATGAATGGTTTTAGAAACTACTTGATATGCTCTATCAAACGGTTAAAAGAGCAGTGAAGTAGGTGAACTTTCAAGCAAGTTGTGTTTGCTAGAAATAATGACTGCAAAACAGTCCACGAAATTAGTTGCCAACCTAATAACACACTGATTTATCACCAATTTTAATATGGCAGAAAGCTTCAAGCAAAGATCGAGAAGATCATGGAATTGTGCTATTGCGTTCTGTTTTCTAACACATTTCTACGCTTTTTCTTTTCTCCTTCGCGCAATCCTTGATAGAGACACACGGATCATCCCATCTTGAGCTTCGTACGATTTCGTGTCGCACGACACGTCAAAGGGCAACACAACAAGCCGACGGTTCCAGTGATCATTGAGATGTATAGTCTCACATGTTCCACATCGACGATATCCTTCCCACAGCGCACCAAAGCCCACAACACGTTTAACCGATGTCCCTGCTTTGCAACTCTAGCGGTAAGGCCTCTTCTGTGCTACCACATTCCGACGATTCAGAACTTCTGAATTCTTCTTGTCGTGTCATTTCTAAGTGGAAACTCTGGAGGCAGAAAAATGAATACTGTCTGTCGTTGTTCTACCTTACCCACGTTAATGGAGTGTTAGAAGCGCAGCTAATTTCGTGGACTATCAGCAACCTTCAGCGAAAGTGTTGATTGCCGAATTAAAACATAACCCTTAATCTACGAATTATGCCTCAAAGCGCCCAAATGCTTACTTACGGAACTTGCGACATGCTCACCACCAGTTATTCATGATGGATCAAGAGGTGAGCCATATACTGTTGTTCTAATGTTCCAAAAGACACAGATGATGTAGAACGTCTTCTATTATTTATTTATTTATTTACGCCTCTCATAGACGTGCTTTAAAAACAAATACATTAGCTAAAAGAAACAGAACGATCCTAGGCAAGAACCTCGCAGTATAAAAATAATAACAACACAAGAAATTTGGGAAACAACATTTCACCACCGTAGAGATTAAGGGTACTATATGCTTAGTAACTGATAAGCATTGATTTATGATTATCAACAACAACACTTTCTCATACATAGAAGAGACTTGGGAGAAAAAAAAAACTCAGCTCATGTAAGATTTTCCTAACCTGATTTTGTTGGAATTTCGCTCTAAAAGTGATCCAATCTAAGCAAGATTTATTTGAGCATTACCATGTCACTGAACTGCATCTACCTCGGCTCACCATCCAGGGCGGGATCCGTGTCGCAGGACCCTCTTTGAACTAAATACACACCCTGTCCGTGGCCTCGATAGGAGACAGTGGAATAGTAGTGCTAAAGACATTCGAAATTTGCGAGTTTACATTACATCACTTGAGCATCTGAAGTCCAGTGACTGAGGAAGTCTAACAAATTAGTTGAGAAGTCAAAACAACGTATACTAAAATAAGTCATTAGGTGAAACTTTGCTCGCTCTTACTGCTGCTCTCTTTGCTCCTGCTCATATCACACTCCACTTGCTTTTTTAGCAGCCTGCTTCTGGAAATTGATTGCGTTAAAAAGGGAGTAGAAGATGCCAATGATCTTGACAAAGATTTGAACTTTACGTGGTTACTCGGTAATTCAATAGGCAAAACCCAATCGGTGCACCTACTACGGCCAACATATGTATGAGCACAAGGGAGAAATCATTGATAATAAGGAAATATTATTCCGAGATTGGACTCGCATTTTGGTAAGACGCAGTCAGTAATGAATGTTTGCTGGTTGAACAGGATCTCTTGTGTCTCGAGTGTGGTTGCAGTGGACTTCTGGGATCTTTCGGTCGTAGAACCCTCAAGTGATGCCGCGGGGAAGAAAAGCTTCCGCATGGAAAGATCACATCGCCTTGGTGTGCCGAGGTGAGGTGGTACGCCGTATGAAGCTCTTGGATTTTATTTGGCCACAGTACGCCATGGGCAGGAGGAGTACGCTGCACTTCTAACAGTGGTGCGTTATTAATAATTGGTCGCTCGTAGTGAAACTCATAGAACATTTGCTGACTCCCATCGCTTTTGCCATCTTCCTCGGAAACCTCACGAAAATTGACCTACCACATGCTAATGGTGGGAATCATCGGTGGAAAAGATGAGACCATTTTAGCAAGCAGCAGCATTTCAGCGTTGCAACTGGCTTTTGTATTAGTTGAAAGGTGAAATTGTGAAATCAAGGTGAAAGTGTCTATCGAGAGATATCCCCAGGGTAGGTCAAGGAAATCAAGGGTCGAACATTTGCATCCGTATTTCTAGAACTCCTTCGAACAGTAGGGGGTAGCCCGTAATAGAAACCTTATGATCTTGGAACGACTTCCCGTACATCATTGTTATTATAAAATTCAAAGAACAATAGGAGTTCTAGTCGCATTGTTACAGACTTGCGCAAGAGTGAGGCTAAGAAGGCAACTTTTCCTTATGCCTCGCAAACAAGGGGTGAGGTAGCTTGTTCCTTTTCAAGCAATGTCACTTCTAGTTTGTTGACGCATCTCAACAATGTTTTAGATTTGCAAGGACCTTTTCAGAAGGTCTAAAAAACGCTTTCCGGACTCTAACAAAGACGTAGAACCATCGGTTTTCTTCAGCTTTACTTGCATATGCTGTCCATTTCTTCTTTGATTGGACACTGTGCATTACACGCAGTTGCAACCTGTTCGGATCCGCTCGAACACCGTGTCCCGACGTTGTTGTAAGACGAGCGATGTTTAATGCAGTGACGACTTTGTGTAGATTTTTTCGCCATATTCACACACATGGACAATAGGTAGCCCGCTGACAACGTCAAAGCAAGGCTCGTCGGATGGGTGGAGAAACTGGCCCTGTCTTTCGTTGGTCAGCACAATGCATGAGAATGGCACAAGCAATTCCATTCATTCTCGTTTCTCACCCGAATCAGCTTCATTAGGAGTCTGAGCCTCATTGACATGGGCAAAAACGAAGCTCCCAAACGGACCACCGTAAAAAGATGATTCTCACCTATCATAAGAAGAGTGCACCTTCACTCGAATTCTGAAGCTCCTAAGAAACACCTTCAGGCTTTCTGTTTGAGGTTTTTGCTAGAGCAGGCAAAACACAAGCTCGCGGACTACTTCCATAAGGGATTAGCACGTTAGTACATGCTCTAGATATTTAACTATGAAGCAGATAATGAAGATTGGGAAGTTGATCGTATCACAAATCGAAAAGGAGAAGAAGCACAACATTCCTTGTTACGTTCTACGTCAATTAGCTTGGCTTTACGAGTAATGATGTCGCGATTTCCTCAATAAGATAATTCGTTCCAGTCAAAGACGTTAGATCGATGAAAAAGCATAAAGTAGGGAGCAGTAAAGATCACAATTTACTGCACAGCTGCTGCTATTCGTGTTCGTCCAACAGCGACCTACAAAATAGCTTCCCCCCTCTCGATTCGGAATAGGATCTATGTATATGGTCTTGAGGGGCTTGGAACGTAGGTCACAGAAATGCCTTTTTAATTCTGCTGAATGCTTGTGAGTGATCCGAAACGGCAAAAACTGCCGTGGCATCGAGTAGCCCGAAGGATAGGAATCGAGCGGATGGCGGGGTAGTCGACAGTAGGTTTATCAATTCAGAGTTCATGAGTTCAGTCCTCTTGATGCATTTTTCGTTTCTGCTCCTATCACAGTGACACGAAATCATGCTTATTTCGCGAAATTAACACAACCTTCCACCGGAATCCCTTCTAATACGAGTACGGTCGGCTGAAATCGCGCATAGTTCGGTAGAAGCGAATATTACTATATGTGACCAATATCCTCCGTAACAAACCATAATCGATAGCCAATTTTGAAATCTGGAACAAGTGTCAGGCTTATGATTAACACCCCAAATGAGCCTGACCGCTCTAAACTGTCCACTGCTAAAAAGTCGTGTTTTGATGTTTATTGTGCTCGTTGGAAAGTAGTGAAACCTGTCTAATCCATGAAGTACAGCTAAGTTCCGAAAAACTTCCTTTTACCTATAGTTTTGAAACATGACTTCCCAGATGTGTAAATTCTATTGGTTACATTGTTTCCATTCGGATCCCTCCTAACTAAACATTGACAATTTGTTTCACCCAATCTTTTGCGGTTTGGTAACATAACCAATACATTTTCCGAATCATAGTCATCTGATGTTTCAAGAATTAAAGGTCAAAGCAGCAGGCGGCAGTTGATGTAATGGTTGAAAACTTTTGAACGACAAGCGGAAGCAATTACAGAACGGTTGATTGGGAAAGTGCGTATTCGGCAGGTGGTAGAATAGCCGCGAGAATGGTAAAGTGCAATGGGCGCGCTATCGTCCTTCTTCCGATTCTTCCTCTGCGGAATCGGCCCGGCTATGCTGGTTATACTACATCAAACCTCCTCACCAATATGTCATTAAAAATTTGCATACGAGGACGGTCTTCGGATTGAATAAACCCCACACGAGCCCTGGTTGTTGTATTAACATGATTGGAAAAGTACATGCTCTACAACGGCCGTAGTCACTGCGCCTCTCATGCTCTTCTGGCGCTTTCATGGGATAAATAACTACATACGGCATAATAATGGCTATTTCGCATTTGAATTCTGTCAATAAACATTAAACTGTAAAGAGGTTGGCACTGAGCAGTCCCCTAAAGAGTAGCGCTAGTTCTTTCTAATCTAAATTTTGTAACTTCTGTCCTCATACTGAATATCTGCTAGTGTGCCTTCTATCATCTGTTCTTGATGTTTTGCTCGCAAGTAGTTGAGTTATTTAGTTCTACCAATTCACTAGGGCCCGCGTGGTGCAGTGGTAAGAGACGCTGCTGTCACCCGCACGGTCGAGCGATCGATCCCGGCCCGGGCTAACCAAGCCTTCCATCCCTCCGGGGTCGGTAAATTGGTACCAGATTAGTCTGGGAAGGTAAAGACACTGACCTGGCATAGCGGCTGGCCCCCGCAGGTCATTGTATAGGCCAAATACGCATTCACCATGCCTCTACGATTCTGAATTGAACACGAATACGGCGGCGCGTCCTCCGGGGACTGATCAACGCCGAAACCATTACCATTACCATTACCATTACCAATTCACTACTAGGCACTTTAGGCTCCAACTTGTAGTGGAAGCATAAAGGGACAAAATCCGCCTGATCTCGCACGGTTGTAGCCTGGACTATCTGGTGCTTTCCGCCTCCTTTTGGTTGCTCTAAGCTATCTGGGCCTCAGCGCCTGTCGGACCGGAGTTATCGCAGTAGCTTTTAGCAGGCTGGTTCCACAGTTTCTGAAAAAGTTGCTATTAACGATTGTTTAGGATTACTCACGTCTGTTTGACTTGGCGCATGTAACAGTGCATAATAAATGAATAATTAAATAAATAATAGCAAGGACTCACCGCCGCATTCGTGTTTCATGCAGAATCGTAGAGGCATAGTTAATGTGAATTTGGCCTATTCAACGTCAGCCGTTGTAACAGGTCAGCGTCTTTACCTTCACAGACAAGTCCGGAACCAATTTGCTCAACCGGGGGATGGAAGGCTTGGTAGCCCGGTAAAGGATCGATCGCTCGACAGTGTGGGTGTTTAAAGCGCCTCTTACCACAACCATGCCTGTCCTGGATAATTCCATACCGTATTATAATGGAAATGGAGGGAGGGGTATTCTTCATCTGCCTTGTTAATGAATAGAGCAGCGGTAATATTTGATTTATCGTTATCGTCAGCAATAATACGAGAAAAAAAATGGTCGAGTGTCCTGGGCTCTTTGGCGAAGTCATCGTCGTTGCAGATACTTGGCCGTTGTGAAGAGGGTGCTATTGAGGTCAATTGATGGCCATCGGAAGCTGAGCAAGAGCGCTGTCTGTGATTACCCCAAAGATATGCTAGTGACTTTGAACGTCTTGGGGCACTTACAACCGGACGACATGATTGATCTTCCCTCTTAAAACAACGGAGTCGATGAATGTGAAAAGCATGGGCCGAGTTTATATCGGGCTGCTAGAGAACGCCCCTACTTGGCAATGTTACTGTTGCGATTCTTCGGTCGTCCCGCCGAAGATCACATTTGCTCGATGAAGGTCACCACGATTCGCAAAGAAAATGCAAACAGCCATCGATGGCTGTGAATTGACGTCCATTCGAGACGGTTGAGAAGGAGTAAGGTGCTCACCGAACGACATTTAGTTGTTGCTCGCCGTTGCTACTCCTCCCTCCATTGTTTGCTTTCTCTCACCACAGACGTGCTACTGCCCCAAGTTTTTAGTTGACTTCTTACGTTCTCTCCACTAGTTGCTGTCTTCTTACCAGCATCAGTTCGACCTTGGCAGCTTTTTCAAGTTCGCTACGACGCGACAAGCGCTGCTGTGCTATCTCCAGCGCAAACCATTACGAGACATTCCGGCTGTTGGAAGATGACCTGAACAGCACACAACGGCTGAATGCTCCCTTTCTATTCGCGTTTTTACAACGCCCTAAAGAAACTGCTCTTCTTAGCCCACGTTTGGAAGTGTGCTCTTTTTTATAGCTAGCATTAAGCCGAAACTAGTCTTCTGGTGACTAATTTGTAGCCATCATTTTCCCCATTTCGTTTTCGCATTTTGACAAATTTAACGCTATTATTACAAGAGAAGAATTATTATGAAGGTTTTCAAGCTGAAGGTTTGTAAGTGTAACGCTTCCGATGACTTTTTAGGTCACCAAAAAGGGATATCAAGCGGATGGAACGACCTTTATCGGCAGCTTCTTCTTTTTCCATCATAACAGCAATCTTTCAATTGAGGTTTTGGAACAAGGATAAGAAATTAATCGCAAGACTTGAAATTTTGAAGAACTTGATTCCAAGGGAGAAGGAAGACGCTTTTTGACGTTCACCAGACTTTTCAGAATAATTCAATCAGTTCACGCATTCAAGCTTTGCTCTTCCCTATACGACTTACTTCATCAAAGATAAAATAAATCTCGACCGTACTAATATCTCCTCGAAATTTCCCCACGTAACATTTTCATTAGCAGTTTGTGATTTTCTCGAACATTGGGTCGTAGCTGCCATTTTCCTTTATGACCCGTCGTGTTCAAGCAAAAAGACGGGCTCATGTGGTGGCACCGGAAACGCGAAAAATATGTGAATTGATAGTGTCTTCGTGTTTCGCCGGGGTTACTATTAGTACAACAATCTCAGATGTCTTAGTTTTCTCAGAACACGTTCTAATTCTAAGCCTCTGTTTTAATGCGATCTCGCTCTATTATATTAGAAACAGTTTCAAGAAAAATTTCTGTTCTCTTTCGGGAAGACCTAGTGCAGACTACGACAACTATGGTTTCACCAAAAAACGATTCAGAACGGGGTCGTTTGGAACTGAAGTTCCGCAATTTTTATTTATTTATGCGCCATACTGCGCCCAAAAGAACCGAACAAAGTAACAAGTAACACTAAACTCAGAACAGTAACTCATAACAAGACCTCAAATAAGCAAATCATGTGAGCAACTGAGTCTCAGTGAAAATACAGAAATGCGTTCTACCCGGCGGTAAGTTTTAGAATTGACTTATGTACCTATTAAGATAAGTCATGCATCGGCTGGAAGCCATTTGTTCCATTTGAACCTCTGAGCCACAGATTTCAGTAATCATATATTTCGATCCGGACAATGGCAGGATGTCTTTTATGTGCAAAAACTAATCAAACCACACGTTCCTAGGGACCTCTACCAAGCCGATGTATTGCTAGCCGAAAAGAACTTCTTGAACATCTCCGATGGTCTCCTACAATTTCCCTCGTAGTTGGTCCCATAAAGATCACCCACATATGACCGATCCAGGTGAAATCTTTTGATTCTTAGCGAGTAGTGACAAGGTTATGTACTCACCGCGTTAAAATCCGAAGACGGCCTCCTACAAACATTTTCTTCATGGGTGGTCCCATGTAGAACATCCATGGCTAGCCTGCGAACAAGTCCATCGCTAGACCTCTCTTTACACCGTTACTTCCATCTGCCAAATGAAGTTGCTCACTGATCATATCCACTCATGAAGACCACCTACGGGTACACTGGCTTGATGAAATGCCTCTGTTTTCCGAACAATGATACCGAGTGGAGGTCTCGATGAATTAATTCTCTTGGGTGGCTGTTTACAGAACTTTTTCGTTGGTGGTCTTGATCGAGACGATCAGCATGCCCTTAGTTCTCATTTCAAGGATTGGGGCAAAGCTGGCGAACAGACATTCGTCAGGCTATAGACCGATGAACGTGGGTGCATTATGCATCCTATCCAATCTATCTCTTCAATGTGCCCACCCCCTTTCCAAAGGCTCAGGCTACACGAGAAGGGGTATGGCAGTGCCGACCGTTTAGACTATCGTGTAATAACTGCATTTCAACTTAGGAACTTTAACAATTCTTACTACAATTACGGGCCCTGGAAACTGGATTTATGGACACGGTTGCGTGCATCCGAGCCAATCTTGCTGTTCATAAAAGCAATGCTGAGGAAATTTAGAATCCGTCGCACTCGTTGCTAACCATACACGTATCGCCGTTAGGATAAATTGGACACGCAAGTGGTGCATGGTCCCAAGTGTGGAGTTTCAAAGGTTATGAAGTCGTTAGTCTGCCATTCTAGCGAATAACAGGAAGAAGCCTGAGTGCTGATCTTATCGAGAGTCGAACGTATAGTCTGGACCATCTACTGTAGGCAGAGGCTAATCGGGTATACCGGTAACCCCTGAACAAATTTAATCAAGATAGAAAGCCCCAGACTACGTATTGGCATACAGATTCGCGATTTTTCATTTCAAGGAGATTCAACGCAATTCATTGAACACCGGAGACAGCATGTTTTCCATTTATCTACATTATAATAAGAAAAACTAGAGATCTTGTAAATGCTAACAGAACAGAAATTGGGGATTCGGTATCTTTCTCATCGTCAAACCGGAAAGAAGACAGATAATCTTTACTTTTGTCAACGTTCGGGCGGGATCGCCTTTTCTGAGCTAAGAAGGGTAGACTTATAGAGCAATGCCCCAATTTGATTATCGATAAAAGACGAAGATAGTCGGAAAATTCCTCACCTCAGTGATCAACAAAGACATGAAACATCTTTGCTTTGGAAGCGTTTCATTGATTACCTTTGTCTGTTTTTCACAGCATGTTACTTTAGTACTTTGGGTATTTTGGGTACAACTTTGGGTATTTCTACACTTTTTTATTGATTGACGTTTTCATGTCACGTCTGCTCTCCTGGTTGACAACGCTGTAAATTCCTTCTAATAGATTGAGTGATTGCTGATCTTTGGTGAGATAAAGTAGTAATTCGGAACAGTGTAATCGTCGTCATAGTACATTGGTTGTTTTTAATTAATGAAAAATCACCAATCAGAGCGAAAGCAAATAGTTCACACTGCAACGGAAAACGATCGCTAAAAGTTAGTAGTACGCTTATTGCTGAAAATAAGGCGAAAGTTTCGGCGTTAATCAGTCTCCTGAGAGCATGTCGGGTGGTACTACATAATTTTCCCACAACGGAGGGATAGGAGGCTTGGTCTGCCCGGGCGGGGACCGAACGCTCGACTGGGTGTATAGCGTCTTGGTACCAAGGGCGCACTCTGAACGAAAAAAAAAACTTCAAACTAAAGAGCACATATGTGTTTGTGTTAGCTCAGTCAAGTACTGTCAATGAGCAAGAATTTGCTTCTGCTCTGACCTACTTACGAAATGCACGAAAAGTTCCAGTAGAGGTTACCGTTCTGGAGAAGCGCTGGGCCAGTTCCTCATTTCATGTCACACAGTGAAAGGAGTGATGGAAGAAGTTTCTTTGGACCATGCTACACAGATTTCGTCGATTCCTCGCTCTTGCTGTGATTCGATTCTCTTTCTTGCAGTCCTCTTCGGCTTATATTATATGTCTACAATGTTTTTGATCATTGTCACAGCTACTCTCCTAGCTATAATTCTGCCCTACATGTATGCTATGTATAACCGTGATTTGTATGTTTGCTCTATTTTTGCCATTATCGAATTTGAGTGTTGAAAAGTTGGTGTGCCCTCTGTGACGGCGGCGAGGCGGCTACTACTTGGGTCCAGTTGAAGAAATTCGACAAACGAAAGCGCTCTGAATGGGCGTTGTTGACGTTCTCTGGTCCAGTCGCCACGCCTGCTGCCGTCCACATAGGGCAACTGTAACATCGCCCAGCCGTCCGCCCACCCGACCAAGCCAAGCAATCCTTTTATTTCAGGTGTCGAACAGTGCACAAGGTGGTCGACTGTCGTTCGACTCTCAGCACCGTGTGCTTGTGTAGACGATCGCAACTCGTTTGCACTTCCCGAAGCCTATTTACGTATTCTGTCTGTCCAGCAAAAACTAATCTTCCACTCAACAACTACTGAGCTTCCTATGATATTCAAAACCTTCTTCGAGCACTTAATGGCCGAAATGTTTTCCGGCCTCGGTCGACACGTTGGCCGCAGACCGGGATTGGTCATCGCCCTCTGCCTCCTCACCTGCATCGCGTTAAGCAGCGGATTTTTGTGGTTCGAGGAGGTGAGCAGCGTCCGCAACGAATACTCGCCAATGAACAGTCCCAGTCGACAAGAGTATGCCGTTGCGAAATCGTTCTTGAATCAGGTGCGTGAGGTTTTTGTCTTCTTCTTTTTTCTTTTTAGTCACGCGGTTACCCAACAAAGATCGTATTCATTCTGATCCGTCACGGTTTGAAGACTTCACGAAATACGTTTTTCCGTCTGTTGTTTCAGACGGTAGTTCCTGTCTCCAGTTAACTGTCTGAATGACTTCCTGAACTTTCAGTAGATTCGCATTAATCTCGAAATAGTACACGGTTCCTTCTCAGAGCTCTCGATTTGACGAGTCGAAGCACATTCTGAATCTTTCTCTCACTATTCTTTCATGTGGATTGACGAATAAATAACCGAAATGAGTGCCCCTTTACAATAAATAATCTTCTTGCATTTGCGCCGCAGTTTGAGCTGGTATCTGAGAGCTCCGTGTAAATGTAGGTGATTATCAAGCAGTGCCGTAGCTGACCATTCATTGCTTTCTTACGAAGCCAACGAATATCTAGCCAAACTTGTGTACTGGTGAATTCTCGTCGACTTCAGTTTCATTCGGTGCTTGTTACAGTTTATCAGAACTGATAAAGTGCTTTTGGCTGGGTAACCTGATGGTCACTGACCACGAGCTGTGTGTCTCTGATGACGGCGAGCCCATCAAATCGACCAGGTGGCAAGAAATCCTCCGCCTAACAACATCGAAAGGTGCAACAAAATAAAGGTAAAGGTAAATGGGAAGGTGCTCAACGTAGTGTTTCGTGAAATCACGGGTATATTAATGCATTCCTTCTATACAACGATTTGCTAGGCCAGGCGCTATACCCAGCCAGCCTTTTTACGTTCTCAGACAAATCTGATGTCGACCTACCGGACTCTAGTGGGATGAAAAGCTTAGTTAGCCTGGGCGGGCATCGATCGCTCGACCGTGCGAGCGTCAGGAAAGGGAGTCATTCTCTGTATTTGTTACCCGTTAGTTACCTCCGACAATGATCCAGTTCATCCCCACTGAGTCGGTCCGTCAACTAGCTCCACGCCATCCCGTTGACTCATTTCACTAAATTTGTTACAATTACCTCAAGTCGGCTCTGAAAACGGTTTAGCTTAGTGTTATGGTCTAAGCTATGAATTCTGGAGTCGCTCTCCTTCGGCGCACCGGAAGTACTGTAGGTTCCTTATTTCCTTACTAGTTCTACTGCTCACCCCCACTTAACAAAATTTGCTCTTATCCATTCTCCACAGAAACTCTGCGAGTCTCGGTCATCATTTCCTTTCTGAAGTGCTCTTTGTCAACCCGTGCATAGTTCTGAAACCAATTGCCCCATTGATCAATGGTTTCCTTTTGTCGGATTCGTTCTACCACAGGTGCAACGCGCTTTTGGATTCTCCTGAGGATTGCTAAACCAATTTAAATGTGAAGAAGTACTGATATGCGGACCGGTTCTTACTGGAGTACAAACGTAAATCACATACTGAATCGCGAAGTTTCACTTTTATTCTTCGAATTACAATTATATTTTCCGTGTCGTCCTTAATCTTACAGTCTGTGTCCAGTAATGTTCGTGAACATTTGAACTTTTACCATCATACTCTCGTCGGACATCAAAGTTCGGAAAAAAACTCGGGTGTAATTACAGAAAACACTCCTTCATTATCGTCTTTCATCTTTCTCCCTTTTTCTTTTGGTTCTGCTTGAAGAATTGCATCCACGGTCCATCCAATGAATTGCCAACGTTCTTATACGTCTGCACAGTGAGAAGAGAGAACGTGGAATATGATGGAAATGCAGCGATGTATTAAACTTTTGCAAAAAACCGTCGTCTGTAATGCAACGGTTTTTCGGGACGCTGGACATTCTGTCGTAGGAAACACCTCTCTGTTTTTCGTCAGCCTTTATGAGCGAGTCGTAGACATCGTCATTGCCCAACCACGTAAAAAGGTTCATGAAGAGTTCCCGAGTGAAACTCTGCTAGTCTCTGGTTTCCTCATCGAAACGATCAAGGTGTTCTTAGCATGATGCCAATAGAAATCTAAGACTTTCTTCTATCGCTCCCATCCCCCAATACCCCATCTACTGAGAATGTTTCAAGATACGTAATCAGTAATAACAAAGCCTTCAAAGTAAGGTTAAATTCGACGCTCTTGTAGGCTATACCTGCATTCTCACTTCACCTTTTGATGCCAAAGCTTGTTCTTCAGGGATCATGATTGGTGGTGGATGGTGCACTGGAAATTCTCAATCGAATATGCAAGGAATGGTGGGCAAACCGTAGACAATCTTGAATAAACCTCGCGCTTGCTCATTTTGTTCGACCTCGTATAAGGTCCCAAGGAACACTAAATAAATTCCGCTTCTAGCTTTGTTGAGTTGTAGCTTGCGCGCCGTTTGGGATACATTTTGTGGTTTATTACGAGTGTAATAGTCATGAGCCTGGGCCTAGAACTCCGTTAGCGCAGCCAACTTGCAAATTGGTTTTTGGGGGCTTACCATTTCCTTTCTACACCACTGCTATATAGGGCTCATTGTTGAGCGGGGTCATGCGAAGAGGCGGTGTATTTCTGTTATTCCTACTTCGAATCAAAAAAAACTGTACGGGGATTGACTTCCATAGCCGATATGCATGTGTTTTGATGATGAAGCTCCTCCCACCTCAACTGCTTACCATTTTGCTTCAGTAACACGCTTCTCACAGTGGAAATATCTAGCAGCGAAAGAAACGCACACCAAAAACTCGAGAGAAAAGAAAATAGAAAGTGGAAAATTTGTCGTGATGCAGTAGTCTGTTAACCCATTGACGACCGTGTGTCCCGCCGGCGGGACACACCTTTTGGTCCACAGTGGACTGTGTGTCCCGCCGTTGAGATACATTTTTTGCAACGCGTGGACCTGTATAATACGGGCCATGTGGGCAATGTTACTACCCATGAGGCCCCCCCCGCGACGGGCTACACTTTTGGGTGTCGTGGGACGTGTATCCCAACGAGGGGCTACTCGTCCTCCGTCTTGAGGAGGCACTGAGGATAGGAGTGTTCATTTAGGCATAGTTACTACCCATTCTAAATTTTCCGTTTTATCAAGGTTCAAGATATTCATCGAGTGAACGACCCTTCAACAAGCTCAAAAAAGGGTCTGAAAGTCGTCTATTTCTGATGGTTACATGAGGAAGTTTCAAAATCGACAATATACACAGAAGTTATTCTTATGATCATTTTGAAAACAATTAATGCCGCTGAGGCACTCTCATCACTGCGCGCGGTCCACCGCGCCAGACACGTAAGGAGCGCGCGGTCGTCAATGGGTTAACCAAGTTTTGCATTTCTCTGGGGCCGGAGAAGTTGGTATCGACCCTATAAGGGAGAATGGATAAATTGCGCCTGGTCCCTCAAGTCATTGTGTAATTGTAAGTCAAATACATCACATCTATCCATGCGATTCTCAAGAATTCGAAGAATGTTCTTAGGAGATTGATCAATATCGATCACTTTACCTTTACATATAACTTTAATAGTCACATTTGCCATAACGATGCAAGAACTTTGTAATGGGCTATGTACTTTTCGAAACCGATGGAAGATGAAAAAGCGGCTCACCTTGACAGTGGTAGTTCAATTCTATTGTTGCCCGATTTTAAAGGCGTTAAAGGCAAGAACTTGGATTTCTTCTCTCCACCACTTTGACCATCACTGAGGAGAATGGAGTTATTGATTGTTATGCGAGGTTTATTAAACAAATCTTTAGTGTTAGGAGGATTATTAACGAAAGCTCAGCCTTCAAACTTCCGCTTCATATGAATGAGGCGTAGGATCGAGCTTCCAAGGTTGTTCGTTTCCGTTGCACTCAGAAAGGAGAAGCTATGATGGAGGAAGAGAATGAAAATGCGATTTTGTCCACCCACTGCGAGCATAGATTCGCAATGCTGGTCTTCAACTTTTGAGGGAATCTTTCTGTGGTTTAGCGATCAAGTGGATTATTCCTCTGTGACTCCATAAGTAGCTCCAAATTCTGCCTGACCAACCAGGAAGGTTCAGCTATCCAATCGGACTCTATAATGAGAATACTATTGAAAGTTCATTTCTGCATAGCTAAAAAAAACAAAATCAGTTAGTGTATCATCTATGTATGCAGAGAGCCGCTCTTGAGACGAACACGCATTAAGAAAGACAGTTTGATTGCACCTAATCTGCAACTTTCTCGGATAAACACGATCCTTTTCACCCCATCTTTGGCTCCGCATCGTTTCGTGGTTATTTATAAGCTGCGAGTAAGATGCAAAATCTACCCAATGCCGCGAGAGTGTAAGGCGAATAGTAGAGAGGGGGCGAACCGGCGAGCCTCAATATTGAGAGGTGACAAATTGTAGACGGCGACTTCCTGTTCCAGAGGAGACCGGTATTTATCATCATCGTCGATAATATATTCAGATTAGTGAGATTCCAAGACCCTTTTCCAGATAAGGGCAAAGTGAACGCATAGTGTCCTTCCAGAGAAAAGAAGTAAAGGAAGTAATTCAATATCACATCGCCTTCATGGAGGACATCCCATTCAATATCACATTGTTTTTTCTGGAGAGTATTCCATATTGTACGTCGCCAAAGACTATTTCGTAGGAATGTTACATCGTCCGGTGGTACTTCGAAAGAACTCACTCAAGTGGTGTGTTCGTCGAATGGCTGGTGACCGTTGACGATCAGATCTGCACTGCGGGTTACTTTAGCAGTTTGAGAATCTTAGAAAACTGCCTTTCTTCGGCCGTAGGTCATGCGAAATTGTCATAAAAGTCGTTGGTATTGCGCAGGTGTGTATGTACCGGCCGCGAGTACACATTCCGAGTGCTTGTCTCAATGAGAAATGAGAAGTGTTCTTGTCGGGCATTTCATCGGCATTCCTACCAGATGACCATTAACAAGGACATGTGTAAATCTCTCGTCTACAACGAGAACATGGTTCCGGTCTCTACTGCACTACCTCCTATGGTTTTTTGGCGCTGTATGAAAATGCAAGGAGAGAAAGTGTTGTTCTAAAAGGTTAGCGCTATTCTGTGCTAGCTTTCGGCATTGAAAGACGGCACAAGTTACTGAATGTTGTGAAAGTTGTAGGCTGTCATTCTCCAGAAAGACCGATCTGTTGCACTCTTACGGAATTTTAAACTGGAATACAGTAGCGATAGTGGAGGTCGCCGTCATCGATTCGTTCCAGAGACGAGAAAACGGCGGTAACTGGCATTACTAAGAAAGCCACAAGTCAGCCATGGATCATGGATCGTGGAGCAAGTCTCGCTTAAGTTATAAATTTAACCATGCGATCCAACATTTACATCCGTTTCTTTCGCCATCATTGCATAATACGGCCATCGTGGTAGCGATTTCCTGTTTTTCTTACCATTCTTTAACTCAATACTAAGAAGAGGTGTCTGTTCTAATTTCCTACGTCTGCAATCCACAGTTATTTAGTTGCATTTCAGATTCTGACTCCTTTTTGTTCATATTTCAAGAAATGCAAATTTATGGCGAAATAAGTTATCATGGTTAAGCACCACATAGCAAGCATCGCTACTTAACAGCAAAGGCTTATCGCGTATATAAGTTCCCTGCTACAGATGCCAAGAATGAAACGTTGGCTTTCATTGATCGGTGGAAAGAGGATTGTTCATCACTTTCTGCGGCTCCGCAAGTGCTGCTCCCACATTTCCGTATTTCCCACTCGTCTTCGAAATCATCGCGAAATCAGTTTTTCGGTTTTGTAATATTGTGATGATGGCTCGCGGTTCACCTTCTGAGTGGTTCCACATATACCGAAACTGATTACATTTCGTTGTGTGCATTTGCACTCTTCACAATTCCCCCTACTTTGAGAGCACACATACACGAAAAACGACATTGCTAAAAGCTTTAGTGGTTGTCTCTTCGTTCATAATTTTATGAACCTCCAGCAGTTCCACGTAATCTGAAGGAGAAAAAGCTGCAGATGTCGATACAAGGGAAGTGAAAATAAAAAGGTTCACACGAAATTTGGGTAGCATGGCTTGTTCACGTCCATGGACTCCGCCAACCTAGATTGTGTAAGAAATCAAAAATCGAGGGGCTAAGAAAATTGTTCACAAACGGATCTGGCGGGAATATTCGTAGAGATGGCTGCTGAATATATTAGGCTGGTCCAAAAATAATGGCCGTTTCACGATGTAGTGAAAAGAAAACCGTTTTCTCGTCGGCGTTTGCCATCCCAACCGGAACCGCTTCACAAATTTTGTAGGTTTTTTCTCGGCTTTCAAATCGTTTTCACTTCCACCGTCCAGCTGCTATCCCTGTTTTATTATAGCGTTTTGAAAAAGAGATGAACCGACGCGATTTTCGGGTGATAATGTTGTACGAGTTCAAGCTCAAACGTTCGGCAGCCGAAGCGACCCGAAATATGGCAGAAGCATTTGGATTGGAATCGCCACCCGAACGCACCGTGAGACGTTGGTTCGAAAAATTTGCTCGCGGCGATTTTAACCTTGAAGACAAGCCCGGTCGCGGTCGGAAGATGTCTCTCGATGAGCAAGATCTGAGAGCTGCGGTGGAGTCGAACCCGGACACAACTGTGCGAGCAGTAGCAGCGGACATGGGTGTCGGTCATGCCACAGTATCGAGACATTTGGCTTCGATAGGCATGGTAAAAAAATCCAGAAGTGGATACCGCATGACCTGAACGACGAGCAGCGCCTTACTCGGTTCGCCATCTGTTCCAACCTTCTTGTACGCCAAACGAACGACCCGTTTTTGGACCGCTTGATAACTGTGGATGAAAAATGGGTCCTATACGACAACAGGAAGAGAGGATACGTCTGGGTGCACAAATCTTCCCAACCGTCAGCCTTTCCGAAACCCGACCTCCATCCTAAAAAGACTATGGTGACTGTTTGGTGGTGTAGAAAAGGTGTGATTCACCATAGCTTCACGAAATCCGGTGGAAGCGTTGACGCAGAGTCCTACTGTCAGGACATAGACGCAATGTTTGAAAAACTTCGAAAGATGTGGCCAGCGGTGGTGAACAGGGGGAGACCTATCCTTCTCCAGGACAATGCGCCGGCTCACACTGCAAGGATCACTAGACAAAAATTGATGCAGTTGGGCATCGAGGTTCTCCCACACCCACCATATTCTCCAGACCGTTCCCCATCTGATTATCACCTTTTCCGAGCTCTCGACGCACATCTACGTCAGCAACAGTTTTCTGATTTGGACCACCTCGAATCTGAACTCTTGAACTTTTTCAATTCCTGCAATCCAGATTTTTATTATAAAGGTTTCTCCTCATTACAGGAACGTTTGCAACGATGTGTTAAATCGAATGGTTCTTATTTTGATTAATAAAGTTGAGTACGAGCTGAGTTATGCAGTTTTGAAAAACGTTGTCTATTTCGGCCATTAATTTTGGACCAACCTAATACATAAATGTACACCATCTTTTATGAACAAATCAGTTAGAAAGAGGTCGTTGAGAGATTTATTTCGGTGCGAAAAGGTGCAATCCCGCCGTTTTACTGTTGCGGCATGTCCGGTACCGTAGTTGTTGTATTGTATAATAGTTTGACAGCTTTTCTCAATCGTTTCCTATTTTACTGATCTGTGATGCAGTGTGAAATTCCCATTAATCACTAAAAGTTAAAAATATTTTAGGTACATTGAGGAAATAATGCAAAATCCATAGTGAACGTCATATTAGGTTACGGAAACCGCGCTGGGTGATCCAACAGACTCCTTGATTTGAATCCAATATACAGCTGAGTTCAACAAGACTTCTGTAGGTGAAGAAATCAGTTCTGTGTCGAGATTTCGAAACACGATCATTAAGTATGAGCTTTTGTTCTTGTCAGTGAAGAACCGGAGGTGCATGGATTGACAAAGACCCTGCCATTGAGTATTTCGAACATCATAAAAAGGGAGAATTACTCCTTTATTGTTGAGCAGAGGACCGAGATTGTTAAGAACGTTATTCGGCTAACGTTTCGGCGATGTCGCCTTCGTCGGAGCCTGGAAGGTCGAGTATATATTTGAAAAACTACTCGCCCAAACACCAGTTCTTACTACAAAAGATTATTCTAAGGTCCAGTAGAACGGGAAAGAAAAGTGCAAAGGAGCAAACAGAAGCGTACCTTAATGGTGGTTGCCGAGGCAGACCACCAGTCACCCTTAGCTGCAGAAGATAGCGGGCGAATGAGCCTAACCCATAGGGAACACCCACCATGACGGCCTCATAGGGCGCGATCAGCTAGGTCAAACCCGCATAAGTCGGCGAATGGGGCCAACTCTTGGGTGACCGCTACACACTCTTCTTTCCGATGGATCTTAGGGGCCCTGGCAGCTATCCAAAACGCCTCCAATGTTCGGCGCGCTGCGATATCAGGTTCACGGGCCAAAATCGACACCGCCACCTCGATTGGAAGGCCTTCATGTCGACGCACCTTATGCTCGCCCAATGGGGTAGATAGCGCGCCCTTGCGTAGCCCATCCAAGTGCTCCTTCACCCTTACACACAATTGTCGGCCCGTCTCCCCCACACACTCCTCCTTGTCGAAACGTTAGCCGAATAAAGTTCTTAACAATCTCGGTCCTCTGCTCAACAATAAACGAGATAGCGGACTTACAATGCCGAGATTTATTGAAAGTCGCACATGGAATGTTATGGGAGAATTACTGTTCTTCTGTAGTATATGTAGACTTGGCGAATTAAGAATAAGAACTTTTCGCGTTTTGAATTCCAGTAGAATCCTCCCTATATCAGAGATGCTCACAAGCTTAAGTATATAGATGAAAAAATAATGACAACACCTTAGTTTGAGATTTTCAGAATGGCACACTCGATCCGTCGTATATTATGGTGTCGGCGACGGATGGCGGATCGCTGCTACGGGAACTGCATCGTCGTCGACTGATCGAGCTAACAAAGCAGCTGCAGGATAACGTCACCGTGGAAGTGCGCGGTCGTATCTATGAGTTCCGCGACCTCTGTGAGCCGTATTGCGATATGAACACAGCGTTCCTCGCATTTCTCAAGCTATACGATCCGGAAACTCCATCCACTCACACTTATCCTCAGGTCGAGATCTTCGGCACAAAAGCCTTCATCGGTTAGTTTCAGTTTTGAATATTTATTTATCTATCTATTACTTCATATGGATGTGCTATGAAGGGACCAATAGGGAAGAGCTACAGGAAAATTAGAAAGATCGGCACTAGTTGAAATTTTCGACTGCACGGACCGGTCTTATCTTTAAAAATTCCTCAGTACCTCGCCGATGGGGCTTATATGCGGCGAAGATTACGAACTTCATGTCCGTTCCCAATTACGGCCCAGAATCATCGAGAACTTGCTGTGCTGCCATGGTGGTGCAGCTGTGATATAGCTTATCACCGATTTGGTTTTTCTATAAGTAACGGCCCGAATCTAGTAACGGCCATCTAATTCTATAGGTAACGGCCAAAATCGAGCTAAATTTGAAAACCAACATTATAATCGTAATCAGCATGCAAAACAACCTATCTTCACGAATTTTCTTGTGACGTTCGCACGAACACAGCTAAAAATAAATGACAAGAGTTATCCGTTCTATGTAAATGATTACATTTGACGTCAACTAGCAACCACACTACAGGGTGCGGCATAAGTATTGCAACAAAATTCCCGTGCAATTTTTGCACACAGTTATTGATCTTTCCGAAAACTGGGGCAGTCATTATTCCTCACATACCTTATTTGACAAACTAGCGGATTTTGGAATTTCTAAATTGGCTCTACAATTAATGATAAGACCAAACCCCCAAAGGGCCGCGATCCTCGAGCTAAGCAAGTTCTGACTTCGAGGTATAGATATCGCCCGCATCCTGAATGTGAACCGCTCCACTGTCTGTCGTTCCGTCCAACGAGGGACCATGAAGGGTAGTGTCCGCCCTTGTCATCCGGTAAGTGTCGCTACGCTGCGTCTGATAAAAATTGTCAAGAAACGGATTCGCCGCAATGCTAAGGCAAGTATGAGAAAAATGGATCCAGATTTGAAAGTGTCAGAGAGAACCATAGGAAGAGTCGTCAAGGAGAAACTGGGGATGTGTCCCCATAACCTCCATGAGAGGCACGGACGTACCGATGTTCAGAAGAAAGGAAGACGCGAAAAATGTAAAGGTCTGCTGAAGAGGGCCGCAAACGGTGGTCACCTCACAACCCTTTTCACTGACGAGGAATTATTCGTGTTTTGATGTCCAAAACGTCAGGGTGGTAGCCCAGTCTTCCTCTGATGCCGACAAGCAAGGAAGAAACGTTTCCCGAAGCTCGAAGCCTGCCTTCGTTATGGTCTGGTCCGGTGTTACCTCAACAAGCCGCACGCCCCTGGTTGTCGTGGAAAAATCCGTCAAGATCAACACAGATGTGTACCGAAATGAGATCCTGGAGAAGCACGATCTGTCCTGGTCTCGTGCCCACTTCGGAGAACGGAAATGGACTTTCCAGCAGGACGGAGCTTCGGCTTATAAAGCGAGGAGAACACAATGCTGGTGCCGCGCCAACTTTCCCGACTTCATATCTGCGTCGGAATAGCCTGCCCATTCCCGTGACCTGAACGTCATAGATTTTCGCTTGTGATCCATTTTGGAGGAGAAATCTTCATGGGTCTGCCCATGAAGAAGATGTTCTGTAGGAGACTGTCCACGAAGTTCAGCTCGTTGAGCACATCACTTTGGCACTGTTCGCTAAGAAACAAAAATTTTCACTTGAACCGGTGTGTCTGTAGATGATCTTCATGGGTCTGCCCATGGGAAGAAGATGTTCTGTAGGAGACTGTCCACGAAGTTCAGCTCGTTGAGCACATCACTTTGGCACTGTTCGCTGAGAAACAAAAATTTTCACTTGAACCGGTGTGTCTGTAGATGATCTTCATGGGTCTGCCCATGAAGAAGATGTTCAAAGAAGATGTAGTCTGTAGGAGACTGTCCACGAAGTTCAGCTCGTTGAGCACATCACTTTGGCACTGCTCGCTAAGAAACAAAAATTTTCACTTGAACCGGTGTGTCTGTAGATGATCTTCATGGGTCTGCCCATGGAGAAGATGTTCTGTAGGAGACTGTCCACGATGTTCAGCTCGTTGAGCACATCACTTTGGCACTGCTCGCTAAGAAACAAAAATTTTCACTTGAACCGGTGTGTCTGTAGATGATCTTCATGGGTCTGCCCATGAAGAAGATGTTCTGTAGGAGACTGTCCACGAAGTTCAGCTCGTTGAGCACATCACTTTGGCACTGCTCGCTAAGAAACAAAAATTTTCACTTGAACCGGTGTGTCTGTAGATGATCTTCATGGGTCTGCCCATGGAGAAGATGTTCTGTAGGAGACTGTCCACGAAGTTCAGCTCGTTGAGCACATCACTTTGGCACTGTTCGCTAAGAAACAAAAATTTTCACTTGAACCGGTGTGTCTGTAGATGATCTTCATGGGTCTGCCCCATGGAGAAGATGTTCTGTAGGAGACTGTCCACGAAATTCAGCTCGTTGAGCACATCACTTTGGCACTGCTCGCTAAGAAACAAAAATTTTCACTTGAACCGGTGTGTCTGTAGATGATCTTCATGGGTCTGCCCATGGAGAAGATGTTCTGTAGGAGACTGTCCACGAAGTTCAGCTCGTTGAGCACATCACTTTGGCACTGTTCGCTGAGAAACAAAAATTTTCACTTGAACCGGTGTGTCTGTAGATGATCTTCATGGGTCTGCCCATGATGTCAGAAGATGTTCTGTAGGAGACTGTCCACGAAATTCAGCTCGTTGAGCACATCACTTTGGCACTGCTCGCTAAGAAACAAAAATTTTCACTTGAACCGGTGTGTCTGTAGATGATCTTCATGGGTCTGCCCATGGAGAAGATGTTCTGTAGGAGACTGTCCACGAAGTTCAGCTCGTTGAGCACATCACTTTGGCACTGTTCGCTGAGAAACAAAAATTTTCACTTGAACCGGTGTGTCTGTAGATGATCTTCATGGGTCTGCCCATGAAGAAGATGTTCTGTAGGAGACTGTCCACGAAGTTCAGCTCGTTGAGCACATCACTTTGGCACTGTTCGCTGAGAAACAAAAATTTTCACTTGAACCGGTGTGTCTGTAGATGATCTTCATGGGTCTGCCCATGGAGAAGATGTTCTGTAGGAGACTGTCCACGAAGTTCAGCTCGTTGAGCACATCACTTTGGCACTGCTCGCTAAGAAACAAAAATTTTCACTTGAACCGGTGTGTCTGTAGATGATCTTCATGGGTCTGCCCATGAAGAAGATGTTCTGTAGGAGACTGTCCACGAAGTTCAGCTCGTTGAGCACATCACTTTGGCACTGTTCGCTGAGAAACAAAAATTTTCACTTGAACCGGTGTGTCTGTAGATGATCTTCATGGGTCTGCCCATGAGAGAAGATGTTCTGTAGGAGACTGTCCACGAAGTTCAGCTCGTTGAGCACATCACTTTGGCACTGTTCGCTGAGAAACAAAAATTTTCACTTGAACCGGTGTGTCTGTAGATGATCTTCATGGGTCTGCCCATGGAGAAGATGTTCTGTAGGAGACTGTCCACGAAGTTCAGCTCGTTGAGCACATCACTTTGGCACTGCTCGCTAAGAAACAAAAATTTTCACTTGAACCGGTGTGTCTGTAGATGATCTTCATGGGTCTGCCCATGGAGAAGATGTTCTGTAGGAGACTGTCCACGAAGTTCAGCTCGTTGAGCACATCACTTTGGCACTGCTCGCTAAGAAACAAAAATTTTCACTTGAACCGGTGTGTCTGTAGATGATCTTCATGGGTCTGCCCATGAAGAAGATGTTCTGTAGGAGACTGTCCACGAAGTTCAGCTCGTTGAGCACATCACTTTGGCACTGTTCGCTGAGAAACAAAAATTTTCACTTGAACCGGTGTGTCTGTAGATGATCTTCATGGGTCTGCCCATGGAGAAGATGTTCTGTAGGAGACTGTCCACGAAGTTCAGCTCGTTGAGCACATCACTTTGGCACTGCTCGCTAAGAAACAAAAATTTTCACTTGAACCGGTGTGTCTGTAGATGATCTTCATGGGTCTGCCCATGAAGAAGATGTTCTGTAGGAGACTGTCCACGAAGTTCAGCTCGTTGAGCACATCACTTTGGCACTGTTCGCTGAGAAACAAAAATTTTCACTTGAACCGGTGTGTCTGTAGATGATCTTCATGGGTCTGCCCATGGAGAAGATGTTCTGTAGGAGACTGTCCACGAAATTCAGCTCGTTGAGCACATCACTTTGGCACTGCTCGCTAAGAAACAAAAATTTTCACTTGAACCGGTGTGTCTGTAGATGATCTTCATGGGTCTGCCCATGGAGAAGATGTTCTGTAGGAGACTGTCCACGAAGTTCAGCTCGTTGAGCACATCACTTTGGCACTGCTCGCTAAGAAACAAAAATTTTCACTTGAACCGGTGTGTCTGTAGATGATCTTCATGGGTCTGCCCATGGAGAAGATGTTCTGTAGGAGACTGTCCACGAAGTTCAGCTCGTTGAGCACATCACTTTGGCACTGCTCGCTAAGAAACAAAAATTTTCACTTGAACCGGTGTGTCTGTAGATGATCTTCATGGGTCTGCCCATGGAGAAGATGTTCTGTAGGAGACTGTCCACGAAATTCAGCTCGTTGAGCACATCACTTTGGCACTGCTCGCTAAGAAACAAAAATTTTCACTTGAACCGGTGTGTCTGTAGATGATCTTCATGGGTCTGCCCATGAAGAAGATGTTCTGTAGGAGACTGTCCACGAAGTTCAGCTCGTTGAGCACATCACTTTGGCACTGTTCGCTGAGAAACAAAAATTTTCACTTGAACCGGTGTGTCTGTAGATGATCTTCATGGGTCTGCCCATGGAGAAGATGTTCTGTAGGAGACTGTCCACGAAGTTCAGCTCGTTGAGCACATCACTTTGGCACTGCTCGCTAAGAAACAAAAATTTTCACTTGAACCGGTGTGTCTGTAGATGATCTTCATGGGTCTGCCCATGGAGAAGATGTTCTGTAGGAGACTGTCCACGAAGTTCAGCTCGTTGAGCACATCACTTTGGCACTGTTCGCTGAGAAACAAAAATTTTCACTTGAACCGGTGTGTCTGTAGATGATCTTCATGGGTCTGCCCATGGAAGAAGATGTTCTGTAGGAGACTGTCCACGAAGTTCAGCTCGTTGAGCACATCACTTTGGCACTGCTCGCTAAGAAACAAAAATTTTCACTTGAACCGGTGTGTCTGTAGATGATCTTCATGGGTCTGCCCATGGAGAAGATGTTCTGTAGGAGACTGTCCACGAAGTTCAGCTCGTTGAGCACATCACTTTGGCACTGCTCGCTAAGAAACAAAAATTTTCACTTGAACCGGTGTGTCTGTAGATGATCTTCATGGGTCTGCCCATGAAGAAGATGTTCTGTAGGAGACTGTCCACGAAATTCAGCTCGTTGAGCACATCACTTTGGCACTGCTCGCTAAGAAACAAAAATTTTCACTTGAACCGGTGTGTCTGTAGATGATCTTCATGGGTCTGCCCATGGAGAAGATGTTCTGTAGGAGACTGTCCACGAAATTCAGCTCGTTGAGCACATCACTTTGGCACTGCTCGCTAAGAAACAAAAATTTTCACTTGAACCGGTGTGTCTGTAGATGATCTTCATGGGTCTGCCCATGGAGAAGATGTTCTGTAGGAGACTGTCCACGAAATTCAGCTCGTTGAGCACATCACTTTGGCACTGCTCGCTAAGAAACAAAAATTTTCACTTGAACCGGTGTGTCTGTAGATGATCTTCATGGGTCTGCCCATGAAGAAGATGTTCTGTAGGAGACTGTCCACGAAATTCAGCTCGTTGAGCACATCACTTTGGCACTGCTCGCTAAGAAACAAAAATTTTCACTTGAACCGGTGTGTCTGTAGATGATCTTCATGGGTCTGCCCATGGAGAAGATGTTCTGTAGGAGACTGTCCACGAAATTCAGCTCGTTGAGCACATCACTTTGGCACTGCTCGCTAAGAAACAAAAATTTTCACTTGAACCGGTGTGTCTGTAGATGATCTTCATGGGTCTGCCCATGGAGAAGATGTTCTGTAGGAGACTGTCCACGAAATTCAGCTCGTTGAGCACATCACTTTGGCACTGCTCGCTAAGAAACAAAAATTTTCACTTGAACCGGTGTGTCTGTAGATGATCTTCATGGGTCTGCCCATGAAGAAGATGTTCTGTAGGAGACTGTCCACGATGTTCAGCTCGTTGAGCACATCACTTTGGCACTGCTCGCTAAGAAACAAAAATTTTCACTTGAACCGGTGTGTCCGTAGATGATCTTCATGGGTCTGCCCATGAAGAAGATGTTCTGTAGGAGACTGTCCACGAAGTTCAGCTCGTTGAGCACATCACTTTGGCACTGTTCGCTGAGAAACAAAAATTTTCACTTGAACCGGTGTGTCTGTAGATGATCTTCATGGGTCTGCCCATGAAGAAGATGTTCTGTAGGAGACTGTCCACGAAGTTCAGCTCGTTGAGCACATCACTTTGGCACTGTTCGCTGAGAAACAAAAATTTTCACTTGAACCGGTGTGTCTGTAGATGATCTTCATGGGTCTGCCCATCGAGAAGATGTTCTGTAGGAGACTGTCCACGAAGTTCAGCTCGTTGAGCACATCACTTTGGCACTGTTCGCTGAGAAACAAAAATTTTCACTTGAACCGGTGTGTCTGTAGATGATCTTCATGGGTCTGCCCATGAAGAAGATGTTCTGTAGGAGACTGTCCACGAAGTTCAGCTCGTTGAGCACATCACTTTGGCACTGCTCGCTAAGAAACAAAAATTTTCACTTGAACCGGTGTGTCTGTAGATGATCTTCATGGGTCTGCCCATGGAGAAGATGTTCTGTAGGAGACTGTCCACGATGTTCAGCTCGTTGAGCACATCACTTTGGCACTGCTCGCTAAGAAACAAAAATTTTCACTTGAACCGGTGTGTCTGTAGATGATCTTCATGGGTCTGCCCATGAAGAAGATGTTCTGTAGGAGACTGTCCACGAAATTCAGCTCGTTGAGCACATCACTTTGGCACTGCTCGCTAAGAAACAAAAATTTTCACTTGAACCGGTGTGTCTGTAGATGATCTTCATGGGTCTGCCCATGGAGAAGATGTTCTGTAGGAGACTGTCCACGATGTTCAGCTCGTTGAGCACATCACTTTGGCACTGCTCGCTAAGAAACAAAAATTTTCACTTGAACCGGTGTGTCTGTAGATGATCTTCATGGGTCTGCCCATGGAGAAGATGTTCTGTAGGAGACTGTCCACGAAATTCAGCTCGTTGAGCACATCACTTTGGCACTGCTCGCTAAGAAACAAAAATTTTCACTTGAACCGGTGTGTCTGTAGATGATCTTCATGGGTCTGCCCATGGAGAAGATGTTCTGTAGGAGACTGTCCACGAAATTCAGCTCGTTGAGCACATCACTTTGGCACTGCTCGCTAAGAAACAAAAATTTTCACTTGAACCGGTGTGTCTGTAGATGATCTTCATGGGTCTGCCCATGAAGAAGATGTTCTGTAGGAGACTGTCCACGAAGTTCAGCTCGTTGAGCACATCACTTTGGCACTGTTCGCTGAGAAACAAAAATTTTCACTTGAACCGGTGTGTCTGTAGATGATCTTCATGGGTCTGCCCATGAAGAAGATGTTCTGTAGGAGACTGTCCACGAAGTTCAGCTCGTTGAGCACATCACTTTGGCACTGTTCGCTGAGAAACAAAAATTTTCACTTGAACCGGTGTGTCTGTAGATGATCTTCATGGGTCTGCCCATCGAGAAGATGTTCTGTAGGAGACTGTCCACGAAGTTCAGCTCGTTGAGCACATCACTTTGGCACTGTTCGCTGAGAAACAAAAATTTTCACTTGAACCGGTGTGTCTGTAGATGATCTTCATGGGTCTGCCCATGAAGAAGATGTTCTGTAGGAGACTGTCCACGAAGTTCAGCTCGTTGAGCACATCACTTTGGCACTGTTCGCTGAGAAACAAAAATTTTCACTTGAACCGGTGTGTCTGTAGATGATCTTCATGGGTCTGCCCATGAAGAAGATGTTCTGTAGGAGACTGTCCACGAAGTTCAGCTCGTTGAGCACATCACTTTGGCACTGTTCGCTGAGAAACAAAAATTTTCACTTGAACCGGTGTGTCTGTAGATGATCTTCATGGGTCTGCCCATGGAGAAGATGTTCTGTAGGAGACTGTCCACGATGGTCAGCTCGTTGAGCACATCACTTTGGCACTGCTCGCTAAGAAACAAAAATTTTCACTTGAACCGGTGTGTCTGTAGATGATCTTCATGTTCATGGGTCTGCCCATGGAGGAGATGTTCTGTAGGAGACTGTCCACGAAGTTCAGCTCGTTGAGCACATCACTTTGGCACTGCTCGCTAAGAAACAAAAATTTTCACTTGAACCGGTGTGTCTGTAGATGATCTTCATGGGTCTGCCCATGAAGAAGATGTTCTGTAGGAGACTGTCCACGAAGTTCAGCTCGTTGAGCACATCACTTTGGCACTGTTCGCTGAGAAACAAAAATTTTCACTTGAACCGGTGTGTCTGTAGATGATCTTCATGCGTCTGCCCATGGAGAAGATGTTCTGTAGGAGACCACTGAAGAAGCTCAAGGAGTTCACCTATGTTGAGCACATCACCTTGGTATGGGTCCCAGGTGCTCGCTAAGAAACAAAAATTTTCACTTGAACCGGTGTGTCCGTAGATGATCTTCATGGGTCTGCCCATGAAGAAGATGTTCTGTAGGAGACCACTAAAGAAGCTCAAGGAGTTCACCTATGCTAGTAGCACATCACCTTGGTATGGGTCCCAGGGAAAGCGTCCTTTGCGGAGTGCGTCCTACCATTGAGCGTGGGCCGTGGTCCGCACACCGGGCGGACGGACGGACAAACAAACAAACAAACAAACATCTCTTGGTTTCGCTTATATATAGTAAGGATATAGTATAGCAAAAATTTTCACTTGAACGGTGTGTCTGTAGATGATCTTCATGGGTCTGCCCATGGAGAAGATGTTCTGTAGGAGACTGTCCACGAAGGTCAGCTCGTTGAGCACATCACTTTGGCACTGCTCGCTAAGAAACAAAAATTTTCACTTGAACCGGTGTGTCTGTAGATGATCTTCATGTTCATGGGTCTGCCCATGGAGGAGATGTTCTGTAGGAGACTGTCCACGAAGTTCAGCTCGTTGAGCACATCACTTTGGCACTGTTCGCTGAGAAACAAAAATTTTCACTTGAACCGGTGTGTCTGTAGATGATCTTCATGGGTCTGCCCATGGGGAAGATGTCATGGAGAAGATGTTCTGTAGGAGACTGTCCACGAAATTCAGCTCGTTGAGCACATCACTTTGGCACTGCTCGCTAAGAAACAAAAATTTTCACTTGAACCGGTGTGTCTGTAGATGATCTTCATGGGTCTGCCCATGAAGAAGATGTTCTGTAGGAGACTGTCCACGAAGTTCAGCTCGTTGAGCACATCACTTTGGCACTGTTCGCTGAGAAACAAAAATTTTCACTTGAACCGGTGTGTCCGTAGATGATCTTCATGGGTCTGCCCATGGAGAAGATGTTCTGTAGGAGACTGTCCACGATGGTCAGCTCGTTGAGCACATCACTTTGGCACTGCTCGCTAAGAAACAAAAATTTTCACTTGAACCGGTGTGTCTGTAGATGATCTTCATGGGTCTGCCCATGGAGAAGATGTTCTGTAGGAGACTGTCCACGAAGTTCAGCTCGTTGAGCACATCACTTTGGCACTGCTCGCTAAGAAACAAAAATTTTCACTTCAACCGGTGTGTCTGTAGATGATCTTCATGGGTCTGCCCATGGAGAAGATGTTCTGTAGGAGACTGTCCACGAAGTTCAGCTCGTTGAGCACATCACTTTGGCACTGCTCGCTAAGAAACAAAAATTTTCACTTGAACCGGTGTGTCTGTAGATGATCTTCATGGGTCTGCCCACGGGGAAGATGTCATGGAGAAGATGTTCTGTAGGAGACTGTCCACGAAATTCAGCTCGTTGAGCACATCACTTTGGCACTGCTCGCTAAGAAACAAAAATTTTCACTTGAACCGGTGTGTCTGTAGATGATCTTCATGGGTCTGCCCATGAAGAAGATGTTCTGTAGGAGACTGTCCACGAAGTTCAGCTCGTTGAGCACATCACTTTGGCACTGTTCGCTGAGAAACAAAAATTTTCACTTGAACCGGTGTGTCCGTAGATGATCTTCATGGGTCTGCCCATGAAGAAGATGTTCTGTAGGAGACTGTCCACGAAGTTCAGCTCGTTGAGCACATCACTTTGGCACTGCTCGCTAAGAAACAAAAATTTTCACTTGAACCGGTGTGTCTGTAGATGATCTTCATGGGTCTGCCCATGAAGAAGATGTTCTGTAGGAGACTGTCCACGAAGTTCAGCTCGTTGAGCACATCACTTTGGCACTGTTCGCTGAGAAACAAAAATTTTCACTTGAACCGGTGTGTCTGTAGATGATCTTCATGGGTCTGCCCATGAAGAAGATGTTCTGTAGGAGACTGTCCACGAAGTTCAGCTCGTTGAGCACATCACTTTGGCACTGCTCGCTAAGAAACAAAAATTTTCACTTGAACCGGTGTGTCTGTAGATGATCTTCATGGGTCTGCCCATGAAGAAGATGTTCTGTAGGAGACTGTCCACGAAGTTCAGCTCGTTGAGCACATCACTTTGGCACTGCTCGCTAAGAAACAAAAATTTTCACTTGAACCGGTGTGTCTGTAGATGATCTTCATGGGTCTGCCCATGAAGAAGATGTTCTGTAGGAGACTGTCCACGAAGTTCAGCTCGTTGAGCACATCACTTTGGCACTGTTCGCTGAGAAACAAAAATTTTCACTTGAACCGGTGTGTCTGTAGATGATCTTCATGGGTCTGCCCATGGAGAAGATGTTCTGTAGGAGACTGTCCACGAAATTCAGCTCGTTGAGCACATCACTTTGGCACTGCTCGCTAAGAAACAAAAATTTTCACTTGAACCGGTGTGTCTGTAGATGATCTTCATGGGTCTGCCCATGAAGAAGATGTTCTGTAGGAGACTGTCCACGAAGTTCAGCTCGTTGAGCACATCACTTTGGCACTGTTCGCTGAGAAACAAAAATTTTCACTTGAACCGGTGTGTCTGTAGATGATCTTCATGGGTCTGCCCATGGAGAAGATGTTCTGTAGGAGACTGTCCACGAAATTCAGCTCGTTGAGCACATCACTTTGGCACTGCTCGCTAAGAAACAAAAATTTTCACTTGAACGGTGTGTCTGTAGATGATCTTCATGGGTCTGCCCATGGAGAAGATGTTCTGTAGGAGACTGTCCACGAAGGTCAGCTCGTTGAGCACATCACTTTGGCACTGCTCGCTAAGAAACAAAAATTTTCACTTGAACCGGTGTGTCTGTAGATGATCTTCATGTTCATGGGTCTGCCCATGGAGGAGATGTTCTGTAGGAGACTGTCCACGAAGTTCAGCTCGTTGAGCACATCACTTTGGCACTGTTCGCTGAGAAACAAAAATTTTCACTTGAACCGGTGTGTCTGTAGATGATCTTCATGGGTCTGCCCATGAAGAAGATGTTCTGTAGGAGACTGTCCACGAAGTTCAGCTCGTTGAGCACATCACTTTGGCACTGTTCGCTGAGAAACAAAAATTTTCACTTGAACCGGTGTGTCTGTAGATGATCTTCATGGGTCTGCCCATGAAGAAGATGTTCTGTAGGAGACTGTCCACGAAGTTCAGCTCGTTGAGCACATCACTTTGGCACTGCTCGCTAAGAAACAAAAATTTTCACTTGAACCGGTGTGTCTGTAGATGATCTTCATGGGTCTGCCCATGAAGAAGATGTTCTGTAGGAGACTGTCCACGAAGTTCAGCTCGTTGAGCACATCACTTTGGCACTGTTCGCTGAGAAACAAAAATTTTCACTTGAACCGGTGTGTCTGTAGATGATCTTCATGGGTCTGCCCATGAAGAAGATGTTCTGTAGGAGACTGTCCACGAAGTTCAGCTCGTTGAGCACATCACTTTGGCACTGCTCGCTAAGAAACAAAAATTTTCACTTGAACCGGTGTGTCTGTAGATGATCTTCATGGGTCTGCCCATGAAGAAGATGTTCTGTAGGAGACTGTCCACGAAGTTCAGCTCGTTGAGCACATCACTTTGGCACTGCTCGCTAAGAAACAAAAATTTTCACTTGAACCGGTGTGTCTGTAGATGATCTTCATGGGTCTGCCCATGAAGAAGATGTTCTGTAGGAGACTGTCCACGAAGTTCAGCTCGTTGAGCACATCACTTTGGCACTGTTCGCTGAGAAACAAAAATTTTCACTTGAACCGGTGTGTCTGTAGATGATCTTCATGGGTCTGCCCATGGAGAAGATGTTCTGTAGGAGACTGTCCACGAAATTCAGCTCGTTGAGCACATCACTTTGGCACTGCTCGCTAAGAAACAAAAATTTTCACTTGAACCGGTGTGTCTGTAGATGATCTTCATGGGTCTGCCCATGAAGAAGATGTTCTGTAGGAGACTGTCCACGAAGTTCAGCTCGTTGAGCACATCACTTTGGCACTGTTCGCTGAGAAACAAAAATTTTCACTTGAACCGGTGTGTCTGTAGATGATCTTCATGGGTCTGCCCATGGAGAAGATGTTCTGTAGGAGACTGTCCACGAAATTCAGCTCGTTGAGCACATCACTTTGGCACTGCTCGCTAAGAAACAAAAATTTTCACTTGAACGGTGTGTCTGTAGATGATCTTCATGGGTCTGCCCATGGAGAAGATGTTCTGTAGGAGACTGTCCACGAAGGTCAGCTCGTTGAGCACATCACTTTGGCACTGCTCGCTAAGAAACAAAAATTTTCACTTGAACCGGTGTGTCTGTAGATGATCATGTTCATGGGTCTGCCCATGGAGGAGATGTTCTGTAGGAGACTGTCCACGAAGTTCAGCTCGTTGAGCACATCACTTTGGCACTGTTCGCTGAGAAACAAAAATTTTCACTTGAACCGGTGTGTCTGTAGATGATCTTCATGGGTCTGCCCATGGGGAAGATGTCATGGAGAAGATGTTCTGTAGGAGACTGTCCACGAAATTCAGCTCGTTGAGCACATCACTTTGGCACTGCTCGCTAAGAAACAAAAATTTTCACTTGAACGGTGTGTCTGTAGATGATCTTCATGGGTCTGCCCATGAAGAAGATGTTCTGTAGGAGACCACTAAAGAAGCTCAAGGAGTTCACCTATGCTAGTAGCACATCACCTTGGTATGGGTCCCAGGGAAAGCGTCCTTTGCGGAGTGCGTCCTATCATTGAGCGTGGGCCGTGGTCCGCACACCGGGCGGACGGACGGACAAACAAACAAACAAACAAACATCTCTTGGTTTCGCTTATATATAGTAAGGATAGTAAGGATATTGCAGGGCGTTGCCTAGAGGGAAGATCACCTTAAGTTTGCGGTGGCCCATCTCACCGACGTCTTACCATCCACAAAATTGCAGAAAAAAAATCTACCACAAATATGCTAAGTGGGGTACAGTGAGAAGAGGCCTCACTTTCACAGTCGGGCGGTCGGTACAAACGAAACTTTCTGCCCGTCCTGAGTAAATTATGTAGTTCCAGACTTGTCTGAGAAGGTGAAGATACCCGCTTAAATAGCGGCTACTCTACGAATCATGGAATAGGTCAAAATTTCATGGATGGTCACCAGCGGGGCGTTGATCAGCCCCCTAAGGACGCGCGTTTACATTTGTGTTCCATTTAAATCGTAGAGGCATAATGAATTCGTATTTGTCTTATGCAAGGACATGGAGTAGGGCCAGCCTCTATACCGATTCAATGCGGTACATTCACAGACAAGTCTAGTAAGTATACTCGAGTCCGGAGTGATGGAAGGTTTGGATAGTTGGGGATCGATTGCTGGTGTGTGCGGGTGCCTGTGACGCCAATTCTTACCAGAGCACCACGCGTGCGTTTCTTTACCTTTACCTTTTACTACAAAAAGACGGCACTATTCCAAATTTCGCACTCCAGAGGTCGAAAAATTTTTTTCGCTAAAACTTTGCGTAGGGGGGTTCGGAGTCCTGAACACGATGGTGCAATCCGTTTTTCGATTGGCCGCCGGGTGCTGTAGTTACAGGTAGGTCCCGACAGGTGAAGTGGGCGGAGCCTAAGCTTAAGCCTAAGCCCTATGCAAAGTTTCAGCAAAATCGGTGACACTGACTCCGCCCACTTTACATGTCAGGACCTACCTGTAACTACTGTATCCGGCGGCCAATCGAAAAACGGATTGCACCATCGTGTTCAGGACCCCGAAAAACCCCCGTATGCAAAGTTTCAGCGAAAATTTTTTCGTTACATTTACAAAAGAGACTCAGAAAACTATGTGCTTTAACAGAGTCAACTCCTGTCGAAGAGAGAGCTTACTTGGCCTTTACATGAGGAAATGAGGAATTTGGTCCCTAAACTTTTTCAAATCTTGTTCTTCGATCTTTTCTCACAGACTATTTTTGCAGGAAACAATGCTTATGGTGTAACATTGAGGAATGGCACGAAACAGATTGCCGCTTTTTCAACGGCGATTCTACCCATCTATTTGGTCAGCAGCTACGAGAATACCGACGTAATCTACCGATGGCTACTAGCTGCGCGAGAATCGTTCGCCGATGAACGATTTGCCATTTTCAAGGTGAGCGATGGAGCGATGCGTCCAAAAAGTTGCAATCGAGTGACTTATTATTGACCTTTCTTGATGACGGTAATTTGTTCCGCTGGTCTCCGTGTTTCAATAGCAGTGGAATGATCTGATCATGAGAGCACGGTTCACTAAGACCGCGCTATGAATATCGAAAAAGCACTGAATCAAAGACAGCTAAATGCCCCAGAGGTCGAGATGTTTGAGCAGCTCAATTTTCATAAGTTCATCTATCTGGCTCTGAATTTTGAGCTCTGTGACATATGCTGGACTCGTAGCAGCATTACGTTAGAGAAATTTTCCATGAAATACAACTACGTCCCTTGACGACTCACGGAAGCAACTGTGAATCGTCATTCATGGCCTGACACTTTGATTGCATGGTGGTGGGCTGTTTAGTTTGCCAATTACGCGGCGGATTATGGTGCTGTTCCATCGTTCGCATCGGCAGTCGCACCAATTTTCCTTGTAGCAATCGTCTTGCACCTGGTGGTGGTCAAACACCCAGAAAAAGGGAAACGAAGGAGAGAGCAGTTTTTCTCATGTTAGCGCGTTCAGTTGCTCATCACAGAAATATAAGAATAGAAATAGAAATACCTAAGGGAATTAGATAAACATTTCTCACTGCATTTGATATTTCGAATGGAGAAATCGATTTTCGATCTCTAAAAGGGCTCAGTACCGAACAGATGTTTCAAGAAAGCTTTATGAACTATTCGTAATTGAATTGTTTCACTGTGGTCCTCGTTTTCTTGGCTTTTTCATTGTTTGTCTGCTAGATGACAGCTGACCTTAAAAACAGCGCATTTGAGCTTGAGGGGGGTCAATCCACTTCCAATCTCCAAATTATCATGTAATGCATCATATAGGCCGCGTTCACAGAGAGTAAATCCTGTAAAATGTCTGGGAACATGTTCGCGTTTGACAATTGAAGATTGGCTAGTGAAAACATGGAAAAACAAGTGTAACCATGGCTCAAATTTGCGAATAATGAACCCGAAATACACCCCGAATGGCACGCAAACCGTATTTCATCAAAGCGCGGGGCACAAAATGGTATTGAAACGGAAATTTCAAGAAAAAAATGAGGAACCTCCATATTTGTCAAGCGTTAAAGTTACACCTGTTCGCATTGGTAGAAGCGATCTCCTGCAGAGTACAGTCACTGGGAAATTCTTGAAGCGAGTTAATGGCAGGTCGGTTATAAATTCTGAACATTTCCACACTTCGTGAATGCCATAAATTGTTGTAATGTGAATGAGACTGTGATCGCACACTGTTTTTATGGTAATGTGCTTCGGACGCCACGAAAAAAAACTGAAGGTTGCAATCCTATGTAATGGTTCATTTTTCACAACGTATCGTGTATTAGCGCTTTATCCGTTCAAAATGTCTAGCAAAACCATCTGGCTGAGTATGTATAGTAACTTTGTGAATACAGGGTGGCGAATAAATACGTGCGCGTGAAAGTCGGTTCGATTTTGGCAATTGTATGAAACATTTGAGCGTACTTTTTCTACTCAAAATATCCACGTGACCCTTCTTAATCGTTCTGTATGGGTGAGATTTGTTCTTCAAACTGTAGCGAGGAACTATTGAAACTATAACGCAATTGCGCAGGAAGCTCACAGCGGCGTGGTGGGCTCGCTGATTATTTCGAAGCTCAGAGTTCCTCAAAGAAACGCGTGGAAGACTGACAAGCTGTGAATGTTGGGAGAACATACTCCACCCAATCCACGGAGGTAACAGAAGCGGACGGTGAACACACTACTGGGGCATGGGATTATTAAAAGGAGGACGGACCGACATGATGATGTTAGCTGGAATAAGATGTCCAAGCAGCTCCACTTTTTTGCAGATTGGTTCAATTTATAACTGAAGAAGAGGTTGGGCTCTGTGGTTATCATATCTAGAAGGTACAAGTCCTCACCTATCAAGAGGAGAAAAATCGGAATAAAAAATGTAAGAAATTGCAGCATTCTGCCTGGGTGCGCCGCAGCAAGGGCGTCCTTTTGCTTTAGGTTAAAATTTTACCGATGAGGTGCCTAGAAATTTTCACAATCGACACCATCTCACAAGCCCAACCCTCACGTGCAATTAAAATCAAAGAACTGCTGCAAAAAGTGTGTTTCCTGAATTCTTGATGTTTTAGAACACTTTCAGTGCTCTAGGCAGCACTGTTTTGATTTTATAGATAAAAAAGATATTAAATCATGCTAAGCTCTGTCAGTATCGCATTCACAGGAAAGCCACAGTGCTCGAAAAACAGAAACGTGCCAAATAGTTCCCTCAACGAAGTTGCGCTTTGCTTCATGGAGCAAAAATAAAAATGCGCTTCTTTTGACCGAAATCAGCTCTTCTCCGACGAAAGGTTTGTGGCCTTCTAATAGCCCGATCTTAAATCCGTTTCAGCTCGCCGTCGAATATGTTTTGGAGGAGTATCTTAGGAGTCTACAACAGGAAATTTGTCAAATTTCAACGAGCCTTTTCCGGAATATCAAAGCTCATGGCAGCTACTTTGAAAACTTTCCTTAATTGTTGAATGTTATGTCTTACTCCTATATATAATCTTATTTGTTTTGATATTCGTTGGCAAAAAAGAAAGTTATAACACTTTTCGTGGCGCACGTATTTATTCGCCACCCTGTATAGCAGACTGTAATGTGTGGTATATGATATTGAGGTGGAACGTGTGTAATCATTAATACTTGATAGCGAAATTCCTTTCCGAGGGGTTTCGAATTAACAGCTGTGGATAGGTAGGCATCCGCTGTGCAATTAAGGTTCATTCACGCCGGTGAACTATTGTCAATTAGGATTCCAGCTTTCATTTCTTACACCTACCGCAGTCACATAGCTGTCGTTTACATCTCAAATCCGAAGAAGAGGTTTGATCCGATTGCAGTGCGAAGTAACCGGTGACTCGATGATTTCCGCCGAAGTTCGCCGAATGGGATTCGAAACCGCCCCGATGATGTGCCTTTCGGTCACAGCTATGATCATATTCGTCGTTCTTTCGTCATTCCGGTTAGTTTTAGCGGTACAATGCTTCACAACTTCCTCCATTTTCCTTCCTTTCTCGTCCCCGACTAACTGCTTCCATTCACATTGTTTCGACTGCTTAACTGCAATCGATTAAGACTCCTTGACCACACTCTTTACGTGGCTAGTTTTGTAATTCATAAAAAAGGAAGAGATGATGCGCGTTTCACCTTTAATCAACTTTATTAAAGCTCTAGCAGAAATATAAACACCGCAACGAAGATAATTAAAAGCACAACTCATTAGTCGAAAACACTGCAAACTTTAGTGTTTGCAGGATGTGGGGGGAATGACGCAGGCCGTTGATGCAAAGACTGATTACCTTCCGTCGTTCATGAGCAATTCTCAGACAGATATGTAGAGCAGGGCATGAAATAAACAAATCAAATTTCAGGCAGTCATGAGTAGTACAGAGAATACGTGATCTATGAGAGCACCATACATAAAGGGGCACCTCATCACAAGAGGTGGCGTTCGATCAACCCGTAGTAACATGTAACACGATGTAGATCGACTATCAATCGGTCATCACCTATTGGATTCTCTGGAGCTCTCGCAGCTCGAGTCACTGTTGCAAAAACTCGATTAATTCATGATTTATCCACTGTCTACTTCCTAAATTATGAAGAGTACTGAAAGCAAACATATGTATAAGGATGCTGTAAAAGTACCTGTTCTTCAGACGAAATCCTGCAAGAGCGAAGCCATGGGAATCTTTTGTGGGCTGTCTGATTCCGCTCCTGGCACTACTCTCCACAACAGGACTGCTGTGCATGCTAGGCTGGAAGTTTCAGGTGTGGTCTAACGAATTCAGGGCTGTTTTGTCTAGTTAATCTACCAAAAGGAACTTTAGTCGATCATCGTCGCCGCGTTCTTCTTGGTGCTTTCTGTGGGCGTTGACGACGTCTTTATCATTCTTCGAGCTTGGGATCGAACGAGTGTCGACGACGAAGTGCCGGAACGGATGGCTCAAGCACTCGAAGAATCCGGTCCCAGCATATTAATCAGGTGGGCGAAGTTCCTACCTTTTCTGCCTCCCTTCCGTTTCCCTCGGCTTCAGTCCACAGATGTTGGATATGATGAACCAATATATGACTAAACTCTCAATAAAAAATAAAATGTAAGCAAGTGAATAAACATGCTTCCCAAACAGAACTGCAAATCATACACATCAAATGCTGGTCCATGCATGTACATATGCATGCATGTAACTGCTAATATATTAGGTTGTTAACTAATTATTTGCCGTTTTTTTCAAGCTTCTGTTGTGCGCCCAGTAGATAAGCTTCCGAAATCGTCCAGATAGCATTCGATAGAGAATTATTTGCTCTTTCAAAAGATGTGTCTGCTATTTACGAAACCTCGAAATGCTGATAACTTTTTGACCATTGAAGCTGAAATCAAAAATGGGAAAAATTGACCCCACCGACAGTGAATTTTCCCTGCTTAGTTTCGCAACTTCCTGCAAAACTGTATATACCATCTGAAAGTAGACGAATTTTCCTATAAAATGGTGTACAGCTTATTTTGGTTTTCCTTGGTTTTTGTTTACTTACAAAGCGTCAAAGTGGGGTATCTCAAAGAAAACAATAATTTTTGGATGCTTGTGCTGCCTTCCTGCCGAACGTTTTCCATCAGCTCTAAACTCGACACGAGAGAGCATTTGTTGCTCTATCTGATAATATGTTTATTTTTCCATGTCAGCCGTTTTTTAGAACTTTTATCATGAAAGCGTTTTCAAAATTCCTCGACGTGTAAAACTTTTCGTTGGAAACCTTTTGCAGAATTTCAGGTACCATTCGAAAGACGAAGATGTGGGCTATAAGGAAATGCATCACAGTTTTTCATTCGCACCAGGTTTTGTTCTCTTTTAGGTCGACAAAGTGGAGGTTCGACGGCTCGCGTGACCGCGCTGAGCGGCCACCGCGACGGCCGCACCGCCGCGCAATCACTGAGGGGGTGCGCGTGCGGCCGTCGCGTTGGCCGCACAGCGCGGCCACGAGAGCCGTCGAACCTCCACTTTGTCGACCTAAAAGAGAACAAAACCTGGTGCGAATGAAAAACTGTGATGCATTTCCTTATAGCCCACATCTTCCTCTTTCGAATGGTACCTGAAATTCTGCAAAAGGTTTCCAACGAAAAGTTTTACACGTCGAGGAATTTTGAAAACGCTTTCATGATAAAAGTTCTAAAAAACGGCTAACATGGAGAAAAAAACATATTATCAGATAGAGCAACAAATTCTCTCTTGTGACTTGTTTGGAGCTGATGGGAAACGTTCGGCAGGAAGGCAGCACAAGCATCCAAAAATTATTGTTTTCTTTGAGATACCCCACTTTGACGCTTTGTAAGTAAACAAAAACCAAGGAAAACCAAAATAAACTGTACACCATTCTATAGAAAAATTCGTCTACTTTCAGACGGTACATACAGTTTTGCAGGAAGTTGCGAAACTAAGCAGGGAAAATTCACTGTCGGTGGGGTCAATTTTTCTCATTTTTGATTTCAACTTCAATGGTCAAATAGTGATCAACATTTCAAGGTTTCGTAAATAGCAGATATGTGGCGTGAAAGAACAAATTATTCTCTATCGAATGCTATCTGGACGATTTCGGAAACTTATCTACTGGGCGCACAACAGAAGCTTGAAAAAAACGGCAAATAATTAGTTAACAATCTAATAGCAATACATCTTCTGTTACCGTTAAGCTCCTTCCTTAAAAGTTCTTGAATTCAATATTTGATGCTCCGCAATCATGCGAATACTATCGACAGGCTTCTTTGGAGTTTTGAATGGATCACAACTGAATCAGTATAATCTCCCATATTCTAAGGATTTTATGTGAAACTGGTGCACATGGAAGCTATTTTGTTGTTTGTTTGGCAAACCCCTCAACTCTAGTTTTCAACTTTCTCGTTCGAACTCTTTGGTTTTTGTTATTTCATTCAATACGATAACGACTATTACATCTTTGAATGGGCATAGAACAAATGAAGAAATGGATAGGTAATGCTGAGGTGAATAATGCAGGTAATTATTTCAGTTCCATCACCAATGCGATGGCCTTCCTCATCGGAATGACTTCGGAAACGCCCGCGGTGCGTTCGTTCTCGTTGTACTCAGCGGTCGCCATCAGCATCTGTTTCTTCTATCAGCTCATCATGTTCACCGCCGTACTAGCTGCCAGCGGCTATCGTGAGAGTCGTGGACGGCAGAGTGTGCTGTGCTGGAGGAAAGCAAACCCCAAAGTAAGACTATCATTCGTTTACACTTTCTTGAAATCCATACCACTTTTCCGGCATTTCTGTTCCCTTCCTTTGTTGCAAACGACCCAATCCAGCATTGAAGTTAGGCCTCGTGTTACCAATCAGCCAAGGTGGCGATACATACATTCAAACTAGCTCAGGTGTAAATCAGGCGGTAGTTGTGAATTATGTGAGCAATTCATTAGTTCCAAAAGCAGGGAACAAAATGAAGACCTTCTCTCCACACGGAACTGATAAACCGTTTCATTCGGCCAACGTTTTTCCGCATTGTTATCTTCGCTAAAACCTCAGTGCCGACCACCAGTTACCGTCTTGCTCTGTGCAGAAGTCACCGAGTGGATGTGAGGCGGCAAATCCGAAACGTTGGCCGAATGAAACATTTCTAAGAGCTGCTAAACAAACCTAAATACTGTAAAGAACATCGACCATTGCAGTTCACGGAACCTCATAAAATAGAGATTTTCGCTTTCAGGCCAGATGTGTCATCGTTGAATGGATCTCAAAGGTGCAAGCCGTCGCAATACATCACTATTCGAGAATTGTAGCAACGTGGCCGACGAGGTTAGTATTGCATTCCTTTTAGCTTTTTGAATACCTCGCAGCAGGATCAGAAATTCTGAGGGTTACTGTAGAGGGACGGTGTCGTACAGTGAGGATAGAGTCGGTAGTGTGAAGGGGATGAGGTGGTGTGGAAGGTTGGTATGCACACTCCAGTGCTGCTGAGACCGCCCGCTTCAATCTCAGCTGAAGTTCTCCCCACCGCTCTTTCGACAGTGATAGCAAAAAATTTCGGCAAGCAGTCGATTATGGCAGCACTGTCGCAAATGTGAACGACCTAACATTGTCGGGGGCATAGCTTCCGAGGAAAGAAGTACTGCTAGGCTATCTTAATGCATGGCTACATGCATTAAGATGTCGACTTTGTATGAGCTCTACAGCGGGTGGTTTGCCCTGTACTTCTTGACTTTTCATGTTTAATGGTTTAAAGTTTCGTTTTTTCTTTCCAGTGTACTGAGATTAACAGCAGTCAGTTTTAATGAGCTGTTTCTTGTTGGCTCGTACATTGTATCGTCATTTCAGAATTCTGCTGGTGGTGCTACTGTGCGCGTACTACTACGCTTGTGTTGTGGGTATAATGAAGTTGCGAACAGTGATCACCATCGAGAAGCTGTCACTGCCCGACTCCTATCTTCATTCGTTCCAGTCACAATTTGAGGAGTCACTCAAGAACATGCAGCCTATCAGCGTCTTTGTGCTGAATCCAGGAGACCTACGTGATCCGCAACGGCTAGCGAGTAAGTTCCTGCCTATCGAGTAGGCCTTAGACGTTGAATTACTAAGAAAAGGACACTCGTGGAGATTTTCAAAAAACAGCTCAATTTGTGTTCACACTCTATTACGGCGGTGACGAAAGTATAGGCAGTGGACGGGTTGATGGATTTCCGCAACAGCAGTGCTCTTTGCAGCAGTGATGAACGGTAATTTTCCCGTTGGGACCGCGAAAGGCTCTTCTATCGTGAACAGACGTCCGGTCTCGTGTCTATCATAAGGCCCATGGTATACTCCGGCAATGGGCCCGTTGTAGCGGAGCTGAAAATGCAAGGCTCCCCTCTATGCAGCACTGCAGCTGGGTTTGTTGTATGCTGCTGTGTGCGGCGACTGGGCTAATTTACCGCGAGGGGATGGTACAGATCCTCTCAGGACAGTACTGTGGCATTCGTCGCAGCGCAGTGCGCTACGACGAGCCAGCGCAGCTGCTATGGTTGGACAGCACTGCTCCGGGTCCCGAACGCAGCAGCATGCAAAAAACCCAGCTGCAGCTGCATAGAGGCGAGCCGTGCATTTTTACCTCCGCTGCGATGGGCCCGTTGCCGGAGTATACCATGGGCCGTAGATGTAATCACAAACTCCGCGTCACCTTTCAGCAGCAGCTTGGAATGATCATTACCTACTGTAACAGCGGAGGTGTCGGGATACCTCAGCAAGAGAATTCCCTGAATTCCTGCTAGTAAATCGCAGCAGTACGCGTCCTTATCCATCACCATTACTGTGTTACTGCCACAGTAGTTTGGAGGGGCTTTAGCTATCAGTGCTCTATTCAAGACATTCGAAACTAGACGTCTTTAATAGGCGCTGTCACCTCAGTTAACATCACATCACTGCTTATCAAATAAAACGAGCTGAGAATTATTCCGAACAATTGTCTCAATACAGAGTATCGTCGAATTTATTTGGTGACAAATGACAACAATTAGTAGACAGAACAGATATCACGATCGTATAATATCGTATATCAAGGGTTATAATGTGATGACAATAACTTCCTGAAAGAAAAAAAATCATCAGGTGGCAGCTATTGGAATAAAAAAGCATGAAACCTTCTCCGACCGTATTAACGTTATGCCTGTTACGGGATAGATGATGCAAGGTGAAGAGATCATAAAATCATGAACCCCCCACAGGTTCCTGGAGAGAGGCGGATAATGAGGAAGCAGTCATTCACACGAAAGCAAAGTTCGGTTTTTTTCGCAGCATAAGAACGGGCACTCTTTTTCATTTTATTCCAATGGAAAAGTGAAAGCAAAAATTGTTGGCGTGAAAGATCTATTCGAGCATCAGACTGTAGATTAACAGTCTCCAAGCCCTCACGCCTTTGAAACTCTTCGGCATCGATGGTACTGTTTTGAATACTTTCTTCTTCTGCCTGACGTATTCAGACCTCTGCCGACCACGAGAAGATTGATAGGCTAGACCGCAAGTTCGTGAGGCAGAGGAAAAGAATATTGAAGCCACTGAGCCATTATTAGATTGGAGGAAATAGACAAAGGTCTCACATTAAGGGAATAAGAAACCCAAATCTTATCAAACATGCACTGCGTATGCGCACCCTTCAGAGTAAGCAAATGTGAAATTCTTCTTTTCAGCAATTAAACAAATAGTCCGCGATTTTGAAAGCGCAACTTATAGCTACGGCCCGGAGAGCACATTCTTCTGGATCCAGGCGTACGAGGAGTTCTTGAATGTGAGTTCAGACTTACCTGTCCTCTTCTAGTCACGAAAAACGACCACTATTTTGCCTCTGATTCCTGCAAACATTGTCATTTCTGCGCGAAACAGTCTCTGACACTGTTCAGTCTTCATATTGCACCTATTGTTTCTAAAAATGGTATTACTTGCAGTTCTACGGAGAAACAGAGGAGTTCACCTACGCAGAAATGCCAACATTTTTCAAATCAGCAACATATTTCTATCTCACAACCTTCGTCAAGTACAATGAAACGGCATGCCTAGAGAACGATCCGAGCTGTATCACGTCCTTCTTCTTTATGACGAACTTCCATAATGTGAGTGCTTAGCTTTTGTCTATTATTAATTATCATGTATAGAGTTAGTGTCAAAACGAGAAGCCGAATGTAGACTCCGGAACAGTCTCTTCTTGGATGGAAATGTGAAGTGGTTAGAGCAGAATATCTCTCCAAAATGTGCCAGTGGAATCGCTTCCTAGTCAGAAATGCTCTCCTCTTATTTCAAATGCCGACTGTTGAAGAAAGAAGATTGGATGTTAACCTTTACATATATGGAAGTCGTGTTTTCCTGCTACACCTGCAGCCACATTTAACCTTTTGGCTACTTCCTTGTTTTCGATTAAGGGTGCGGAATGCAGTAAGAGTCACTTCCACATAAGCGATCAAGCGATCGATCATCGCCCAGACTAACGAAACCTTCCAACCGTGTGGGATCGATTAAATTCATTCCTGTTAATCCCTGCAGGACACTAAACTACCTTTATTCTAGTGGAGAATATGCTCAAAATAGAAGAAAACTGGGAGTGTACTTGTTGGAACGTACTGACCTCTGTATTTTGATCTCTCTCTTTCCTTGATTAGGATTGCTTTCAGCACATCAAGTATCACGAGCTGATACCCGCACTGAGAGACTGGCGTCGAATCGCTGCTAAATATCCGGACTATCAAGTATACGCCTATTCGGAACACTCGCCTTTCATCGACCAGGTGCTCTGTTTACGTTTTTGTGAAAAAATTCCAGAAGTATGTCATTTTTTCACTCTTGTCTTCTGGAAAGCCGTGAAGATCCGACGCTTTGTAATGGCCTAGTTCAGACGTTGGACACTTGCGCAGTTTTTGACAGTTTCAAAATACTTTTTGCATTAAACAACTTCAACCGTGAAGAAGATTGGCCATATTATGAGGGCCGTCTGGCAGCGGAATTCCAAAGGCTATTTTGGGCTAGGCGCAAGAGAGCAAGCAATTTTTCGAATATCGACCTGTTCTCCATCAAAAGTTTACCGTTCATCGTTAATTGAACGCTTTTTTCTTAGGAGTAGGTGGTGAATAATTTTTATTCCGAATTGAACATTGTGTGAGGGTTCCTGACTGAGTTTGCGGTAGGTGACAGTCAGTTGCTGTACCGGATCTTAAAACAGATGTGGAATAAAAAATAGCGGAGGAAGGTGATGTCTTCAAGTTCAAAGGAGTAGCCACAAACCATCCTACAGCTCTTCACATCTGACGTGCTTCCTTCCAGACACAAGCGATTGACTCAACCGTCTGGAGCTCGATGGGTGCTGCGCTGCTGTGCACTGCCGTCGCCTGTTTCATCTTCATCCCAAAGTTGGCGTGTATTGTGACCGCTTGTTTCTCGGTGCTATCCATCACGATCGGAATTCTTGGGCTACTGAGTTTGTGGGGTGAGATCTATACCGACACTTCGCGCTTAAACCATTAGCTAAGGCCTTCTTCACGATCATCGTACAGTACCGGACGTGCCGTTTTGTCAAAAAGTGATTCGCGGCACCTATTGGCGCCCAAAATAGCCGTTTTCAAATAACTTCCTTAGAACTGGTTTATTTAGGAAAATGAGCCCATCATCGTGTTCAGCAGCTCGCGCTCTATCGAATGACATATAAATCTTGGCCAAATATATCGAAATTAACCGAATACAGCGATGCGTCGCGAAGCGGCGCTGCACTGCCGCGGACGAGTTGTCCGTTGAACAGTATTCGACGTTATCTCCAGTATTAGCCGTTGGTTTTTCGATGAAATGAGGAAATTTGGATGAAAATAGGGAGAGACGGTGGCACTGGACCATATACCTATATCCCCATCAGCTGTAAGCAGGTAAATGACTGAAAATGGTGGGGATAAGGGCAGATTAGATTAGATTTAAAATTTCTGTTTTGTATTTTCAATAACTCCCTTGAAACGTTGTTTTTTGAAAAAGTAACTACATATTCGTGCGCAGCGATCCAAGCTCTATCGTTTGATACAAGACTTGCCCTATTTTGCCGGAACTCCTGGAAAAGTTTTTCCCGCCGGTCCCTGCCGACCCCTCAATTCGTCAATAATCAATACGTCGATGCACGACCCCTCGTCCCATCCCTTGTCAGACCCCTCGACGAGCTCTTCGACCCCATGACGGGTGTGACACTTCTGCTCGGCTTTACTGCAGAAGGAAACTTTTTTGGCAGAATTAGATGAACACGATTTTCGGCACTCAGTTCCATGCACTGTTCAATTAAGGTAATGGCAGGTAGGTGCAGCCAGGTAAGATGACCAGATACATTATCACCAATTTTTCTGGAATGTCGATTCATTGGGTTTTTGGACGTGCTGAACACGGATTTCGCACTCTTTTCATGTGTTTTCGTCAGCCAAGGTAATTACAGGTGGCTGGAGGTAGGTGAGGTGGGCGGAGTCATCGTCACCGAGGGCCCTGAAAGCTCAACTAAGGGGGTTTTTTGACGTGCTGAACACAGATTTCGCACTTTTTTCACGTGTTTTCGTCAGCCAAGGTAGTTACAGGTGGCTGGAGGTAGGTGAGGTGGGCGGAGTCATCGTCACCGAGGACCCTGAAATCTCGTCTAACGGGACGACCATATATTCACTCTTGCGACGTTCTCTCGCTCCAACTGATTGTTCGTCATTTTCAGCAATCCCTGGAACAGGCCTGATTTAGGGGCCTGCTACAGTTCGGCCGATATCATATCTGTTGATGATTCTCATCGCCGCAGCCAATGGCGTTTTGCGATGAGATGTGCATTGTCTTGTCGAGGGCTGCTCCTATCCGATAACTGATTTCACTCACCTGCCGACACTCACCAGTAGATAATTGACGCAGCCGCATCGGCAGAACTGTAGCAGGACCAGGGTTAAGCGTGGGGTGCGATATTCGCAGGGAGAGTTGTGCCAGACTGCTGGGGCTGAGGGGGGGGGGGGTCGTCGTACCAGCTCGTAGGTCGGACGAGGGGGGTCGTACCTTTTCGGCCAAAATCGCACCCCATGCTTGACCCTGAGCAGGCCCCTAAATCAGGCCTGTTCCAGGGATTGCTGAAAATGACGAACGATCAGTTGGAGCGAGAGAACGTCTCAAGAGTGAATATATGGTCGTCCCGTTAGACGAGATTTCAGGGTCCTCGGTGACGATGACTGCACCCACCTCACCTACCTACAGCCACCTGTGATTATCTTGGCTGATGAAAACACGTGAAAAGAGTGCGAAACCTGTGTTCAGCACGTCAAAAAAACCCTTAGACGGGATTTCAGGGTCCTCGGTGACGATGACTCCGCCCACCCCACCTACCTCCAGCCACCTGTAATTACCTTGGCTGACGAAAACACATGAAAAGAGTGCGAAATCCGTGTTCAGCACGTCCAAAAACCCAATGAATCGACATTCCAGAAAAATTGGTGATAATGTATCTGGTCATCTTACCTGGCTGCACCTACCTGCCATTACCTTAATTGAACAGTGCATGGAACTGAGTGCCGAAAATCGTGTTCATCTAATTCTGCCAAAAAAGTTTCCTTCTGCAGTAAAGCCGAGCAGAAGTGTCACACCTGTCATGGGGTCGAAGAGCTCGTCGAGGGGTCTGACAAGGGATGGGACGAGGGGTCGTGCATCGACGTATTGATTATTGACGAATTGAGGGGTCGGCAGGGACCGGCGGGAAAAACTTTTCCAGGAGTTCTGGCAAAATAGGGCAAGTCCTGTATCAAACGATAGAGCTTGGATCGCTGCGCACGAATATGTAATTGCTTTTTCAAAAAACAACGTTTCAAGGGAGTTATTGAAAATACAAAACAAAAATTTTAAATCTAATCTAATCTGCCCTTATCCCCAACCATTTTCACTCATTTACCTGCTTACAGCTAACGTGGATATAGGTGTATGGTCCAGTGCCACCGTCTCTCCCTATTTTCATCCAAATTTCCTCATTTCATCGAAAAACCAACGGCTAATACTGGAGATAACGTCGAATACTGTTCAACGGACAACTCGTCCGCGGCAGTGCGGCGCCGCTTCGCGACGCATCGCTGTATTCGGTTAATTTCGATATATCCGGCCAAGATTTATATGTCATTCGATAGAGCTCGAGCTGCTGAACACGATGATAGGCTCATTTTCCTAAATAAACCAGTTCTAAGGAAGTTATTTGAAAACGGCTATTTTGGGCGCCAATAGGCGCCGCGAATCACTTTTTGACAAAACGGCACGTCCGGTACTGTACCTATCATATTTCTCACGCTCTGGAATTTCAAATAGTAGTTAGTGAAAAGACTGAGTTAGTGGGACTTGATACTTGATACTCGGCAACAAATTCAGGAGCAGTTGCTCGTTACTGACAATGTCAGTAACCAGATTTGCAGTTGTAAAACCTATCTGATCTGAAACGGCTCTGATGTTCCTACATTATAAACCGATACATTTTTAGGCGTAGATCTCGACCCTCTCTCAATGGCCGCCTTGCTAATGGCTGTTGGATTCTCGGTGGATTTCACAAGCCATATCGCCTACCACTACTACAAGTCGAAGCAAAGGGTGTGTACATTGCATAGCATCATTTTTAAGCTTCACTAATATCATTGTGGCACTTTCAGGACCCCGTTCTTCGTTTGGAAGAAACGTTGACATGCATTGGATGGCCCCTGATTCAGGTGAGTGCGAAAAGACCGAGTAAAGTCTTCAAGTTCACTTGTCCTCTTTTATGCTGGTGTGCCGAAGAAGTCTAGTAGGTGAACTAAACATTCACTTGTTTACATGTCGAACGAGAGCAACGAGTGTTTCTTTGTGCAAAACGGCTCTGCAACACTGAATGCATTCCGAAGAATTCTCCAAGCTCTCTCTTCTTGAAACCTCGACACGGTGGTAGTGTTGTCGTATGCCGCTGCGGCAAACGAGTTTAGTAAGGTGGATCAAATTCATTTGGCCTAACGTTTTGAGGTGTCCGTCGTCGTCAGTGGCCTAAAAAGTGACTCGAAACTTTTCATCCTAGGTCGGACAGACTAAGAAGAGGAAGAGCATGACTGCGCTCGGACACCCACCTGTGCTTTGTACCATGAATTCAGATTGATTTGCTTATCCGCCTTGTAGAAACCTTTTGCTTTTAGTTATCTAACCGTTTTATTTTTATTGTTTGGTTGTTGTTCAACTAATCCTTTTTGCATGTGGCATGGTCTGTTAGCTACCAACCACTGCACTATAATTCGCGCGCCCTTTTATGGCGCAGTAAATAAATAAATAAATAAATAAATAAATATGACGCTTGCAACAACAGGTGCATTGGGAAGACTGGTCGCGTGCTGCTGCGTAAGCGAATGAATTTCGAACCACCTTAAGGTTTCCGGAAACGGCGAAAGGGTAGTGTTAGGCGGCACAAAGTTTGACCATACTTCTCACCTCGCTTGGTACTGCGTCATAGAAGTTGTTCATAATAAGGGGTTCTGGAAAAAAATACCGTAGGTGACGGCGTGAAGCGTTGCGAAGATTTGATCTGAATGCTCATGCTCATTTCAGGTCGGGATGTCAACGATCATTGCCATTTCGCCATTGGTACTAAAACCCTCGTATTTGGTGTTGGTCTTTTCGAAGACGATCGCGGTGGTCTGTTCTCTGGGAATGATACATGGACTTCTGATAATGCCAGCTATACTTACCGCAATCAGCGAACTCAGTGTGGCCTGTAAGTTCTGTGTGATTTTTATTGAGAGCGACGCGTATCGAGACATCAATCGCATAGAAAGTGTGGTAGAAGAGCCATCTGAGAGTTCATTCTGGGCAGGATAGAAAACTCAGTAGACTGCGCAAAAAAACAGGGTTCTGATGTATATCACATGGTCTAGCACACTTCAAAATAACTACAACACGTGCTAGTATCGCCGTGTAAGTCGTAACTGTGTGGTTTGTGCTGCTATTTGCCAAATCGAATCAGTAACTTCGATATTTCGTTGAATGTACTTGACTATAGCATCGCGGTTGCCAAAAAGCTAACTGCAGAGGTAGCGCAATACATTGTAGACTAGCACTTGTATTTTCTGGAGGTTGTGGCACTCTTCTTATGTAAAATGCTGCTTTTATTTAGAAAACCAAGTTTCAGCTGAACAAAACTGAGGTTAATGTTTTTAGCTAGAGCAACGAACGCCACCGAATCGAGCGGCATGTCAGAAAGTTCATCGAATCGAAGCTCCGTTTATCGTCACGAGAAGGAGGGAAAATTGGAAAAATTCAACAACTACCCATCAATCATAAGCAACATCAGCAGGGAGTTTTGGCCGAAAAAAGTAACTCCAACGGGATCTGCAGAAGTAGTCGACCAACGAGCTTACCGCCATAACATTGCGTTGAGGCAAGCATCTCCTGTCCCTGAGGGCACGTAAGGTGACGGGCCTCAACTCTCCGTACGAAGGTGGTCTGAAGACGCTTTAAGGAAAGTCATTGACTAGCTACGCCTTCAATTGATTGGTATCCCTCTACTATAATTGATTACTAAGGAGTGAGTTTTTTGGTACCATTAGGGTAAGGATTGGGAAGGAATTAGTTGCTACCTCAAAGGTAAAACGTCGGTCTTTCTCGGAAGAGGTCCAAACAGTTGCGTGGGAATTAACGTCCGGGAAAGTGATTGATCTATATTGTCTTAAGTTTCTCTAAACTAGGTTTATTCTTCCTCAAAAGGGCCTGGTCATTGCTGGGTACTCCATTATCTCGCGCCGTCCTAGCGAATGTAACCTTAAACCGCCAGTAACCCGCCCTTTCCTTTGTATACAGAGCGTTAGGCTCTGTTTTTTATCTGTGTGGGGGATGCTATACGAGTACGAGTATACGTAGACTAGCCCAATGATGTTTATGTAGCCGGCACTTTATTTGTAAGAAATGGTATCTGTAAGAGAATCAACGGAATATGCATGATACTGATGAAATGTCAGATGTATCTGTTGGTCTTTTAACGATCTCTTTTAGAAGGTTTTATGCTTAAATTTTTTGTGGTATTTATTCAATAAATTATGAAAGTGGTTGAGTTTCGCACAAATTTGGAGCAACGAGGTGGACGCTTTCACTTTATTTTCATTACATGAAAATACAAATTGAATTTTAGCAGTGTACGACATAACAACACGTTTATTGTTGCCGAATCGCTCCTCTCTAGCTTTATGGCGAATATCATGCATCAAAAGTATAATTCGAGAAACAATATCCGAACGCAGATGAGTCGACATGCATAGCAACAGTGCTATGATTTGGTGTACAAGGCCTGGTGTCCTTCAAGTTCAGATGGTTAATTTTTGCTGAAACTTTCTATCTGTGCTCGAACATAGATATATGTATTTCCCATCGCTCTGAGTTTTTTTTTTCATTTTTTAAGTGATTTCTGGGTCGTGCCTCCTATCTACAATAGAGTCAACTTGATGTTATAATCGCAGCGTCGTCTACTAATCAAGATGGCAGTTCAGTGAGTGAAATCAATTCAACCAACAAACGAAATTGCCAAAGAGAAACTAGAGGAAAACATTTTTGAACGAATTTTGGATATTCAAGACATTCGTAAAATATGAGGCTACATGTTTCCCATTTTTACGTTCCCGAGAGAACTAAGGAATGTGATTTGATTTGCAAGCCAAAGAAATACGTCAGTCGTTTATGTCAACAAGCTCCTCTGCGGTCTCGTATTTCTCCATTCTAGTCATACTCGTGAATCTTCGCACCATTTTTTCAATTTTCTTTGTTCTGGCCATGTTTTCGAAATCATTTTTGAAATTACAAGATACCAATACGTTTGCTGACATTGCCATATTCCTGCTATTTGGAGGATGTTCCAAGTGACTGTTGACGTGATTCTTTCACTTTAATCGTAGGCAACTGATGCTCCTTAGGCTTGGTAAGATAACGAACACTATAAAGATGACGTCGAACCTCCGGATTGAAGACCACCAAAATAAGGCTGAAAAAAATACAGCTGTTTGATTCATGAGAGAGAAGTACAGCAATCCATTCTTGTTTGTAAAAGAGCTGTAAGTACAGAAACATAAAATGAAGTATTATACATTTTAAGCAACTCTCGGTGGAAGTTCGGTTAACATCTCATAAGGGCTGTTGGAATTTGTGTAGTGTAACGACCGTTCTTTATTACGGAACATATTACGACACGTTACTAAAGCCAATACGCTATACTGATCATTTTCGTTCGCTTCTTTTATTCTTCGCATGGAAAACGGAATGGGTACGGCTTGCTCAAAAACCACCGTAAGAAGTAAATGAATTGTGAGGTCATCAGGCGGATCATATATTTATTAGCCTGACGTTTCGACCATTCTGTCGCCTCCTAAGATCTAAAAATGATCGGAAATTCTTGGCATTTAATTTGTTCGGCGAAGAGCCGAACTATTCCTATCAGCTCTGACAGACCTCCTCAATTTCCAAAGAAAAGACCGTATATGTACCTACGAAAGGAATTAATAATTCACCACTATGGTTGACAGTTGATTCAACTGAGTCACATCGGTCATTCCGAAGCCTACAGAACGGTGTGAATAATGAAAAGTCGTTGCTCGTTGAAAGAACTAATTACGGATTTTCATGGTTGGATTCCTTTGGGAAATAATCCGTGACCAGTTTCCTCGATGTGCTTGCCGTTGCAAACCTTGCATTCAATCTCATACACTACACCTCACTTCTCACAATCTTCGCTATTTCCATATAAAGAAACAACGCTGATTTCTCAAGCGCACTCAGTATCATAGTGCTTGTTTGCACCTTGATGTTGTCGTTTGAGACGTTAACAAGAACAACATCATCTTGAAGCTGAGCACGAACCAGGTATGTACAGCTGAGGAGAAAAAAGAAAATGAAGGGGATGCACAAAGGTACTCGGAGTTATGTAGAAGGGTAGTGGCCGCTGCACAGTGACCGACCTTCTGTGGAGTGTCTTCTGGAAATCGTTTCGGGAGTCTATTCTGGATTCTAATATCCCTGATTAATCACCCGTGCACATTGTTGTAGCTGTCGAAACACATTTCGTACAACAGCTCGTTTAACAGCAGTGAGCTGAGAAATCGAAGGTCAAGAGCTGGAAATTTTTTTGAAATTTAGTCCTCGGAAAGGACGAAACTTTAGGCCAACAAATGTATGATCCACTTACTAACATCGCTCAGCACAGAAGCATTCTACCATCACTTAGATGTTTTAAGAGAAGAGAGCCTGGTATTTCGATTTTTTAACCCACCCTCCAGCTGCATGCGCAAATCCCCATGCGAATGTGGTACAGAGGAATAGCAGGAAGTCGGTGGCTGCTGCAGGAGCAATCACGTGGAAGCATACCAGCATAGAAGCATAGACACAGAAGTTTAGAATGGCCTAGAAAATTGTTTGTCAAGAAAGATGAACACAACGGAAATAGCTAAAGAAACTTCTTGGAATAGAATGAAGCTGCCCATGCTCTTATATACTACTGTCTGCCACCGCCGTGAACAACAATGAATCTTCAATAAACACGTGAATGGAACGCTTAGATCATGTCTTCGCAGTCCTCGTTTGTCAGCCATTTATACATACCTCTATTCCAAGAAATTTTCTGGAATCTAATAGTCCTTTGCTAGCACACATGTCGTTGTCGAATAAAGTACATGTTCCCGGCACCATATATTTTGTTTTCGGTTTTGATTCCATCTTCAGAATACGTCTTCGCTGACGAATCACTGTCAACCCCTGAGCTTATTTTTGCAACATTACTTTAATCATTGCTTTAGAAGTATGCTGGAGCGGGATATGCGGAGCCATACTGCTACGATGTCTCAGGGATTCACATCAAGCAGACTTTAAGAGTATCCTTTGGGGTTTAAGTGCTTACGGGTTTGATACGCCACTCTTCTGCAACATCGTCCACAAATTTCTCAAGAAATTCTCGAACATTGTTGGTAATAGCACCAGACTTATAACGTAGTGTATGTCCCTACCTGGAAGAAAAACTGAAAATCTTTCTTTTGTTTCTTCGTTGAGTACTTGCTTCGTATAGAGTCAACCTCACCACGGTTCGGCAATGCTATCTAAACGGTGTATTTTGCGATGTGATCCAGGAGGTCAAAATACATACTCAATTAAAATTTAGCATGGCATTAGTTGCGGCTTTTCGAAGCATTCGAAAATTGAAAGGACGACAAAAGTATGCCTCTCAGGAACTTAGTCAAGTGAACAAGCAACCGAATATAGTCAGGAAACTGCGCGCTCACAAATGCAGTAGCATTGCAAGGATGTTGTCGTAGTTTCAACTGAATGCTGTGGATGAAAAACAATTAAATTCAATAGTAGACAGCCTCTTTGATATCGTTCATACTAAAGTAGCTTCACCTTTTCTTGAGCGATCGTTCTAGAAGCCTACTAAGAGCCTCAAACACAATGCTTCACGTATTGACTGACGATGCTCGTGCCTGGTCACAATGTTTCCGTACCACCTGAGTCCCTGCTCTCAATATTAAGATGCAGCTGTTCTCATAACTGCTCTGCCGTCCTTGTTCAAGAAGTTATCCAGTCGTTAACATCCACATACCCACATGAGCATCCCCATTTCTTTTGCGGAAATTGGTTAGAGTCCTTCTTTGATTCTATTAATCTGAATTTTTTTTATTTATTCCACAACGTTTTTATCCGGTTCAGTTACGAGGTACGTCTTTCATGATAGTCGCTCCGTCTTCTTTCTCGTTGATGCTGCACCCGCTTTTTTGTTGAGGTGCCACACTGCCATCCTGAGTAGGTATAGAGCTCCTCGTGGGATGGCCATCCTCGATCGTAGGTTCTTCCACATAACTCCCTTGCATGCGACCATCGATCAGTGTTGTGATTGTGACAGTTTTCCTCCATCAGCCGACCTGTCACCCGGGCCTGACACCTCTTTTCAGCTATTTCTAAGCCAGGCAAGTGTTTCTGCCTGGGACGCGCTTGAACCCTGATCATCGATATCACGAGGCTAGGCTCTCAATATCTCGGCCATTCCGTCCGCTTCGATTAATTTAAACGAAAGCTAAAATTACGGACGCATAATTAAATAGTTACCTCAAATAATTTTGCTTGGCAAAAACGAGATGAAAGTCGCAAGAAACGCAAATATTGGTATATCACTACTCTTTCAATACGTACGACTTCGTCGTAGTGTGGCGTTCCTACCTTCTTCATCTTTCTTAGTTGTGTGATAGTAATCAAATCCACAATGCCGACTACAACAAATAGAGACACATTGTAGCCTACATCTATGTAGAACATCAACTGCTCACAGCGGGAGCTGTTACCCGACGCCCAACCGCTGAGCTCGTGGTCATAGTACAGTTCGCATCCATCTGGTAGTTGGATCATTGGACAAGGATGACAGTTGGAACATTGGACAAGAATAACAAAATCCTCACCTTCAAAATATATCAGACAAATAGCGACACTTATGCCGGATACAAATATCACTATAAGCACGGTTACCTTTGTCGTAAATATGTAGGTATACCGTAAAGGAAATGTAATCGCCACAAATCTATAAAAGTTTCCGAGGCACATGCTGCTCTTTTTTGATTTTCACAACATTATGGAGACTTCATTCCGATAAGGAATATCTAGCTTTTTTCCGCCCTACATATTTGATCGTGTTTTCGTACTATTGTTGATATCCGTGGGCAAGTGTTAGGGTATCTCCCATAACGGAGTGGTCCATTTGAACTCCAGGTGTTATGTGTGTTACAATTTGGCGCAAGGTATGCCAATCAAAGACAGTTCCGAATCGCATATCAGTTCACTCCTTTGCCTTTCTTTTTTATCTGTGCAATTTCTCGCAAATTAAGTGATAATCTCGTGAACTGCCTTTCACCGCTTCCCTTCTGGAGCATCTGTGCCCGTTGCCCCACAAAGAACTCGATATTTGTAAGGCTTGGATATCTGCTACGATTCGAATGCGAAAACGTGAATTAACTGCCTTCAAAATGAAATTTTCGGTCTCAAAAGCATGAAGCATATTGAAGCAGAGATCGGCTCGAATAAACAATGCAGCAAGGCTACATGACGACATTGCTGGGAGCTCAAGTAATTCGTCGCTACATGAAACATGGCTAAAGAAGAACGTTGCCAGGATGGATAGCGTACTCGCTGATCCGAGCGACAAGTGACAGCAAGTTTGAAAATTTGTGATATTGGAAGTTCTAATGCAAGAAAATGAGGGATAAATCTCATGCAAGCTTGTCTACGTAGTCTCAGTCACAGATTCTTAATATTCGTACCTGTTAGCTGAGATAAACAAGCAGCAATGGAAGGCTACCTCCATAAGGAAACACAACAGTTGCCCTATTCGATGATTAATGACGCCGCTTAGTTCGTCAGGGATACTCCTGAAAGCTACATATCATCTAGATCCGCGATTAAAAGGTTCTACATGCTAAGATTTTGAAGACGTACATGGTACATATACGAATCCCAACAACAGGCGAGTGTTGATCCCAACTCACCAAACAGTCCATGGAACTGCCCAAAGGATAAAAATTAAAAGTACGATCGCATTGGAGGCGGCATGATAGGCAGTTAGATAGCCGAATGAATTGTTGAAAAGCGGATGTCGAACAATCACAAAAAAGGATAGCAGATTGCACACCAGTCCGGCCAAACATACCTGAATTTGCTAAAGGCTTGCAACCTCATTGAAGCGTTCAAAGTCTGCACGGCCCTCAAACGCAAACCGTAATTCTAAATATGAAGTCTCAGGACACCTGCTCAGAAAAACTCACATGCGGTGCACAACGAGATGTGTATGACATCAGGAAATGTCTGAGCATACCAGATTCTGTCGACCGAATTGTGACATTGTGTGGTTTCTTCATGTGAGTGATGACGGACTAACTTATCGGTTCATTTTAGTGACTACCGCAAAAATTGTGATGTGCTTCTTGCGTTCGTTTGCTATGAATTGCTGTCCACATACCAGAAACAGCAGAGCTGCTTCCATTACTACCGTAAGCGCTTTGATTCGATAGGCACGCTCGTCTGCCACTTCGTTGATGTAGTCCATAACGTCCTAAATTCACATTGTTTTCTCTTTAGCTCCATTAGCATATTTCGTCAAACTGAGCTACTCTCAAGTGCCACTGTCCACCACACCTTAAAAAAGAGCAACGTTTAACTCACGATACTTCACTTAATCTGAGCAATATCACACTTCGCCAGAGAAATTCTTAGTGTCGCTCAAATATATTCAGTAATGGTTGTTTGAATTGCTGACCACGAATCTAGCATTAGTTTTCCAATCCCGTCACGAGAACACTCATATTGTCAATTGGCCAGGTAACGATACAGACATGGTCGCTGACTAAGCTGACGAATAGAAGTTTGTGGACCTGCTACAGTTTCCCGTATTGCCATTAATTAGGGCTAACAGCAGACGTAGTTATTATGTTGTGTGGTGGAGCGCATACCTGTAGCTCCTAAAACTGTTCGAAAATCGAGAAAGGGTCACCGGATTCGTAGTCAGCACACCAAGTCCCCGAGACGGTGTTCACTTCGTTTCAGACGATTTTGGCTTTACTGCCCTAGTCAACGATTACGTGACCCACTTTTAATACGAACATCAGATTTCTTATCAGCATTCTTCTGAATAACTTCTGTGACCGAGCCCTCAATGCCTTGAGGGGGGGGGGTGCAGCCGTGAAGAGATTTGATGCGAGAGCGTCGGAAAAGGACAAAGTACAGTAAAGTAAAGTATAGGAGGAAAAAAGTGGGTAACTCGTTTATGATATAGATTGGTAAATGTAAACATAGAAAAGAGACGCCAGACGAGATTAGCTAACATGGAAGCTGAAATAAAAATTCAACTCTTCAAAAATCATGTCAAGTTACTAGGATTTAATGGGATCTAGAAAAGCATGACTTGGCATTGTAATGGAAACAAGTTTTTCGTTTGATAATGAAACGAAGGAAAGTCGCTATCTACACAAGCTTTCTACAGGTCAGCCAACTCCGTCCTTTGCTGTAGAATGTCTTAGAAGTAAACTGCTGAGAGACGGGAGAGCAGGATTTGATTAATTAACTATTTTTCTAGGTGCGTTCGTATCGAGCTCACGTTCGCCTGAAGAACGGAATCATTACAGCTGAAATGGAATATGCTGCAACGTTGTGCAAACATATAGAACTGTATAATATGACACACATTCTTGTTTACTCAAGCTCTGCTTCCTCACGGTTCGATAACGAAACTATTGATGCGTTAATCGTTATGTTGACAGCGGTGAGTAACACTTCATCAACGTGAATATTGCAGAAGTAATACGCTACAGATGCCCGGCTTTTGTTCAATTGTACAGTGCACCAGTGCCCAGCTACTGCGACGTATTTCTAAGAAAGGAGCTTGGGTTTGCATGCTCCGCGATGTTTTGTCTCTATAACTAACACAGATAGGATACGAAGCTCTTATTGTTAGGGTTTATTCTCAAAAGAAAAACGCGAAAAGGAGAGGAAGCGGCAAGGATGAAAAGAGGAACCACCACGTGGACCTCTCGTACGGTTAATGTGCTCCTATTGCTCGACTATGCAAACGTTACCTACCTTCCTTCAAGTTTTACGAAGTCGCCATAGCCTGGTCCGACGTCATGGAGACATCTTTACATGAAGAGCTATGGATCTTTGCTCTTTTATACGTATTTCTCGATTTTTCGGTTTCTCCCATGGTTTTTTTTTTGCCTCTGAAGTGTTTGTCAGAAGTGCAGCATCCGGGTTTATGAGTACCATATGGGCTGGCCAGACGTCCTAATGACATTGAGAAAGGTTTGTACTACCTCTGCAGGTTAATGATACGGTAATCTTGTTAATTCGATCTTAAAAGTGTGAGAGGCCATGTTTGTGAAATAACAGTGGTTATTGGTTCAACAATCTCCAGGTTCTCTCGTCTCTAAACCTCGGCATTACGGTGATATCTCAATATGAGTTACTTCTGCCGCTCGAGGTTGTTAGGTGGTAACACTTTATTAACGGCCTAACGTTTCGACCTTCCCGTCGTCTTCGGAGGCCTGAACACACATCGAAGTTAGTGACTTACCAGACTGGCCCACCAAAAGCCGTTAAATCCTAGCATTTCTGACGAGATGTAGAAAGAATGCAGAGAAACCACTTGAAAGAAAGAAACACACCTCAACCGTCCACCTTTGAGCTAAAGCTCAATGTTAGTAATCAGTAACGTTAGTAGCAATGAAGGAGAAACGCACCGCTGCTCATACTTATGTACTCGCACGCGGACGTATCTCATATCATATCATAGCCCACATAGCGGTCCAAATGCAAGAAGTTCATTTGTCATTGAAAGACATTCATTGCGGTTGTTCATTCGTGGATTATTCATGTTAATCCAGAATGATTCCAGTGCTTTCCTGCAGGATATTTCAGTCTCGAACGTAAGCACCTTGCACGTTACGTCAAAGTCCTCTCTATTGTGCTGTTCTACTCTGTGTCGACCTAGTGGTGTTCTTAAATCGCACCGCCGCTTGCCAGCTAGGTGTTCTTTTACACGTATAGCTAGTTGTCTTCCTGTTTCCCCAATGTAGTTGGCATTACAAGTCCTACACTCAATCTGATATATTACTCCTGATTTCATACAATCTCCCAATCTGTTACTCGGACAAATAATGCATTCTTCTGACGTACAGTATCTGTCGTACAATCTATTTCTAACCAGTTGCTTTTTGATGTTGTTATTTGGAATGTTAACGAGAACAACATCGTTTTGCAACTGTGCGCGCAAAATGTACTTTTGTACTGCTGCTGAAAACTGGTCAGAAATGAAAACACACAAGCTTCCATTGGGTGACTTAACGACAATGCCTGCGGACGCCTTCAAAATAAGACCAATAATTAGTTGTATTGGAGGGCCAACTGATCGAATTTCATGGTTTCTCAGTACTATCGTGAGCCAGTTACTCCCCGTAATACCATCGCATTTGTCCAACACCAAGATGTTCCTCGAACTCCTACATAACACTCGTTTTGAAACAAGCTGTGTTATTGAGTCATTTGATGTAACATCCCTTTACACCAATGTCCAAAACGAGCAAGCTCTACAAGCGTTAGCAGAAATGATGGAGCTCCATAAGAATAGCATTACAACCTTTGGACTCAGTAAAGCTCAAGTATTGACTCTCGTAAAGGAGTGCCTGAATCTATTTCTAACCAGTTGCTTTTTGATGTTGTTATTTGGAATGTTAACGAGAACAACATCGTTTTGCAACTGTGCGCGCAAAATGTACTTTTGTACTGCTGCTGAAAACTGGTCAGAAATGAACGGAATACAGAAGGGAATTTTATCGTCGCGACGGGGATTAGGTCGTCTGCCACCAGAGTGACGTTGACGGGGACTTTGGCAGAGTGGGTAACCATTCTGTTTAGCTATCACGGAAGCTGTTCGTATAGATTCTTGTCTTGCAACATCACTGGTGCACACACTGACTGCTGTTCGGAACATACTTCGTATAATAGCCCGTTTCGTGGTCATTGGATGTGCTGATGTTGCGTGAATCAGGATGTTCTTGCAGCTTTCTTTGCGATACCATTTTACGTCGAAAATACCTTTGGACGCCTTCACTTGAGTATTGAGAAATGGAAGCCAACCGTTTTTCGGGACTTCTCGTGTGAGTTTTATGTGTTGGGACTGTTCGTTCATGATACGGAAACACTCATCCATTTCGGATTGTGTTGATGTTACAACGAAACAGTCATCCACATATCTGCAGTATAATAAGGGTCTTCGTGCCAGAACAGGCTCTTCTATTCTGCTCATGAAGCAGATCGCAAGTACCGGCGCTAACCTTTGCCCCATAGCTAATCCTCGGATTTGTGAGTAATAGTTCCCCGACCATCTGAAAATGTTACATTTCAGGCACTCCTTTACGAGAGTCAATACTTGAGCTTTACTGAGTCCAAAGGTTGTAATGCTATTCTTATGGAGCTCCATCATTTCTGCTAACGCTTGTAGAGCTTGCTCGTTTTGGACATTGGTGTAAAGGGATGTTACATCAAATGACTCAATAACACAGCTTGTTTCAAAACGAGTGTTATGTAGGAGTTCGAGGAACATCTTGGTGTTGGACAAATGCGATGGTATTACGGGGAGTAACTGGCTCACGATAGTACTGAGAAACCATGAAATTCGATCAGTTGGCCCTCCAATACAACTAATTATTGGTCTTATTTTGAAGGCGTCCGCAGGCATTGTCGTTAAGTCACCCAATGGAAGCTTGTGTGTTTTCATTTCTGACCAGTTTTCAGCAGCAGTACAAAAGTACATTTTGCGCGCACAGTTGCAAAACGATGTTGTTCTCGTTAACATTCCAAATAACAACATCAAAAAGCAACTGGTTAGAAATAGATTGTACGACAGATACTGTACGTCAGAAGAATGCATTATTTGTCCGAGTAACAGATTGGGAGATTGTATGAAATCAGGAGTAATATATCAGATTGAGTGTAGGACTTGTAATGCCAACTACATTGGGGAAACAGGAAGACAACTAGCTATACGTGTAAAAGAACACCTAGCTGGCAAGCGGCGGTGCGATTTAAGAACACCACTAGGTCGACACAGAGTAGAACAGCACAATAGAGAGGACTTTGACGTAACGTGCAAGGTGCTTACGTTCGAGACTGAAATATCCTGCAGGAAAGCACTGGAATCATTCTGGATTAACATGAATAATCCACGAATGAACAACCGCAATGAATGTCTTTCAATGACAAATGAACTTCTTGCATTTGGACCGCTATGTGGGCTATGATATGATATGAGATACGTCCGCGTGCGAGTACATAAGTATGAGCAGCGGTGCGTTTCTCCTTCATTGCTACTAACGTTACTGATTACTAACATTGAGCTTTAGCTCAAAGGTGGACGGTTGAGGTGTGTTTCTTTCTTTCAAGTGGTTTCTCTGCATTCTTTCTACATCTCGTCAGAAATGCTAGGATTTAACGGCTTTTGGTGGGCCAGTCTGGTAAGTCACTAACTTCGATGTGTGTTCAGGCCTCCGAAGACGACGGGAAGGTCGAAACGTTAGGCCGTTAATAAAGTGTTACCACCTAACAACCTCGAGCGGCAGAAGTAACTCATATTGAGTGATTATTGGATTTTTCGAAGGCGCCACATATACGAAGCAGCACCAGGTCAGTCGGCACTACGATTGTTCCCTCGTTGGAAAGTAACGTCGCTCGCATACTCCTGTTTCGTTGGTGTGCGCTCGCTTGCTAGATTTCGATTTGTCGAGTGTGTACGGTGGTTGGTTCGGTCAGTCGGTAGTGACCGTTGGACAGTATACATAAAGTGAGCGTCAAGAGAAGAGACTACCTCAAATTAGTCATTTTTCATATCTATGATGAGACATCGGTCGAGCGATCGATCCCGGCCCGGGCTAACCAAGCCTTCCATTCCTCCGGGGTCGGGTAAATTGGTACCAAACTTGTCTGGGAAGGTAAAGGCACTGACCTGGTATAGCGGCTGGCCCCCGCAGGTCATTGTATAGGCCAAATACGCATTCACTATGCCTCTACGATTTGAATGGAACCCGAATGCGGCGGCGCGTCCTTAGGGGACTGATCAACGCCGGCACCTTTACCTTTACCTTATGATGTGACATTTTAGTGTTACGGATTACTGTTCAACTGGTATTTGTTTTGATTTCTACCATTGTTTACTTTTATTGTCTTATTAAAATCGAGTCATCTCCGGCGCACGATGAGTGCATTTCAAATGAATAAATAAATAAATATTTATAAAGAAGTCATAACATGAACCTCTTAGTAGCAAGTCTTGTTCGACCATCTGTTCTTTTCAATTCACGAAGTTTAGTGAGGAAAATAGATGTCTTACATCATTTTATCATTATTCACACACGAGATAATGTTCTAATTACTGAGTCATGGCCTAAAAAATAATGTTGGTGGAATATTGGCAATGCCGAATGGTCGGGACCAATCGGCATTGCCGCGGTGCCACGTCATCACCGGCGGCTGCCGGCGCCAAATTCGCGGCGAATTTGTCGCGTCGTGCTCTCTCTCAACACAGGGCCAAATTCGCGGCGAATTTGTCGCGTCGAGTATGCCCACCCCTTTAGACAACAACGTCGCAGCAGCGTCAGCGACGGCAGAAGTAGTCTTCGGTGGACGCGGAACGGGTTGTCGTCAAGACGGACGTCGGAAAACTCACGAAGGGGGGAGCAACAGTCGCTTAATACCGGGCTAGCCGGTTAGCAGCAGCAGAATAGGAATCAATGGGAATTTTAGGCCAGCCCGGACTACCGGGCTGTCCCAGCCATGCTCCTATTGGCCACACTCGCCCCCATCGCTTTGATCACCACCAGAGAAGAGATGATTACAATACAATCAATAGAACCACAATATAAATGCGGTGTATGGCGAGCGATAATGAAGCAAAAACACATTTGAACGATCTACGCTACGTACGCAGCTAATTTGGCTGCGTATCCTGCCCTACGGCACAATACACACTGTACAACACAATTTACGGGGTGACCCCGCCCCTCACAGCCTTTAGCAGTGATGCACGTGATATTTCGGGCTTCGTATACCAAGAATAGCTGTGCCCTTCTCCAAGCTCATAAATCATACGTGAGGCCTCTTTTGAAATAAGGCGCAGCTATTTATTTTCAACCCATACAGAAATGGCATTATCGCAAAACCTGAAAAAGCCCTTCGGTAGAAAATTATGATCAGGTCATTTGATGTTGCTATAAGCGCATGACAAAGGATGTGATGTGACGCTTTGTTTTCGCTCGCTCACCTGGAGAAGGGAGTTGGACCTTCCCCATTTTCACAACATACTACATGCTCGAGCAGGCCCGGATATTAGTCAACTTTGTCGCAGAAGAACATCTACTACTAGAGGAGGAACGTTCAAAATAGACATTCCGACAAGACAAGGCCCGAACAGCCACAGGTTGCACTCCTTCGCCAGCGGAAGAATTCCGCTCTATCTACGTTTTGTTGAAAACGAATTAATTCCAACAAACCTCAGCGTTTTCAGAAAAATCGTTGATGATTCGCTGGACCCATGACGAGGTTCCGTAGAGGGTAGGAAACCCACGATTCACCTGTTTTATGGGGAATCTCGTCATGGGCCCAGCGAATCATCAACGATTTTTCTGAAAACGCTGAGGTTCGCTGGAATTAATTCGTTTTCAACAAAACGTAGATAGAGCGGAATTCTTCCGCTGGCGAATCGCAAAACAGGTGAATCGTAGGTTTCCTACCCTCGATTCACCTGTTTTACGTAACACTCGCAGTTTGCCCATCTGTAAAGTTTCATTGGATCTATTGTTACTATTGTTTCTATTGTTTCCTTTATTTCTTATGTTTTTCTCGCATTTTATTTCCGTTTTTGATTTCACTCGACAGTTACATAGTCTCCGCTTACGCTTCTACATATTAGTGCAAGAGTTTTAACTGTCACATGGTGTTACGTGAAATAAAAACAAACAAACAAACAAAGAGCTGCATCGAGGGAAAGACTGTAATCTGAAAGCGCAGTCTTGAGACTTTGGAGTTCTACGAAATTGGTCGTACGATAATTATGTATACTCAATTCAAATTTGGGGTCACTGATGTATCGGTGCTATTCATATCACCCGAGAAACACGTTCTTCTACAGCAACTGCACCACCACACAACCAAAGGACATGCACTCAAACTTCGACTAAATAAAGTTCCTCGAAAAAACTTATCAGGTATACTACACCAATCTTCGAGATTGTTAAGCGAGAAACGCAGCCAGTGATTGACATAGTTCGCTTCGCCTTCTTGTTAGGTGGCTAATGGAATTGTCGTTCGGTCGGGGCTCGATTCATTGCGATTACCCGTTTCGATAGAGCGACGCTAGGGCGACGTTTGACACCACAGAATGCGTGTGTGGTGGTGGAGGAGTTGACCCATTTCGAGCTGTTGTGTCGAGAGAAGGAAAAATGCTGCTAAAGTGAACGCGCTGTCGAGTGCGAAACGTTGGTGATGCAGCTCCGACCGAGCTCGTGCCGCTTCTATTCACCGTTCGCATTAACGACACTCATCCTCGTCAACACACAGATAGCTTCTTCTAAATCGGGAGGTAAGATATTCTTGTGGTGAAATTTTATAAACTTCCTTTGATAAGCAAACTCCATTCATATTTTTTATGAAGTGATGTGATTTGCTCCCTCTCTCTTGATTTCATCTTGATCAGTAGCTAGCAGGAAGTACAGTAGTAATCGCAATGCATGCTCTCGTTACCTATTCCATATTGTTGTGAACGGATTAAGTGTTCTTCTAGTCGCAAATCGAAACGGTGATTCTGTGTCGAATCAGAGATAAAGAGAGCTAATCCTTCATTTACACAGCTAATTGTATTGTATGTGGATTGGAAACGTGTCGCTTGAAAATTTTCAAAATTTAATATTCCAGAGTTCTCCGAATTGTTTCCAAGCTCGATAGGAATAATCTAAACACTGCACATTTGTACGTCCAGCTTCTTTCGTGGAATAATATCACATTTCGTTGAATGGAAAGAGTCTCATCTCGTTGGTTGTCGTGTTTGTTCGAAGATAAAACCCAATAAGTGGTGGACGGATTTGGACTCGTAAATATGGAAATATTCAATATGGTTTACCATGATTACATCGTTCAGCCAGTAGCAAATTAATTAAGCAAAGATGGAGGAATCGGATGTGTTATAAATCGCGAGTTGGTTGTATTAACTTACGTATTCCTTTAAGAACTTTAAAAACACTCCAACACTCTACTAAGAGGAAATCGTGTTAGACAATTACCTTTCAACAACCAGATATACGTACATCTGATATGAAAACACCCTGACATATAGCAACCAGCTGATAATACCCCGACTTACTTAGAAGTGTCCCATTTCTTCGTGATCTTCAAGGTCGTATGCTCACCGATTACCTTATCTTTCGCAATTCTGACACAGAGATATTGAGATGCGTCGTTGTTCGACGACCATCAACGCTTTCTCTGCCAACAAAAGGCTCCGTTTCCAATCACGGTTTAATAAAAAAAAGGGGGAGGACGTTAGGCAGGAATCCTAATTGCCAACTCATGGCGCGCGCAAGGTGACAGTACCTGCGGACTATTGGCGAGTTCACCGCCTGGTCCACGTGAGCTCGGGCCGGCCGAGCTCCTCGTTGGTGACCCGACGGACGAAAGGAGTCTGATGGTCATCGAAAAATGTTCCAAACGCCTTCGCCTACATAATTAGCGGCCGTGTAAACGGTTCTACAGGAGCGATATAAGTAAACACATTGAAATTTCAAGCTCTTTCCAATGAGCTGAGTCAGAAGTCCATAAGGACAACTGCTGGCGACCATTTTTCAATTTTCAAAACCGTGTCGAAACTGAATCTTCAAAGAGTTGTCTTTTATGAATTAAGGGGAGCTTAATGGAATACGTGAGCTGTGATTAGAAATCAATCTTGCTCATTTGTCCAACAAAAATGGAGAGGCTAATGAATGAAGGCGATATTTGAGAAACGTAAATCTAATAAAGACGGTTTCAGAGCGAAAGCGTGGAGCAAATTCATTAAAATATTAGGAATCCTGTAATATTATTATCAATGTAATTGCCTGAGATATGCATCTTACTCGGTGGTCCTCTCTAAAACACTTTTCATTGCATTCGCGTTTCTAATATTTCGTCTCCATTCATTAACCTCTCTATTTCTTCTTAAAATAAACATCAAGATTGAGTCTTACATGGAATTCGAGTTTTTCTATAACCTCATCTTAAAAAAATTTCAGTAATACGATAACTTTAAGATTCAAGGTACATGTACGGTCTCGAAAGTCGAAGAATGCTTACCAACAGCTGTTCTTATGGACTTCTGATTGAGCGCATTGGGAAGATCTTAAAATTTTAATGCGTTTAGTTATTTCGTTCATGTATAAACGAGTCTTTAGACCACTTACAAGACCGCTAATTATATAGGCGAAGGTGTTTGGAACATTTTTCGACCTCTCCTTCCGTCCGTCGGATCACCATCGCCTTAACGAGGAGTTGGGCCGCAGCCAAGATCGCGTGCGGTAAGGACCAGGGTGCAGGTGCACGCGGTGAACTCTTCAATGGTCCGCAGGTACTGTCACCTTGCGCGCGCCATGAGTTGGCAATTAGGATTCCTGCCTAACGTCCCTCACCCAAAAAAAATGACTTGACGAGGAACGAAAAGGGTAAATTATCCAATCATAGGGAGGACATGCGTGAACTATTCCTAGAGGTATTCGAGAACCTGAACTGTTTGTAGTAGTAGTGGATTTTCACGTTTTTCTATCTTAAGGAAATTGGACACAGATAGGTATTGGCTTTGGATATTTGAGCACTGGAGAAAGCCCACTCCACATCGCATGAGAGCTGCTCACATGTTTTCTACTAGAGGACTGTTAATGTTTTCCGCTTCTCATTATTGCAATATGACTAGAATGAAGTTGCTGTTGTCTTCCTTCCTTCTTTCATATACAATTCAACAATTGTGCACTCTTAGGATTTTCCCTATTTCTGATTCTTCAATTTAGAGCTTCTGAATGCGCCGATCACTACATTCTTCGTGCCGCAGGGCGCACAACCACAGGACGAAATTCTAGCTGATTTTCCTCTCAGGGTGAACGAGGTGAGTTTTCTGACTTCCTTTCCTTTATATCCTTATATAATAGCACTGAGTGAGCTTTGACTATCTGATGTCGTAGGTGTTAATTAACCCGCTACTTAATGATTCACTATGAAAATCTCCAGGTATTGCTGTTTCTTAAGCTTCACATCTGGCAAAACAAGGCTCTTTCAATCTTCTTTTGTTGCGAAAGAAAACTGAAATTAAGGTTACCCAAAATCAAATATCAGAAGGCCTAGAAAATCATGGTTTCAGAATTTCGTAAGGAACATCTGGGACAAAAATTGCAATCGAATAGTTGCGAAACAATCTTTTCCTATTGACGTTCCACCAATCGCATTTATGGACCACAAAAAAGCTGATGTTGCCAGTATTCTGAACGAATGGTGCAACACTTGAGCCCTATATGTCATATTTTCTCAAAATTTACTATGCCTTTACGGTTTGCATGACTAGAAGATGGCCAGATTTAACCTTCCAAACTGCCTCCCGGCTCCAAACCTGAGGTGGAAATTATGTTCTTTTATTTATGCATGCTTTCCATGGAATTTTTTTAGGTTGGGGCAAAAAAAATGGCATTGTTTGTAGTTGACTTTCATTCGAAACACTACTAGCCGATGTCAGGGTGCCGAGTTTTCAAGGTCAACAAGGTTTGTGGGTCGATCTCGCTGCGCATAGCAATAGCTACTGAACTCCCTTCAGAAAACCTTACGCTATTCATAGGACTACAGGAGCGAAAGTACGTACAGTTCTACTAGGGAAAAACCGACGCAGGAACAATTCATTCGGCTGAAATAAACGGAGGGAAAAAAGCAGTGCACTGTATTGTCATTTACAACCGTTCTATGATGTTTCTGTTTGTTGTTGTTTTGGTTCCCGCTTTGGGTTTCATTTCCCACGACTGCCTCATGCAGCATATTGAATAAATGAATAAATAAATAAAAGTATTGCTAATATGACACGAAACTATTCTGCTATTTGCCGCTTTTGTTTAGCGGTTTATAGACAAGAACTAGCTGATTGACTTATATACATATTTGGAGATGCTAGGTTATTCGCATCTCCAAATATATAAGTATTGCTAATGATTTCTATAATAGTGTCATTGAAGACAATAGACCATGGAATTAGTCAGTGGGATGTTGAAATCAGTACCTTTTCCTACCCAGACTCCGCGAGGGATGGAAAGCATGGTTAGCCCGAGCTAGGGTCGATTGCTGGACCGTGCTGGTGGATGTGGCGCCTTCACAATGCAAGGAGATCTTCCAGTGGGTGGAAACTTGTACAGTGATGCACTGATGATGGAAAAAAGAATTTTAAAATCTTCTCTCGCTATACAAACATGAAAAGAAACCTCTTTGTCCATTGGGGTAATTGTGTTACGCAGATTAAAATCTCCGTTTATATCAATTTCGTCCGCTAGCTGCCAATAACAATAGCTTTATCGTTTTCTTCAAACTCTGATATTCCCGACGGGATTGTGATAATGTATTCTATTTCGATTCCCCGACCAAATTTTCTCCATTCCAGAGATGAAAGCACAGCAAGAAAGCGTCGAAACATTTTTTGTTGTCTTCATTAGAGATAATGCTGAGGAGGATTTACGTTAAATTTGACCTGCTATCGTGAAAAAATTGAATTAAATCGAACATAGAGAGCAATGGATGGTAGCAGGTTTGGCTTAAAGGGATAGTCGTGTGATTTGGATGGAAATACAACCCTTCAACATAGCCTACCTCATTCACGAACGCTGTTTCTTTTGATTTACTTATTGAGAACATCCCTCGACCGATCCCACAGTTCACCTTCGATGAAAGAAAATCTTCTCCGTAGCGTTTTCGACAATCGCGACGACATGAACATCCATCTTCCGTGGGCTTTCGCAGCATCGCCTCTACATCGGTTCTGCAATGCCCTCTTCTAATTTAAGATCTGGAAGGAATTTTGTTGTTCAAACATGTGCCCTTTTCTTCTTAGTCGAACGATGCCACCGTTAGCCGCGATTCAACAGTAAGTAACTTTTGTGATATCCTCCTTGACACGAATGTTGATCGATTAATGCAAGTGGGATTCCAGTCGTTTCGGCGCTGATAAAGGTCATTTCGTAGTCAATAACGTTACAACATTGGGATTGTGATACTCCTACAGGCCAGGCCATGGTCACGGCAGCGTTTTAAACATGGTTGATGAGGCTCCGTCCACGTTGCTGTGCGGCGTCCATTCTATGTGTATAACTTGATCTATGACAATGCGCTAATCAAAGGGTAGTCGACAGGTCACTGGCATCACCTCACAGGGAAACAGTCGTACTCATACAACACTGGAGTGAAATCCAAGTCCCTTTTTCCTGATTGCTCTTCGGAAACGACGCATTGATGATGAAAGATTGGGCACGGGACGTTTAGAGAACAGCGAAACAGGAACGACAGTGAGAGGAGGAATTCATAGTTTTTGCTGGGGTTGCGGCAATTGGGGCATCAGCAGCAGAGAATGATTGCAATCATTCCGTGCTGATGCTGCTGCTGCGGACTTCGTATTAAAAGGTGTCGCCGACGTTCATTGCTCTGCAACTTTTGCCGCGTGTGAATTGGACTTAATGTAATACATTTGCCCTAACTTAACGTGCGCAAATGCCACTGCGCTAATTCGAGGTCACGGCCGAATCAAAACACGTATCATTCGGAAAAAAAGCAAGTAGTTGAGCAGTGCTTTGAGCAGACCGTTCAATTTTCAAGTCTCCAATCCTTCTATTTTGTGTTGCGTTTTTTTTTACCAATGGCGGTTTCACGGTATACCCCGAATAGAGCAGCAGCGAGGGGGCGTGTTTCCGCAATAGCGGCATCTCATAGAGAAAGTGCTGCTGAAATTTGTACATCGATTGGGCCAAGATCATCGATATTGGGTCATTTGGGTGCCAACCTCGCATTTCTGGATTTGCTAAGGTTTTGTGTACGTACGGCTATGCGTATAATAATGTATATTGAAGTGACAGTGAATGCTGTTCTTTTTGCGTTCTGTGCTGGCCCCACTGGTCCCGAGCGTCAGTGCTGTGATCTCCATTCGATCTATTATGCAAGACCATATATGTAGTTGGAGGCGGGATGGCCGAGAGGTTAGCAGCTCAGGCCCATGATCTCCACGACCGGCGTTCCATCCTTTCCCAGGCAGAAACCCTTGCCTAGCTTAGAAATAGCTGAAAAGGAGGTCGGTCCAGCGTCAGACCCGGGTGACAGGTCGGCTGATAGAGGGAGACTGTCGTAGTTACATAACTGATGGATGGTCGCATGCAAGGTAAAGGCGCCGAAGAACCTGCGATCGAGGACGATATGGCCAGTAAACATGGAGCTCAAGACGTAGCCAAGATGGTACTGTGGTTAACCTCAATGAATCGGAAGCGGAACCAAAGAGAAAGGAGGTGAAGCGATCATCAACAAATTTGTATCCCGTAACTGATCGGGGTAAAACGTTGAGGAATGAGAAATGCAAGACCATATAGATGTTTTTAGGAATCTTTCGGGCACTGAAATACTTCACAAAATAATTCTACTTTTTTTTCTGCTCTGTTCAACGAAAAAAAACAAATGCCCACATTTCGACTCAGTTGGAGTAGTATTGTATGAAGGGAGGTGACCCAACAAACCCCGCACACAATCTTGAGAAACGTTGTCGCGAATGTGTTGACTGACGCAGTCCTTTTGTTATTTCTTCTCTTTTCTTTTCTTGTTTTTTCTTCTTTTTCCTTTTCTCTCCCGTCCCGGTTAGAAGATTCATGATCGGCGAAATCAAGCACGACACTAAAAGGTCGAGAAGATAGCACAAGTGATCATCTGTGGTAATTATTGCATCACAGTTCACCGAATCATTTTATACATACATCGTTTGTCCTTTGTTGCCTCGCTCGGTATTGTGAACTACTTTCGACTGCACCTCAATCATGAATGTGCCTGATGACCGAAGAATAATTTTACAATAAACACTCCCTCGCTGCCATTGAAGGATCTACATATTACTGAGCTGTTCGTGATAACCACATTTGCAGGGAGACGAAGATGTGGCGATCTCATTAGATCCGCCGTCGAACACGATCACCATTTCACCGCCAATCGCCGGACCAGACACTCCCATTCATTTATTGGTAGTCGACCCTCTGGAACTTCGGAAACGAGGTGGAGAGAAATTGAAGGTAAAGAAAGCAGTGATCTCAGCGAAGGTGGTCGACCCTGCGGAGCGCCGCAAAACGGACTCCACAGGATCGATGGACTGTAAGGCCTTCGTTATAGGCTCGCTCGTGCTGAGCGCCTGCGATTTGCGGGCGGTGACCGCGCGGCCGCAACGCACGTACGCACGCGCCGGAAGCATACAAAGCGACCCTCATTGCGATTGGGTCATGCCGCGAAGCCCATAATAGCCCGTGCGCGTCCCCGCGACGGCGTCACCCCGTTAACTCGTACGCGCGTGTCTGACCCCACGCGCGTCTCATGCTTAATGGACGAGTTTCGCTCGGTTCGAGCGAACCTATAACGAAGGCCTAAGGCCTTCGTTATAGGTTCGCTCGCACCCTGCGAAACTCGTCCATTCAGCATCAGACAGCGTGGGGCCAGACACGTTTGTACGAGTCGCGTCGACGGGATAGCTCGTACAAACTTGTCTGGCCCCACGCTGTCTGATGCTGAATGGACGAGTTTCGCAGGGTGCGAGCGAACCTATAACAAAGGCCTAATTGTCTTAGGCCCTTGCTATACATTCGCTCACACCCAGCGTAACTCGTCCATTCAGCACCAGACAACGTGGGGCCAGACGCGTTTGTACGAGTTATCACGGTGACGCTGGCGTGGTGACGCTCACGGGCTGTTATGCACACGCTAGCGAACCTTCCACGCTCTAGTCGCTGCGCATTGCACTGCGATTGACCCTTTCGCTGGGGGTGGGTCGATCACCTCGCGCGTTGCTCTGTATGCTTCGGGCGTGTGCGTGCGTGCGTCGCGTGCTCAGCGTCTGAGGTTAGCGGCGCACGCGATCACCGCTCGCAAGCCGCTGACGCTCACCGCGAGCGAATGTATAACAAGGGCCTTAGAAATAAACCATTAGGTCTACTGGCAAACAAATGCACTACACCATTTTTCAGCTACAAGCTTTGGCGTTGATTACCGGCAAGGAGGAGGAGATACCGATCGAAATAAGAATTGCTCCTGAGACCATCCACTCTAGCGGACAAAGAACGGAGGGAATCGTACCGCCTTTCGAAAAGGACCACTATGAATTGTTTTTGGAGCACGGTTTCAGTGAGAGAGAAATCGCCATTGTTAAGGTGAACTATAGTTTGCTTGTTTTCTTTTAGGTACCTAGTACTTTCTTGCGTTCATTCCTGGAGAGAATCGATCTGCTTATTCATATATTTTGTTTTAAAACTCACGGTTGAGTGGAATCGGGTGCGAGAATGTGGCTTGGGAGCACGCTCAATCGCTTTCTTCGCGATTGTTGCAAGAAACCGAAAAAAGCGGTTCTCTACTGCCACTATAACACAAAAAATAGATGGGACTTCCTACAGTGATGTGAGATCTATTCTGCTAACACGTAGATAACTCTGAAAAATTTATGTGTGGACCGCAATGTTAGCGTCTAAATCTCCAACAGTGATCGTAGAACAGTCAGAGATTTTCATCCTTTGCGCGTTCATCTGCCTCAACGGTGTTTCCCTCTTTGTGCTGTGCATTCACGGAAAATCGGAAAGGAGAAATTTGCCTAAAAACATCCGATCCGTCCACTAACCGAGGTTTCGTTGGTAGCACTTTCATAACATGGAGATGTGGTTCTTGCGCATCTGTCGCGTGGGACGGCGCGCAACACGCTAATCTAGCACCCTTCCTTCATACACCAATAGAACTTACCCAATGTATTGAATATAAATAGATATGCTCCCATATCGATAGTGAGAAAGTTGCTAGTGGCTTTCACGACACACTTGAACACACCCATTCTACTGTTGCTCATCTGACCACCTTTAACTGATAGGAAGTACAACGTATCTGAATTTCCACTATCCCTAAGGAACCAAAAACGCTCCTCATGATTGAAAGAAATGCAGCGAAGGAATAAATTTTTGTTATTTGCATTGCCTCCAGAAAAACCATAATCGCCTGCCTTTGGTTAATAATGAAGTAATAAATAAATACGCATAGAATTTTGACACGAAGTTGGTTTATCCTTTGTACCTTTTTCCTATTTCTCTTTTCTTTTTCTCTTAGAAGCAGAGTAAAACAAAAAGTGAAGGGGTCTCCCACTGTTTGAGCCCAACATGTGCTCCTTGAAGGAAACCAAAAGATTAATCGTACTCAATCAAAACGCCAACTGTCTCAAATCAATAATGAAAAAGCAATTGAAGATGGCGAAGTTTCGCTAAGTGCGTCTTTAGCTGATGATTGTTGAAGTTGTATTGAAGTGATGACTTATTTCACCTTCCATACTAATCTTCAAAACGCTTCAACTATTAGAGTCTTAAAACACTCCATTTGCTGAGAACTGTCGTAAATGGAAACTGGAAAGCTTTTCGAAGCGTTGTAACTTAGCTGTGACCTTATCCATTCTGCCCCAGAATTTCGGTACTCGGAAGCATATAACATGAAATACGCCACCCTAGTATAATACCTTATACATATTTATCCATGCCACTGCATCTGTCGAGAGTTTCAGCTTAAATCGGAGCTGCCGACCGACACGGAGCTTACACTCTACGGGCCGCTATCGGAAAGGTTCACCATAACGAACGAGGGCCAACTTGTCTACCTGACGACAATTCCCTGCGAGCACCGATGCTCTACCCCAAAAACCTTCGTCGTGTTACTCGAAGCTATCGCCGGTAACTCGCAGCAGATTACTACTCTTCGATTTAAGTCGAAGGTCAGTTCCTATGACAGAATGGGGATTTTTCTAACACGGTTGAGAGGATGGCAAGAGAAACAGCTGTTTAGGATGTGAGCGGACTACGATTCCATAACACGCCTTATAGTGCTACTGTAGAAGAGAAAACAGGTCTCTTCGAGAAAGCTGTCAAGTTGGTAACTTCAGGTGAATTCAATTCAATTACCTACCGTGGAACTGTCGTAGAAATACTCTCTACGTTATGTAAATCTTTATTGGAAGTTATGGATGAAAAATTGAGGGTAAGGACAGAATTGGAAAAGTTCATCAGAAACCTGTACGAACGTTTGAAAAATGCTCAGAGCTCCTTAGTTTGCTGGTACAGACTTTTGAATCGATAGAGAAGCATCGGAAGCCCCTCAATTCGGCGTTTTGTTGAAAGAAGTTCTCCTATTGTATTCTGCACTGACGATACTGGGAAGGAAGAGCAGTGTGTTGTTTTCGAAAAGGTAAAAAAGGTGAAATTTTGAACTGCGCTGTCGTTAGCGGACCAATCAAGCAGAAAACGTGGGCCGAGCCACAAGCAACACCGAATATGTAAGGACCACTGTTCCCTTTTTGAAAAAAGAAAAACATCAGCAATAAAGCTGTGAGTAGTCGTAAACTCTTCGTGTGACGACGAAATATCTACTACCGAAATGAGCAGCTTTTTTAGGATCCGAAGGCGATGTGATGTACACACTGCAGGACACAACTGGCTTGTTTTCAATACATCCGAAAACTGGTGTTTTAATGGTTCAGGTAAGTAACACACCCACACAATGCATGCAAGCACATAATATTAATAGCGGTAATGAGTAAATGTTCTTATCGTTAGCAATAATCTATTTTTTGCAGCATCCTGAATTTTTGACCCGGTCCGGCTATGGGTCGATGGTTAATCTTACAGCAACGGCGACCGATAAAAAGGGCTCAGTAACCACTCCTATTTACGTTAAACTTGTTGCCGTTGCTCAGCGATTGGAAAGCTTCCACTTTGAGAAAGTAAGACTTATGCTAGTTTTTTGGTTTCATGGAATATTCTAATTTAATTAAATTTAACTTATTGCACGCGCAAAACATGCTAGTGAAACGAGTAGTAGTTGTCAAAATAAGCGGTATGAAGCGATAGGTTGATGTTAAATCCCTATCCACGTTGGGAAGAGCTAACAAGCTTGAAGAATCCAAACCATTCCAATCCTATTAGCATCGAAAACTCTCCCTTTCCCTTCTTTCGTAGGTTCATTGACTCAGTCTTGACAATGGTTGTTTTACTAGACAATGGGGATCGCTACGATAAGCGAATTCTAGTTCCCTCTTGGCGGTTTCTAGTTGGCCTACTTCGGACTTTTTCCACAACCCATGTCTTCGAATATTCTCTGCTTTGACTTACTAGGGAGGTCAGTGAGCGTGTTCCAGAGATTCCCAACAAAATCTATATCGTTTCATTGAGCCGCAGCAAAAATAAACCCTCATGTCTGTGATTCCTTTTCGATGCTTTTCGAAACCATCTAGGTTTCGTTAGGAATCTTTGAGGCACACTCACTGACCTCCCTAGTTAGTGCTATTACTCAAGTCTCTACCACTGTCGTGAAATCTTAGCTTGTTGTCAACCCAGAATCCAAAATCCTTCTCTTTATCAAAGTAGAACATTGAACTGTGACATTAATGAGGAAGTCATGTTTATGGGAAAACCAGATAGGGGAAGGTGTGAATTTTGTTGATCAGCAGAGTTCAATCTAAGCGCTCCAAAACAGAACGGACACATTTAGTGGCTCAGGGCCATCGGTTTACCGCACTCGGTCCAAATAGGGGAAGGTGGGAGTTTTGTTGATCAGCAGAGTTCAATCTAAGCGCTCCAAAACAGAACGGACACATTTAGTGGCTCAGGGCCCTCGGTTTACCGCACTCGGTCCAGCCAAAGCGCGGCGAAGCCGCGCTTTGGCTGGTGGGAAAATATTTTCCCCAATAATCTTGCACGTCAATCTCTGTTACACAGCGTGAACAGTGATAATGGGAGAATTAGACCCAAAAGTGAGGAGATAGCAAAAGTAATAGAGCAGGAAGGTGAGATCGGGAAAAGAGGGTATGAAGAAATTCATTAGCACGGCCGGTCATCGAGCGCTCCATGGTTCCGCTCCATCGTCAGTAGCGCTTCTTACAACTGCACCATGCGCGCTTTTTCAGAGCTTTATGTCTTACAGTTTAAGCTTAGAAATAGCAGAGCTTGGCAAAAATCATTATGCTCGTGGGATTCATATTCGCAACTAATGGTTTCCTGGTGCAGTCTTCCTCGCTCGAACAACACTCGGTTACAATTTCCTACACAACTGTTTTTGAATCTTTTTTTATTTTTTTGTTAAATAAGCCACACATTAGCGGACTTTCCTGTACAGAATGAAATTGTCGTGCTCATTTAGGATTCGTACACCTTCGCTGTTCCACCAGGAGAATCGCTCGTCGGTGTGGTTGAATTGGTGGGAGCTGAGAACCACACGGTACAGTACGCCATTGCTGAAGGAGCTCAAGGTGCATTCAGCGTTGACGACGGCGGTGCTCTGTATTATAGAAGAGAGCCAGAAAAGGACTCACGGAACTTCACACTATTGGTAAGACAGTTGAAAATTGACGAGAAAACACGCAGAATTTAGTTCTTTCAGAAGAAAAGAACAGTTCATGGGCTAGAGAAAAGATAAAAAGGGAGGTAAAGATGTATATCTGATAAGGTACAGGCGTACTGTACCGTGCACCTATTAGGTTGTTAACTAATTATTTGCCGTTTTTTTCAAGCTTCTGTTGTGCGCCCAGTAGATAAGCTTCCAAAATCATCCAGATAGCAGTCGACAGAAAATTATTTGCTCTTTTACGACATGTATCTGCTATTTACGAAACCTTGAAATCTTGATTACTTTTTGACCATTGAATTTGAAATGAAAAATGAGAAAAATTGACCCCACCGACAGTGAATTTTCCCTGCATCGTTTCGCGACTTTCTGCAAAACTGTATGTACGCTCTGAAAGTTTACAAATTTTTCTATAAAATGGTATACAGTTTGTTTTGGTTTTCCTTGGTTTTTGTTTACTTACAGAGCGTCAAAGTGGGGTATCTCAAAGAAGACAATAAGTTTTGGATGCTTGTGCTGCCTTCCTGCCGAACGTTTTCCATCGGCTCTGAACGCGACACGAGAGAGCATTTGTTGCTCTATCAGAAAACATGTTTATTTTTCCATGCTAGCCGTTTTTTAAAACTTTTATCATGAAAGCGTTTTCAAAATTTCTCGACGTGTAAAACTTTTCGTTGGAAACCTTTTGCAGAATTTTAGGTACCATTCGAAAGAAGAAGATGTGGGCTATAAAAAGATGCATCACACTTTTTTAATCGCACCAGGTTTTGTTAACTTTTAGGTCGACAAAATGGAGGTTCGACGGCTCGCGTGGCCGCGCTGCGCGGCCAACGCGACGGCCGCACCGCCGCGCAATTACTGAGGGGTTGCGCCTGCGGCCGTCGCATTGGCCGCACAGCGCGGCCACGCGAGTCGTCGAAACTTCAAAAAAAAACGGCAAATAATTAGTTAACAACCTAATATTTAAGCGTCAACTGCCATGAGATCGTTTTTAAAACGCCCAACTCAATTAATCGTTCACCAAAATTTCGTAAGGTCTTCAAAGGTGAAAACTCAGCGGCCGCTACAAGAACAAGCTCGTGTTTCAACTGTCACTTGCTCGTACCCGTGTGAAAGTGTTCTTTCGGACAACTTGTGACAACTTGGCATGTTCAGGTGACCGCTCGATCAACCGAAGGACAGTTCTTTGTAGCCACAACATGGGTTGAAGTTACAGTTGAAGGAATTCAATCACATCCGCTGAAAATTAACGGATCTTCGCAACGATCGAGTGCGCTCCGGGCAAGTAAGTTCGAAGGAGTTTGTGAGCATCTTCACTTTGACGGAGATATTTTCTTATCTAATCGACTCCTCATTCAAGACACGAAGATCGGCGCTACGGTTGCAACGTTCGAACTCAGCGATGATGATAATGACGCCACAGTGCAGCTGACAATAGAAGCGATTTCGGGAATCGCTCTGAATGGCAGCGCTGTGGAAGGACTCCAGCAAAAGATTTTCAAAGTGCGAATGGACAAACAGCGAGCTGACTTGATTCTTAGTGAACCGATTCACGACTTGCCCGTTGTGTCGCTAAACCTACAGTTGAGCGCCCGGGACCTCTCCCATCCAAACGAACCAGCTGTGGAAGGTGAATCATTGCAAACTGCGATCAACTGATCTGATGGATTTTCTTTCAGCTATCCAGACCTTTGTGATTGTCCGCGACCATCGCTTGGTGACAGAAGCACCGCTGCTCTTCAAATTTGTTGAGGTCGGTCATCGGTCAGCAGCAATCTGTGACGATGGAGAAGGCGCTTTTTGCAGGAAAACTCTAGGAAACGCTTGCCGTAAGATCTATTTTAAGGCTCCGAAGACAATAAAGATTCCGGCAAGTACTCCTGAGGGATCCTTAGTCTACAGACCGACTCTGCTCCAAAGCGTCATCACGAGCACATCCGACATTGCCTATGAGATCGACTCATCATCTGATGCTTTTGAAATCGACAACAGAACAGGTTTGCGTATCCGGTTGATCCTAGTTAAATCAAAGTACGTAGACTGGCGCCTCGCATATTCGCCACGATTTTGCTTTTTCTTTGTTATCAAGTATGAGACTCCGAAAGCTCCTCTGGAAGGATATCGTTGAACTTTCATTACATTTAGGCATAATCAGGACCTCAAGGACTTTTACCGAACCGTTTGAGGATGTCGTGTCTGTCTCTGCCATAGATACGCTAGCGGAACTAAGTGCTCAACTGAACGTCACAGTATCAGTGGCTGCACCAGCCACTCACCCAGCACAATTTGTGGAGCGTCAGTATTCAGGAAACGTGAAGAGAACCGATCCACCTGGTAAGTGAAACGTACGAAATTCTTTTACAGAGCCCATTTTTGAGCCATGCCCCGATTTACCCGTCTAAGGAGGGATGGGAGCTCTAGTTGGCTTGGACGAAGATCCATCACCCGTTCTAGTGGAAGAATTATAGCCAATTGTCACTGCACTATGCTCGTTTTGAACACAATTAGTTAACAGCTTCCTTGTAGGTACGGCGGTTGCCACTGTGACAGCAAAATGGGATAACGAAGAAGTTGAGAACACGTATGCTGTCGAAGGAGCGGATGCAATGTACTTCACAATCGACAATCAGGTAAACGCATTCGCTAATAGTTGCGCTTCAGAGTTTGACAGCTTTGCGTCCACAATGCTACTAACTTTTTTCTAGTCAAAGCGTACGTTCGTCGCGAACGATTGCAATAGTATCGCTGCATCAGCCACGGTAGAAATACAGTGTCACATTTTTTAATTATTACATCCCGCCTACCGTTGATGTATGTATCCTATTTCGTCGTTTTTTTTTCAGTTTTTTATCAAGCTTATCCTCACAGCTTATGGCTGTACCCCTAAACTTCCCCAAAACATAAACAGTGAAGTCCTCAAAGCTGGTCGAGTAGCTGACAAAGCAGACGCAACGTGTGCTTGCGACCTAAATGCGGCCTTTCTATAACAGAGCCGCCCGAACACCCTGAGTCCGGAGTGGATTTTTTCGTATGGTCATTCGACATGCCCAACTACTCATATAGATAGCTTTCCCTGTGCTCACTGTGTTAGCCGCTATACCAAGTCACTATCCCTACCAAGTCTGGTGCCAATTCATTCGACCCCGTAGTGATGGAAGGCTTGGTTAGCTGGGCAAGGATAGATCGCTAAACAGTGCGCGTGGCATCAGGACCTCTTGCCACTGCTCTCTGATTGGTTGGTCACAACGAAAAGTTCGAAAGAAAAGTTTCATCAAGAAGGTAATTTGTTACTATAACCGAGTCACCGAAAATAGTACAAGGTCGGAGTTGACTCGAAATTCTCTGAAATCTATACACATTTAGGGAACGATTCGTTTAAAGGAATCGGTCGCGAAGGTGCCTCGTTCGGAGCTGAACTTTGTCGTGAGAGCGGGCGAGGCGACGTCGTCGACCACTGCGCCTGTAAGTTTTTTTACAAAAGCCTTTCTGTGATAGCCGTCTGCGGTTGCACCAAAGGCGATGCACATCTATTCTCATGAGAGCTGGTTCCAGTAAAACATTCCATTAGCAGAGACCTAGATGTCTCCTCGAAAGAACTACCGAAAACTATGCTGCTGCTAATTGCTTCAAAAGCGACTGTCGTCGAATTTGTTGAACATGCGCTCCTTTACAGTATGCCAACAATACTGATGCTAGGAATCACACACTCGAAGAAGTTTCTAACTTCTTTTCAAGGGCTTTCAAGCTATTTCATTTTCGTTTTTTTTCGTCAGTCTTTTTCTTTTCATGATTTATTGTTTCCTCCGATGTATAATAATCAATACTCGTTATGACCTATATATAAGGTTTGATATATTAATCAGGATGAAAGACTTTTCTCTGCACTCAATTAAAAAATAGGCATATCGGTCAATTTCAAAATAATTCGCTTAGGATACACATTTGTACTCAGTCGTTCTACTCCTAGAATTTCCGTTTTAGTCTCCTTAACATTTTCTCCTCTGAAAGATAACTCGTCTCCATTAAGATACACGTCGTGCTGGCATCATACGACGAAATGGCCGAATTCGAATTCGAGAAAGGTTCCTATGAAGTGAAAGTGATGGAGAATCTTCCTGCCAATGGTTACGTGATACAACCAAAGGTAGGTTTTTTTGCTTAACTTGCAAACAACTGACTAGTCTAAAGATGATCGGTTCTTTAGAAACTTCCTTGGGTTCAGTGTTTTTGTGTTTGTTTCTGTTTTTTCTTTGTACTTTCGAACTTTGCATTCACGGTCCAATGACATGGCTACTGTTCTCAAAATTAATATAAGCGTCACGTTTTTCAGCTCACCAACGCTGAATTGACTGAAGTGGAGTATTCACTCGAAACTTCAAACGAGGCTACGGTGGTCAAGAAACTGCTTCGCATAGATTCAGGTGGAAGGATTTACGCAAATGAGGAGTTGCAGGGTGAGATCTTACGGGTTTTCGGCTCATAAGCGCCGGATTCACTGCAGAACATTCGAGCGGGACCGAAAGACAAGAGCGTATGGGTATCCCTTACCTTGATGTCGTATATGGGGTTTGTCTGCCGTTCAACGTCCTATCGGCCGCCGAACGTCTGTTGAGGAGAATCGCTCCCAAATTTTGTGAAAACCACATTGGCTTTACCCACTAAGAAACAAAAATCCTCTCTTTGATAAACCAAAATTTTTACTACATCCCGTTTGTCTGCCGATAATCTTCATGGGTGGAGGTGGGTCTGTATGTAGATGATCTTCATGAGACTGCCCACGAAGAAGTTGTTCTGTAGGAGACAATCTACGGAGTTCCCCTCGGTGAGGATTTCACCTTTGCACTACTCGCGAAGGAATGAAATTCCACCTTTGACCAGGGGACAAACGGACACGTACCGGACGTGGAAAAAATATGTCGAAGCGTACCGTTGTTACGAATTCTGTATTTTTTTAAAAATATTTTATAGTGATTTTCATATGCTATTTGAAACGAAAATATCTCAAAAATCGCTGAGCGTAGGATCAATCTGAGACGATATTCTGATGAAGAATGGTCTAGTTATCATAGTGTGTTACAGACATTTGATTCACATCGCGGCTAATGTATAGATCTTTCTAAGCAAGCATTTTGGTAGTCAAAAAGTGGTCAAATTTTAGGACCATGTTTCAAACAAATTTCTATATCTTCCTAATTTTTTAACGAAATCACACCAAATTTGAGAGTACTATTGAAAATAATTTTCCCTTCAAGATGATTGTTTCTGTTTTGAGTCTGGTTCCTTATTTTGTGTAAAAATGTTCTGCAGGCTGAAAAAAATGCTGGCTCGGAAAAACCCTTAGACTTCTTTTGAGGAAATCATGGTGACCTCCAACATTGTACAGCGTATTTATTGTCTAGATCAAGCAGCGCAGGACAATACAACATACTTCACCGATCCTACCTATTTCTCCATTTCTTTAGAAATTAACTGAATTTTCGAAACTCTCTAAGCAGCAATGTTCGCTCAAATCTGAACGTAGATGATTTATTCACGCGCTTCGCATTCGCGCTTCTCTGGAGCTGAATACATTCGCTGAGTAATCGGTCATGGAGCTTTTCTGAAGGAACCGATAAAAATCAAAGCTTAAGTAAAAAAAATCAAAGTCCATCTCCGGCCGTACTATCATGTGAGACTAAATTTAGGATACGCTGGAACGTACTTCTTCCAAGTACGGGCCGCTAAAGGTGAGCGTCGCGCTTCCGCTGATGTACTACTGCATATTCTGGCTGCCTACAAATGTGCTCCGACATTCATCGGCGATGGTAACTTCGAGTTCACGATTGAAGAGGTGATTATCTGCATCTGGATTCTTCTAAGCATTCTATTGTACACAACTTTGTGGTCCGGAATCGCGGGGAGAGGCAAGATCTGAATGTGACTTGCTTGTCAGCTAGTTTTCAAAAAGGGCCAAGGTGAACGTAGAAAAAGTGAAGGTGAAAGGTGCTGCTCTTATAGATTCCTGTTGACGGACTGGAACGGAGATAAGGTTAATATGAAAAAACCCTAATCCGCTTCAGAACAGCCCGGTTGGCACTGCGATTGGCACCGTTTCCGCAGGAGCACTGGACAACAAGTGCGAAATGAAGTATCAACTGTGGGATCCAACAAACCATGAGTACACAAATCAAACCAAAATCGCATCGATTAATATTGAGACTGGAGAGATCCTGAGTCGCATTAAATTCGACCACGAGGAGCTGTCGATGTATCCAGTGAGTTTGATCTATAATTTTGGGTAGAACATAGTACCAGGGAACCCCCGGGATGGTCCAGCCGTAGGCGGAGCCTTGTGGAGTCGAAGGGGCAAGAGACCGAAAAGCCGAGAGGTCAAAATATCGACTGTAAACAACCTCATGGAATTTGTAAAATTCGCATATGAAAAGATGAGCTCATGCTGCCGGCTTCAAATACTTCCTCCTTTTGGAAATAGATCATTTTTAAAGAGATCATAGAAGAACGACGGTTTCGGCGCAAGAAAGCGCCACTCGCATCGTCGTCCTCTTTTCTTTACCCTGCAGTTGCGCAACGGGTAAAACTGCATTGAAATTATTGGTCAAGTTCCGACTACTAGAAATTCTCCTATTAATTTCCATCTGAAAAGTTCGTTATTTAGCTGGTACTCGGGTTGCAAGCTGGTGCTCATCAATTTGCCCAAATGGCCAGCAGTGTCCGAGTGCTGGATGTGGACGATCACCCTCTCGAAGCAATGCATGATTCGCTGACAGTGGAAGTAAGTACCGATGACTATTATGCGCTTTTAAGACCGTCGCAATTGTCGGATAATTGCATAAAATTGAACATTTGATCTCTGACACTTTCAGCACTTACTGCCACTCCAATAGTACTGAACTATTCCGGATAACATTCTCGATTTAAACAATTCCAACTTACTTCTGATTATTTACGAAACATTAAAAACCTGCAATTTGTGAAAATTTCGGAAAAGAGCGCTCTCTTCTCAATCGTAATTGGAACAGGAAAGTAAGGTAAAGGTGAAATGTAAAGGTGCCGTTGATCAGTCAGCCCTATTATGACGCGCCGCCACATTCTGTTCCATTCAGATTCGTATAGGCATGGTCAGTGCGTATTTGGCTCATACCCAATGACTTGCGGGACCCAGCCGCTATACCAACGCTATATTTTTTATTTGAATCAAATGTCCACTCGCTGATTATCAGGAAAAAACGAAAAGAGAAAGAATTGGGAAAACGTGGTTGTGATGACATGGCTAACACTCAAAAACCTTTCAAGCAACCTCAAGAATAAGTGCAAGATCACAGAAATGGAGAGCGTGACAGAGAAGGACGGAAACTCTTCACAATATACGCAAAACGAAAAATTAGTCTTTTCACCTTCCCAGACAAGTTTCACACCAGTTACCCCACCCCGAAGAGGAGGAACACTAGGTTAGCCCGCGTTGGGATCGATCGCTCAACTGCACCGGTGCCAGCTTTACCAGCGAACCACGGGCGCCCGAAACAGGAGAGTAGAATTACATGAAGAAAATATGTACGTAGAAAATACAGTTTTCAATGAAGTCGGCGATGTTGAAGCATAGTTAGAAATCCAGCACCTTTAGTGACTTATATTCTTCGATCTAAAAAGCAGCAGGATGGCCGATGTACGCACTCGGTTCGTTTTCCGTTACACCATGGGGTGGCGCAGTATAGAGGGAAGGAATTCAAGAAATGACGTTCTATAGAAAGAATAGACGACATATGAAATTTCTTTCAGAGTCTTTCCTTCCTTCTCAGACTTGTTGAGGCTATTTCTCACTAATGAATCAGGACGTCAATGTGATGTGCCCCTTCAGAATATTGGGTCAATAACCTAATTCTGAGAACATGTCTCACGCTAAACGTCCGAAGAAGGCAAAATTTCGTGAATTTATCAAAGTATGAAACATGTGTTCGGTTGCTCCAGGTTCCTGAAGACGTTACTATCGGTACTGTGATCGCCACAGCAACGGCTGTGGACGATGATGAATCCCAGTCTGTGTTCTATCGTCTCCGCGATCAGTCGAAGGAGTTTGCAGTTAACGCTACTTCGGGCGAGGTGACTGTAGTATCCGAGCTGGATAGAGAGGTGAACGATTCCTACAGGTCAGTCGGTAACGTCGCAAGTACCTTAGGCCATGATGTCGTAAAAATAATCTGTAAAGCAAAGTTAAGTGCATTTCTTTCTCATTCATAGGAGGCTACGGTAGTGCATGTATGCTCTGTTTCCTGTTTCTGTTCTATGTGTGAACTTCAAGAAATTCACCCATTCGTTGTTTCCGACAAAAGTGATCGGTAGTTTGATTATTCGTGATTCTAGAGCAACATCTGTGATAGTTCTGGAGTACTATGCCAAAATTTGAAAGCATTTAGGATCGAAATCGGTGCTTCAAATAAGGAGGACGCCAGTGTGGACGATGTCGCGGTGTGGATGGAACTTCACATTCAAGTCAAAGATGTGTATGTTCAATTAACCTTTCGCTCATTTCGACATTGAGTTTGAAATCCGGCCTTCGCCACGTTTTCCTGACAAAAACCTGACTTCTGACTACCAGACTAGCTATAATGCATTTGTTTTCTGAGCGGAAAAGAAAGGAATCTGCCATCGAGCACTGTGCTGTTACACATACTTCCTGTCCAATTTAAGTAGCCTATCCTCAACGCGCACCAGCTTCACGGAATCTGCTTTTTTATCGTTTCCAACCCCTAAACTTCGCAAAATTGGCATTTCAGAAATGACAACGGTCCACTGTTTGAAAATAGCCGTTACTATGTTCTCGTTGGCAAGAGAACCTTGCCAGGTGAAAAGATTCTGACCGTGAGCGCGTCGGATCCAGATCAGCCTAATCCAGGAAGCAGTAAGCCTTTTTTTCGTTTTGTTTACTTCGCACCACAGAAAAGCCAATTGGACTACTATTATTTTATTTATTCGAATCTCCAGTCGCTGATCTATTAGGAAAAACGAAAAGGAAAAGAAGTGGGAAAACGCTGTAGTGGCGATGACTGGACTAGCACTCAAAGACGCCATTTAGAAACTTCAAGAAATGCAATATCACAGAAATTGAAAGCGTAAAAGAGAACGACGAAAATGCTTCACAATGTACGTTAAACGAAAAATTCGTTGCAACGTTTGCAGGCCTTCCTCCAACCGGCTTTGATTATAAAATAGTTCGGAAAAAATTAAAACATGCGGCTAAATACGGTTTCACGATCATCCTATTACCCCTCAATTGTCCCCTGCAACTATCGACTATTTTGCTTCCGCGCTACTTTTGGCTGAGAAAGACTCAGTCGAAAGTGTCACAGGCGCTGTCAGCGGCTTCTTTGGCTCAGCTTTGTGAGAAAAGGATGACTGGCCTGCCCATGTGGTATTGTTCTAACGATTTCTAATGTTCTAGTGATTACACCGTTGAGAAAAATACATTGCGTGCTGAATAAGAAAGTGAGGAAAAAGTGCTCAAGATTTTCTTACCACCTAATATTGCTGGTACTCTCGGAACGAGTAACATTGCATTCTCTGAGAGAGATATGTTTTTTTGTTCGCATGGTCATTAAATTAGAGAAAACAGCCCTGAGCTAAGTTATAACGTTTTACTTATTGATTTAATTATTTTATCCGACATCAAAACCGAGAGGAAGGAGTAAGAAATTCTTGGCAAATGGTCGGACTTAGGGGACTAAAGCAAAGAAATTTCTACAAAAAAAAACGAGTTCGAACAACAGACAGCCGGAACTACTGACATAATAAAGAACACCGAACATGGCACCATTCAACTTAATGGACTCCAGTCCTCGATTTTTTTTCCGAAATTCAAAATTCGCTGAAACTTTGCACACGGTGGTAAATGGGGGCGCTAATCACGATTCTTTCATCCGTTTTTTTACGTGGGTGGTCCCGGACTACCCAAATCGCTACTTGGATGGTCCAGTCAGTATCACCGATCTCGCTGAAACTTTGTCTATGGGGGTTCTCTGGTGTCCGAAAACACAATGGTGAAGTCCGTTTTCGAAATGGCGACCGAATACGGTAATTATAGGTACCCACCTATAACTACCGACCTTACCTGGTGAGACTCACCTATAACTACCGTATTCGGCCGTAATTTGGAAAACAGACTTAACCATCGCGTTCAGGATGCCAGAAAACCTCTATAGGCAAAGTTTCAGCGAAATCGGTGATGCTGAATGGACCACCCAAGTAGCGATTTGAAACGGGTGAAAAACGGGCAGCAGATTCGTGATTAGCGTCCCCAATTATCCCCTGTGCAAAGTTTCAGCGAGTTTCGACAACTTAAAAAAATCGAGGACTGGAGTCCGCTAAGTTGAGTAGTGCCCCGAACATTAGCAAGAAATGACGCTAAAGAAGCAGGCAGAAACCGCGAGAGGTAATAAGGAACACCTCCAAGGACGGGAAAAAAGAAGGAAACGCAACCCATTCGCGAGGATAGCCAACTACCCTGCATGAAGATGGGCAGTAGAAAAGCCTCTGATATCAACATAACGAATGTACAGAAAAAGCACAAATCGTCATACGGCTAGAATACTACTGCAAAGTGGATTAGCACGTGCCAACAAGTGGGCATAGTATAGAGCAGGATAACCCAAATAGGAGGTCACCAACCGTAACAAACAACGTCAAAGCGCGTCCAAGTAGCACTCGGTAAAGTCAACTGCCAAAGTCAGGGGGAGGATAGTACACTCCTACTTCCTTCTTCAACTGGGTGAGAATATCGTGGCTAGGAAAGCTAATCTTCTTGGAGGTTTCAACTTCTGCGACAAGTCAAGGGCGAAACGGTCTTCCTCCTCCCTCCCCGCTCCGTGACTCCTCCTCATCTTTTTCTGCTATAGGGGTTACCTACTCACGCAAGATATCAGGCTTGTCGGATTGGTCTGCCACGCCGACTTTCGAACCAGCACTGTTACGCAGGGCAGTCGGAGCCTCTCCGCCCACCACAGCAAATGGGAGTTCACTCAAAAACGCACGGGAGGCTTTGAGTCCCAATTCTCGGTCACTGACTTCTGCAGCACTCGTCCAGTCGGTGCATAGATATTCGTCATGGAGGTGGAGATACAACATGCGGCCTTCACGGCGTCGAGCGCAACAGCTGGGCTGACAGTGGCCCATGTGGGCAATGCTACTACCTATGTAGCCCGTCGGTGGGCTACACTTTTGTGTCACGTGGGATGTGTAGTCCAGTGACGGGCAACACTTTTGAATGTCGTGGGACGTGTAGCGCAGTGGCGGGTTACGCTTCCTCGCTCGTGAGTGACACTGCGGATAGGAGTGTCCATTAGGCAAAGTTACTACCCATTGTATATTTTCCGCTTTTTCAAAGCTACAAGATATATATAGAGAGGACGTCGCTTTCAACAAACTCAAAAAAGGTCTGTAAACCGTTTACTGACAACGATTACATAAGGAAGTTTCAAAATCAACAGTATACACAGAAAAATTATGCACACTTTTTATGACATGTTTGAAAACAATCAAACTGGAAATTGTTTACCTGTATCAGTAACGAAGAAGTTTGAAAACCAACATCACACACAGAAGGGGTGACGGGCGGAAAGACAGGTGACACTCTCTTTGCGAGTGGTCACCATCACATTGGAAACATCGTCCATTGGCTGTGTGTATGAAAATTAGATCTTCCAAAAGCGGGAAGACGAAGCAACCGGACTAGTAGTGTCATTTCAAACGAAAGAACCACCGAATATTTTTTGGTATTTAGGGTATGCTTCGAGTAGACGACCTTCCTGGTCATACGCTAACGCGCGGAGTCGACAACTACCCAACGTCGCCTCCGGGATGAGATCCGATGGAGACCGGGCTTCCTTGCACGCCCTAACTGAGATGTGGGGGTCGCGAATTGTTGCATGTGCTGAGCATATTGGCGGAAGAGACGGTCTTCGTATCGCCGGAACGGTTCACCTAACCTGGTGCGCTGATCGTAATAATGTTCGGTGCGTACCATAGCCAGGTTCGCTAGGGCGATTTCTCTGATGCTACTCTTCCGCCTCCTGAACAGTCGGACGATCACCGCGCACCGGTCCCCTAGTTCGATCCGTCGATCTGAAGTGAAGCCGAGACGAACGAGTAGAGGAGTGCTGCGCGGAAGGATGAGATGATGCGCGGGCTGAAGAGGACGACTGCTGCGCTGCTAGTGCACGAGAAATCCTGTTATGCAAACGGTGTTCACCGTGACGGTGGTAAGAACGTGAAGCGAGTAGCAGAGAATGAGATGTATCTCACAGCCTCAACGTGCGCTGGATGGGCGTGGAGAACGAAAAAGCACTCAATGGCTCAAGCTTGTGCACTGCGTGGGTGCAAAACAGTTGCGACATAGACACTGGGGCACTGACATGTTTATTCCTGTCAATCGGGTTTATATGCCCCAGAATACAATGTATCACTCCTTTACTATCGAGTGCCATATGTTCATCATTTCTTCATTCCGACACCTCCACACCCCTCCCTAGAGACCAAGTCGGTCAAAAGCGAATGAGTGGTCCGGCTGGGTGGAGTTCGGTGACATCTTCTCCACAACTCTATCACCGTTCCAGCTCTTAATCTTCCAACAACACTTGTTTACTCTTATTTTTCTTTTGTTATTTTCTTCTATTACTTCTTATTACTCTGTAACAGCTCCTCCCAGAACAATTCATCGATCAATCACTTCTCAATCAAGCTGGCTACCTATGGAGGCCTAGGCCGGTCTCGCGTTGGCCCTCTATTCTTTGCGCCTGCCGGACTTCTCGAGCGTGATCTTGGTGATCTACGGGAGCGGCTTCTGAACCTTGTTCTTGACGATCTCCTTTCGGGTCGTCCTTGACTATGGCTTCTGTTTTGACTTCTGACTATGGATCGTCGGAGAGCCTCGCGGACACCTTGCAGCTCGCGCTGCAGGACCACAAGGGCACCTCGACGACCCCCGGGGCCGTCGCCGGTCTCCCCTCCACTATGGCGTCCAACGGCGCCCCTGGAAGGGGACAGCGACGCCCCAACCTGCACCATAGACGACTGGCGGAACTGTGACGATTATCGATTTAGGTGGTGGGATCCCAGCAGGCATTCCTGGTCCGGCAGCTGCTGCTAGTGACTTTTCTGATTCACTGAAATAAAAAAAAAGAAAGTAATTGCTGCAGGCGAAAGTATGCGCCTTCTGCACAGAATGTTGAAATTACCCGTCTTCCAGGTCGAAGCATGACGGAAGAGAGCAACGAAGCACCGGTTCCGGCCGGTGGAGTCGACGGAATGAGTTCAGAATTTCGAATGTCGCGGCCGGTGCGCACTAGAGCGCACGCGCGCGTGTGCCAGGGTGCATGGCGGCGTCGACTCGATGGAATGGTTGATGTAAAACTGTTCGTAGGATGCGATCTCGAAAATAATGTTCATACTGATGGAATAGATTTGTGAAGGGATTTTGCACAACTAGATGGTTGAATGCGTGGCGGTACAACAGGATATCGAGGACTTGATGTTGGACGAGCCGTACATGAACTGCTTGATATTGATGAATTGCGTGCCCTTAACGGTGAATTAGTCGAATCATCCGCATTGGTCTCAAGCGGGTATGAATGCGATGACGAGCAAATTAAAGTTTCATCGTTGTTAGTGCGGACATGGACAGAACGGATGTTGTTGTCCTTACTTGTGTTATGAGCAGCGTACAAGACCGTTAGGCCAATGTCCCCTAGGAAGTTTCTAGTCAGCGAAGTGCGCCAATTGAAATCGTGGGAACCACGACAACACCTTTTTGTCTATTACTATGAATAAAAGAAATTAAAAAAGAAACATAGAGTTTCAATAATTAGGATTTTCTAAATTAAAAAGATTAGAAACAATAGGGAGAAAATAGAAGACAAAAGTGAAAAAGAAATATAAAAATTTAAACTTAGTGATTCGAAAAAGGGAAAAAGATTACAATCTTGAATGGAATTTCTTGATTGCAATCCAATTAAGACCAGCTGTCAGTGTTACCTTACCCCATTCGTCGATCTTGTACTTCAGACGACAAGCGGGTGTTCTACGGCGTTAAAGAAGTTCTGTTCGAATACCATGGCATGAGTCGAGCCATGCAGGGAATATTCTCAATCACATCAACCGGCGGGATTGTCACACTCAGCCAACCTGTAAGGTAATGTCTTTTGATTTTCGAGACGGCAAATTCTTGTAAAGTAGAAGTAAAGTCGAGGAATTGCAGTGACTTCGTTGGTGGTGTGTTCCACCTTTTGCTAGAATCCATGGACAGCCTCGAGGCGGACGCTCACAAAGACCAGAGCATTGTAAAGGTGGGAAATGTTACATCATTATGTTGACTGAAAGGAGGCAATCCTGAAGAGATTCTGTTAAAAGAAAATTAGTAATACCATCGTCTACATAACAGCAAAAAATGAAAATATTTCATTGTGTTGTATATATGGAAGCATTTCATGGTAGAGAAAGTTACCAAAATGAGTATCTAACGACGAGGACCTACAGTATTCGTTTAGGTTTATATCCACGACGATAGCGACATTGTTCGCCTAGATCTTCCACTTCCACCAGCAGCCGTCACTTATGAAAAGGTCAACGTCATCAGAAAGTACGCGGAGCTTCAAATCTTGAGAAAGAAGCCAAGAACTGCTTCGCAAACGGAAACATATGCCTCTGATGCTTTTAGTGATTCAGAACCCAAAATTGCGAAAAATAGGAGCTCATTGCGTACATTCGTCACAGTTTGAAATTACAAACAATGTTGTGCTATATTACAGAACTTTTTACTCATTTTTTACTCCACAATTCCACAGTACCTTGATCAGATCGCGAGCTATGCAAGGGTTCCTGTCTGGAGCACGAATGAACCCTGATCATTAATACCATGGGCCCTTGCACTTTAAGAATGGATACAACCATGATTACTTCTCACCAGAATGAAGATTAAACCACAGGAATAAACAATAGGAGTAGAAGACGGACCACCAGCCCAGGGGCCAGCGCGCGCGAGGGGTCTTTTGGACCCCTTTTATACGAAGGTCGGGCATTAATACGGGGCAGCCTCTTTTGTAACTGTCTACGCTGCCCGAGGATCTTTGCGTCCGCCGCAGGCGCGAGACGAAACGCGCTCTGGCCTTTGGGATTTGTCGGACGAAGTCCAGATCAGAATTAATGGTGCCATCCGGTGCAGCGGGTGAGGACATTACTCATTAGGTCGGCCAGACACTCCCGAAATATCTTATACCGTCACCTCCCGTTACTATCCCTATCTCCTGACAGTATTTTACGCCCTTATGTTTCCGTGGAAGGCACAACTGCTCTCAGGGAAGCCTTTATTGGAAGTGCCGTGCCCGGTCATCGTCCCTACCAGGTGTTTCCTTGGTCTTGTCTCTGTTGGAGGAAGAGCCAAGGGTTCTGGCTTGGCTGGAGGATTGAATGCGCGAGATATTTCGTTGTACCTGCGAAGAATGATAAACGCGATTTTTTCAACTAAAACCTAATAGAAATATTCATTTAAGACCGTCAACCAACTGGAGAGAGAATGTGGGATAAGACACCTCGGTGACAGTTCCAGAATTGCTATCGTTTATTTCTTCCCCTAATGCTAGAGTCCACGAGAAATGATCCGAAACATTGGAAGCATAGAAATTTCGGGAGCAAATCTATGTCTATGTCTATGAATTGAGAAATCGATTAAGAAATGCTACGAAAAGCTTACAGTGTCACAGAAGCCTAGTATTCTACCTATGACGAATAATTTTTATATCTCAATCGAGGGAAGCGGATGCTTTTCTTCTGCGGTTTTTGCGTTTCGTTCAATTTATGACTCACTCTTTTTGTTGTGCTGCAATAGTTTGTGGCTCATGTTATTTGACATGTCTAAAATTGTCTGTTCAGAACGGTAGCTGATGCCACGGGGTTGAATGTGTTCGTGAAAGATTTACAGTATCATCACGAAGAGGGTCATCTAATCTACGACGTCACGGATCTCAGACTGGTAAGGGGAAAGCAATTCAATTTTAGATAGGAAATCAAAGTGGTACGTATTACACAGGCGTTTCTTGCATAGTGTTCTCCCCAAAATCTCCACAAAATTGGAATCATTTCTCGGCGACAGACGCCAAAGCTGCGTACAATATGATTCACAGGTGATTCGGAAAATAATGCGCTTCAGGTATTGGTAAATCGAACAAGCTCCGAAATTATCCCTGCAGAGAGAGCTATCGCGATTGCTGACAAGCACCGGTCTGTAATGGGCGACCGTCTGCCGAGCATGACGAAGGCTCAGGTTTGTATAATTGTGGTACGGTAAAATGTTCTTTTGCAGTTTTCAGGCAATTTTTTCGTTCAGGTATTCTCCTCTCCTGTTGTACGTCAATCGGTGCCTCCTTTAGCTTACGTCCTTGGCGTGTTTGCTCTGTCGTTAACCTTCATCTTCATGGTATTCGGATTTATGATGTGTCACTACCGTAACAAGTGAGTCAAACAAGAATCCTGATTGACAGAAATGAGTTTATCTAAAGTTTTACAGATTCCGCCGCGAAAAGAAATTGCGTGAAGACGATATTGTCATAGCCAATGCACTGAACAGACCACCATTAAGGCCAATGAAGCTCTCGCCACCACTCATGCACACGCAGTTAGTCCTATCCTTGTACTTTTCGAACTCGAAAAAAAAAGAAAGTGAGGGAAGAAGACACATAACATGCACCTAATGCAGTAGTGAAGGTTAACGCAGGGATAAAGATGAAGCATTAGAACAGCTACTATCATAGAGTCCGATGGGTGTTTTACCAAAATATCCTCCATGTAAAATCAACAGCAATTAATTTTTGGCAAATAAAATACCAAGAAAATTTTATTATCTTTTTATCATTATCTATGAGCGACAGCAGCAAGTTTTCGTGATGATATATAACACTAAAATATCCTCACCTTACAGGAGCTTTGCACCGCACATTCCGGCGATTGACGGCACCTACGCCGTGCAAGAGATGAAGATGGTGGTTGCCGGTGACGACGGCAGACGATCAAAGCCGTGGTGATCGACGTATTCCATGAAAATCTCCTACCCAGTCAGATCCCATATACTTATTACCGGTGCCAAAGTCAGAACATTCCTCAGTTTTCTACTAACTTTATACTAACTTTATAGCCCCTTGTAGATAATAAACTCGTCTCTAGTAGGTGTGGAATACATGGAAAGCCGCCACTGCGTAATTTTGCCGCAACACCAAAATTGAAAATCAATCCAAAATTCCATCTTTACCTGGCCAGAATCGATAGCCCGTTTGAGTGCGTTCAGCGTATTTCCTGTGGAATCTTATACTCACAGTTTAAGGCAACGGATCATCCAGAACAGCGATGTAATAGGATGGCGTGTCGTCAGAAAATTCGTAGAGCGGACCCTACTAAAGAGCCAGACAAACGAGAATTCAGAAGATAGGAATGTGAAGACTTTCTAGATATGATTGCGTTATATGCCATGTCTTCTTGACCTTTGTAAATGCATCTGCGTGCAGAGCTTAGCCATCCCCTTCTTGCTTTCTTGATGTATTAAAAAGAAAATGCACTTCCAGACAGATTCATTCCAACCAAAAGCAGTAATACCCCTCCTGTTGTACACTGCGAGTGAACAAAGTTCCCATAATCCCAGCACTCTATGAAACAGCAACTTCGGCGTATGCATTCAATATTATTATAACAACATTACGAGCTTTGAACCACAATCAGCAAAACAGTTACCCTCAGAACCAAGCAGGAATCACGAAGTAAATTTGCAAAAGTGTGAGCCCGGAAGTCAGCTTGTTGACAAAAACAAAGCCATATGTAGGCATTCAAATGCGACTATGAACTTCTGGGTGGATGACATTCGATTCAAAGACAATCAACACATTGACAACTGAGACTATCAATAATCTCTAAAAAGAAGTGACTGAACAAATGACTTAGGAAGCAACGGAATAAAACAAGTCACCAACTTCGATAGTTTAAGCAGAGTTCTTAATGCGAAGATGTCAGCCCCAGTCTTGCTGAAACATTAAAACCAACAACAACATTCTCGTTCGGTACTGAGCCGCTAAGCCAAGCACAACCCCGAGGGATGAACAAAGAACGTTCAACACGGATACACCTAATAACCGGAGATATGCGGCTTCAAATAACTTAAACGGTCGCCAGGTGCACTTGGGAAGCCTTGTTTACTTTCCGTACTCCTCAGCACTTTCTGTATCTTTTGTGTATTCTTCCTGGAAGCGCCGGAACTTCGCTATCAAATCGTCAACTTTGACTTCACCACGAACCTGAAACTCTCATCGACCGATGTTGTTTTGTGTGCGAAGAAAAGTCGAAACAACTCACAGCATTATCTCTTGTGCGTACGTTCACCGTGCCATTTTCTACTTCCTTTTGACCCACAACAAGTATGAAATTGAACTGAGCCAACTGAGCGTTCCTAATCTGTTTGTTCAACGTATCCGGGCAACCCTCATCAAACTCCACCTGAATGCAAAAACTCAATACCATAAAAGGCAGAAAGTGAATAAAAAGAACAGACCTCAAAACCTTCATTGTATAGTTTCTCCTTAACCTGCCTGGCGTAAGGATTCACTGATTCGTGAACAGTTATCACTTTAGCCTAAAATTTAATAGTGCAGAAGAGAGATTGACTCCCAAATACTGTTCATGACCTAAAAGAATCTACCTGTCGCGGTGACAACCAGAATGGCCATTTTCCACCAAAGTTCTCTGTAAGAATGGCAGTCATCCTCTCCACTGATCCCAAGACTGCGCGGTGAATCATCACAGGTCGCTGTTTTTCACCCTTCTCGCTGAACAAGTACACTGCTTCATTCAACAAAGAAAGAGCAAGTACAACAATATGACTCACTCAAAGTAGCTCAAATCGAAACGCTGTGGTAACTGGAAGTCGAGCTGGATTGTAGCACATTGATGATTACGTTTTAGCGCGTCTTGGATTGAGATATCAATCTGGAAGGACGGACTCAACCGAGCTCACCAGTTCTTCATAAAAATCACGACAGTGGTACAGTATTTAGAAGAGACTCCGGAGAGTTATGAAAGAAAGGCCTACCTTGGGCCCATAGAACGCTCCATCGCCTTCGTTTAGCTTCCACGGCCTTCCGCTTTCATCGAGAGCTGCCTTGAGATCACTCTCAGCCTCATCCCAGTCCTTAACAGAACAGTAATCAAAAAAACACGAAATTATCATCAAAAGGAAAGGCGCAGCTAACAAAAAATGTCTAACTTTACAAAGGAACTTTTGAAATATTCGAGAATACCTACCGATAATTCCCCTAAGAAACCTTCGGGACGTGTAGCAAGATTGAGTTTGAATGTGAATCCGAACACCTTCTCGTAGCAGAACGACAAGAAGTCCAGACATCTCTAAAACTTACAAATCACTTTCTGATATTCTTGAATGTGGGTCCTGGAACGACTATAACGTACCTTGATCTCATCCCAAATCTGATCTTTACGGCAGAAAATGTGAGCGTCGTCTTGTTGGAATCGACGAACGCGAGTAAGACCAGTGAGAGCTCCAGACATCTCGTTCCTGAGACATATTTATCAGCCAGGGACCCACCACGGATTTGACAGCGATAATAGATTGATCGTGTCGGTGGGAGTGGACACTAACCACTCTGGCACGTGCGCTCATAATAGAAACAACTAACAGGAATACCAACGTCCGACACCTTCTACATTTCTATGAGAAACATTTCATTTCATTCTGTAGCAATTGCAAGATTCGAACGAGAAAGAAGTCGCTGATCTCAGAAAACCTCCACGGTGAACTCGAGCATCGTTCATCTCATAGGCGGCGCTTCAGATGATCTCTTGGGTGGTCCGTGTGCATCATGCACTTTTATAGTGTCTAGACTTATCGAGCCTTCTAGTCACGCACAGTGCACTAGTAAGAGACGACACTGACAATCACAGGGGAGAGATCAATTTTCTACCAGCCTCACCAAAACCTTCTATATCCACGAGTCAAGTAAATTGGTAATCGACTTGATGGAGAATGACAGATACATACATAAGGATCTTGAAGCATTCAACTGCAGTAACCTTACCTGTGGAGCACACCGAAGTCCGCATATCTAATAGGTAACTCGTTATGCGTACGAGGTTGGTGACTATACATAAGACAGTGTCCGGGGCAATTCATAGGTTTCAGTCCGAACTGCTCCTTTTCGACTTCAAATCTAAACATTCAATTGAAGTTTGGATTTCCTGAGCCTTCTGCATTCGAGAAAATAATGTACCTAAACATGTCCTCCGAGTAATGCTGCCAGTGACCTGATGTTTCCCATAGCTTGCTGTTGTACATATTTGGTGTGATGACCTAGAAAAGAATGACACATCTTTATTCACCAGCTTCACGTCAACTACCGACTCACTTCTGTGAAACCTCTCTTCCTGTACTCCTTACGAATGAAGTTCACAAGCGTATTATAGATGTGTGCTCCTTTTGGATACCAGAACGCGGATCCAGGCGAGAGCGGATTGAAAAAAAACAATTCTTGATCCCTTCCTAGTTTTCGGTGATCACGCTTTGCAGCCTCCTCCTGAAATAATTAGACTTTTGTAACGACGATAAAAGCGAAGAGAACTATAGTACCTGGAATTTCTGCCACTCCTTAAGTTGTTTCGGATCCGGGAACGAAATACCGTACAGTCTTTGAAGGCTTTCCGCATCTGCTTTTCCCTCCCAGTATGACGCAGATGACTTCGTGATTTGCATCGCCTTAATGTAAACGCAGTAGACTTTTTATGGTTATTGAAAATTAAAAAATAACACCGCCCTATCATCCTTGAAATTTAAACTCGAGATGACATCATGGCCCTTGCAAAGAGCTCTTCAAAGAAGCCGTTTATTGAGACTGAATAGACTATATCCCCTCTCCTACCTTTACGAGACATTAACGATTGCTTCTGGATGTGCTATAATGATGAACAACAGGTAGAAAAGCGTAAATGAAATAGACACCAAACAAACCTTGATCTTTCCTGTATGGCGAACATGAGGGCCACGACACAGATCAATTAGCGGACCACATCGATATACTGTTGTTTTCGGCGTATTGATTTTCTCCTTGATGATACGTACCTAAAAAGACATGCTACACGTGCTCCTCAGTGAGAGGCTTTCGTAACGCTCATCCTATTACTTACGCTCAATAACTGCAAACACACAAAAACAAACCAACTGGTTAACCATATTAGACGTTTTTTGGCTAGAAAAGAATAAAATCTTTCGAGTCTAAGCATAAACAAGTTCTATTTCGCCTCTGGAATATTTTTAAGAAGAAAAAAGGCTTTACGTTTGCAACTGTAAGGCGGCTACAATGCAACACCCTTCCGCGCAAAAATAATTCACCACAATTGCAGTCAACTGAAGTGAAGTCAAGGAAACCTCCAGATCGTAGATAAATCTAAAACGACTAAGCGCTAAGCGGAATACATGACGCTGACGGGCCCAGGAATCCCGAGCATCAGTTTCTCACACAATAACGAAACCCTGCACGTATGCAACTAGTCGTAGCTTCTGATTGTGACATCAGGTTCACTGATGCTTATACGAGTGGCAAACCCTGGAACGTCCCAAGGACCAAAATTTGCGTTCCATCAAAGAATCTTCTCAGAGACATCTGAGAGGAGAGCAATTCATCAGCAATCATTTCATAAACGCAAAATACCTTGAACTCGTTGTACTTGAACATCTCGAGTAGATCCTCCTTTGTCATCTCCAGTCGTTCGAATGGTTGCTTGTCCTAATAGATGAGGGACATAGATGGTGTTCATTCAGAACAAAACGTATAAAAACATGCATACCTTTATGGCGCACTTGACAATCTGTTCAATGTTTGGGAAGTCGTCCTTCGAAATAGTCAAGTTCTGAAAAGAAGGAGAGGATAAAACTCAACATCAGAGCTTGTGGAGAAACGGAAACTGTACATCATGCCACATGTCATAGTAGAAACCCTCTTCTATTGGCGGCCCATAGCACAGATGTCCGCCACAGAACCGCTCCATCGCTTCTCCGAGAACGTGGGCTGAGCTGTGCCAAAACACCTGAGAAAGAACATCGTTAGCAGAAAAATCAGGAAGGGTGAATGATAGCATTCGTAACATACCTGTTTACCCTCATCATCGTCAAATTTCAACAAATGAAGGGTTGCGTCACCCTCAAAAGGGCGATCGAGGTCCCACACCTGAATTCAAAGTAATTCAAGATAGTGTTGTAGTACATCGGTACAAGGAAGCGCATGAAAAAGGTGTTAGGAACAGCTCAATAGTTACCAAACTTGAGTGAAAATAAGTTGCTCTCCATTCATTCCAAAGTCATACAAAAATAGCAGTAAGGTTGCTAAGTCTTGAGACTCGGCAAACGCTTCGCATTTTGGTGTGAGGGATGCCTACAGCAGTCAGCTACAGTCAAATTCTTTAGGTTAGTAGCACTGGGCACTATTCAACTTATGGCACTTCACTGTTGTAAGAAAATTTTTCTTTTCAGCTTTGTTCAAACTTCACCCTTAGGAGTTTTCGTGGTGATGATCACGAATCTGCCATCCGTTTTCCGAATTTCGACCAGACACCCATCCATATCGCTTGCTTGGACTACTAGCTTAGTGGTCCAGGTAGGATCACCAACTAGGTTAAAACACAGACTAGAGCGAATGTTTCGCGTGCTGATAACGATTCTGCTTGATCGTGGAATTTGGGCACAGGACCACCTTTATCATCAAATTGGATGATCAGGTTAAAATCACCGATTTCGTTAAAACTTCGGCAGGGTGTACTACTTGGAAACTGATTACGAACGTTATGTATTTTTGCAGATTCCCCTTGAATTCGGCAGATTTTAGTAGGTACGCCTCCGCCCCTTGCCTTCATTGCATACCTGCCAGTTTTAGCCAAAGCTGTGATTTTGACCAGGCCACCCTAGATGACATGGGAGGTCCTCGCCCGAAATTCGAAAAACGGACAACGGATTCGTGATTAGCACCACACATTACCGCTATATATGAAGTTCGGGTTAGATTGGTTGATAGAGGTTCTCTCCCACCATATGTTGAATACTGCCGTAACACTGGCTGATCCTTGGACCACAATGAAGTGAACCTTTGCCTTTCGGTAATGATTGTGAAGATTTAGTAGACCATAAAAAAACCTGGGCGTGTTCAATGAAACAACAAGTGTGTCATTTCTGCACATGGAAACTGGGGAAAGCCTTGGCGTTTGGAAATGCTAGATTAAAACTACAAGCGAAGACCTCTCGCATACACTGCGAGTGCATGCTCCCTGCAATTGCCGCATAGATATTGAAAACCAAATCACGAGGAAGCAGCAAAACAAAAAGCAACTGAAAAGCTCTAGAATGAACCCACATAACACGGAAACCTATTATAAAAAAATCAACTCTTATCTGAAGGAGTAATTACTCACCTCGCCATTCACTTTAGCAATGACAGTGTTCTCCGCGAGACCTTTGGAGATTTTTTCAGCAATTTGGAGCGGTGTGGTGCGCCACGCCTCAGCATCAAATTGCTTGCCGTCCGGCAAAGTGATTTTTATGGGCGTCGGTTCCTGGAAGTGACATATTACTGATGGTGTTGACAGGTGATTATCATAACAGAGGAATTTCTTAAGCACAAGGGCACAAAAGCATTTGTCCTCTAGTTTAAGACGCATAGAAAAAATAGATATGGAGGTGAACACACAAATAGTAAATGTTTCAACTTTGTTTTGATAACTGGCAGTTCCTATTCGGAGGTTTTTAGGTAAAAAGTTTCATTTCTTATCGGCATCACAGCTCCTTTCAAATGTTACTCGTTGATAGTATAGCTAGTGGATAAGTACTGAGGTACCACTACTATGTCCGCAGTTCAAGATGACTCTAAACTTTTCCTGTTCAGACCTACAATTTGCTGGGATAAGCAGAGATATGTAAAATTAATATCGAACTATCAATACAGAACAATGAGTTTTCATGCGAATGTGGAAAAGCAAAAGGATGAATAACTAGACAGCAAGGCTAGCCTGTTGACCATCGCGATTCGCAAGGCATTGTCTGAACCGATATAAGTAGGAAGGTCACGAACGGCCGGATCTAACATCTTTATGTGGTACGAAAACTCATATCAAGTAGAATGACAACATTCTTACCTTGCTAGCGAGCTCAGCTTTGTACTCGGCCATAAGCCTGTCCCACATTTCAATGCGCTGATGGATGAACTCCGGCCATGGCTTCAGCTCTGTTGGTGCCATAGACACTTTGCTCTGAAAATGGAGAGTTTTGCTGATACAATCGCTTCTATTGCAGGCATTTTCATTTTACATAAACACTCCACCACCCTTATGCATAGATGAATTAGGGAAGAATCAATACTCTGCCTCTTCAGTCTTACTCGGAACGCAGGAATTCGAAGGGCTGTCATGTTCTTCACAGAGAAAACTAGCTAGACAGATTCCTATCACACCCATATTTGAATTGCACAACAAACAACTGAAGATGAGTGTTGTAATGGTGGTGCTAGGATCACCACAAAAATCGCGCTTGTGACGATCTAGCATCACCGTAACGTGTACGTCTAATATAATGTATAGTAACCCGCACGAACGCGATAGTAAAAACTAGAATGTTACGATAATAATGAAGAAAAATGCATGTCCCTAGAAGCACATAAAGTAGCAACTATCTGCTTAATGCAATCTATGATACCACAGATATATAACACCACAGATAAAAAGTCACGCTATGGAAGCACATCCAATTCACAATGGGAATCCTCCGATATTGTACCGATGTGATAACTTTTGGCTTTCGTACATTTTTTGCCGTTTTCAACCATAAAAAATCATGAGCAGGTGATCGGAATGAACAGTTCTACCTCTTTCTGAATTGGCATGCTCTCCTTTAACTCGTCGGCCACCATTTTAATATGTTGCTTCCGTGTCGAACAGAATGCGGCTTGAGATATGTGGTGCTGCTTCAGGCGACGACTAACTATTACAGCTACGGCGCGTACTGAGCTCGTTGTGAGATCCAAGGAGAGGCTAGCTCTGCAAAACATTGTTAGCACATCGAATTGTCCACTATTACAACCTAAGTGAATGCGGAAAACACAAAAAAGGAAGGTAAGCCATTAAACGAAAGCTAAGACTTCATATGAATGATAAACAAAAAAGTAAGAAGTAAAGTAAATAAGAAAAGTGAGAAAAATAAGAAGTTAATAATTTAAGATAGAGTATTAGAGAAGACGAAATAAGCGTTCTTCATGAAAGGCTGTAGAAAATAATCAGGCATTAACGGACGAAATAATGAACTTCCCAAAAAGCCCCGTGTTTATCCTCAGTGTTCACCCGTCCTGATACCCGTTCTACTCACCCATACTACTCAATCGATAAAAAGGCAAAAGGGAAAGCGGTCCATTCTGCTGCGTTCACTAAATACGTCAAAATTTAAGTTAGCTTAGGAATGAGTACTTTGGTGTTACCCAATCTCAATAACCAATTAGAGCACTTTTTTCAGAAAAAGTGAAGAATCGGCAGTTTTTTCGCAGCCTCAACTTTTTACCGAACTTTTGTTCCAGGTTCCAGAACTGCAACTCGCCCAATGCATTTGCAGTTTACCGAAGGTGATAGAGCACCTCAGCAATACCGTGTGGACAACTCAGCCAACAATCAATGCAATATACTCGACATACATAAAAAGATGAAGGTAACTAACATCAGTTTCGATCCTACCCCCGAAAGGATACTAGCTAAACATAAGACCACCCCCGGAACTTCAGAAAGATAGTCTTAAATGCTACATAAGTTATAAATAAAACCGACATTAAGAACATGAAAAGTTTGAAGTAGCTGTACACCTAGGTTACGAAACACCATGAAAAAAATAACTAGTCGGAGCGTAAAGGGAACTGCCGTCTTGCAAAAAGAGACTCAAATTTTAGACAGGAAAAGAATCGGCGGCACTATTGTAGTTGAGGTACCGCACTAAATCTCGTTCAAAACATACCTATAGGGGTATTCGGCTATGGTATGAACGAATCTGAAGGTCGCTAAGTGCGGAAATTCCTGGTAAGCCCGTTATGTTAGGTTTTAGGCAGGAGGAACCCTGCGAAATAGCACGCGGCGACGCGAGACGCAGAGAAATGCATCAGCGTTGGGCGCAATAACTTCACCCTGATGGTGGGTTCGTTGATGCTATTTAGTTACAACGCCTCTCCCGACCTAATATATTGAAACCGCGTGGCTTCGCCACGCGGTCAGGCTAGGGGAGGAACTCCGGGGCGGGTGAGTCATCTTAAGCATTGCAAAACCGAAAGCTACGAAAAGATCCGAACCCTCAACTATTCAACAATGTTTAGGATGACTCACCCGTCCCGGATTTCCTTCCCTAGCCTTTTCAAGTTCAAACCTTAGACAGGTTTCAATATATTAGGTCGGGAGAGGCGTTGTAACTAAATAACATCAACGAACCAAGCATCAGGGTGAAGTTATTGCGCCCCAACGCTGACGCATTTCTCTGCGTCTCACGCCGCCGCGTGCTATTTCGCAGGTTTCCTCTTGCCTAAAACTTAAGATAACGGGCTTACCAGGAATTTCCGCACTTAGCGACCTTCAGATTCGTTCATACCATAGCGGAATACTCCTAATAGGTATGTTTTGAACGAGATTTAGTGCGGTACCTCAACTACAATAGTGCCGAATCGGCACTATTCCACTTGTTGGACACCAGCACTCGATTTTTGTTCAGCCAGAAATTTTTTCTCCAGAAATTTGCTGAAACTTCGCCTAGGGGGGTAATTGGGGGCGATGATCGCGAACCTGCTTTCCGTTTTTCACGTGGGTGGCCTCGGACCACCCAAATCGCTACTTGGGTGGTCCAGTCAGGATCACCGATTTTGCTGAAACTTCGTCCATGGGGGTTCTCTGGTGTCCTGAACACGATGGTGAAGTCCATTTTTCAAATGGCGGCCGAATACGGCAGTTATAGGTGAGTCTCACCGGATAAGGTCAGTAGGTACTTACCAATAACTGCCGTATTCAGCCGCCATTTGAAAAACGGACTTCACCATCGTGTCCAGGACACCAGAAAACCCCCATAGACAAAGATCAGCGGAATTGGTGATCCTGACTGGACCACCCAAGTAGCGATTTGGGTGGTACGAGACCACCCGCATAGAAAACGGACAGCAGATTCGTGATCAGCGCCCTCAGTTATCCCCCTCTGCAATGTTTCAGCGAATTTCGACGACTGAAAAAAAAATCGAGTGCTGGTGTCCAACAAGTGGAATAGTGCCAAAGAATCTTGTGAAAATGAAGCATGACGTCGGATTTCTTCAGTTGTTCACAAAGCATATTTAGGGAAACGAGTGAGACACATCTATGCCGATACTGATGCTATGCGTTTCAGAAGAAGTCCACAAAATGTAAACAGGGTGATTCCTCTCGAAAGAACGAGATTGGGTGACATTAGGTAAGAATGATGCAATAACAACGATAGAAACAGAGGAGCGACGCGTCACCCTGCAGGACGAAGCTTGCCTATCTTGAAATCCAGCCAAACGACAATCACATACGACAGCAATCCGTGACTCAGCAAAGGAATTTTCCAAATGCCATGAAGGTGCCCACGGCGGCCAACGTTGACGACCACACACCGCACACCAGACTTTACGCTATGCTTGGTGACACTCAGGGGCCG